>OY728121.1:143303529-144553529 GCA_963277665.1 Viscum album
AATATATATTTTAGAAATGTTTTGTAATGTTGTAGTTCCAATCTAGGGGAACTTATTCTTTCAATATCATTGGGAACTACTTTGATATATATAATATTATAGAGATGCGATATGATGATTAATGAAAATGAATCTAAAAAACTTAATAACAGTAGTCTAAGTATGGGTGTTATCGATGAAAATCAATTCCTTTTTTAAATCATTCTCTGAAATTGAAAATTATCATACAATCTATTAATAAAAATTTTATGTATTTCTTCATTAGATATATTTATGTACCATATCATGTTTATTATCATATTATATCTGGGAATGGTTTTTCAAGATAATATGTTCGACTAAATTAACACCACTAAACAACATGATGGTTCTTCAAATAGATAAATATTCTGATGATAAATTTTACTATGAAAATTCAATTTTCAAAAAATCTATAATGAATTTAGTCATTGTAATTTGAAACATATAAATCTGTCATGGATTGACCACCTCCCCCATGATATATACATTATAAATAAATATTAGTCATAGTGTATTTTACTTTTTCATGGAATGTTCATTATTTAATTGTAATGACCCAATTTTTAATAAGATCATATCCATTTTAGTTTTTTATTATCATAAACCAATATTTAAACTTTATCTGACACTTGGAATCATTAATTAATGATGTTATTCTTCAATTATTGCACTTATTTCACATGTATATTAATAATAGGGTTTTAAAATAGTAACCCTTTATCTTTTTAATTAATCTAATTCAAAGAGGTGCTTCATCATTTATTGTTTAAAACTAGACAACTTTTGGTAAAACATATTTCCCATTGAATTAGAACTATATCTCCAATATCTCCCAAATAAATCAAGCATAATTCTTTCCTTGATATATCACCAAATTTGTGTGTATAAGAAATACAAAATTATTTAAATTTATAAAATTTTTCTTTACATAGTTCTAATTTTGACATAGTATTTTAAAGCATACATCTAATATTTTAATGTATGACATATTATTGTTCCCCTATAGATACATCATATGAATAGGTATGGATTGGGGACTTGGTAAATTTTGCAATCATTATATTAAAGATAGATCAAAATGTACCGACGAAAAAAATACAAAAAATATATTAATAATGATCTGTAAATTAATTTTATTGAGGGTTAATTTTTTATTTTTCCATTTTCTACTCTATTTAAAGTAAAATTCTAATAGTTTTTTTTAATAATTATTATATTTTCCTAATATGTATTATTATTCACTACTCATATCAAAATAAATTAAGATTCATTACATGTGCTTCCAAAATAAATCCCAAATGAAAACATATCCAACATGAAAACATAATTTGTGGAACATTCTATCACACTAAATTTATTTTTCATTCACCATGAATCTATATAATGTTACATAAATTTATCAAATCACATGACCCCCTAACATTTTTACAATTTTCCATAACGTTCACAAATATTGGTTCCCCTTATTGAAAAAATCAATGTATTTTCCCTGAATCATATAATATTTTTGAAACTACTAATTGTGCTTTTAATAATTTCCCTAAGACTACATGATTCAAATATACTGATAAGAAACATGTAGATGAATTATTTTATATAGTTTTGTGAATGATTTATCCAAATTGTCCTTCCATTTTTCATAAAATCCCAATGTATTTTATCTAATCCAAAAAAACATGAAATGTATTCTTGTAAAATTATATAACTACAAGATTATGTTTTTTATATGATGGAGAGTTGGGAAATTATGTAATCCTCATGATAAAATAGTATGGTGAACTACATAAACCAACTATTTCATTAACATCGTTGATCTGGATAATAATTTCGTAAATATGGAAACCTTTGGTATATTAGTACCCACATGATTTAGTTTAATAATAACTTATTCAACATTATATTTAATAGAATAATGATAAATCTTCATATATTTCATTTTTGGAATATTTTACTAGATTTGTTTTTCCGTTTTATGGAAGTTTATTGGTGATAATGAATTACCTTGTATAGTTTCACCTCCTATAAAAAATCCTTACGTTCATTTTAAATTAGAAATAGTTATACGAAGGATTATTTATTTAAATATACACCTCCAAAAAAATTTAATAGAAATTATTTATGTATTAATATAGAGTCATAATGGTCCTCATATTTTTAATTTTCGATTCAATATTACATTTTTCTATTATATATATGTGAATAATGATAAATCATTATCAATACTAGTATAATATATCAAAACCTAATCTTTCCTCCCCATGATGTTCAATAATATCCAATTTATATCCAAAATATAATCATATATCAGGAAATTTTGGTAGAAGTCATTGAAGAATGATGTGAGTGAAATATAAAGTAATACCATTTTATGATACAAGAAGCATCAAATTATCCTTTTGTATTCATTTGGATAAATAATTATCCTTTTTTTATGATTAAATTTAATGATTATAACAATTAATTTGGTTGACACCACATTACTATCTGATATCACAAATTTTCTTATATCATACATTTTATATTTTTCCCAAGAAACATATGCATTACTTGTTTTCATGGTATTATGTATCTTGTGGATAAATTTGATCCCCCCAAATAATATAAATTCCAATCATTATTCTCATAAAACATGAACTATCCTCTAAAAAATATTTTTGGTCTCTTAAAAATCAGATTTGATCAGAAAAGACTAGAGACACACATTAATATCATTTTTTTAATTTCATATAATGATATTTATCATGTGAGAATAATATATTTTTCATCTTCATTCAGAATGAATCTGACCAATAACTGAAGGCCCAGGGCTCTTATTTCAAGCCATACAAATCCTTATTATTCCAAAAAACATATTATTCATTATCATGAAATATAAAACCCAATAGTCGATCAATTTAAAACAACTTCTTTGATAATATTATTTAAAAATCTTTTCGTGATATCCCTTTGGAAAATCTAATATTTTATAAGGATAACTACATTATGTGTGACAATTTTCCCCAAATTTGAAATCAATGGTGAAACATATTATTTTACATAAATTAATTTACTTTTATCATAATGTCTTCACAACAATATTTTCTTATTTTTGATCAAAATTCATCTCCCATTAGTTTTATTTTAGGAAACAACTATTATACTATGACAATGTCTTTCACCATTCTATCTATATGGTCCAAATTATTATTGTCTCAATTTTTTCTACCTCTTAATTAATGATCATTAACATGTAATAGTAATTCACTAAATAAAAAAATGATGCTAGTTTCATTTGGAAAAATAATTCATTGTGATTTATAGATACTATTCCTCTATGTTTTTTATATCTACTTTTAAGAAAAATTGTATTTAAAATAACATCCACATCTTATCTACCAATAATTTGTTTCACTAGAATAAATCATTTAGAAATTTCTCTATAAACTGATTCTATATATAATTACTCCTCACATGATGGATATTGAGCACTTCTTAGATTCAAATTCAGTCCTCCATAACTAGAAAAATAGATATCTGGAATTCAATATCTACTCAACGATTTTTCATCAACAATATTAATATCACTTCTCTCTATAATATTTTCCATATATATTTTATATTTGTATAGTTGGTAAAAATAATGGAGTATCCTAATGATATACCTATATCCACTATATAATCATATATTTCATTATTCATCCTTTTTTTAGAATATTTAATATTATTCAGACTCTAATGTGATTGAATTTTGTCTTTCAAACATGATACATATACTAAATGGTCAAAATATATAAATGGATCCATAAATATATAATATTTTTTTATATAGATATATTAACAACTTCCTTCTAGGAGTGATTATAGATTCCACGTTCAATATGTTAATTTTTTGTGAATTTTCCAATATTATTTCAAATTTTTCCACAACGTTTTGTTGTATTGTCCTAAGTAATTGGATATTTTTATTCATCCTATGCATCAACAATTTATTTTACACATCTTGAGAGGTGTTATATGTGCCATTATAATATAAATAAATCTATAACAATATTCAATTTTTTTGTAAAAATATTATCCATTATCACAATCTCAGCATCCACTATAATCATATAATACATAAATATGATTCAACACATTATAATATAATCATACATGAGCATGATGATTTAATTATCACTTTATATATTGAGAAATATCACGAGTCCACTAAAAATGGGGTGGAACTCAAAAATCTTATTTGAGTCCCTCTCTTCCATCATTTGTTACCAATTCATCGCCAGTTTCCCACCATAAAAACTATCATGGTTATTATCTGGATATCATTTTATATATGCAATACCGATTTTAAACATTCATTTATATTGAACATAAATATATATATATATATATATATTTCAATAAAAAATCTAATTCTCTAATACCAATGAATATTATTTTCATTTATCATGTGAATATATGAGTTTTTATCCTTATAAACCACTTGATATATATTTTTATTGAATATTCATTCCTTCAAATAATAGTCCCTAGTTTGGAAACTGATAGAGAAGCCATTATAACTGGATGTTATAGGACATCTAAAGTCAAATATTTAAACCATACAATTTTTTTTGTAAAATTATTCCAATATAAAGAACTTTTATATTCACTACATCATCTAAACATACCCTTATATTTCATCATCCTTTAAATTTTCCTTCCGTAACATTTTCTAATATAAATATTATATTATCAAAAATCATTACATTTATAAGTAAATTTTGGATTTTAGTGATGTGGGATTAACACACTCTATCATGAATTAGGGTGATGTTGTATTTTAATAAATTGAGAGAATTCCCTTCCGTGATATCCATCTCATACATTGCATTATCCTTACATGATATGAAAAGATTAATTGGTAAATATTTTGTCATACCCTCATGTTCTTCAGGACAGGATATAAGATTAATCTCATCATCCTCAAAAGTATTGAATGTTTTAGACAATGAAATATTATTTAATTATACTTCTACATTATTCCTTTGTCTCCCATTAGAGTATGTATAACAATCTCATTTCTAGAAAATTGTTTCCCTATGAAAAAAATTAGATCAGTTAAATCAATAAATATAATGGGAATTATTTCATTATCATATAGAATATATGCTCTTCTATTTCTGATAATTCCTTAGAGATTCACCTATTAAATAGAATTATCCTTCAATATAGTAGGTCATTATATGTTGATGTAAGTCATAGCATTGGATTTTTCTCAAAGGAATGATCATTATATCAAATCTAAAACAAATATTTCCAACATTGGAGTGGTTTTTTGACTTGTAGGATTTCCATAATGGTTAATATCTTTCACTAATTTATCATATTACATTATTTATTTTGTCATATCCATAGATTTAGAATCTCAACATCACATCCAATCCCAACCAATCCCTTATATATATGCATTTATTCATTAATTATATTTCAAATACTTCTTATATCCCTTATGTTGCCTCTATAAAATCTATATCATAGAAAATAATGAATTTTTTTCTAAATAATATTGTAATTTTTTAAGCACAAAGATCTATTTTTCCTAATAAAACATATTTTTTGAGTTATCCAAACCCCTTAATTATTTATTACAATTTTTATGATATATTATATCATTTTAAAATTATCCTAAAAAACAAAAAGTTAACCAACCACCTGGATAAATATATCTTTATTATCATGTAGTTGTCCAACTACCTTACATTGCAGGGTAATTTAAAATTGATTTTGATCATAATAGTAAATTTACTATTTATATATCAGTATATTTTCTATTTTTTCATATATTTAATTCCAAACTATTAAATATATTATTAAAATAATGTTTTATATTAATGGCTACATTGGATTCATTATCATTTTCATCCCCAAAACTTTTTTCCTCCAATTGTTTCTATTATAACATATTTCACATCATAAAATGTTCTCAACAATATCATTATAATTTAAATATTATTATTCATTTTCATATTTATTCCACTTATGTTTCCACTACATTCCCTTTATATTTGGACTTTATTATTTACGGATACTTCTTGGTAGACACCCTCTCCTATTTTGTTTATTAAATTTTAAATTCAAATCAATTTTATAACATAAGAATTTTTTTTTATTTTTAATACATAGAATGTATACAATAAATATTTCATTTACATTTTATTTTTATTATTCCTCACATGAATATGTATGTTTCTAGTGATATAAATTCATATCTAAATTCATAGTCATTGATCACAAATATATAAATCACATGATTCTCCATGGGTTTTTAGGAATTTTATTTTGAAAGTATTATAAATGTTCCCTATGGTTTCACGTATATTTTGTTTTCCAAAAACATGATATAAATCTATAAAGGGTCATATAATTTATTTCATACACCTCAATGGATGAAATAATGTAATTGTACATAGGTGTAACTGTCTTTGTAACATTTTAATAATTTCCATTTTCTTCCTTTTATGGATAATCCTCAAATAAATCCCACAAATTAGATTATTTGGATGATTTTGGAATAAATATTTTCATTTTTTCTCTTCAATAATTAATTTAATAGATTTTTAAAGAACTATAATTTTACAATATTTACATTATGTTCCTCATAAAAATTATTTTCCAAACTATATTATTTTTATTTAACTACTTTTTAATCCATGAATTTTATACAGATCCAATCATTAAGTCAACATATTGAGCTTTTTGATCCATTATCCAATCCTAAAAATTATTCTTATCAACTTTAGAAATTTAAATTATCAAAGGTTCAAAAACATGAATTCTATATCATGGTTTTTTGAAGATAGAGTTTGTGAGTGATCATAAGTGATATCTCATGTGATTCAACCATATATGATAGTAACATACATGAATCAATGGTTTTTATATTTATTAATTATATTATCTACATCACTAATATTATTTGAGATGGATTCATTATACAAGTACCTAGAGGATTTGATACAAATTCTTTTTTCCACAGCTCTAATGGACCTGTGGAAGGGGATTGTGAATTAGTGTATTCTATTCCTCTTATTTCTGACCAGATCATATTCTCAGGTGAGAAATAAAAAAAATATTAGTATTCAAGTACAAATATAATAGAGATATACATAAATTAGATAATGATTATATAAATTTTAATTGGTCACTAAAAATGAAATAGTCCAGGGAGTATATACTAATAGCGTGTCGATGTATATGGGGGTCAATAATACACACTCAATATGTTATAGATTTTTTCAAAAAATATAGTATAAATATATAATAAATCCTCTTTCCAATCTATTTTCACATAGAATTGTGTTATGGAATATAATATAAATTCAATATAATTATTTCTTATAATGAGTCTCAACAATTCAATTCCACTAGTCCAAATAAGTATGTGGTCCATGTGTTTCAATTCCTTCATAAAATCATGATCATCAATTGAAATATTTAAATCCTATCATACATCAATATGTTTTTGAATTTTGTTGATTTTTTTCATATATTCATTCTTATATTGATTCTACTTTTAAATTTGTAATTCATTTCACCATAAAACAGGTTATATTAATTATTTAAATTTCAAAAACATAATGGGTTTACAAAAATATCTATTATCTTCACATAAAGATGAATAGGTAAAATGAATTTTTAATTAATATAGATTTAATTCAATATCCTTGAATTTTCTAAATGAACCATCCACATGGAGTGACCATATAATTGTTTTCTACACAATTTCTTATAAAAGTTTAGGCCTTAGATACAAATCATTTATCCGGGTGTGGTCATAGTTTAACTACTAGAATTTTTTTTCCAACATTTGTATATAATTATTAGTTATTTGAATATAAAATAGTGAAATTTATACATTCCTTGACTGAGAGGATGAATTCGTTGTAATGTTCTTCTTTAAAATATATAATTATATACCATATTTATTTATCCTAGGGATTCTAAAATTAAGTCCAAATATTTTTTCACGATTGGATGTCATTGTGTGGTATCTTCTATAATATTTTATAATTTGATCAATATAATTGTGTCATGTAATCCATAGTTCAAGATCATGATCTTAAGAACAACTTAAATAACTCAATCATCCATTGTGTTTTGAAATATCCACTAAAATTAAAAAAATATATACTCTATAATCATTAAATAAATTCTAAATATTCCTTATGGGATGATTTTTTTATTCACGTAATGTAGAAAAAATATTAAGTGAATGAAATTTAAACTATCATATGATTATAATAAGATATATTATATTAAAATTCATTTGTCTAGAAAATTACCAATTGTTCAATCCTTATGTTATGAAATTAACATAATATCAATGGTGTAAATTTCTAGAGGTGACTCATATAATTTTCAATGAATGAATATTATTTTGAAGAAGTTTTTCACCTTCACAACTAAACTCTGGTCACAATTTAATGCTACTTGTAACAGTGAAACTATTTGATTTCAAGAATTCGTAGAATGTTTCACTAGTTATCCCAAAATATAGTATTATGTTTTATATGATCATTACAATAACAACTAATGAAAAAAAATCCATGATTATATACCAATGTTAAAAACACATCATTATAAAAAATAAAAACCCAATACATAAATAATGACATACCCCATACCAATTACCTTGAAAACAACCTCACAATACCATCTCTTTTGATCCAAATATCCATTCCCACATGGTTATTTCATGTTGTAGTTCATCCACCATTTAAACAAAATTTACAAGTATTAAATATTTCTACTATTAAATACTAATCACAACACCTTAAATACATATCATTACAATTCTCTAAAAACAACCATATTTATTCATTTCCATGAGAATGAAAATAAAAAAAATAACAAAAAGCCTATCGAAAACGTTACACTATAAATCCTATATAAATGTGATAGTCAAAATTTTTATTTTTATCATATAGATTCATATTACATTGAAAATATCTCACATTAGTGATAATAAAAAATTAGAAATATTACATGATTGTTTCATTAATAGAATTTTCTTATTAACCATTTTGATGGATTATTCTAATAAAGAAGTACAAAAAAGGTCACATAATTTATTGATGTTACCAAATATTAATAACAAAAAATCATCCACAAACAATAAAAGATATTATATTGAAAAAATATTCATATTAAATTCACCCCATTCCATAAATTCCCCTTACTCTATTTTATTATGATTAATAAGACAAATCATTTAATACATCAAAGGGAAAAAAGTTCTACAACATCGATAATATTCAAAAAAAAATAAGTTTAAATGTATCACCTACCTCAATTGAACTAACACATCAAATATTCATGAAAAAATAGATATATATTATCATAAATAAAAATTATTTAAGGTAAAATATTTAACTACCATTATAAAAACATTTCCTATAAACAAAATACTCCATAATCACCTAGACAAATCTACCAATACTGCCTCAAAATACTAATAAATAAAATAGTGAAAGAACAATGAAGAGAATATCAACTCATTTTATAAAACAAGTCATAGTTCCATAAAACTAAGAGGTGTATCAAATAATGGGAGATAATATCAATCTATATATATACATTGAATTCCCCAAGGATTTGGGATGAAATTATAAAAATATGAAACAAATAATATTGTACTGTGAATTTTTATAAGTTATAGAAATTATATCATTTCAATGTTATAGTTAATGGTATGTTTTTGGTCGGATAATTCATTTTGATATCTTTAAACTTCATTAAAAATCCAATTTATATATATTTTTCATGGATTTTCCCACACCACAAAATTATATTTTAGTAAGGGAAATCAGGCTATAAAAAAATATTATTTCTACGATGTATAGCCATCTAAAAAGCATAATGAATCCTTTAACCACTTGAAGGTTCAATAAAACAACTAAATAAAAATGACTTACCAAAATAAAAAATCACTAAAAATAGATCTCCATGTCTCACAATATTATAGTAGTCCCCATACCATGAAAGAAACTTCCCAATGAACATAATAAACATGTAAAACTAAAATTGTGTCATTACTAAACACATAACACCATGATAATGAATTTTACAGCAAACATTTAAGAGTAAAAAAACCTTATATAGGTGTATATTCATGGTATATTAATTTTTTTACTTTTTTAATTATTCATCAATACAATTAAATCCATGAAACATTCCTTCATATTGTGAAACAAATAAATATATAACTACCCTTATATATTGATATAAATCTACACCATAACACAAAATGCTATGTGATGATTACATATACCAAACTAAAATCTCATCTATGAAATTACATTCTCTCCACATTCCATTTCCAAATAGCTTCAACACCTAAAATAATAAATGTAACAGGATGAGAAGTATTCATCTATTATAATTTATACCCTTAATATTATTTTTGTTTTATGGAACTAAAACATATATAAATGGAAAACATCAACTACCATCCCATGTACTCCCCAGGAGATACCTCACATATATTAATGATAAAAAACATAAGGAATAATAAAATATGGAAAACTATTTTAGTAATTTACATAGTTAAAATTAGACAATTAACTTGAAAATATTAAATATATTAAAAAAATTGAATTCTTAGGGAAGATATAAGACATTTATTCCCACAGTTTTTATTCTATGACACTATGCCTTTGTAGAATATAAGAAAATTTAATAATTCACCAAAAAACCCTCCAAAAACTGTAATAAATCTCAAATTACCTCTCCATGTTTTTTTGGAAAATATTTTACATCCATATATCCTTAAAAAATTTAATGGGTACCTTATGGAGATATGAACCAAGAAGTAATATAGTGAATTCATCATGGATTTAGTCCAACTATGGGATAAATACCCACTGATATTCCACCTATATTAAACATGCTATAAACACAAAATGGGATGATAAAAATGGGAGATTTAATTATATTTTGGACAACTTTATACCCTCAACAATATAGAAACCCCCCCAATATTATGTGATCTCTATCCATGAAATCTGTATGTTTACATTTCCAAACAATATTAACATTTACTGATTTGGATTCCCATATATCCTCTCATAATGCATATAACACTTATTCAATGTGATTTTTACATTATTTAGTCCAAGGACCTCAAACATTATTGCATAATACCAGAAAAATAGAGATCATAAATGAAACCCATAAATATTCTGTAGATACCCAAAGCTTGATGTACATGGAAATTACATTAATTTTGTGGAATACTAAATACATAACAAAAATAGACACACAAGGACCCTAATAGTTTACTGTCTTTGGAAACTCGGAATATAAACTTCTAATCATGTTGAAATTTCTTCAACAACTCCCATAACAATCTTCCCCTTTTTTTTCCTTACCTAGAAACTTTCTTTATTTCCTGGGGAAAATAAAACATAAAAAGGGTGAGCACAAATGCTCAGTAAGGGAAAACATATATAACATAAAACAATCCACAAACATTTGGAAGCAAAAACTTGAACATGAAATTTAAACATCAAAATCTTGAGCAAAGACATAAATCGGGGAAGTATGTAAGGAATATATCATAATAGAACATCAACCATGATAAAATATAATGGGAATAAAACATGTAATTGTGGAAACCATTCTGCACATGTTATGATTTCCATAGTAGCCAAGGCATTACTGCCAAGACCATCTTAGTGGACAAAGTCCCTTTTAGAATCGAGTTCACTCCTCGTTTCAGTCCTGTAACACTGAACCGGATTAACTTACCATTCTAGCCATGTCTATCTGATGAGATATAAATCTTTACCCAATGCATTGGAAGGAGATATAGGTCACACCCATCTCATAATGATATCATTCTTACTTGTGCCACAAAATAAACACAGATCATTCATAATAACCCAATGAATAAAATGGGTTTCATAAACATCATCCCATCATCACATAATCCATATATAAGAAATGGATAAAATTTCATAAGAATAAAATTTAAACCATGTAAATCATAGTGACATTACACTTGAAACAAACACATATGAAATAATTTCATCTTAGATGGAAAATTGTTTTTATAAAACACTTGAAATGAATTCTGGATGAAAATATCCTTTCTTCGTCAAAATCATTTTCTTTTCACAAAATTACATGGAATTTTAAATGAAAAGTATTTTTTTGAAAATAGTCATAAAATCTTGTCGAGTAAGATTCATGAAAATGCGGCGTTATGAAACCGTAAAAATCCGTTCACGCCGTATAAGTTAAAAATAACATTTTTCTCGTACTTTTGTCGAGAAGTCAAAAGTTCCTTTTATGGTAAAAAAAGGAAGATTCCTTCCATTACACGTGGTAAAAGTAAAGAAAGAGTAAAAATGACTTTAAAAATACATGAAAACATTTTTATAAAACTTGGACATTGCTGATAAATATAACACCAGTAAATACTTACGAATAAGCAATCTCGGATAAAAATGAGATTTGAAAAATTATCCCTTACCTTAGATCCGATATGCTTCATACGTTTCCGAACCTCCTGTATAATGATTTAAATAATGTCATTGACTTATTAAAGAATCATATTCATTATTATGATATCATATATGGTTAACTTATGACTTTATATGACCCGTTCTTTTGTAAGATCCATGTTAAAGCAGTGTTTTGGGTTAAATCGTTTTATTTATCGTACGTGTTTGGACGTGTTGTTATTGATATTATTACTTATATCATGATTTACTTAATTCCAGAATGTAAAACATGATTTACATATAATATATATTTCAGTATATATATATATATATATATAAATGATAGATATATTAAATGAAATGAAATACACCGTTCATGGAGACCGTAGGCCTACGTACGCATGAACGCTGTTTTCGTTTCCTTATTGAATTGAATGAAATTAAGTAGATGACATACATATATATACACATAAATCCAGTATCATTATTATGTCAAATATTTCATGATTTCTTATTATATATACTTTATAATCATTCATGAATGGTTAACATGGAGAATGAATCTCATCGCGTCGTGGAGACGGTAGTCCGTACGTACGCACGAGCGATGATATCATTCCCATGATTGTGGAATTGTATTGGAGTGTATGTATACTATTTCATAATCAATATTACTTTAAAATAATCATATATAGTTATTATTTACACCATTATACCCATCCAAGTAAGGTGGTGGTGGAAAATAGATTACACCACGGCGTGGAGACGGTATTCCGTACGTACGCACGCGCGATGATTTCGTTTTCCGTAGGATGGATCGATGGTGAAATAGGGTCGTTTCATAGTTATAATAAAATATCAGTATATGAGTGATACTGATGTTATTACTTCATAATTAAACAACTAAAGAATAAGAAATGGAAGAAGAAATAAAGTTGAAAGAATCGGTAACGGACATTACCTCTTCTTTGAGGCGCCTCTTTGAGACCTCCTCTAAGGGCACCAAAATTGGTCTTTGAAGAATTAAAGGACCTCTAGGATGTTTCTAGGGAAGTGTAGAAGATAATTGTTCAGGGTTTGGCCGACCTTGAAGGCTCAAAGTGGTGTGAGGAAGAGAGGGGGGAGGTTCCCTTTTATAAGGGAGGAGAGGGGCACCTTTGGAATAACAAAAAATATTATTTTATTATAAAGTCATATTCGGTTTTTAATAGCTCAAAACTGAGTTATTTAGAAGCTAACGTGGGTATGGGTATAAATAATCTCTTCCAATAGAATTTAGATAAGTTTATCTTTCTATTTTAACCTTATCATTTAGATTTATCTTTAAGTTAAATAATTTTTCTTTTACCGTGTCTTCTTGTTTTCTTACACTATAAGGTTAATAAACATACTATAACAAGCCAAAAGAACCCCAATTTGTTTATTATTAATACATATAATCTTATCTAAGTCATATTTCCGAACCATAGATTTTTATAAATAAAATAACAATTAATAATAAAATATTTGTTTAAAAAAACTATTTGATGTCAATTTTGACACTATTTGGTAATTGATTTTTGTGAAAATCATAACAGAATTATTAGTTCTAAAAAAGTTAATTAAATCAATACTAACATGTCATATTAACATATAAAATTATTTAAATTCATAAAAAGTCTCAAATTACATTTATTTGGGTATTTATAACATCAATTATGTCAATATTTCATTAATAATATAATTACTTCATCATCATTGTGTCATATATAAATTAAATTATTTAAAGTAAACAAATTACAAATAAAATACCATTATGTAGGAAATCGTTTTATCTTTCCAATGAATATTTATAGTCGAAGTTATCTTATGTATAACCCTATATTAAAAATTATTTACTTATTAAACTTTGATTTTAACTATTTTAACCCTTCTTTAAATAAATTAATAATAAATGTTCTAATCTAATCCAAGTGGGCATAAATGGTCATATTTTATTTGTAAAGTTGTTTTTGGTCGAATTACACTTATCCAATATAATTAGGACATGTTTTAGGGTAATAATAATATCATTTTTACCCATAATTACCCTATTTACTTTTAACCGTGGTAAATAAAAGTAAAAAGTTACTATTCACTAAAAATTATTTTCATCTCATTGAACCACATTTTACATACTAACATCAACCATGCCTCTCGGTTTTTTGAAATTACATTCACAAAAGCGGTAAAATTAAGTTTTATGTAAATTTGCAAATTCTCCTAGGAGGTGGGTAAAAGACGGTCAAAAGTTAAATAAAATTTTTATATATCTAAAATTATTATAAAATGACTCCAATGAATTAAATTGAACTTATATAGTTATTATGTGTCAATTTTGACCTAAAATAAATTTATATAAAATAAATAATTATTTAAATAAAAATTCGGTTTTTAAATAGTAACCTAGTGTTTTCACTATTCATCAAAAATTGAAAGTTTTCAGAAAAATACCAAAATTTCACCCTAGGCTAATTTCGATATTCCGAATCCAAAACTGAATTCCATTTTGAAAGATGAAATTTATAAAATTTTAAAAAGTGGTTATTACTATTCATAATTGCTAGTTTTAATAATATTTTAATAGCACATCGTTGTTTAGTGAAACTCGGTATTGCGTACAACACACGCTATCGAGGAAGGTCGCAATTGCGTGTAATGCAGTCGAGTTAGGGTTGTGGGTTGTGCAAGACTCATTTTTTGTAGCGTAAAACACAAGACATCAATAAAATTAAAAAGAATATTTTTCATAAAGTCTCGGGGTGTTACATTCTACCCCCCTTAAAATGAATTTCGCCCTCAAAATTCGTCGGGGTTATAAATGGTTTACTATTCAAAAGTTTCTTTAAAAGAATCCCACATCGTAGAAAGTAATACCAAAACCAATCTTTAAAAACTAAAGTATGAAACATAACGGTGACCCAAATTAACTAATCACTAGGTTTCCACATAGGAGAACATAGGTGAAAATATGGATATGGAAGAGAAACCTAACAATCATGTTCTGATGTAGAGTGGTAGAGAACATGGCTATGAAAAATCCAACAATCACAAAGCCATAGATTTGTGATGATCTAAGGTACCATCTGATTCATCAAATATAAGGGAACTAGGACAACATTTGTGGTTTTCAAGATCATTTCCCAAAAGATGATGAATTAAAAAAAATACTTGCATGATTTTGGTACAATTTTACTGTTGTTCATGAGTTGAACAATTTCCACTTCATCCCTTAAAGAAATGAAGTTGAATTTGTTATTCGTGATGTGTTTGCAGATCGTGTGATAGAATGATGGGTCATTCCATCTGTTTCAAACAAAAGGTTAGAAAAAGTTATAATTCCATCTTATGGTTAGATTAATCATATATGGTTCCAAAAATGAACTTATACTTCATATATAATACCGCTTAATAAAATAAATCTAGTTTCTACTAACCAGGGACTTACTGTAGGCCAGTGGTAGGCGATAAAGGCCAGTTGCATTTCGGTTGTGGGTTCGATTCCCAAATCCTTGTCCGACGCGATGGGCTGTCGCCCATCTTGGAGGTTGTCCTTTTTCTAAAACTACATTACTATAACATCCGATCAATAATATCGAAAAAACTTCTATCCTTAAACAATACTAACTTATGTCCAACATAATCCATTCCAATCTTTAGGATTATCCATAATACTGCAGTCCACACTCATAATATAGTGAAAATGATTACCAGAGATTTCATATAACAAGAATTTTAATACCATCTTTGATCCCCATATATCATAAGATATGTCTTGTTGGTCACATTCCAAACATTCGAAGGCCTTAAGCATGTATTCTCTTGAAAAATTAATACCCATTGAATCTTAGTGAAAACATGAGTGTTGTAAAAAGTTAACTCTTTCCACATACCAAAACCCCAAAATTCTATATACTCAAACCATGATTTAAATATTACCTTATATCAGTCATGAGCCCATGAATACTGTCAAACATTTCATTTTCTCCTTATCCCTTCATTATGCGCATATCATATTCTTTCCAAAAATATCTCAATCACTTTCTATGGTTACCGTTACCATAAAATTATGGAAAACCACAATAGAACAATACATAAATATTCCAATATTCCATGATACTATATACAACATTATTTTGGAATCACATTACATAAACACTTAATCATTCCACCACATTGTTGTCATATTCAACATCGCCAATAGTGATCACATGTAACTTCCCTTTGTCCTTTGCCTTAAGTGGTTTCTCATGTCGATCATCATTAAACCTTGGATTAGGGCATTGATTAGCATAATGCCCCATTTCATTTCACTTGAAGCATTGAAGTGTTGGTGGTGCGTTCTCTGTAGTCTTTTCTTTATTCACACCATTAGCAACCCTTTTTCCATTACTTTGACACTCAGCTACTCGATGACCTTCTTTTCCACACATGAAACATTAACTAGTCCCTTTAAGAAAATCTCCACCATGCATCTTTCCACACTTTGAGCATAAGGAAACATTCATATTCTTTTCACCATTATTCTGAGATTTCACCTTGAACTCCATCTTTTGTTTCTTGTCAAAACCATGAGATGGATATGTAACACCAACTTTCATTTCTACCTTGATAGCACAATTCACAATTTATTCATATCTACTGAAGTCTCTTATAGCTAATGCCCTTCGATGGTTTGGTTTTAAGCCACTGAAGAATCGATTAATTTTACTTTCAGGTTGGATGATAAAGCAAGATGCATACCTTGCAAGCCTTGTAAAATTCGATTCATATATACCAACAGATTCATCATCCTTTTGCTTTAGTTCAAGAAACTCCTTCTCCATCTTTTTTCAAATAATACGAGGGATGTACTTATTGAAAAATAAGTTCTTGAACTCGTCCCATTCCATGGACTCAATTTCATCTCTTGTCCTCGTATTCTTGATAAGATTGAACCATTGATCACCTTCACATTCCTGACGATATACTGATAAGATGACTTTATCATGTTCAGAACATTGAAGAACTGAAAATATATTTTCAGTGGTACTGATCCATTGTTCCGCAATAAGTGGATCAGAAGAACCACTGAAAGAAGGTGGACGTTGCCTCATGAAGGACTCAATAGAATATTGTTCCCTTCTCTGCTCATTTGGAAGTCCAGAATGATTCATAGCTTGTGTAGGTATAGCAATAAGATTTTTCACTCCATCTCTCATATCATTTGTTTATTTAGGAGGACTATCATTACATTGTCCATTACATTGATCAACATGATTCCTTCGGGTTCCAGCCATCGTCTAAAAACCAAAAAGAATAGTGTGAGAGGCAAAAATCAAGCTTGGGAAAACAACATAATAAAGGGGGTGTACCTTCAATATCTAACATCTTTGGTTAAATTCAAAGATTTTTATTATAGTTCTATGACTATATCCTATACGTATACTTATTCTTAGGGACATCCCTAGACATACCTTAAAAATATCTCTAGGGATCTCACTAACATTTTCGCATCCTAGTTTCCAAAGGTTGACTAAAACTTTCCTCTGATACCAACTGTAGAGACCCAAATCTTGACATACATGGACATTACATTACATTTTCGGAATACTTAATACATAACAAAAACAGACACACAAGGACCGTAATAGTTTAGTGTCTTTGGAAACTCGGAAAATAAACTTCTAATCATGTTGAAATATCTTCAACAACTCCCATAACAATCTTCCCATTTTTGTTTCCTTTACTAAAAACTTTCTTTATTTCCTGGGGCAAATAAAACATAAAAAGGGTGATCTCAAATGCTCAGTAAGGGCAAACATAGATAACATAACACAATCCATAAACATTTGGAAGCAAAAACTTGAACATGAAATTTAAACATCAAAATCTTGAGAAAAGACATAAATAGTGGAAGTACGTAAGACATATATCATAATAGAACATCAACCATGATAAAATATAATGGTAATAAAACATGTAATTGTGGAAACCATTCATCACATGTTATGATTTCCATAGTAGCCAATGCATTGCTGCCAAGACCATCTTAGTGGACAAAGTCCCTTTCTGAATCGAGTTCACTCCTCGTTTCCATCCTGTATCACTGAACCGGATTAACATACCATTCCCGCCTTGTCTATATCATGAGGTATAAATCTTTACAAAATTAATTGGAGGGAGATATAGGTCCCACCCATCTCATAATGAAATCATTCTTACTTGTTCGACAAAATAAACACACATCATTCATAATAACCCAACGAATAAAATGGGTTTCATAAACATCATCGCATCATCACATAAGCCATATAAAAGAAATGGATAAAATTTCATAATAAGAAAAGTTAAACCATATAAATCATAGATACATTACACTTGAAACAAACACATATGAAATAATTTCATCTTAGATGGAAAATGGTTTTTATAAAACACTTGAAATGAATTCTTGAGGAAAATATCCTTTCATCGTCAAAATCATTTTCTTTTCACAAAATTACATGGAATTTTAAATGAAAAGTATTTTTTGAAAATAGTAATAAAATATTGTCTAGTAAGCTTCAGGAAAATGAGGTGTTATTGAAACCGTAAAAATCCATTCACGTTGTATAAGTTAAAAATAACATTTTTCTTGTACTTTTGTCGAAAAGTCAAAAAGTTCTTTGTATGGTAAAAAAAAGGAAGATTACTTCCATAACACAAGGTAAAAGTCAAAAATGGGTAAAAAGGACTTTAAACATACATGAAAACATTTTTATAAAACTCAGACATGGATGATAAATATAACCCTTGTAAATACTTACGAATAAGCAATCTCGGATAAAAATGAGATTTGGAAATTATCCCTTACCTTAGATCGGATATGATTTGTACGTGTCTGAACCTCCTGTATAATGATTTAAATAATTTCATTGACTTATTACAGAATCATATTCATTGTTATGATATCATATATGGTACACTTATGACTTTATGTTACCCATTCTTCTGTAAGTTCCATGTTAAAGCAGCGTTTTGGGTTAAATCGTTTTATTTATCGTACGTGTTTGGACTTGTTGTTCTTGATATTATTACTTATATCATGAGTTACTTAATTACATAATGTAAAAATTGATTTACATATAATATATATTTCAGTATATACATATATATATGATAGATCGATTAAATGAAATGAAATACACCGTTTATGGAGACGGTAGGCCGTATGTACACATGAATGTTGTTTTAGTTTCCTTATTGAATTGAATGAAATTAAGTAGATGAAATACATATATATACACATAAATCCAGTATCATTATTATTTCATATATTTCATGATTAATTATTATATATACTTTGTAATCATTCATGAATGGTTAACATGGAGAATGAATCTCATCGTGTCGTGGAGACGGTAGTCCGTACATACGCACGAGCGATGATATTATTCACATGATTGTGGAATTGTATTGGAGTGTATGTATACTATTTTAGAATCAATATCACTTTACAATAATCATATATAGTTATTATTTACACCATTATACCCATCCAAGTAAGGTGGTGGTGGAAAATAGATTACACCACGGCGTGGAGACGGTATTCCCTACGTACGCACGCGCGGTGATTTATCTTTCCGTATGATGGATAGATGGTGAAATAGGGTTGTTTCATACTTATAATAACATATTAGTATATTATTGATATTTATGTTATTACTTCATAATGAAACAACTAAATAAGAAGAAGTGGAAGAAGAAATAAAGTTGAAAGAATCGGTAACGGACATTACCTCTTCTTTGAAGCGCCTCTTTGAGACCTCCTCTTAGGGAACCAAAATTGGTCTTTGAAGAATACCAGGAACTCTAGGATGTTTATAGGGAAGTGTAGAATTGAATTTGTTAGGGTTTTGCCGAGCATGAAGGTTTAAAGTGGTGTGAGGAAGAGAGGGAGGAGGTGCCCTTTTATAAGGGAGGAGAGGGGCACCTTTGGAATAACAAAAAATATTATTTTATTATAAAGTCATATTCGGTTTTTAATATCTCCAAATTGAGTTATTTAGAATCTAAGGTGGGTATGGGTCGAAATACTCTTAAACAATATAATTTAGACAAGTTTAGTTTTCTATTTTAACCATATCATTTAGATATAACTTTAAGTTAAATAATTTTTCTTTTACCGTGTCTTCTTGTTTTCTTACACAATAAGGTTAATAAACTTACTATAAAAAGACAAAATAACCCTAATTTGTTTATTATTAATATATATATCCTTATCTAAGTCATTTGGACGAATATTAGATTTTTAGGAATAAAATAACAATTCATAATATAATATTTGTTTTAATAAACTATTTTATGTCAATTTTGATACTATTTGGTAATTGATTTTTATGAAAATCATAACAGAACGATTAGTTCAAAAACAGTTAGTTAAATCAATAATAACATGTCATATTAACATTGAAAATTATTGGAATTCATAAAAAGTCTCAAATTAAATTTATTTGTGCATTTATAACACCAATTATGTCAATATTTCATTAATAATATAATTACTACATCATCATTGTGTCATAAATAAATTAAATTATTTAAAGTTTAAAAATTAAAAATAAAATACCATTATGTAGGCAATCTTTTTATCTTTCCAATTAATATTTATAGTCGAATTTATCTTATGTATAACCCTATATTAAAAATGATTTACTTATTAAACTTTGATTTTAACTATTTTAACCCTTCTTTAAATAAATTAATAATAAATGTCCTAATCTAATCCAAGTGGGCCTAAATGGTCATATTTTATTCAAAAGGTTTTTTTAGGTCTAATTACACTTATCCAATAGAATTAGGACATTTTTTAGGGTAATAATAATATCATTTTTACCCTTAATTACCCTATTTACTTTTAATCGTGGTAAATAAATGAAAAAAGTTACTATTCACCAAAAATTATTTTCATCTCATTGAACCACATTTTACTTACTGACATCAACCGTGTCTCTAGGATTTTTGAAATTCCATTCACAAAAGCGGTAAAATTAAGTTTTATGTAAATTTTCAAATTCTCCTAGGAGGTGGGTAAAAGACGATCAATAGTTCAATAAAATTTTTATATATCTAAAATTATTAGAAAATGACTCCAATGAATTACATTGAACATATATAGGTATTATGTGTCAATTTTTACCTAAAATAAATTTCAATAAAATAAATAATTATTTAAATAAAAAGTCGGTTTTTAAATAGTAACCCAGTGTTTTCACTATTCATCAAAAATTCAAAGTTTTCAGAAAAATACCAAAATTTCACCCTAGGCTAATTTCGATATTCCTAATCCAAAAATGAAGTTTATTTTGAAATATGAAATTTAAAAAATTTCAAAAAGTGGTTATTACTATTCATAACAGCTAGTTTGAATAATATTTTAATAGCATATCATTGTTTAGTGAAACTCGGTATTTCTTACAACACACGCTATCGAGGAAGGTCGTGATTGCGTGTAATGCAGCCAAGTTAGGGTTGCGTGTTGTACAAGACTCCTTTGTTGTAGCTTACAACACAATACATCAATAAAATTAAAAAGAATATTTTTCATAAAATATCGGGGTGTTACATATTCTCTAATAGACCCCCTTCAATTGAAGAGTCCATGTTACTATTATAAAAAAAACTCTAACTTATGATATTTCATCATCCAGGATAGAATAAAAAAACACTAACACGCAATATATATTCTATATTATTTATTATATCATCAAGTTACAATTTTTAGGTATTCCTAAAACCTTATTTTTATCAATATTTTTTTTTGGTTGGGTGTTTTTAGGCTAAAATTTTTATTTTTTATTTTGGAAATATCTAGGCTAGTACATGATCGATGCATAGTTTTCCAAACCATGAACCCTCTCAAGAACAATTGTAGAAACTAGGTAGTGGGATTCACAAAAAATTCACAAGGATTACAAAACCATGAACCCTCCTTATAGATACCATGCATCCCAATAAAAATAGGTGCACAACTTGTGCATGGTTTAACTAAATAGGGAAACTATTCCTCAGAAATTGTGCAGATAGGTTTTTCATTAATCCTATTTTTTATAAAAAAATATTAAATGGCCAATTCATGTCTCAAACGGACCTACATTGATAATTTTTTTTTAACATCCTCGTAGCTTCCATGAGGGATTCTTGGCCTCTTATAACCCTCCTAAAAGTGATCCAATTATATGAGAACAACAGTTGATCCCCCTCCAACATGTTTCCTCCTCCCGTTCTTATTATCCCATGATCTGTCTATTCCTTCTTAAGGTTATGTGGATACTTGTGTTAAATTATTGTTCTAATACGCACTATTTGGGGTTGTAAAACCTGGAGTAATCTACTTTTCCTCAGATTCTGTTGTTTTCATTCTTCCTAGTAAATCACGATTAGGGTTTCATGATTCGAGAACAAGCGACTCCAAGGTAAGTTGTTCCTTTATGATGCCCAATGTTTAGAAACATTTATTTGATTTATTTAATTTAAATAGATTGTATTAAATTAAATTTATTTGTTTTTACTTAATGTATTTCAAATATTTTGTATGAAAATTTCAATTCAATTGAATTAGGGATTTTAAGAAAAATGTGTTTCTTTGCATGAAATTAGAAAAACCCCATTCCGATAAAATTTTGGTCTGTTTATGGAAATTTGTGGAAATTTAAATTTTTTAATTTAACTTTTGGAATTTATGGAAATTATTTCAATTAAATATTTGAATATAATTTTTTCAAATAATAAGATAGAAAATTGTGAAAATACCAATTCCATTAAATATTGGGTGGTTTTGTAATTGATGTAATTTTTTTTTAAAATTAAATTGTTAAATTTAATTAGTGAAATGGGATTGTGAAATTTCAAAAATTGGGTTCAAATAATTATATATGAAAAAGGGATTACAATAGTTTCAGATAGAAACCTTAGTGTTTTACCTTGGGGGGAAAGGAATTTTTATTATTGAAACTCCGTTATGGTTTTTAATGGGAAAATTAACATATTTGAAAGGGATAATGGGTTGAATTTAATTATAATTATCCTTGAAATAAATCAACCATCTCTTTTTTTAATATATAACATACAATAATTAGGTCGAAAGTGTGTTATTTGGACAACACTTTATGACCTACAACATTTTAAAACATTATATATACACATTACATCACATATAAGATGTAGATAAGTCATGTTAGGCCATAACCGTATTAGGGTGTCTGAACATACTTTTTCTTAGTGTCGGGTCCCCATAGCCTAGAACTATGAGACCTAATTAAAAATATGACAATTTTTTCACTTTTTGGTATTTCAAATTTATAAATTTAATTAGTATAAACTATTTTACATGCCTTTTGTGATTATATAAACTATTTTATAAAATATTATTTATTGAAGCCATATGTGTAAAGTGGAATTTTTTTAAAGAAACATTTTTTAAATGTAATTCCACCCTTTGAAATGTGAATCATGACTTTCTAATTTATTTCCATATTTTGATATGTAAATCATGAATTTTTTAAATATTATATTAAAATTTTGACATGTTTTATTTAAAATTAATATTACATTCATTGTTAATTTGATATTATAATATTATTATGAAATATTTTAGTGAAATACTATTGGTATTTGGATAACACCATAATTTTTTCATTGTGGGTTTATATATTATCTCTTTCCTGGTTCAAGCAAGGGAAAATGATCACTTGGTGTTGGTTCTAGCTGTTAAACCGTGGACTGGGTGAGTTAGGTCTGAGTTGGGATGCATGAATTTTTTCAAAATTTTTAGAACATGGATATATTAAATGGGTATATTTATATTTAGGTTTTACTTATATTACATTATTCTAGGTGGAGTTATTTTTATATTCATTCATTATTGATTCCTTTACATCTGAAATATTTATAGAAAACTCATTACCACACTTATTCAATATGATGCTAGGTTCTATTCACTAACCTGTGGGGATCATGATTGGCCTTTATGATATGTCCGAACTGGATTAGTTATCATGTTACTTGGGTACCCAAGATGGTTCTTGAAAAAGTCGTATTGGATCCATGTTATGATTTTTTCTTTGTAATGTCGTGGTTCTGGAAGCCACCAAGAGGCGCCCCATACCCAGTTGGTCACATGGCCTCAAGCGCATTTACCAAAACACTAGAGTCTGAAGACTAGCTACGAGGTCTTTGAGTGTGATAGTAGGGAAACAATGCCCACATTGGTAGAGTTACATAATGGAAGTAAAAAAGATAGCTATTGCGGAAGCAGTAATAATACAATACCAAAAGTAAACAACATAAGTAATAAATAGTTGGAGCTCACATATCTAAATAATGCCTGATACATATTTCTAGAAAAGAATCCAAACAAATCAGAATGATAGAATATAATACAAAACCAAAGTACACAATAAAAGCAGTAAATAGCTCCACAACATCGCAAGCCCCAGCATGGTCCGATGATCCCCAGCTCCATAGAAATCATCTACCTAAAGTGGATGGGCTCTTTCCCTTATTTGTACCTGCAACAACATAATCTGTTTGGGCCAAAAATAAAGACCAAAATAGGGTGTGAGACTAATCCCAGTAGACAACCACCTAATGATATGTGCCTAACAGACATGGAATATATATTCCATGCAATAAACAAAATGATGTATTAAGAAATGAAGTACACATTGTAACAATCCTAAAAATTCAATTTTATTCTAATACATATATCAAGTAAGTAGATAATCAAAAGAAGTTAACCCTCTAGGAAGTACTCATAGCCTAACCCCTCTGGTTCAACCAAAAAAAACAAGCAACCCTATGGGAAGTACACACAGTCTAACCCCTATGGTTCAGCTTTATCAAAGACAGTATGAGGAAGAAATCATTGTTAATTCCCCATGTGGTCTCATGTTGGTAACTAATAGGCACTCTGAGGAAGAAATAAACATACAATTCCCCCTATGGCCTGTATTGAGGAAACTAAAGACAATCTGAGGGAGCACAAAATCCATCCCCCCTACGGTCTCACAATATAATAGTAAACATACACACTAGAGAATCCCTCAACATCCATTCTCTCTATTGTCTAATACACTAGATTCTCACAGCCATGTTTAAGTTAGTAGTGCAACAATGATATGTGATAGCCAAAGTAAACCTCAATAACTTATTGGCTAAACAATCTACAATATATCATAACATTCTAGATAATAATCACACCATCCGAGCAATACTAGGTATGGGAAACAAAGCCGCAGACTAACATGAAAATCCAGACCAAACGGTCAAAATATGAAATGATGGGAAAAAAATCCATAACAAGGAAAAAATAACCCTCTTCATAAACAAAAAAACTTTATCCCAAAAAACTAGGAATAGTTGAAAAAACAGGGCTAAAACTATAAACACATAATACTATGTTGTTGGGTATTGGGAAATTTTGTACATAAAATTCAAAGTCTATATATAGAAAGGAACAAAACACCTACCTTGGCATCGTACAGATGATATATGTGAAACATAGGACTTGAATTGCCCTAGAATTCCATAAATCAATAAAAACACTAAAGATAATTAACCAAGGATATATTGCGAGAGAGGAGAAAACAAGTTATGATGTTCAAGATGAAAGGATAACTCACAGATGAGATTCCAAATTGATCAACGATGGTCTATTTGGAGAAAGGACGGTGAGTCTGGGGCTCAAAAAAGATCCATGGCCATACAGATGCTCTTGGGTGAGATAGGTTGAGAAGAAGTTTGTTCTGACTATCAGAAGCGACCCTGGTCCATTTAATGAAAAAAAGAATGTACACGGCGTGTTATTTAAAAGTACATAGAGTGTACATGCCTTTTCCTACTTCTTCTTTAGCTAGTCTCCATGTCTCTACACATGGCCATGTACTTGGCCATTACACGGCCTGTACTCAGTCACCCGCAGAAATTGGGTACACAGCATGTACTTAAATTACATGGCGTGTACTCCTGAAATTTCCAAAAACTCTTCTTTTTCTCAAAAATAACCAGAAATGAAAAACATACCAAAAAAAGATTTGGGTTCTTGAAAACATCCCCCATTAAAGAAATTTGTCCCCGAATATCCCTAGTAAGGTGGTGTAGTAGGATAATCCTCAAACAGCTCCTACCTCGTCAATCGTACATCAACCTCCCTCTCACAGGTCTCATCCAGTACTCTCCCATGATTCCATAGAACTCATACCAAAGGAACAGACTAGCCATGGATAACCTTCACATTTCGATCAACAATCTAGATAAGACACTTATCGAATGAGGCGTACACCTTGAGCTCAACCTCCTTATGTTGGAAAACATGAGATGAGTATGAGTAGTAATGTTGGAGATGAGAAACGTGGAAGACATCATGTATAGCCTAGTACCTATAAGGTAACTGCAACTGATAGATAACCGACCTGACTCTCCCCAACACCTCAAATGGCCTGAACTATCCCGGCGAATGTTTACCCTATTTCCTAATACTCATGTGTCCCAAACTTTATGTGACAAGCAGGAAAACATGATCATCAACCTCGAACTCCATAGGTTGTCTCCGTCGATCAGCATAAGACTTCTGTCATGACTGTGCAGTAGCCATCCTCTTCTAAATCTACTCTATATGCTCTGTGGTCTCCTGGAAAAGACGAGGTCCTAGCATAGATGATTCTTCTTCCTGCAGCCAATATAAGGGTGGTCAACATGGACTACCATACAGAGCCTCAAAAGGTGCCATCTAAATAGTTTCTTGAAAAAAATTATTGTAGGAAAACTCCACAAGTGTTATGTGCTTCTCTCAATAACCTTTAAAATCAAGGACGCATGCTATAAGCATGTCCTCAAGCACCCGAATCGTATGCTCTAACTGACCATCTATCAGGGGATGGTAAGCTGTACTCAGAATTACCTATGTAACCAAAGCCCTATGATGTCCCTACTAGACCCATGAAGTAAAACATGTGTCCCTATCTGAAACAATGGTTTATGGAACCCCAAGTGTATGTAAAATCTCTCAGATGTACAAAATTCCTAGATCATCAACACTGAATGTCTCCTTGATTGGCAATAAGTGAGCAACCTTTGTGAGTTTATCAATGACAACCCAAATTGCATCATTCCCTCGAGGGGACCTCGGCAAACCTATCATGAAATACATCATGACATCATTCTATTTTTAGTCCTGCATGGGTAACTACTACCAAAGACCTATTGGTCACTAATACTCTTCCTTCACCTGCTGATAGGTGGAATACCTCATGAAAAAACTGACAACATCTCTCTTCATACCTTCCCACCAATACTGACAGTGTACATCTCGATACATCTTGGTGACACCAAGATGAACTGCCCAAACTGAGGAATGAAAGTCTCGTATTAGCTCCTCATGTATGTCTGCAGTCACCCACACGTGTCCCTAAAAATGCAAGATCTCATCCTTGCATACTGTCCATCCAAAAATAGGGTCCTCTCCTGACACTCTCTATCGTAGGAATAATCCTTCTAAATCTCATAGCTTCCTCATTCGCACTCGACCAATAAGAGTAGAAGTATCAACTACAGAAGATAGAAACTTTTTTCCCTGTCTGGCGTGCACCTCCAAATTCTTTATAGCGAATAGGGCCATAAGATGCCAATCACTGTGGGCCTCTTGAACTAACTAAATCTGTGTCCTCCTGCTCAACACATCTACCACAATGTTTCCTTTCCCAAGCATGTAGGAAATAACAAAGTCGAAGGACTGATGGTACATGACCCACCTTCACTATATCAAAATCAGATCATGCTGAGTGAATATATACATTAGACTCTTGTGGTCAGTGAAAACCCCAAAATGCTCTCCCAGAAGATAATGTCTCCAACAGTGTAAATCATGAACAACCGCAACCATCTCAAGATCATGCATCAAGTAGTTCCTCTCAAGTGGCCTCATCTGCTGATACCTTTACACAACAACTTCTTCTAACTGCATAAGAACTACTCCTAGCCTGATACCAGATGCATCACAGTACACAATATATATCTTTCTGGGATCTACCATAACTAGTATTGGTGAAAAAGTCAACCTCCCTTTCAGCTCCATAAAGGATGACTCACAAGAATCAGTCCACAAGTACTTCACACCCTTCTTAGTTAGACCCGTCTGTGGTGATTCTAAGAATGAAATGTCCTGTATGAAACATATTTAGTAACCATACAGTCCTAGAAATTTTTTTACCTAAAATAAATTCTGTAGCTGCTCACAGGAAACTTCTACTCTCACTTTCTCTGGGTCTACTAATACTCCTGTCTCTGAGATAACATGAACCAAGAAGGGAATTTTCTCCATCCAAAAGTCGAATTTTGAGAGCATAGAATATAACTGAGGCTCTATCAAGGTACTCAAAATGATCTCAAGAAGGGATTAAAGGTCATGTCAAGTGTGAGAGTACACAAAAATATCATCCTTGAAGGCTACCACGAAAGAATCCAAGTATGGATGAAACACTGAGTTCATCAGGACCATGAAAACAATAAGCACATTCAAGAGACTGAACAACATAACCACATACTCATATAGACCATAAATACATTGAAAGGTTGTAATAGGTATATCATATGGTCTAACATGAAACTGATGATAACTGGACCTCAAGTTGATCTTCGAGAACACCCGGGTTCCTCGAAGCTGATCAAAGAGATCGTCAATCCTCGACAATGGATATCAGTTCTTGACCATCAATTATTTCATATTCCGATAATCTAGAAAAAGTACGAGGTTATCGTTCACATTCATAAAAAATAGGATAGGCAATCCCCAAGGAGAAGTACAGTGTTGGATGAAACCCTTTGCGTGCAACTCCACCAACTTCTTCTTGAGCTCCTTCAACTCAGGCATAGCCATCCGATAAGGAATAATGGACATCAGTGCAGCTCCTGACACAAGCTCAATAGAAACATCCACCTATCTCTCTAGAGGAAAACCTGAAATTCCTCTAGAAAGACATCTCTTGAAATGATCCACCTCTAGAGGAATGTCCATCTGTGAAGTCCTCGGGTCATCTAGATGTAGACTTGCAATCTGGCTGCAACTCCTCCCAACCCATGATGGTCGGGTCCTGCTCTACTCACCTGGACATCCCACATTCCCTTATGAAGAAACGAACTTCCATCTAGTAATGTGAAACTCACCCTACAACGATAGAAATCAACAAAATTCATGAAGGGAACCAACTAGTCTATTCCGAGAATGACATCATAGCCCATCATCTCCAAGAAAAAGAGGTACCAGAAGAAGTGACACCCACCAACCTCCAGAGAGAACTCCTGGCACTAACATACACATTCCTTTGTAGTTTACAACGGAGTGTATAACATTACGATATTGATAGAAGAAAAGATATAGGGCCCACGGATCTCCCCAATAGTGACATATATAAAGCTATGAGAATCCCATATATCAAATAGAGATGAATCTAAAACTGAGGAAATTAGGATCATACCTCGAACTGTAGAGGCTCTGGGATCCTACACCTACTGGGTCTGATCCACTATAAAATTATGACCTACACCTTGGCCCTACAACTCTTCCCGACCACTCTGAGCTGATCAAACCTATTTTTTCTAAAAACATGGAGACTGGATACCATGGCTACGACCTCCACCTCAGCTTGAACAGTCGAAAGAACACTAGTTCCTAGCCTGATGAGAAACTTATGGTGTTACTCCTGAACAAGGATTCATTGAAGAACCCATATCACCAACTACTGGTGAGAAGATCTGATAGAAACACTGAGGATAACCCAACATGTTGCATGATTAGCACTCTAATGGGTCTCTCGGGAAATGTGACCTGGTATGCCTGATTTCCTGCACTGGTAGCACACTACCTGGATACTAGAAATAGTGTCCCACCACCTCATATCCCTACGCGTAGACTCCCTATGGTGCTTCCTATAACGTCCTGGTTCTGTGTGCCACTCAACGGGTTCCCCGAACCCGGAACGTTACAATGTGGTATCAGAGGGCATTTCTATTCTTTGACATACTATTTGGGGCCTTAGTCAGGGATATAACGGAAATGGTAGTTGGTAATAAGCTGTGCTGGGGAGTAACTAACCCGTGTATAGGGAAAATCTCGTCTACCTCGTATTTTTTCAATTCTTTTAATTTTTCAAATTTTACAGTTGATTTGATTTCACCGTTGGGTGACCCACTTGTGATTGTGCTGTTTATATTTTATCCATGGGTTCTATTTTGTTGCAACCCGATGAGATGAGGGTATTCCATCTCATGCATCATTTAGGACATGATAGAAATCACATGACATGCATAGTTCCATTCCATGTAGGCGCATTAGAAATTTCTTATTGTTGTGATAGTTGTTGTGCTAGAAAATCATGCTATTGTGATAGCTGCTTTGATAAATACCTGCTATGTGATAGGGTATTTTGTGTGAGTCTGTTGATAGTATGGATGCCAAACATTGGTTTTTGGGGAGTATGGGCCCTAAATGACCAGTATTTGGTGGATCATTGACTTGTTTACTTGTTTATAGCATGTATAATATGACAAACATTGATTCAAGGGGAGGATGGGCCCTCACATATCAAAATTTGTTACGTAGGTGTTGTTTTAAGTATTTTTATGGGTTCCAGAGTAGTTTTAGAGGCTTACTATCTGGAAAACCCAGTATACATGGCATGTAGTTCCTCAGACACATGTCGTGTGTTCTTCTATTCAGGAAGAGAAGAAAACGTTTTGAGTACACGTCGTGTACCATAAGTACACGCTGTGTAGTCGCTTCCCATGTCAAGGACCGTGTTGGCGGGGACACGGGGAAGGGAAGTGATTGGGGCGAACATGCTGTGTAAAATATGTACACGCCGTGTAGTGTTGACCCAGAGTCCACCCGTGTAACTAACAACACAGATGGGGGAGACCTTAAGACATACACGCCGTGTCCACTGTGGAACACGCCGTGTCGTCTGACCTAGGGACCCGACCATGTAACTAATAGCACGGGTCTATGTGATCCTTTCGTGTACACGCCGTGTTTATATGGAACATGACGTGTAGTTTGAGCCGTGTATCCGGCCATGTAACTGACAACATGGGTCGGCGAAGCTTGTCTAGTACACACCGTGTACCTGGGGAACACGTCGTGTAGTCTCGTCTGAGGACAGACCGTGTGGACAAGGCCGTGTGGCTAGGAAACGGGGCAGTGTACATGTCGTGTGTGGGTTTAACACACCGTGTAGTATCAAGCCGAGTAGTCCACCATGTAACAAATGACACAGGAAGTTGGAAAATTACACCATACACGCCATGTAGATTATATACATGCCGTGTAGGTTTGTTCAATGGGAGTCGTGAGGCTTAGCCGTGTAAAAGGACCCGGGCAGGGATGAGAAGTCAGGTACACCCTGTGTAGTCAGTAGACATGTTTTGTAGTCTTGATTTAAAAATCTTGAATGCCTTCTTCATCCTATTCCCTTTTTGGCCCCTTCATTTTCAGTCTTTGATAATCTGGATCTAAGGAGTGCGTTTGACCTTGTAGAGTCATTCCACCGAGATGACCACACATTTTTCTCCAAGAGAGGGGAAACAATTATACTCCAGATATGGTGGGCCATGAGCTACAAGTGGATCCTCCAGCAGATCCAGATGCGGCGCCGACTGTTATACCAAACACAGGCGCGGAAGCACAGTTCCGTGAAGGCGTTATGCGGTTCATGCAGACCTTTCAGGGAGCACCACCGGCTGCCACATCTATGGCTGAGCTGGCCCATAGCTTTTAGTAGCAGCATTCGCCTATGTTTTCAAGGGATGGCAGGCCACAGGATGTGGAATCTTAGATGGGGTCTATGCAGACTATTTTCGAGCATCTTGAGACGCCTCTAGGGTAGAGGGTCAAGCTCGCGACTTATATGTTGTGTGATTCCACCAAGAGGTGGTGGGATGTTACCACCCAGTCAGAGCATCATAGAGACATGGCGTGGGAAAATTTTCAGGCAGTCTTCTATGACTTCTTTTTTCCTAGGACACTAAGGGAAGATAGATCTCGAGAGTTCATGAACCTGCAGTAGGGCGCTATGTCAGTGATGTATTATTCTACTCGTTTCACCGAGCTTCACCATTTTTCACCCGTTCTAGTGGGTGATGAGACATTGAGAGATAGATTATTTGAGGATGGTATTCGATATGACATCTGAGCACTGGTGAACATTTTTAGGTCTCCTACAGTACATGTTATTGTGAACCAGGTGGTGATTACAAAAAGTAACCTTCGGGAAGCTAGTGGTGCAGGTTAGGGTGGTTCGACAGCAGTTTCTGGTACTATTTATAATTGAAAGAGGAAGAGACAAATGGACTTCTCTCAGGGTGGAAATACCAGCCAGAATGATGTTTCAGGTGGCCAAGTCAGGTGCTACCAGTGTGGTAAGGAGGGGCACAAGAGACCTCAGTGTCCACGAGACCCAGTGGAGTGACGATCTTGCAGCAAGATGGGTCATCTGCAACGCTTTTGCAGGGCTTTTCCATCTGTGGCTAGTGAGAGGGGTTTTTTGAAGACTCCGTGTGTAGGAGTAGGACCAGCAGCTTCTTACCAGTCGGGAAATTGGAATACAGCAGGGCGTGCAGGTAGGGATGCTGGTCGTGGTTGTGGTACCCAGACACCAGGATCTCAGAGGCATCAGGGCGGGACAGCTCATGGTAGCCAGACTGTGTCGCAGGGCCGCGACACTGGGCAGGTATATACAGTGCAATAGACCCAACATGAGTAGGATCCCGGAACTTCTACCTTCAGAGGTACTTTTCTAGTAGCTTCTGTCTTATCTTCAGTACTTTTTGATATGGGTGCTACACATAGTTACATATCTGTACCCGTTGTGAAGAGACTTGGGCTCTGTGTTTCTTTTTATTCTGCTGTTATGATGCTAGACACTCCATTGGGGATGAGAACGGCATGTCTGTATCAGTGCAAGGAGTTCCCCATTGAGGTTGGTGGGTGTCATTTCCTTTGGGACCTCTATGTCTTCGAGATGACGAGCTATGATGTCATTTTCGGGATGGACTGGTTGGTTCCCTTTCGAGCCTTTGTAGACTGATATCGTCGTAGGGTGAGTTTCACGTCACTAGAGGGCGGAGAGTTTCTATACAAGGGTGAGTGGGATGTTCAGGCAAGTCGAGCTAGACCAGAGCATCATGGGTGAGGTGGAGTCATAACCCAGATAGTGGGTTTATACATGGATGATCAGGGGACTTGTCAGCAGGATTTCCCTCCAGTGGTTGATCGTTTCAGGGATGTCTTCCCGGACAACTTTTCAGGTCTACCTTCAGAGCGTGAGGTGGATTTCTCTATTGATCTTGGGCCAGAAGCAGCACTGGTGTCCATTCCTCCTTATAGAATGGCCATGCATGAGTAGCAGGAGCTCAAGAGGCAGTTAGAGGAGTTATATGCAAAGGGTTTCATCCAACCCATTAATTCTCCTTGGGGTTCTCTGGTCCTTTTTGCGAGGAAGGCAGACGGTACCCTCAGACTCTGTGTGGATTATCAGAAGCTGAACCAGTTGACGGTTAAGAACGGATATCCCTTGCTGAGGATTGATGATCTTTTTGATCAACTTCGAGGAGCACGAGTGTTTTCGAATATTGAATTGAGTTTAGGATATCACCAGCTATGCGTGAGACCATCGGATATACCACTTATAGCTTTTCGAAGAAGTTATAGTCTGTACGAGTACTTGGTTATGCCGTTTGAACTCACGAACACGCCAGCAGTTTTTATGGCTCTGATGAATCGTGTGTTCCATCCCTATCTAGATTCTTTTGTGGTAGTATTCATGGACGATATCTTGGTGTACTCTCACACTCAACACGACCATGCCACCCATCTTGAGATCGTGTTGAGTACACTGAGAGAGCATTGACTATATTTTAAGCTCTCAAAGTGCCACTTTTGGATGGACTAGATTCACTTACTATGTCTTATCATCTCAGAGGAAGGAGTTGTAGAAGACCCAGAGAAGGTGAGAGTAGTAGTTTCTTGGGAGAATACCAAGAATTTGTTTGAGATACAGAGTTTTCTTGGGGTCGGCTGGTTACTACAGATGCTTTAGACAGGAATTCTCCCGCTTTTCAGCACCGTTAACGGGTTTGACTAAGAACGGTGCGATGTTTGTTTGGTCGGAAGCTTGCGAGATTGCCTTTCAGGACCTGAAAAGAATGTTGACATCATCACCAATCCGGATACTCCTAGAGTAGGGGAGGAGATATACAGTTTATTGTGATGCATCAGGGATTGGTCTAGGAGCTGTGTTGATGCAGGGTGATCAAGTTGTTGTGTACAAGTCTTGGCAATTGAGGCCACATGAGAGGAATTACCCGACACATGATATTGAGTTGGTTGCAGTTGTTCATGAGTTGCACTGTTGGAGACATTATCTCCTGGGAGAGCATTTTGTGGTTTTCACCGACCAAAAAAGTCCCAAGTATATTTTTACTCAGCGTGACTTGAATCTGAGGCAGCGAAGGTGGGACGAGTACCTTCAGTCCTTCGACTTGGAGCTTGCCTATACACCTGGTAAAGGTAATGTAGTACTTGATGCACTGAGCAAGAAAACTCAAATACTGGTAGTGTAGGAGGCCAGTGGTGAATGGCAGCTGATGGATTTGTTCTTTGAGATGCATTTCGAGGTGCACAACAGTCAGGGGAATACCTATCATTCATCTTTAGCTATGCCCTCTACCCTCCTAGATAGAGTGAGGATGAGACAACTATCTAATTCAGAAGTCCTAGTTCTACGGGAGTTAGTGACAAGTGAGGACACTCCTCCTGGGTGGACGATAGGCGATGATGAGGTACTGTGTTTCCTTAGATGAGTATGGGTTCCAGGGGATATACGCAAGGAGCTGATGCGGGAGTTTCATGCTTCAGTCTGGGAATATCATCCTAGAGTTACCAAGATGTACCGTGACTTGAGACGTCTGTACTGGTGCCCGAGTATGAAGAGAGATGTAGCTAGTTTTGTAACGAGATGTTCCACATGTCAGCAGGTGAAGGCGGAGCATCAGAGGCCAGTTAGACTGTTACAACATTTACCCATCCCGGCGTGGAAATGGGATGATGTCACGATGGACTTCGTGACTGGGTTGCTGAGGACACCTCGAGGCAGTGATGTCGTATGGGTTGTTGTGGACAGACTCACAAAGGTAGATCACTTATTTCCAATCAAGGAGACCTTCGTTGTTGACAAGATCAGGAAGTTGTATATTTTAGAGGTTTTATGTCTTCATGGGGTTCTTTATTCTATTATTTCGGATAGGGATGCCCTCTTTACATCTCATTTCTGGCAGAGTTTTCAGAGGGCACTGGGTACACAGGTTCTTCTAAGCATAGCTTACCACCCTCAGACTGATGGCCAGTCAGAGCAGACGATACAAGTGCTAGAAGACATACTACGTGCATGCGTCTTGGACTTTGGGGGATCTTGGGAGAAACATATACCCTTAGTCGAGTTTTCCTATAATAATAGTTTTCAGGTAACTATTGAGATGGCACCATAAAAGGATTTATATGGTAGGTCATGCCGATCACCCTTGTGCTGGTAAGAGGCAGGTGAGACAGCTTTACTGGGACCACGTCTTGTGCAGGAGACTTTTGAGTAGGTCCAGTTGATTCAAAAGAGGATAGCTACTGCACAATATCATCAGAAATATTATGATGATCACCGTAGATGACCCTTAGAGTTTGTGGTCGGGTATCAGGTTTTCTTGCGTGTTTCATCTTGGTTGGGACACAGGCTGATCAGGAGACAGGGTAAACGTTCACTGAGGTACATGGGGCCATTTGAGATTCAGGAAAGATTTGGGCTGGTTGCCTATCATTTGTAGTTACCAAAGAGGTACCGAGTCATGCACGATGTCTTCCATGTATTTCAATTGTGCCATTATCATTCAGACCTATCTCACGTCTTTCAGCCCAAGGAGGTTGAGCTTGAGGTAGATGAATCCTTTGAGGAGCATCTGATTCATATCATTAATAGGATCATGAATGTTCTATGAGGTGATTCAGTTCCTCTCATACTGGTGATATGGCGGCATGGCTGAGTATAGGATGAAACATGGGAGCGGGAGACTAACAAATGTGCTCAGTGGCCAGAGTTGTTCTGAGCTTTATCTTCGCCACCCTTGGAAGAGAAATTTGGGGATTAATTTATTTATGGGGGGAAGTTTTAATAACCCACTTATTTTGTTGTGGTATGGGTTCCTTCTTTTCTCTTTTTCTTATGTGTTTTTGAGAAAATAAGGAAAATGGGGGAAAATCATAAATTTTGGGACTACACGATGGGTCCTATTCCACAGGTTGTGTACTTCGGCCGTGTGGGATGAGTACACAGGGTGTATAGACCTGTCAGCGACGAAAGGTGTAAAAACTAACTACACACCATGTAGTGGGTATTTACACGTCGTGTAGTCAGTCGGCAGGCAAATAGTAAGGCGGTGGAAGCAGCCACTAGCAGAGTGACAGTACACACCGTGTAATCAGAAATACACACCGTGTACTAATGTCAATGGATGAACAATGCAGCGGTGCCACCAAAAGAACGGTTAAATGAGAAAAGTACACGCCATGTCGTCAATAGTACACGTCGTGTAGTTTTTCCCCTTAAATGGGAAATAGCCTCCCCTATTCATAGGGAAGGCTTAGAACCGAAGGAAGGAGTCGGGAGAGGAGGCCGGACCTTCGAGGATCTCCAGATCGAGCGTCAGGATTCATTTTTCGCCTCTGAAAATCTCATTGGAACCGCACGGGTAAGGTCTCCACTCTCCTTAATCCATTTTTTCCAAATATTCCTCTAAGAGATGTTATTCAGGTTTGAACTAGGTTTTCTTTCACCTCAGATCTATGTCGTTCTTGGAATATTCAAGGATTTTCGTTCGAGTATACCATTCAGTGGCGTTTAGGGTAGGTGGCTTGATGTTTAATTTCCAACTGTTGGGCATTTTTGTGAATTGTTAAGCTACGGACCCATGTTGGGGTGTCATGTGGCTGAGGCCTTGGCTGTTTTAATTACCTAGAATTGTATAGGTAATTAAATGTGTTAATAAACTTCTGTTCGGGATTGATGCTTGGATCCAGGACCACCCCGGGGGTGCATTCCTCTGTTTAGCCGTTTGGCCAGGATACCTGAGGGTATGCCTTTATAATAATGATTATTTAATTTCCTTGAGAATAATTTCATGTGTAATTGCTTGTTTACATGTTGGGAATGGCCCGGTTACTTGTTTAGTAGGAGGGCAGTGTTTTACTTAGCCTAAGGGAAGTGCATCTTTTAGCCTGAGGGAAACTTCTTCCGTGCCTGTGGGCAATAGACTCTGTGCCTAAGGTCGACACTTTGTACGCCTGAGGGCAATATTTTTTATGCCTGTGGGCAATTACCTACGGGTTATGTTTCTGTTTACATGAGGGTAAGGGTTTTCGTGTCTGAGGACACTGACTATTTACATAGAAATTCACTTTGGTGGTTTCCTTTTAATGAATGATTAAATGAATAATAAAATGGCAATATAACTGGTACAATTATAAACTTTTGAGTACTTCTTAGTTTATTTCATTTTACTACTGCACACTGTTGTTGCATATTTTCACACAGTTGGGAATGGGACTTTGGTGGGAGCCTACTAGGATTTATTTCTCACACCCTGTTTGGGTCATTTCTTCGGCCCAAACAGAATACATTTCAGCAGGTGTGGATAAGGGAAAAGGTCCTTATACAGGAATGTGATTTCTACTGAGGAACAGGGGAGCATGGGACCCGGACTAGGCTCGTGATGCGTCTGACTATTTTGTTTTGGTTTTGCTGTACTCTATATTGTACTATACTGTATTGTTGTGTTACATGTTCTGGCTGTTTTCTTAGAACTTCAGACATGTTTCATCATCATCAATATAACTGTTGGTTATCTTTTACTATAGTTGTTTATTTTAAATGAGTATGGTTTATTTCGTCCGCTATTGTAGTATGCTTTCTATTTTATTCTGATTCTCTACACTTTGACAAAGGATGGAATAGTTTCCCCACTATCAGACCTGGGCCCTCTCTGCTAGTCAGCAGCCTCTGGAATTTGGGGAAATGCGCTTGAGGTCACATGGAGATCCTAGTTCGGGGAACCCGTTGAGTGGAACCCGAAACTGGGACGTTACACTTCCTACTATCAGTAGACGGGATTCCAACTCTGGATGTCGAACCAACCTGGATCACCACTCCAAAATCCCTCAGATTGGGATCTGTGATCATCACCTAGTTGAATATATAAGTGAGGGAATTCAACCTAAATATGTTCACCTAAGATTGAATGTCATGCCTTATAACATCCTCAAAATTCCTTGCTAGGAATAACTCATCACTTTATTGAATAGGTGTGAAGCGTTGAATCACTATGAAGTGAGAAGAATACTCCATAACAGAAATAGTACCCTGTTACAACCTCATGAACTATCGGACTCGATCAAACCTCAAAGTCTCTAGGTAGAATTAGTCATAAAAGGCAGGATAAAACTCATCCAACAGCATAACTTGTTGGTGTCCTGCCTCTGAGATCACATCCCACCATCTCTTGGTGGAGTTCTGAAGCATACACATAGCGAACTTCACCCTCCTCTCTAGAGGCCTCTACAAATGGTTGAAGAGATAAATAATGGCATATAACCATGACTATGCATCCTGATGTCCTATTTCCTCTATGAAGGTCGGAGGATGTTGCTTTTGTAAAACCCACGTCAACTCTTCCATAGAAGGGGCATGATGCAGTACTCCTCGGAAGGTCTGCATTAACCTCATAAAGCCCTCTCAGAACTATGTGTTAGTACCAGTGTTTCAAATGAAGGTTGGTTCCAATACTGGCATAACTGGAGGATCAGCTGGTAGTCCTTGATCAAGCATACTCGGTGTCTGATCACTTCCTTGTAACTTGCAGACAACCAGAGGATGTCTCGATGGCATGACTCTGCAAGGTCAAGTTCTCACATTAGATCAAGACTAACAAGGACATAAACATAGAAGTGTATGATGTGAACATGAGAAAGGAAGCATTCAAGTTATTCAAAACATGGATACACGGTGTGTGTATATACACTTCACTATGTGTTCCCTTAAGCCTTCTCATGGGAATGTACTCCTGCCAAAAATGGTCGTGTAACAGACCACACACATGGCCTTTTGTCGAAACACCTGACGTGTACTTGAATCCCCTTCCCCTTCCCAGGTTCTCTCACACAACTAATCTTTACGGTCCTCCTAGAACAATACCACCGAGTGTGTTAGTTTCAGACATGGTGTGTACTAGATGAACTTCACCAACCTGTGTTGTTAGTCACACGACCGGTTAGTTGGCTCAATCTACACGGCATGTTTATGCTAGAAACGATGTGTACTAGGAATATTTCACTAACCCGTGTGGTTCGTTACATGGCAGGAATTAGGGGATACACTACATAAAATTTTCAAGCTTGACACTGTGTGTATGACTTATGTTTTCACCCATATGTGTCGTTAGCCACATGGGTGGACACATGGTCTACGCAACATGGTGTGTACGTCCAGCACAAAATGTGTTCTAACAAGATTTTCCCAACCCTATGACTCTACCCACACAACTAGTGACACTGTTAGAAACTACATGGCATGTAAATAAGTACATGGCATGTACTCAAGAAAAACAGTTCTTTCCTGAACAGAAGGACACATGATGTGTATTCATCATTACACGCCATGTATTCTAGGTTTTTCCAAATAGTAAACCTCAAAAACTACTCCATAACCAAGAAAAACCCTGAAAAAAACATTAGGGTTCCAAATTCCGATTTTTGAGGGCCCATACTCCTCACAAATCAAAGCATGGAATCATATAAACAATATAAAAAAAGGAATAACAATACAATGATCCCACAATTTTCAATCCATGAGGGCCCATAACACCTCAAGAACCAAAGTTTGGCATCCATTAATAACAAACCTTACACAAACCAGTGCCTTATCAAAAATAAGGTATTATATCAAGGAATCTATCACAACAACATGCATATTATACACAACAACATGAAATCACTAATTAACCCTAAAAGGAATGGCAAGAATGCATCACATTCAATTTCTAGCTAGTGCCTATATGATGCATGAGATGTCATACCATCATCTCATTAGGTTGAAATAGAATAGAACCTCAATAATACCAACAATAATAGTACAAAACATGTGAATCACCCAATTGTTAAATCAAATCAACTTAAAAATTTCAAAATTAAAAAAATTGTAATAACGAGGTAAATTGGATCTTCCTTGTACACGAGTTAGATACTCATGGGAATATCTTGTCAACAAGTACATATTTCCTTCCAATACTTGGATATAGTCTCCAAACAGTATGTCAAGATGAAAAGAATCCCTCTAATACCACATTGTAATGTCTCAGTTTTAGAAGCCGCCTAGAGGTGCCTCGTACCAGGTTGGTCACTTGGCCTCAAGTGCATTTCCCCAAATGTATGTGGCTTATGACTTGAAGCGATGGTTTTGGGTGTGATAGTGTGGAAAATATTCCCTCATTGGCAGAGTAACATAATGGATGTAAAACAAATATCAATAGTAGAAGAAGTAATAATACCATAACAAAAGTAAACAACTGAAATAATAAACATTTGGAGCTTACATAGCTATGTAATGTATGATACATATGTCAAGGTAAGTATCCAAAAAAATTACAATGCTAGAAAAAGTACTAAACCAAACTATAAAAGAAAAGCAGTAAACAGCTACACAGCATCGCATGCCTCAGCTTGGTCCCATTCTTTCCAACTCCATAGCAATCTTGTATATGAAGTAGAAGGGTTCTTGCCCTTATCTATACCAGTAACAATATAATCTATTTGGTCCCAAAAGCATGAACCAAATAGGGTGTGAGACTAATCATAGTAGGAAAACACCTAATGATCTGTTCCTAACAATCAGTGACTATATATGGCAGGGAATAAACAAAATGAAGTAGTATGCAAGGAAGTACACGTAGTAACAATCCTATAAATTTAATTTCATTCAATTTAATATATCAAGTAAGGAGATAATCAAAATCAGGTAACCCTATGGGAAATACTCATAGCCTAGACCCTCTATTTCAACAAAAACAATCACATGAAACCCTCAGGGAAGTACACACAGTCTAACCCCTCTGGTTCAGCTTTAGCAATGACACTCTAAGGAAGCATTCTCCATCAATTACCCCTATGATCTCGTATCGTTAACTAATTGGAACTCTGAGGAAGAAATCAATGTCCAATTCCCCCTGTGGAACATATTGAGGAAACATCCGACACTCTGAGGGAGCACAAAGTCCATCCCCCCTATGGTCTCACAACGTGACAGTAAACAAACACTCTAGAGAAGCCCCCAATGTCCATTCTCCCTATAGTCTACTTCACCAGGTTCTCAGAGCCCCATGTAAATTACTAAGGCACAAATGATATTTGGAAGCGAAAGTAAACCTCAATAACTACTTGGATAAACAATATATATCATATCATAGAATCTCAGATAATAATCACTCCATCCTAACAATACTAGGCATGGGAAAAAAGCAGAAAACTAACAAGAAAAGATAGAACAAATTGGAAAAATAAGAAAACATGGGTTAGACCTCCTTAGCATGAAAAAACTAACCATATTCATTAACAAACAGACTATATCCAAACAAACAAGGAATAAAAGGAGAAATAGGGCTAAAAACCATAAACACACAATACCCTATTCTTGTCTAATGGGCACTTTGGAACATTAAATTCAAAGACTATATACTAAAAGGCACAATCCCCCTACCTCAACATATTACAGATGATATATGTGAACCTCAGGACATGAATCACACAAGAACTCTATATATCTGAAAAAAAACTTAAGATGATTAACCAAGGATATCTCGCAAGAGAGGGGAAAATAGGAGATGGAGTTCATCAAGAAAGAAGAACTCACCAATTCGATTCCAACGCAATCGACAACTGTTGATTCAGAGAAAAAATGGTGAGTCAAGGGCTCATAGAAGGTCAGTAGCCGTACAGACACACCTGGATGAGATAATTCAACAAGACGTGTGTTTTGTCCATCAGAAGCGATCCCAGTTTAATGAAAAAAGAAATTACACGTTGGGTTAATTAAAATTACATGGCATGTAATTTTCTTTTATGGCCTCCACTTTAGGAGTTCTCTGGGTCACCACACATGGACATGTACTCAACCATTACACAGCCAGTACACAGTCACCTGCAGCAACTGGGTACACGAAGTGTACTTAATGTAAATGGTCTGTTGTCTTGAAATTTCAAAAAAACTCATCTTTTTCTAGAAAACAACCAGAAAATAATAACATACCTGAAAAGAAGATTTGGATTCTTACAGTAATAAATCCATTATGCATTTGGGAAATCTTTTCATGACTTATGGGTAGTTGAGAATCATTTTCTGACCATATTTCAATTTAAAAAACCTTAACTTCCAAAGGGGTGGTTGGGAAATGATATATTGTGGATTAGTTATAACCATTTCCCTATTTTGTTTTGGATAGAGTTAAATAAAATAATTTTTTTTCTATTAGTTTGGATTAAGTTCCCCAATTTCTCTATAAGAGTGTTTATCTAAAGTATTCCTTATTTTCAGATGATATTGTGTTGCATCATGACTTTATGAAGACATACTAACTGGATCTAGGATGAACATTCTACTAAAACCAACTATGAAAGTCCACTTCTTGATTGGAATTTATTTGAGGTGATTCTGCACACTATACGAGGTATGGGACATGCACCACCTTCAATTCCCATTTAGGCTCCATTTGTGGACCCATAGAGGGAGATTCTCAATATTTTTTATGAAGAGTTTCATTACCATATGAAGAAATTAGTCAATGTCTCAAATGATCCTCAAGAGGCTGAGGAACGATTGAGCATGATGGATCATTTTTTGGGTTCATGGACACACTTGTCAAAATTAATGTTAAATGTACCACATTTTTTGATAGAAGGACTGAGTAAGAGATAGTGGGACACAATTGTGACAGTGATGAATCATGAGAGATTTTTGGGGAAAAACTTAAAATATCACATCAATAAGAATTTCTACCATGATTTGATATTGTTGTCCAAGGTTACTGGGTTTTTCAAACACGAGTAAGATGACATGACCATCATAGAGAATGAAAACCATATTGCTGAGATCAGGAATTCTGCACATGATATTGTTTCATATGAGATGATGATGTCTCAAAAGATTTATTTGTGATTTTTTCGGAATGTTCATTCTCATGTGTTCTTACATGATATTCCTTTATATTATGATGTTATAGATGGAGTACTTATGATTGAAATGGACATGAATTGAATGTCAAGGTAAACATGTGTTTTAATCTATCCTAGTGGTAGCACGAGTTCCATTAATGGAAATTAGAATCATGATGATTCTCAAGGAATTTCTAGGCAATAAAAAAATTCTAGACAACCTGTAAAACTAAGAATAGGTCCTTTTATTTTGTACTAGTATTCCAATATTGGATAATCAAAAAGGGTTTGTACTAAGGAACCCAAGAAATGTGGCTCCTATGGATGCTTAGGGAACTGATAGATATTCAACCTTGTTTATTCTACTCTACATAGTTTAACATTATCATTAGGTCCTCTTAAATATGTGGTCCAATTAGATATCTCATGTGAAAATGGGTTCTATCCATAAGTATCTAGAATGAAGCTACATCACTAAGTGGAAGAGTCCATAGAGGAAGTAGATATTGGACCATTTACCGTGAGAGGTACAATTACAATAGCGCTATCATTAGTGACTTCTCTATTTGATATTGGTTCATCTCATTCATTTATTTAATCTTATTTTATTAATCTACTAAATATTCATATGGATTTTTTATAGTAAGTAATTTAGATTTCTACACCCTTTAGTATAATGACATATAAGGGTCTCAGTATTACCCCTTGCATGTTCCCTTTCTCAAATGATGAGATTCCTTAGAGTTTTATGGTTCATGACATGGAATCCCTTAATGTATATCTTGATATGGATTGGGTCATTTCCAATAAATATCATATTATTTTTTTAATGTCAAAGGGTTTCCTTTACAACAAACCGTTGTGTGTTTCATGTATTTGAAGGAGAATGGAACCAATGGTTGAGAAGAGGTGGATGTTTTATCTGGAGATGGGGAAGTCATAATTTTTTTATTTTAAATAGAGTGAGAATAATTGAGCAGTGACATCCCTCAAGTTTTAATCGCGTTTCTCAACGTGTTTCCTTCTTTCATATATGGGTTTTCATTGATTTGGGAGGGTGGGTTTTACATTGAATTAATGGCTAGTACTCAACTAGTTTCAATTACCTCTTACTACATTGCCCCGGTTGAAATAAAAGATCTGATGTCCCAGTAGGATAATGTTCTTGAGAAAGGCTTTATACAACTGAGTGTGTCACATTTGGAAGCAACAGTTCTCATTTCTATGAAAGCTGATGGATTGCATTGCCTTTGTGTTGTTTACCAAAACCTTAATCGAGTGACTATAAATAACAAGTATCTGTTTCCACAAATTGATTATCTATTTTATCAGTTGAAAGGGGTAAATTGGTTCTCAAATATTAAACTCTGATTAAGTTTCCATTACTTGAGGACAAAAAAATATGATAATAAGAAAACATCCTTTCGAAGAATTTATAGTCGTTATATATACATTGTTATTCCCTTTGGTCTAACCAATTCTCTTAAATTTTTTAGGGATTTAATGAAAATATCTTCCACGTGTATCTAGTTACCTATGTGGCAATGTATGTGGATGAAATCCTTGTTTAATCTATACCGAGGAAGATGATGAGCTTTATCTGAGAATAGTTTTTAGTTTGGTGAAAAATCATCATGCTTATGTCAATGTTTCTAAATGTGATTTCTGGATCCATGAGGTGAAGTTCTTGAAGAACATGGTGTCCGAACATGGTATTTTATTTGTTTCTAAGAATTTAAAAGTTGTTATGACTTGGTAACAATAATGAAATGATTTTGAGAGTCAAATTATCTTGGGTTTAGCAGAGTATTATAATTGTTTCATTAAGGAATTATCATAATGTTCCACTATAATGACTACTATAAATTGAATGGAAATATTGTTTTCTTGGAATGAAAATTATCAATGTTGTTTTTTGAGTTGAAATGTTTTTTGACAACTGTACCAATGATGACCCTTCTAGAGGACAGGAAGGGCTATGTGGTATTTTGTGATGTGTCTGGTTTAGGTTTCATAAATTTTATTATATAAGGTAATCATGTTTTTTCCAGAGGATCTCAATAGATTATTCCTCGCAATGAATATTTAGTTGACCCATAAACTAGAACTTGTAACAATTATGCATTAACATTAGAATGGTGTAATTAAATTTATGAAGAAAATTTTACCATGTATCCTAGCCATAAAATCCTGATTTATATATTCTCTTAAAATATTTGAATATATTCTAGAGGCATTGGGTGTAATACTTGAAATCATTTGACTTTGAGATTGGATATACCCCAGGTAAATGGAATTTAGTCACAAATACACTAATCAAGAACATTCTGACCCAGGAAGTGAATGAATCTTTATAAGAGTGTAATATGAAGGCTCTTTTTGCAGAATTGTGTATTAGAGTTTAGTAAAAATTGGTCAAGGTTTCCTTTTCTAGAATTCATTTGAAATAAAATCTACTTGAAATTATTCTTCATGATATATATCTTGAAGATGCGTTCTTTATAATCATTAACTCTCTTAATAGTGGTAGACCATGATTGATTGGTTGTTCACCATATAGGACTTTTTATTCTATCAGGAACTCTTTGTGGTATTGTATTCATCTAGAAAATATGTTATGGTAGGTTTTCATAATTCCCAGTGTGATGTGCACCCAAGAATCAGGATGATGTTATATGAAATTCTATGGAAGTTTTGTTGTCCATGTATGATACAGGGAATTTCTGAGTTTTTCTATCACTGATATCCATGCTAGGAATTAAAGGCTGATCACTAGAATCCTTCGGGGTTTCATCAACCTCTCTTAGTGCCTAAATTGAAGTGGGATGAGATATCTATGGTATTTTGGGGTGGGATTCTACGTACCTATAGAAATGATTATGTGATATAGTTTTTTAATGATAGTCTAACTAAATCATCTCACATTATACCAATTCATGATACAACAAATGTTGATGATTTGGGAAGTCCCTACATGAAAGATATTTTTCGATTTCACGGAGTTCCATATTCTATAGTCTATGATATGAATCCTTGGTTCAGAAATCCTTTTTAGAGAGTCCATTAAAAAGAACGAGGATCTCATTCCCATATGATAATGTAATACTATCCACAATAGGATGGCTAGATAGAAAAATATATACAGATTCCTGAGGATATGCTTCACACTTGTGTTGCGGATTTTTTTGGGTATTGGGATGATCCTATTGGTCTAGATGATTTTTCTTATTACAATAGTTACTAGTTTGTGATCAGAATGTATTCTTTTGAGGACCTGTATGGTAGGCCTTGTAGATCTCTATTGTGTTAGTTAGTGGTGGTTGAAATTACCTTCGTTGGACCAAGTTTGATGGAAGAGACGAAAAAAGATTCATTTTATTCATTAGAGGATCCAGATGACACAAAGCTAATACATGTCTTATCCTGATCAACAATGTAGAACATTAGAATTCTCAGTTGGTGGACTTTTTTTTCATGTTTTACCCACGTTGGGTCATTTATGGAATGGGAGACATGGTTATTATTATCCTTGTTATTTGGGACCTTTTAAGATTGTAATTTGGGTGGGTAAAGTTGCATATAATTTAGCACTTCCACCTAATATTATGTCAATACATAATGTGTTCTATGTATATTAATAATAAATGTATTTATCTGATCCTTCTCATGTTCAAAATGTGGTGTGATCTTTAAGTTCAACAAATGTTTTCTGTAAATGAACGATGATTAAAGATAGTTGATTCTTAAACTAAGGAACTTCTTTGGATGATGATACATTTTGTTCAAGTTCTATGGAAGCATTGTTTTGATAGTCATGAGATGTGGGAGAGGGAGGCACTATTTGTCTGAAATCATGTTACCATGTACACATGGCCATTCATGACTTCATACCTCTTGTAAATATGGAATTTTCACGATTTGATCATGGTTTGGATAATCATGTGGCCAAACTATGTTCCACTACCTCTGTGGGTGAATTTCAAAATTTCTCCCCAATTTTTTTAATTCTTAAATCCTATTTTGCTCCTCCATCAATGGAAATCTACCATTCTTGAAACCCTATCCTCTCCTCCTCTTAGCTTTTCGGCCTTATAATCAATCCGTACACTAAATCGCTCACTATGAAATCCAAAAAAATCATGATGTATTCACTAAATCCCTATTGCTAATATATAGAGTTTCCCTTCCTATCGATTGCACAATTTAGGTGAACTGTCATTTCCCCCATTTTCAGGTCATTTGATGATTTCTCCCATAAATCTCATTTTATCTTGAATCATAGGTTGACGCTGGATGAGCGAATCACTATGACGACAAGGTAGGTGGTATAAATTATATACATTCTTTCATTGTATTTTAAAACATGTCATGTTTTTTCATGATCTAGACCCTTATTAACTCTCATCTAACTTGAGAATGAAAATCAATTGAGTTCTTTTCTAGGCCAGTTATGACCGTAGAACACCCAAATGGGTGGCCCGTGTCAATGTGATCAACCTATAATGGGATTCATCACTCTCTACGGTCTTAATTGAGTTCTTTTCATGGCCAGTTATGACCGTAGAGAGTGGCGAATCCCATTATAGGTTGATCACATTGACCTGGGCCACCCATTTGGGTGTTCTAGACTATTGATAGCTAATATTCCCATGTTTTATATTTTTAAACACATCTTAATGTGTGATTCCTCTATAATAGATGAATTTTTTGATTAATTAATTTTACTAAAATTATGATATTTGATTTAGTCCCTACACATTATGCCCTAGGTGGTTTTATTTTATAAATTCCACGGAAAACATATTAAATAATGTTATAGCTTAATTAGTTGTTAATGGTATGGTTTTTAAAACAAAATCGTAAATTTATCTTTTTCTATTGGGGATATAATGGGTTCCAAATTAAGGACCCATTTCATGGGATCATCATGCCTTTTTTAGAATTTTTTATTTCTTTATAAACCTGCAATGGGATACACTTGGTAATCCTGGTATATGATCTCAAATAATTATGCAATTTTCCTTGTAGACTCGTGACACACGTTCCTTATGGGAGACCAGATGGATGGACACATGGGTGAGTTGTTAATACCATATAATGAGAGAGGCTTCTACCCCTATGTGAAATTATAGGGATAGACATGGAGGTTAGTTCATGATTTCATCACACACTGCTAGGAGGGACACCTAGGATCTCATTATTGTGTCACCTAGGACAGAATCACTTGGAATTGGGATCATACTGATCACCAAGAGTGATAGTTGTAATTATATTAAAATTTACATGGATGGGAGTAGGATGACACTTAATAATCTATAATGAGGTCATCTAAATTATATGGGAAGATTATTTTTGGAATAAGAATTAACCTTGAAATAGGAACTTTAAGGACATGTCCTATAAACCCAATCACATGTTTCGGGACAGTCCACCTATTAATATATTATCTCACTCACATTAGTCTGGTAATATACCTTGGTTAAAACTCACTGGCTTAGGCCAAAGTAGGTAGAATTGGATGTGTGTCCCATGTGGAACCTTGACTATTGTATTTATATATTTATTTATATCATTCATTAATTAATTATGGGACACAATTCATTTTATACTTTAGGAGTTGGATATTTTTAGACATCATTGGTTCTGGCATAGTGGGATTATATCTCACACCCTAATTTTTCTATCTTCAGTACCTAAGAAGACTTAAATACTGAATATAAAAATAAATGGAAGTGAATTTATTTCGATTCATTATTGGTAGTTCTAGGAAATAGTTTGGGGTAAGAGGATCATTCCTATGCTCATGATTCTAGTAATAGTAGTTATTTTGGATTTTTTTTGATAGCATGTGGTTTATGCTTCTATAGACTATTATAGTGTACTCATTATTTAAAAAAATTTGCGAATCATAATCAATTTTTATCTATTTATTATTCATCTTAAGCTTATTTTTATTTATCATCAATGTTTTAATTATTATTATTCCACTACAATTTGTCTGTTGATACAGTTTCTACTATGGCAGGTTGTTGGTTTGGTCATATACTATCTTCTTCTGCTATTGTTTACATATATATTATTGCAATCCACTCTGATCAATTAAGGCATAATTTACACACAAACACTCCTAAGGACCCCTCTTTTAGTCAGTAGCATCTATATTTTAGGGAGATGTTCTTGAAGTCTTGTGGAACACCATCTTAGGGCCCTATTAAGTGGCATCTAGCATGGGGGGCTACAGAGTGGTATCATAGTTTCTTCCTTTTTTCTTGTTGTTTTTTAATTAGACAAGATACTTTGATATTAGAATTTTGTAATGAGTCTATGCCCAAGAGTGGTTAACCCATATACATGGGAAAACCAAAGTTTCTAGTGTTGGTTAATGTTGTTATTTCTTTCACTATTACAATTAAAGTATTTCACAATTGGGTGATGCACTTGTTTTGAACTATTAATAATATTGATGTCATTATAAATAATTGTTAGTTATATCTCCATGATATGAGGGAATATTAAAATCATGCATCATAGTAGTAACCATATGATGAAAATTTCATGAATTATACCCTGACATATTTACATTTCTATGTGTAGTGATTGTATTGAATATTGTAATTCTGGTGCCTTAATTTTTATCCCTTATAGGATTGAGAAACCATAACCAATTATTATAATGTATGCCTTAACCTAGTATAATTTTATTATATTTGTTGAAGAAGTCACCTTAAGAATCTGATGAAGTCTTGTTGAGCCACATAGTAATGGTGAAATGTGATAAAATGTATTATTATTCGGATTAAGAGGACACCAAATTTTAATTAATACGGTGTTTGGTTCCTTATAAATTGGAAGTGAAGATCCATATAATTCAACCATTTAAAGGGGTTTAAATACTCAAATGAAAATAAATGAACCAAAATAAACATGATATTTAAAATGAAATCAACACTTATAATAGTGATATAATAAATTAACCTTGTCCTGACCTTTGTAGTGTGTAATAGACTATGTCTTGTGTGATCTATCTGTGTTTTGTTATAACCTAGACTTGGCACTTGTATTAGTATATGGGTTCTGGCATTCATATAGGAAAACTTTGTACCTATCCATTCATTACCACATTCCCTATCAGTTATAAATACTATTTGAGGAATTATCATGGAAATTGTAGATCTATTCCACCATGATGAACCTATATTTTATACCGATAGAGTAGAACTGATAATTCTCTTGAGGTATTAGACCCTGAGCTACCCATGATACATCTTGTGGTGACACAGAAGGATCTTCCTATAGATCACTCAGTGGAGGCTCAAGAGATGTTTCGAGATAGTTTATTTTGGTTCATTTAGTCTTTAGAGGGTGCTCAATATCCTACCCCCACTATTGAAATGTTGGCCAGGGAATTTTAATAGAAACGTTCTCACACCTTCTCAGGGTATGATGGAACATAATCTTCTGAGTCATAGATTGAGGCTATGATGTGTTTCTTAGAGATTATCGAGATGCCTATAGGGAGGATGGTCAAGTTCACAACCTACATGCATCATGACTCCGTCATGTTTTGGTGGGAATTATATAAATAGTTTTATCAACATCAGGGTATGGTCTAGGAAGTCCTCCAAATATACTTCTTCGACTATTTATTTCCATAGTCTTTGATAACAGAATTTTCTCATGAGTTCAAGGACCATGTTTCATATTTATATCTCATTAGTTCTTATAGAATCTTTATCATTTTAAACCACATGAACCTTTATAAAATCAATAATTAAAAATTCCAATTTGATATAACAATTAGGAATCAAATTCCATTAATACATGGGAAACTAGAGTAATTGACCACCATTGTAGCTTAGCTGCACAACCACATCTGAAACCCCATCGTTACCCCACTACATAACCACACCACCAAACCCATAAGTTCCCCAATTAATATCATATACACTATATCTATAACACCCCAAGTATCCATGATATGTTTCCATTTGAATAATGCGTTAGCTTGTGTTGTAAACAACATGGAGTTTTAATACACCACAACCAAACAAACTAGCCGTTATGAATAGTAATACAAACTTTTTAAAATTTTTAAAATTTTATTTTTAAAAATGGAATTTATTTTTGAATTTGGAATACCTAAATTAGCATAGGGTGAATTTTTTTTATTTTTTTTGAAAACATTCGATTTTGGATGAATAATGGAAAACATTGCGTTATTATTTAAAACCGAATTTTTATATAAGTAATTAGTTATTTTATTTTTATTTATTTTAGGTCAAAATAGATACATAATACCTATATATGTTCAATTGAATTCATCGGATTCATTTTATAATAAGTTTAGATATATAAAATTTTATTGAACTATTTACCGTCGTTTACCCACCTTCTAGAAGCATTTTCAAATTTCCGTAAAACATAATTTTACCACTTCTATGAGTTGAATTTAAAAAATCCAAGAGACACATTTGACATATTTAAGTAACAAGTGGTTCAATAATATGAAAATAGTTTTTGGTGAATTGTAACGTTTGACTTTTATTTACCACGATTAAAAGTAAATAGGGAATTAAGGGTAAAAATGAAATTATAATTACCATAACACATGTCCTAATGCTATTGGATAAGTGTAATTAGACCAAAAAACATTATAAATAAAATATGATCCTATTTGGTCGAATTGTATTATATTAGGACATTTATTATTATTATATTTAAAGAAGAGTTAAAAGAGTTAAATTCAAAGTTTAATAACTAAACCATTTTTAATATAGTGTTACACACAATATAAATTCAACAATAAATATTAATTATAAACTTAAAAATATTTTCTACATAATGAAATTTTATTTATAATTTATAGAAATTTAATAATTTAATTTATTAATGTCATAATGATGATGAAATAATTAACTTAATAATGAAATATTAAAAATATTGATATTTTAAATATCCCAATATATGTAAATTGAGAATTATAATGAATTAAACTGATTTTATAGGTTAATAAGTCATTTTAAGGTTGATTAAATAAATTTTATTTTACGTGATAATGTTTTTATGGCATTCAAAAAAAATCAAATACCAAATAGTGTCAAAATTGGCATAATTGAGTTTTTAAGAAAGTTACTATATTATTATTTTATCTAATATTCCTAAAAATATAAGAGTTGGAAAAATGACTTAAATATGGTTATATATATAAATTATTAACCACCTAGGGTTTTCTTTTCTTTTTATTATAAGTTTATTAACCATATAATATAAAAATACAAATAGACATGGTAAATGTCAAACTATTTAACTAAGAGTTAATTCTAAAAGATAAGGTTAATATGGGGACCTAAACCTGTCTAAAACCAATTGGATGAAAGTTTTATGACCCATAACAACCTTATACTCTAAATAACTCATTTATGAGCCATTATTAACTGAAAATTATTTTATTATAAAATAATATATCAAGCTTTTCTTAAAGTGTCCCGCACCTCTCTTAAAAAGAGTACTTCCCCTTCTCTTAATTTCACAACTCCAAAGCCATTTGGATCGGCCAACCAATGACCAAATATCCTTTAAACTATCCCTCCTTCAACCTATAGGCCTTACATTGTTCAGAATGCCATCCTATGGAGCCTGTTTGATCAACTCAAAAGGAAACACTCGAAGAAGAGGTAATAATTTCACCACCCTCTTTTAAGTTATTTTCTTCTTCAACTTCCATTTCTTTTTTTCCACACCAAAATAATAACTCCAGTACCTTATACATTATATTATGTTATTATAAATATGGTACAACCATATTAGTTATTCTATTCATCCTATAATTGACAATGTAACCATTCATACCTACGTACGACTTATTGTCTCCACGTCGTGGTGTAGTTTGTAAATTAAACACTTCATTATTAGGATGGGTATAATAATGAGTATAAATAATTTAAATAATAAATATACCAATTTAATTATTCTTTATGTTTTATATTACATCAAATTAATAATTATTTCACCATCAATATATTGATATTGTCGCTCGTGCGTACATACGGATTACCGTCTCCAAGAACGCAATGAGATTCATTCCCCATCATAATCATTCAATAATAATTTTTATTTTATGATTAAAAATAATTTTTATAAACATAATATAACTCTGTATATAAATCAAATAAATCAAATTCATAAAAATCATGGCATACGTAACCAATCATATAGGGGAAATTGAATCAGTTAACACCTAAAACGATGATACTACAGAAATATTATTAACAAATAAATATTATTGACAAAGAAATATTATAGGATAATACATGATATCATATTTATAGTTCCTGTGTAATTTAATAACAATTTTTTAACTATTATATATGAGGTTAATATACTATCTACTAAGGAAAATTACAAGGAAAGTGTTAATTCTACATTCTCTTTACTTATGTGAGGTTATTAATACATAAGTATCTAATGGGACCTCTTTATCATCCAGTTCCGTGTTTTCATAAAAACATAATTCAAAAAATTTTTACTTTTTACTAGTCTATGGGATAATTTCATTTATACATTTATTTGACCACATATGTTTTGAATGGAATCTTTCCATCATTTTCCAAACAAGTTACATTAGGATGTTTTCGACAAAATTAAGGTATGAATGTCTTTATTAAATTATATGGCGGGTGTGGCTATTTTCCACCATTATAACATCATCAAAGATTACCACACAATATCATAATAATATTTTCAAAATAAATGTTTTCTTTTATAATTATTTTACTTTTTAAATCATTTCAAAATAGAAAGAGATATTTCTCTATAAAAAGTATTGATTTCCTCTATGTCAACATCTGTTGATGGATTTTAAGCGTGTTTGATGTTGATTTATTATGATATGAATCTTCCATATTGTATTCAAGGTTTTGTGATATGTTTGACTATGGATGTGTTAATTTTACAACATTCATTGTTTATGGATAAAGTATTGACATTTCGTATTCTAGTTTTAATACGAATGTGTATGTTATGTTTAATCCTTTTCATATGGGGAATGCATTGGACATAGTAAGTGACAGGTGGAGGCTGCTATAGCTCCTCGATGCATTAGTAGGTCTCATGAGGCAAAATAGTTTCTTGGAACAAGGCCTTGATAAAATTTTATTTATAGTCTTGGCACAAGTCCTTGACTATGTGGTTGTGATGTCTAGCATTATGAATTCCAACACTATGAAATTAGCAATTGATATTACATGTGAATATTCTACTAGAATAATACACATGTAAACAAGTAAATGAAATTATTTGATTTATTATTCCATTATTATGATAAAGAATAAGTTTAAAAGGCTTTTGTTTTAGTCTAATACATTTCCTTAAATGTTTGTGCTTATTTTTGAAAGTTTCTGCTATATTGTTATCCTTTGTGAGAATCTAAGATAACCCATTTCTATGTTTTATTTTTTCCCAGGATGCGATGATGTATATAATGAAAGACCTACATGGATAGGCTTTGGGATTAATTTGGAAATTGGAGACAATTTTGTTTTTGTTTTTCATTTTATAAATTAATGTATAACTTATGAATGTATCAAGTACTTCCAAAGCTACTAAACGGGTCGCCCTTTCAGTATTTTGACCCCTTGTGATCATGAAAATGTTATGTAATAATGCATAGAAACTGGGTAACTGGGTTCAGGGAGTTATAGTTGGTATTAGAGGAAGTTTAGCACAAAACATGGAAACTAGATTATGATAATCTCAAATTAGAGGACATTATTCTAAGATATATTTTGAAGATTGGTATAGAATAACTTCCTATAATTTTGGTAATGTAGAGATTTTGAGTATTTTCCAAGAAATACATCTCTGTCTAGATATGAGCAGGTAGAGGCGGCTCGGGAATAGATGTACTTAAGAATGAAAACACTGAAAAAGAGTTTTGGGCTTGACCCGGGGTAACCTGGTAAACGTCAATGGGCCTTGCTATACTCTTGGTTACAAAACTCCCAGAGGATATACTTAGGATAATTCACACTTTCATTACAAACCTTTATGATGGATTTATGAGTATATACCTCCTCAAATAATTTTTTTATGATTATGGATTATATCCAGAAATTGTTAAATTTATGTTAACTGTTATACATGTTTGGAATTATGAATTTCGATTCATAGACAAATCTATTATGTGTCATTATATAGAAATGGTGCCTAGTGTAAGGAATGAAAACTGTATCAATGCACATAATCCATTTATGTATTTCCCTACTACTCAAGATAATTATAGTGGAGTGGGTGATGTAACTGGTGCTGATTAGCTTATCACCATACTAGGACATCTCACTCATGTTATGAATAATAACCTTACTCGTATGGAGCACCCTGATCCACAACATGAAGGTTCAACATTATACCACTTCATGATGAAACCACCACCATCATTCAATGGGAGTAAAAATCCATTAGTAGTAGAGAAATCGATAAGCTCCTAAGAGAAAATATTTGATGCTTTGGGGAGTAGCGAAATGGAAAAAATTTTCATGGCGGTTTATCACCTCACGGGAGATGATGATCAATGGTGGTCACTAATCCAAAACAAAAATGAAGAAGAAGAAGTATATAACATGAAAATGGAGGGATTTTAAAGATATTTTCTTATAAAATTACTTTCCTCATGGCCATCGAGTAGATATGGAAATACAATTTATGATTCTAAGGAAAAAGGAGGATGAAAATGTCGCAAAGTATGAGGCAAACATTACAATGTTAGAAAATCATGCAGTAGATTATATACATAACCCAAGGAGTAATATTGATCGATTCATTGATGGGTTAAAACTATTTCTTCATTGAGAATTAGTCTCACAATACTTATTATTGTACGAAGATATTGTCTCATGTGCAATCAAAACAGAAAATAAATTCTCTATGTCTTATGACTTCAAAGCAAAGGAAGATAAGAAGAGATCTGCTGATCACTCTAGAAATGGAAATAAGGGGAGGAAGGATAATTTGAATATCCATCATGTGGTAAATGTGGGAAGAAACACCCCAGTACTTTCCTGAAGGGAATGAGAGTCTATTACAATTGTTGTGAAAAAGGACACCGAGATCATGATTGTAAGGGGAAGAAAGAGGCTTTCAATGTTGAATGATACAATTGAAGAGAAAATGGGAATTATGAAAGCAAATTTCCTAAGCACCTAGGGAACATACCTCAGAAAAGGCCAAGGGTGCATGGCTAAGCATGTGCGATCACTACTATTGTGGTTGATTCTATGAAATATGTGGTGGAAGGTAATTTAATGGTTTCCCCAAGTTTATCCATTGATATATTTGATTTTGAATCATCACATTGTTTTATATCTTCCTAGTTTGTTATGAAAATTTGATATTTTCAATTTGACGTAACATGTGAGTTGTTACTCAAAAATCCAAAGGGAATTATCATCATAAAAAAGTTTTGTGAATCAGTCCTCATTAAGGCATATAAATGTTCCTTTTATACTGATCTCATCATCATACCCATGATTTTATTTGATATAATCCTTGGAATGGTTTGGATTTCGGACCATGATGTGAAAATTTATTTAAGAAGAAGGAGGTTACAATTTCCGATGATGATAAGGAGTGACTTATCATTAGAGAAGAAATGTCACCAACTAATTCTTATCGATATCCACCCCTAGTATCTCTACTAAATTCAATTATTGGGGAGGAATATAATGAAATAACAATGGGTGAGGAAAATAATGTTTGAATACAGGATGTACGTATTGTGCAAGAATATGTTGATGTGTTTCCAGAGGATTTACCTAGATATCCTCCAAAAATAGAAATTGAGTTTCCATTGCTTTAATTCCTGATTTAAGGGCCATATCGAAGACCCCTTATAAAATAGCCACTATGGAATTAGTGGAACTAAAGAACAACTAGAGGAATGGAGTAAAAATGGATTTATTCTCCCTAGTGTTTCTCCATGGGGATCCCCTGTCCTTTTTGTTAAGAAGTAAGATAGATCTATGAGGTTGTGCATTGAATACATGGAGATCAATACAATAACAATAAAGAACAAGTATCCCCTACCTCACATTGATGATTTATTCGGCCAACTTCATGAAGCTCAATTTTTTTCAAAGAATATCCTTCGATCTAGATATCATTAGTTGTGTCTGATGAAGGAAGACTCTAATACCCCCAAGATTTTATTAGATATATTCTTTTTAATATATTTTATGTCTTATATTATTTGATACACCAATATTATATTGCGCTATATGCAACGCCGTATTAGCATGCAGTATACGCAACCATATACTTGGCTTGTGTTGCCCACAATTTCCAGTTATTTTGATAGAATTCATCCCACACAATAATGAGTATATAATTTTTTCAATGAATAAATGAATTATGTTTGGATTATGTTATACACAAAACCAAAGGAAGCTTTCACTACACGCAACACTTATGTGGCTTGTGTTACACACAAGAGAAGATTTTCTTGATAGCTTGCATTTTACACAATACCAAGCTTAACTAAACAATGATATATTATTATAATATTATAATGAACTAACTGAAATTAATAATATTAAAAGGAATTTTAATTTTATAACATTATCATTCATCTTACACATTTTATTGAACATGGTATGAGAACAATATCAATTTTCCGCAGCTTTGCTGAGTTTTGATGGCGCACCCATTTTAAATCTAGTTTTTGATAAATTTATCACTTTAATTTGACAGAATAAACTTATACATTGCAATCACGATATAAAAATTTACTTTTGATATTTTTTTTGATATTTTCCTGATAACATTCATATTTTTATGAATAGTAAAACTATGCTAAATTTGTAATTAAAACCCACTTTTTCCATTGAGATAATTTATATGGTAAAATTATACTATTTAATGATTATAAAGTATAAAAAGAATAAATTTTTACAATTTATTATAATTTATGTCATTATCATTAATTTAACATTGAATTCATAGGTCAAAACATTTCACTATTTTCCAATGTTTTAGCTTTTAAAACCTATTTTTTGACAACGGTATTAATTTTAAAATAATTACTGCAAATTATGTGTATTGAATTTGGAAAATGGATTCCATATTTGGTTTCAGTAGGTCCACATTATTTTAATATGATACTTTTTATTTTTGGGCATTATGAATTGTAACTACGGAAAATTTTATTTACTAGAGTTAAAGGTAAATCATGTAATTAAGGGTAAAAATATTAATATTAAATTACCCTAACACTTGTTTTAATATAATTGGATGATTATATTTCTCCTTATAACATAATTGGGTCGAAGTGGTATCTATTGGAACCCACTTGGATGAGATTAAGACATTTAATTTATTTTATTTAATGAAAAGTCAAATATGTCTCATCCAAACTTTAATAATTAAATTAGTTTTAATATAAGGATATATAGAATATAAATTTGATTATAAATAATTATCTGAAATATAAATATTTTTTCTTTATTATGGAAATTTATTTGTAATTTTTAAGAAATATATTATTACCTTAATAGCTTATAAATTAATGATGTAGAAATTATTTATTTAGTGAAAAATCAATAATATAGTTTTTACTAAAATAATAATACCCATAAAAGGCCCAAACACTTGACCAAGACTTATTGGTCGAGTATATCTAAATTATAATCATCAAAGGGTATACTTGTGGAATATTTAGAGCCTTATAATAGAGATTATAAAATTGATACTATTTTATTTTAAATGGGGTCAATGTATTCACATTTATAATTTAATAAAGAAAACTATTTAAAAGTTTGGAATTTTTTAAGATAAACTCAATTAAAGTATATTTATGAAATATTTTAGATTTATCTTCATCATAGTATTTTATTTATAATTTTTATGTAAAAAATAAGTACATTAAATAATTATACAAAAATAGGTAGTAATTATTTTATTAAGTGAAATATCAAATAAAAGGTATTACAAATATTAAAATAAATATTATATGAACTTATTAATGTACTCCATAAATTTTATAGATCAATTTGAATTGTTAGGAATCTTTTAAATATTTTTTTTCGAATATATCTTCTGTGTGGATTTTATTTAAAATCAAATATATAAATTGTGACAAAATTGACACTACTAATATTTTACAAAAATAACATATTATTAATTTTCTTAAAAATCACAAAAAAAATTAAAAATTAAAAATTAAAAACTATATGGTCTAAAATTTCATAACTTATGAAATTATATACAATTCACAACACATACATAAGTATTTATAACCTTTTAAAATTTTGAATATTATTACCATAAATAAAATTAAATAGATTAAATAAGGATAAATCGAAATGATATGGTTTAAAATAAAATAAAAACATGTATACGTTTTATTGGTTTAGAATATTAAATCCCTATCTCATCTCATATTTTATTTTGAGTCATTTTGGAGGTTTTTATGTGGGGTTAGCTTTTATTATAAATTAATATTATAGAATTTTCCAAAAGTGCTCCTCTCCTCTCTTATAAATGGGCTCCTCATCCCTTTCCCCCATCACTCCATTATGATCTTTCAAACACGGCTAAACACTGCCCATTTATATTATAAACATACCTATAAACATACTAGAAGTCATGGTCTTCTTCAAAGACCAACTTTTGTTCCCTAAGAGTAGGTTTAGAAGATGCACATCGAAGAAGAGGTAATATCCATTACCGATTACTTCAAACTTCTTTATTCGTCTACTTCATATATATGAGTTGTTTCATTATTAATTAATAACTCCACTATCACTTGTATACTGATATGTTATTATTAATATTAAACAACCATATTCCATCTTCTATCCATCCTATGAGAAATGAAACCACCACATGTGCGTACATACGACCTACCATCTCCATGACGTGGTGTAATATGTTTTTCATCACCCAAATACTTGGATGTGTATAATGATGGTAGAAATAAATATATATGATTATTGTAAAGTTATATTGATTCTTAAATATTATACTCCATACACTTCAATACAATTCCACAATCATGGGAATGATATCGTCGCTCGTGTGTACGTACAACCTACTGCCTCCATGATGTGATGTGATTAATTCTACATGATAATAATTGAAGAATGATTATATAAATGAATTTAATGGATGAATATGATATATATTATACTAATACCATTATTTAAATGATATATCTAGAAAAAAGAGGTATAAGAATTTATTCAACAAAACAAGCATAAGTACATAAAGCTGTTAGCACCCGAATAACGAGTAATAATGAAATGTTACTAATAAAAAGATAATAATATGACCATATATGATATCATATGATTCTATAATAATTCAATGACTTTATTTAAATCATTAAACAGGAGTTTTGGATATGTAAAAAGCATATCATAACTAAGGTAAGGGATAATTACTCAAATCTCATTCATATCTGAGATTGTTTATTCATAAGTATTTACTGGGGTTTTATTTTTCATCCACCTCCATGTTTTCTAAATATGATTCCATAAAATGTTTACTATTATTCAATTTATATTTAATGTAAATTTTTATACCTTTTTTTACTTTTACCACATGGTATGGAAGGAATATTTCATTGGTTTACCATACAATGTACTTTTTGACTTTTCTGACAAAAGTTCGAGGATAATGTTTTCTTTTTAACTTATATGACATGAACAGATTTTTAAACATTAATAGATAATTATTTACAAGAATATTACTTTACAATTTTTTAAGTTTATTTTCAACTAACTTCATTTATTTTAAAATTTAATGACATTTTGAGAAAAGAAAATGTTTATGAAGAACAAAGGATATTTTCCTCAAGAACTAAGTTCAAGTGTTTTATCGAAATTATTTTCTATAAAAGATGATTTATGTTATGATTCTATCCCTATTATTACATTGAATGGATTATGTTATGATGAAATTATTTTTATGAAGTCCTTTTATGTTATATGGATTATGTTATGATGGCATGATGTTTAAGAATCCCATTTTATTACATGGGTTATGCTATGAAGTATGATTTATGATTTTGTGGCACATATAAGATTGGTTTCATTATGAAATGGGTGGGAACTATATCTCCTTCAAATGGATTGGGTAAATATTTACATCTCATGAGATAAACATGACTGGAATAACAAGTAAATTTGGTTTAGTAATACAGGGCTGGAACGACATGTAAACCCAGTTCAATAATGGACTTCGTCCACTATGATGGTCTTGGAAGAAATGCCTTGGATACTATGTAAATCATAATATGATCTTATTAGTTTTCCACAATTACATGTTTTATTACAATTCTATTATTTCATGGTTAATGTTTCTTTATTATCCATGCCTTACATACTACTAGATTTTATTTCATTGATCAATATTTTGATTTTTAAATTTTATGTTCATGTTTTTACTTTCAAATGTTTATGGATTGTTTTATGTTCTCCATTTTTACCCTTACTAAGCATTCAAGCTCGCATTTTTTTTGTTTTATGATTACAATATTATATTTCTAGTTTCCAAAGACACTAAACTATTACAGTCCTTGGGTTTCTGTTTTTGTTATGTATTAAGTATTCCACATAAATAATGTAATGTCCATGTAAATCAAGCTTGGGTCTCTATAGTTGTAATTAGAGGAATGGATTAGTTAACCATTGGAAAATAGGATGAAAAAATGTTGGTGATATCCCTAGACATGTTTTTAAGGTACGTCTAAGGATATCCCTAAGGTTAAGTATAAGAAAAAGTTAAAAAACTAGAATAATGATAATGATCATGAATATCCTAGGATTAAACCTAAGATGTTAGTGATTGAATGTACTCCCCCTTGATTATGTTGTTTTCCTAGTATGATTTTTTCCTCTAACACTATTCGTTTTGGGTTTTAAATAATGGCTTGAACCTGAAGGAACCGTGTTAATGATCAATTCACTAGGCATTGCAATAATTTTCCTCCTGAACAACTAAATCCTATGTGTGATGGAGCTCAAAATATTATTTCTATAATTACACAATATATGAATCATTATTAACATCCAAATTAGTAGAGAAGGGAACAATATTTTATTGATTCCTTTATGAGGAAACATCCACCTTCTTTCAGTGGGTCTTCTAATCAACTTATTTTTGAACAATGGATCAATACCATTGAAAATATATTTTCAATACATTGTTTTTTAGAAGATGAAATATTCATTTTGGATGTTTACCATTTAGTAGGTGAAGCAGACCAGTGGTGGACTCAAATTAAGAATAAAAGTTCCCAATATGAAATTGAATCCATGGAATGTGATGAGTTCAAGAACATATTTTTCAATAAGTATATTCCTAGTTTTCTTCAAACAAAGACGTAAAAGGAGTTACCTGAGATTAATAAAAAGGAGGATGAATCGGTTGGTACATACGAGGAAAATTTTACAAGACTTGCAAGGTATAATTCTGGCTTTATCATCCAGCCTGAAAGTAATGTTGATCAATTGTTTAGTGGCTTAAAACCATGTCTTAAAAGGGAATTAAGTGTAAGAGACTCTAGTAGCTATAAAGGTATTACGCATTGTGATATCAAGGTAGAACTGTATGTTGGTGGTATATATCCATCACATGGTTTTGAAAAGAAACGAATGATGGAGTTAAAGGAAAAATCTCAAAATAATGGTGAAAAGAAGTCAAATGTTTTGTTATGCTCATAGTGTGGAAAGAATCATGGTGGAGATTGTCTTAAAGGGACTAGAAAAAGTTTTAAGTGTAGAAAATAAGGTCATTGAGTAGTAGAGTGCCAAAATAATTGGAAAATTGTAGATAATGATGTGAATAAAGAAAAACTGTAGAGAATGAACCACCAACCTTTCAATTCTACAAGTGCAAGGAAATGGGGCATTATTTTATCCAATGAACTAATCTAAGAGTTCATAAGGATCGACATCAACAAAATCTTAAGGGAAAGGACAAAGGGAACTCACATGAGATCACGATTGGTGATGTTGAGTATGAAAACAATTTGGTTGAATGATTAGGTGTTTATGTAATAGGATTCAAAAATGGTGTTGTGAAATCTCATTTATAGTATTTTGGAATATCAAAATATCATTGTATGGGTTTTTTTGTGGTTTCCAATAATTATAAGGTACCTGTAACCATGAAAAGTGATTCAAATATTTTTGTAATGTAGAGGATATGTGCATAATGATGAGATACATAGAAAATAATATAATTGGTAGTATTAATGAGCTCATGATTTATAAAAGGACAAAGTGATATCATGGTTTGAGTATATTGAATTTTTGGGTATTTTTGGTATGTGGAAAGAGTTAACTTTTGACAAAATTCATGTTTTCACTAATGTTATATGGTAATTCATTTTTCAAGAGAATACATGAATAATGTATTCACATGTTTCTAATATGACCAACAAGATATATCTTGTGATATATGAGGGATAAATGATGGTATTCACATGTTAGTTATATGACCTTTCTGGTAATTTTTTTCTTCGTACAATGAGATTGGACATAAGTATTTTGGATAATCCTAAAGTATGGGATGGATTATATTGAACATCCTATAATATTGTTTAAGGATAGAATTTTTTTTCAATATTATTTCTAGAATGTTATAATAGTGTAGTTTTAGAAAAAAGGGAAACATGCAGGATGGGGGACAACCCATCACGTCAAACAAGGATATGAGAATCAAACCAACAACTAAAGTGAGACAAGCCTTTATTGCATACCACTGTCCTACAAGAAGTCACTGGTATGTATAAATTAGTTTTATTTTATTAAGTGGTATGATAGATGAAGTATAAGTCTATTCTTTGAACCATATACGATTAACCTCGCCATAGATGGACATATGTATATTTAATATCTTGTGCTAACCTTTTTGTGATAGAGGCAGATGTAATGAACTACCATTCCTTCTCATGATCTGATTCCACATCAAGAATGAAAAATTTAACTTCATTTAATGAAATAAGAGATTAAGTGGAAATTTTCATGGAATGACCAATAATGATATTACACGGAAATCAAGTAAGTATTTATCCTTATGAAAAAGTTCATTAACATTAGGTAAATGATATTTAAAACCAATAATGTTGTCCTCGTACTCTCATATATGATGGATCAAATGGTACCTTAGATTATAACAAATTTATGGATTTGTGATTGTTGGATTTTTCATAGCCATGGTCTCTACCACTCTTCATCAGAACTTGATGGTTAGATTTCTCTTCCATATCCATGTTTTCACTTCCCACATATGTTATCCTATGTGAAATACCAGTGATGAGATACCTTGGATATCCGTTATGTTTCTTATATTCCTTTTTAAAATGATGTTTTAGTATTCCTTTTTACGATGTGGGTTTCTATGAAAGAAACTTTCATGTAGTAAACCATTTATAACTCTAAAAAATTTCGAGGGTGAAATTTATTTTAGGGGGTAGAATTTAATAACTTGATATTTTGTTATATATATTTTTTTAATTTCATTGATGTCTTATATTTTACTCTACACCAAGATTAGCTGGTGCTATATGTAATACCCTATTACCTTGCAGTATACACAACCATATATTTGGCTTGTGTTGCACACAATTTCACGTTCTTTGGATAAAATTCATCTCACACAACAGTGAGTATATATATTGTTCAATGTATAAATGAATTAAGTTTTGATTATTTTATACACAAAACCAAAGGATTCATTCACTACAGGCAACACTAACTTGGCTTGTGTTACACGCAAGAGCAACTTTTCTCAATAGCTAACGTTGAATGCAATACCGAGTTTCACAAAACAATGATATATGATTATAAAATTACAATGAACTAGTTGTTATGAATAGTGTTAAACACATTTTTTAATTTTATTACATTATCATTCATATTAAAAATTTTCAAGAACATATTATGAGAACAATATTAATTTTTCTAATAAAATAATTATTTTTCAAAAAACACCGCTTTGTAGCCTTTTGATGGTGCACCCATTTTAAATCTTTTTTTTGACACATTTATAAATTCAATTTGACAAAATAAACTTATTCTACGAAATTGGGTAATAAAAAATTACTTTGGATAATTTTTTTGATATTTTTATGATAACATTCATATTTTGATGAATATTAAAACTATGCTAAATTTTTAATTAAAAACAACTTTTTTCATCAAGATAATTTATATAGTTAAATTATAATATTAAATGGTTATAAAGTAAAAATAGAATATATTTTTTACCATTTAATATTAATTATTCCATTATTATTAATTTTACATAGAATTTATAGGTAAAAACATTTCAATCTTTTTCAATGTTTTTTCATTTGAAACCCGTTTTTTCGACCACAAAATTAATTTTAAAATAATTAATAAAACTTCTCTTTCATGAATTTGGAAAAATGGATTCCATATTTAGAATCATTAGATTCAAATTTTTTAATATGCTACTTTTTATTTTTGGGCATTATGACTTGTAATTGTGGTAAATTTTATTTACCATAGTGAAAGGTAAATCAGGTAATTAGGGGTAAAAATAATATTATAAAATAACCCTAAAAAAAGTTTTACTATAATTGGATGATTATATTTCTCCTTAAAACATACTTTGGTCTAAATGGTATCTATTGTCACTCACATGGATGAGATTAAGACATTTATTTTTTTTAAGGAAAAGTCAAATATGTCTCACTCAATCTAAAATAATTAAATTATTTTTAATATAAGGATATAGAGAATATATAATCGATTATAAATACTCATTTTAAAGATAAATTGTTTTTATATATCATGATAATTTATTTGTAATTTTTAATAGATATATATTTACCTTAATAGAGTTTACATTAATGATGGAGAAATTATTTATTTAGTGAAAAATAAATAATATAGATTTTATTAAAATACAAATACCCATAAAAGACTCACACACTTTCCCAAAACTTATTGGTCGAGTATATATAAACTATAAGCATCCAAGGGTCGACCTGTGGGCCATTTTTAGCCTTATAAAAGTGATTATGACATTTATATTATTATATTTTAAATGATGTCAAAGTTGTCAACTTTATAATTTAATGAAGATTACATTTTAAAAGATGGTTATTTGGAAGATAAATTTGACTAAATTTATTCTCATTAAATATATTAGATTTATCTTCATCATAGTATTTTTTTTTAATTTTTATGGAACAACTATGTATATTAAATAATTATAAAATAATGTTGTAGTAATTATTTTATTAAGATAAATATCAAATAAATGATTTTAAAAATATTAAAATATATATGATATAAACATACTAATGTGGTCCAATATTTTATATATGAATATGACATGTTATAAATATATTAAATATTTTGTTTTGAATATATATTCTATGTGGATTTTATTTAAATTAAAATAAAATAATTGTCTCAAAATTTACAGGATTGATATTTCAAAAAAATAACATATTATTAATTTGTTTAAATATAAAAAAATATTTAAAATTTACTAATTTAAACTTATATGGTCGAAAATTTCATAAAGTATACAATTATGGACAATTAACAACACATATGTAAGTATTTATAACCATTTAAAATTTTGAATATTATTACCACAAATAAAATTAAATAGATTAAATAAGGATAAATCAAAATAATAAGCCTTAGAATAAAATAAAAACATCTATAAATTTTATTGGTTTCAGAGATTACAACCCTATATCATCTCATATTATATGTTGAGTCATTTTGGAGGTTTTTATGTGGGGTTTGCTTTTATTATAAATTAATATTTTTGAGGTTTCCAAAAGTGCCCTTCTCCTCTCTTTTAAAAGGGAACCTCTTCCCTCTCCCCATTCACTCCATTTTAGGATTTCAATCCTGGAAAAACCATGACAATTTCCCTTATCAACATCCATAGAAACATACTAGAGGTCATGGTATTCTTCAAATACCAGCTTCAGTGCCCTAAGAGGAGGTTTAGAAGAGGCACGTCGAAGAAGAGTTAATATCCTTTACCAATTCTTTCAAAATTCATTCTTCTTCTAATTCATCTATATGAGTTGTTTAATTATTAATTAATAACTTTATTATAACTTATATAGATATATGTATTTATTAATATTAAACAACCATATTTCATCTTCTATCAATACTATGAATAATGAATCCACCATGCGTGTGTACGTACGACCTACCGTCTCCACGCCATGGTGTAATTTGTTTTTAATCACCTACATACTTGGATGGGTATAATGATGGAAAAAAACTATATATGATTATTTAAAAGTGATATTGATTCTGAAATATTATACACTATACACTTCAATACAATTTTACAATCCTTGGAATAATATCGTCACCCGTGCGTACGTACGACCTACCGTCTCCACGAAGTCATGTGATACGTTATACATGATCTTCATTAAAGAATGATTATATAAATAAATTGAATGAATAAATATGATATATATTATACTAATACCATTATTTAAATTATATATCAATAAAAATAGGTATAAAAATTTATTCGACAAAACATGCATACGAACATAAAGCTGTTAACACCCAAATAATGAGTAACAATGAAATGTTACAAATAAACAGATAAGAATATGACCATATATGATATCATATGATTCTGGAATAATTTAATGACACTATTTAAACAATTATAAATGAGGTTCGGATACATATAAATCATATCGTACATAATTTAAGGGATAATTATTCCAATCTCGTTCTTATCCGAGTTTGTTTATTCGTATGTATTTACTGGGGTTATATTTATAATCCATGACCATATTTTCTAAATACGTTTTCATAAAATGTTTACTATTCACCCATGTATGTTTAAAGTCATTTTTACCCTTTTATTACTTTTACCACATGGTATGGAATGAATATTTTTTTGATTACCATATGAGGTACTTTTTGAATTTTTCGACAAAAAGTGTACGGAAAATATTTTATTTTTATCTTATACATCATGAATAGATTTTTACACATTCATATAGCATTATTTCCATGAATCCTTCATTAAATTTTTTGAATTTTATTTTCAATTAAATTATTTTATTTTAATCATTCATGACATATTTAGAAAAGAACATGTTTTTGAAGAAAAAAGGATATTTTCCACAAGAACTAAGTTCATGGGTTTTATTGAAATTATTTTCCATCTAAGATGATATAGGGTTCTGTTTCTATCACTGTTTTTACATTTATTTGATTATGTTATGATGGAATTATTTTTATGTAGACCTTTTATCTTATATGGATTATTTTATAATGGCATGATGTTTAAGAATCCCATTTTATTAAATGGGTTATGCTATGATGTATGATTTATGATTTTGTGGCACACATAAGGATGGTTTCATTATGAGATGGGTGGGACCTATATCTCCCTCCAATGCATTGGGTAAAGATTTATATCTCATGATATAAACATGGATGGAACAATAAGTAAATCTGGTTCAGTAATATAGGGCTAGAACGACAAGTAAACCCGGTTCAGTAATGGACTTTGTCCACTATGATGGTCTTGGAAGAAATGCCTTGGCTACTAAGGAAATCATAATATTTTCTTATTAGTTTTCAATAATTACATTTTTTATTCTAATTCTATTCTTTCAAGGATAATGTTCCTTTATGATCCATTCCTTATGTACTGACAAGTTTTATGTCATTGCTCATAATTTTTATGTTTAAATTTTATATTCATGTTTTTATGTTAAAATGTTTATGGATTGTTTTATGTTCTCCATGTTTACATTTACTGATCATTTTATCTCACCTTTTCAATGTTTTATGTTTTCCATTCCCTAAGATATAAATAAACCCTTTAGGTAAGAAAACAAAATTTGAAGATCTTTATGCGAGATGTTGAATATCTTTCACCATGATTATAAGATTATGTTCTGAGATTCCAAAGACACTAAACTATTACGGTCCTTGGGTGATTGTTTTTGTTATGTATTAAGTATTCTGAAAATGTAATGCAATTTCCATGTACGTCAAGCTTGGGTCTCTACAAATACATTCCAAAAACAGCATTTCGAACCAGGTAAGAGCATTATGAGTTTACAGTAATGTCTTTTGGATTGACTCATGCACCCCCAACCTTCATGGAATTAATGAATATAGTTTTCAAGGAATGTCTTTATGACTCTGTAGTGGTATTTATTAAAGATATCTTGGTATAATCAAAAAGCTACCAAGATCCTGAAAATCACTTGTCCACTATTCTGAAAACCCTCAGAATAAATGAATTATATGAGAAGTTTATGAATTGTGAATTTTGACTTCAAGAGATTTCTTTTCATGGTCATATTTTCTCTAAGGATGGAATCTCTATTGATCCTTCAAAGCCCAAGGCAATTCAATAATGGCCAACACTGAAAAGTATAACTGAGGTACATAGTTTTATTGGTTTATCAGGTTATTATCAACGTTTCATCTAGAATTTTTCCCGGTTGGCTAACCCATTAATCAAGCTCACACGTGAAGTGGTAAAATTTTTTTGGAAGAAAGAGTAAAGAATGATTCGAAGAGTTTAGGTGAGGATTAGTCAATGCTCCTATATTTACTCTCCAATTAGGGAATGATGGTTTTTTTATTTATAATGATGCTTAAATGAATGGACTTGGTTGTTTCCTTATGGATAATGATAGTGTTGTTTCCTATGAATCACCACAACTAAAAATTCATGATCAAAAATATACCACTCAAGATATTGAGTTAGAAGCTGTAATATTTTCTCTGAAGATATGGAGACACTATATGTATGGTGAAAATGTGAGATTTACACTGATAACAAGAGTTTGAAGTATATTTTATTACAAAAAAACTTAACATGAGGAAAATTTGATGTCTTTAAAAACTCAAGGATTTTGATTACACAATACACTACCACCCGGGGAAAGAAAATAAGGTGGAAGATGCTTTGAGTAGAAAGAATCATGGAGTTTTGAACTAGATGGGTGTTGAAAGGGATCCTATTTTCATGGATCTAGTAAACATGGATATGGGAATAACCATGGATGGTGAAGCATCAACACTTTTTCAAATGTTTTCCAAACCACATTTACTAGAAAGTATACAATGTTCTCAGACTAATGGTGAAGAGTTTCAAAAGAAGATTAAAGTTAATAATGATGTGGGATTGAGTGACTTCGTATATGAAGATGTAATTTTGAAATTTGGTAAGAGACTTTGTGTTCCTGATATAACTTATCTAAAAATGGAATTGTTGGATGATTCTCATAGCTCCAATTTCTCTATACACCCAGGGAGCACCAAGATGTATAAAGATTTGAAGGAACATTTTTGGTGGGAAAACATGAAGAGGGACAATTATATTTTTGTTTCCAAAATGTATGGTTAGTCAATATGTAAAATATGGAAGGCAGAAGTAAGAAGGAGTTATGCAACCTATTCCCATACCTAATTGGAAATGGGATAATATTATGATGGACTTTGTCATGGGGCAGCCAAAGTTTCCTAGAAGGAATGGTGCAATATGGGTCTTTGTTTATTGTATTACCGAGTCATCACATTTTCTTACTATAAGAGAAGATTTACCACTTGATCTTCTAGAAATAATATATATTAATGAAGTTGTAATACTCCATGGTGTACCCCTATTTATTGTTTCGGATCGCGATCCAGATTTAACATCAATATTTCATAAAAGTATTCAGAAGGCCTTAGATACTGATAATCATTTGAGCACTGCCTACCACCCTCAAACTGATGGAGAATCAGAATGGACTATTCAAACCCTATAATTCATGTTTAGATATTTCTCACATGACATTAAAGTTATGTGGGATCAATATTTACCTTTGGTAGAATTTTCCTATAATAATAGCTTCCATTCAATTGTTCAAATGGCACCATATAAAGCATTATATGGAAATTGATGTCACACACCAACTTCTTGGGATAATGTTTGTGGAAGGAAACTTTTAGGCCCCGAACCTATTGAGGAAACAATGAAAAATGTTAATATTATCCAAAACCACATCAAAGCATCTTAAAGTATGAAAAAAGATCTTTGTCGATTATTAGAGGAAGGATTTGGAATTTCAAGTAGGAGATCATGTTTTCTTGAAGGTATCTCCATGTAAGGGTGTTATACAATTCAGTAAGAAGGGTAAATTAAGTACCAGGTACATCAAACCTTTAGAAATTATAGAACAAATTGTAGTTGTTTCTTATCATTTGGAAATGCCTCTATGTCTCTCCAAAGTTCATGATGTGTTACACCTATCACTATTGCAAAAATATATTCCAGACCCAATGCATGTACTCACCAATGAGGAAATTTAACTAGAAGATGATCTGTCTTATTTTAAAGAGCCTTTAAAAATTATTGATACTAGAGAACAAGTGCAGATAAACTAAACAACTCATCTGGTAAAAGTTCTATGGAGAAACCATAAGATGGAAGAGGAAATGTGGGAACCTGAGGAACTTATGATGAAGAACCACCCGAATCTTTTTATGATGTAATATTCTAGAAATTTAGAGAACAAAATTATTTTAAGGAGGGGAAAATGTAACACCCCAAGCTTCCATGGTACGTTTCCCTTGGAATAATGCGGTAGCTTGCGTTATACGCAATATGAAGTTTTAACACACCATGACCAATAAAATTAACTGTTATGAATAGTAATACCCACATTTTATAATTTTATAATTTTTTTTTCAAAATGTATGTCATTGTTGAATTTGTAAAATTGAAATTATCTTATGGTGAATTTTTGGTTTTTTCTGAAAACATTCAATGTTTGATGAATAATGAAAAACAATGCGTTATTGTATAAAACAGACTTCATATTTAAGTAATTAGTTATGTTATTTTAATTTATTTTAGGTCAAAAAAGATAAATAATAACAATATATGTTCAATGTAATTAATTGGGGTCATATTATAATATTTTTAGATATATAAAATTTTATTGAACTTTTTACTGTCTTTTACCCACCTTCTAGGAGCATTTGAAAATTTTCATAAAAAATAATTTTATCACTTCTATGATTTGAATTTAAAAAATTCAAGAGACACAGTTGACATCAGTAAGTAAAATTTTTTTCAATAAGATGAAAATATTTTTTCATGAATAGTATCTTTTTACTTTTATTCACCACGGTTACAATTAAATAGGGCAATTAAGGGTAAAAAGTGATATTATAATTACCCTAACACCTATCCTAATTCTATTGGACAAGTTTAATTATACCAAAAAAAAGATTGGAAGTTTCTATGATCCTCTTTGGTCCACATGGATTTGATTAGGTCATTTATTATTATTTTTTAAAAGAAGAGTTAGAAGAGTTAAATTAAATGTTTAATAACAAAACCATTTTTAATATACAGTTACACACAATATATATTCAACTATAAATATTCATTATAAATATAAAATAATTTCCTTCATAATGGTTTTTCATTTATAATATTTATACATTAAATAATTTAATTTATTTATGACACAATGATGATGGAGTAATTATCTTAATAATGAAATATTAAAATAATTGATATTGTGAATATCCAAAAAAATGTAAAATGAGACTTATGATGAATTCCACTAATTTTATAGGATAATATGACATGTTAGGGTTGATTAAATAAATTTTTTAAGTGATAAAGTTGTTATGTCTTTCAAAAAAATCAAATACCAAATAGTGTCAAAATTGACCTAATTGAGTTCTTAAAACAATTTCTATATTATTAATTTATATAATATTCCCAAAATTATAAGGTTCGGCCAAAGGACTTAGATAAGATTATATATATTAATAATGATCCACTTGGGGTTATCATTTCATGTTATAGTATGTTTAGTAACCATATAATAAAAAAATACACAACGACATGGTAAATGTCAAACTATTTAACTAAGAGTTAAATATAAAAGATAAGGTTAATATAGTGACCTAAACCTATCTAAAACTTATTGGTTTAGAGGTTTTGAACCACCCATATCCTCAAAATAAATCATTTTTATCCATTAGAAACTGAGAATTATTTTATTATAAAATAATATTTCATGCTTTTCCAAAAGTGACCCTCACCTCTTGTATAAAAGGGTACATCCCCTTATCTTAATTTCACAACACCAAAGCCATTTGAATCAGCCAAAACCTACCCAAATATCCTTTCAACTACCCCATTAATCCTAAATTCCTTAAATTGATCATAATTCCAACCTATGGATCCCTTTCGATCTACTCAAAAGGAAACACCCAAAGAAGATGTAATAATTTCACCACCCTCCTTCAAGTTCTTTTCTTCTTCCTCTTTCTATTTCTTTGTTGTTTCCACACCAAAATAATTACTCTAGTACCATATTAATACTGTGATGTTATTATAAATATTGTACAATAGTATTCATTATTCTAACTATCCTATAAATGACAAATTCACCATACAAGCATACGTACGGCTTATCGTCTCCACGTCATCGTGTAGTTTTTTATTCAAACAATTCATTATTTGGAAGGGTATAATAATAAGTATAACTAATGTAAATAATAAATATAAAATGTTAATGATTATGTATATATGATAAATCATCCAATTACATACGATTTTACCATCAATTTAATGATATTGTCGCTCTTGCATACGTACAGATTACCGTCTCCATGAACGTGATGAGATTCATTCCCCATCGTAATCATTCAAGAATAAATTTCATTTTTGGATTAAAAATAATGTTTATAAACAAAACAACACTCAGTATGAAAATCAAATTAATATTATACATAACAAACATTTCTTACGTGACCAAGAATTTTGTATAAAATGAATTCGTTAACACACGAAATGATGATACTACTGAAATATTTTTAACAAATAAATATTATTAACAAAGAAATATTATAGGATCATATTTGATATCATATTTATAGTTCTTGAATAATTTAATAAATTTTTTTAACAATTATACAGGAGGTTAACATAGCATCGACTAAGGAAAAGTATAAGGTAAGGGTTTATTCAGCAATCACTCTACTTATCTGAGGTTTTTTAATACGTAGGTATCAATTGCCACCTCTTTATTATCCACATCCATGATTTCTTAAAAAAATAATTCAAAACATTTTTACTATATACTAGAATATGGGTTAAAGTCATTTATACTTTTATTTTACCACATATGTTTTGAATAGAATATTTCCGTCATTTTCCAAATAAGGTACTTTATGACCTTCTCGACAAAATTATGGTAAGAGTATATTTTTTAACTTATAAGGTGGGTGTGACTATTTTCCACCATTATAACATTGTCGAATCTACCCAAACAATATTATCAGAATATTTTCAAAATAAATGTTTTTATAATTATATGACTTTTTGAATGATTTTAAAACAGAATGCGACATTTCTCTACAAAAATATTGGATTTCATCTATGTCAACATCCTTTGTTGGTTTACAAGCATGTTTGAAGTTTATTTATTTTGAGAAAAATATTCCATATTGTATTGAAGGTTTTGTGATATGTTTGACTATGGATGTGTTATTTTTACACCATTCATGTTTTATGGATAATGTATTGACATTTCTTATGATAGTTTTAATACGAATGTTCATGTTATGTTCAGACCTTTTCATATGAGGAATGCATTGGACTTAAAAAGTGACGAGTGGAGCCCACTATAGCTCCTCGATGCCTCGATAGGTCTCATGAAACAAACTAGTGTCTTGGAATAAGGCCTTGAAAAAAATTTAGTTGTATTATTGGCACAAGGCCTTGACTATGTGGTTTTGAGGTCTTGCATTATTCATTGCCACAATATGAAATTGGATATTGATATTACATGTGATTATTCAACTAGTAGAATATCCATGTGAATATGTAAATGACATTATTTGATTTATCTTTTACATATTATGATAATGTTTATGTGTAAAAGGATTTTTTTAGTCTTATACATTTCCGTAAAGGTTTATGCTTATTCTTGAAAGTTTCTTCTATTTTTTAATTCTTACTGAGCATCTTATCTCACCCCTTTCTATGTCTTATTTTTTCCAAGAAATGAAGAAGTATATTATGACTAACATGCAGGGATAGTCAAAGAGATGAATGTGGTCAATGGATACAATGTTGTTTTTTTCATTTAATAATGTAATATAAAACTTATGAATGTATCTATTACATTTAAGGATATGAAACTGATTGGCCTTTTGGGATTTTCATCCCTTGTGATCATGCAAATTTTATTTAATAATGCACCAACTCTGGGTAACTGGGGTCGGGGTATTAAAATCCCCAAAACCATAACAATTAAAGAACACAATCTTAGAAAGAGTGAGGAACGATTATTCAATTTAGAGTGATTTGATCAAAATATTGTGGAATTTTATTTGGTTTAGTTGACCATTAATGGTGGATCTCGTCAACCTGTCACATGTTAAACATTTAAAAGGACTCTCGACTTTTTATAAATTAAAGATATGATTTATATTCCTTGAAAATTATTTAAAACAAATTAATTATTTAATTAAACCGATTTTTGTCAAAAAATATCAAAAAATGGAAAGACTATAAATCTTTAAAAAACTACAAACATAGATCAATAAAATCACAATGGAGTCAGGAAAAGGGATTCACCGCCATGTACTCACCACAAAGAAGTCAGTATGAAAGTGTTTCCCACCATGGAGTCATCTCCTATGAGTCCCCACTAGAAATGACCTTCAACCAGAATGACCTACCACCACAATGAATCACCATGAGAAATAACCTACCTCCTGGTTGACTCACCACTAGAAATGACCTACCACCAGAATGAATCACTGCAATAAATAACCTACTACTAGAATAACCTACTTCCAGAATGTATCACCAAAAAAATGACATACCTCCAGAATGAATCATCTCCATAAATGGCCTACTTAATGAATGAACAACCACTGGAATATCATACTATAAGAATGAACAAACTCAAGAATTCCACTATTATCCGAAAACAACCATGAACATCCCATAATCACCTGAATCATAATATTTCCAAAAAATGTAACTATCTATAATCTCTAGACTGTTACATTAGATACCTATCAAACTATTCTCACCCACTAAAATTAAAAACCAAATTATAAGTAATGAATGAAAAGGTTCAAACAACCATCCATTAAGATACATATCAATTATATCATTATACATGAAACCCGACCACCAACCAAAATTACCACACAACCCTAAACACATGAATGATAAAATTTCAACATCTATTTCATGATGCTATCCACTCTAGTTGACACTGTGTTTCCAACATGATTTTAATCACATTATATTATTATGCATCACGATTAGGATTTAAGTCTTAAATTTTTTACTTATCAGTTATTAATCACACATCACACAAAACACATCACATCAAGGGGAAATAATCATCTCATAAAAGACCACAATATAATCCACATGACACAATGAAAACAAAAATAAGAAAAAAAAAAAAAATTGGTACTGGGCACACATATATGTCTCATATTCCCAAATTCTCTACACTAGGACACTATTTATCTTGAGCACCAGAACTAAGCGAATGGTTCATCCTCTAAAAACTAAAAAATCCTTAAATGAAAAGAAAATGGTTGGACTGAATAAACAAAACATGTGATACCTCACATTTGTTTTGATATATTTGGATCCCAATAGTCCTTAGGGAAAAGAAATTATAAAATACACAATTATAGAAACAAATCCAAGCTAAGATACCAGTCTAAAAATAATTTGGTCACATTGATGCTCATAATAAACACATAATGAAAAAATATCAACCAATTGAAAAAAAAATTATTTCCATTTCAATTAATCATTCATATTTTTAATCAACTACCTTCAATTCAAAATGAAAATTCATTTAAATAATATTTTTTTCTATAGAAAAAAACATCATCAAAAAAAAAATTATTTTAATGAAATTTTCACCCAATATTTTTCAATCATTGAAATAGAATTATTCTCTTTATAATTCCATGCCTTGTATTTAAAAAATGAGCATTAAATATTTTATTAAACCCATGCATCTTATTTCTAATATTATTTTTCCAGAGTCCCAAATTTGGCATATGACATGCAACGTAAAAATAAAGAACATAAGTTTTGAACAAACCATTTTTTCTTGTTAAAAATGTCTTAATATGTTCAAAAAACTATATTTAATAGGATCATACCCATGAATAAAAAATCCATTACATTTCATAACCATTAAATGAACTCATATTACACTATACTGATAAAAAACAAAAATAAAAATCAATGGAACCCGTACTCTGCACCATGATATTGTCCCCTTTGGGTGGCACTAACTGACATGTACTATTTTCAAACATGTAGTAACATAACACATCTTATTGTGGGAAATAATATACCTTTATTCATATGATGGAGGTTATAACTTTTTTTTATCAACATAAGATTAATCTAAATAAACTCAACCAATAATATAACTATTAAATATTTCCATCACTCATAAAAAAATGATTTAGGTTTTGGAAGCAAAATTGTCATCCTTAATTTCATTATCTTACAAAAAACCCTTTTTCTTTTATTATCGACATTTAGTGACTAAACTATTTATGGGAAGTGGTTTATTATATCAATACAAACATATCACAAAAAGAAAAAAGTCATCTAATCACAATGACCACCCAACTAATCCACCACACATCACCACCACTCCACAACACAAGCACTGGACCAAACATACGAACTAGTGAAAATTCCTATCAGAAATTTCCCACAACAGCATAACCAACCCTCCTTATCTTCCATAACCAACCACCCTTTTCATGTAACTAAATTATCCTACCCATTAACTACATTTTCTCAACCAAAAATCACCACTATAATAACACATAGAATCCTCATGTATAAAAATCAATAATTCCCACCTTCCATGTCATTAATTATCCTCTTTGGGTGGCACTAACGCACCTAAACATTATTAATCACATCAATGTATAATTATTATTGATTAGGGATCACATATAATCATATATATATAATTTAATATTTTAATGTAAAATCACACAAGGAAACAAAACAAGAATGACCACATATGGGAGTAGCACATTCTAGCTTACAAAATTATTCAGGTGCTTACATTACTTCACTACATTATTTTGCATGATTATTCCCAAAAATGTTTCTAATTTTCATGGGGATGTAGTTTATTATCTATATAAAAGTTACAATCGTTTAAGTGAATGGTTATATTAATGAAGATGTCATAACAAGGGTCTCATAATCCATGATGTTAACAATGCATGCATGGTCTCCAAGAACCATTATTTTATTCAATTCATTACTATAAGGCCCTAGCATTAAACCTTACTTAATCTTGAGTTATTATAAGATTAGAAATTGAGGATCTTTTCAGGTTTAGAGTTTTAGAGAATTAGATCATGAAACTTGCATTACATTCCACATTTAAACAAAGTGGTTACATAAAAGACCGTATTCATTCTTCCCATCAACGAAAACATATTGAAAATAAAACATGGATTCTTTCTTGAAACATCCTTGACACTATCATCACATCATGTACCTTTCCCTTGACCTGTGAAAAACATTTCAAAAACATGGGATGAGCATAAAAAGATCAGTAAGGGTTATAAAAATATAGAAAGGAAACATGGGTACATATATACATAAGAATGAAATCATATTTTACCCATAAAACATAATCACTTTAACATACCTCATAAAATCATGAATACATCATAGAAATCATAAGACATAAAGGTAACTTGAGGCATTCATAACATTCTTACGTAGGGAGTAACCCTCTTCGTTACGTTTGGAATACCCATCACAGTATATTCCCTAAATCTCTTCAGAGAAACCTTAACGTTACACTCCTTCGTGTTACCCAATGCATTGGAGAGCTATATCGGGATCACCCGCCCTTAGTTTATCACGGAACCACCCGTCTTCATAATAATTCCCAAGAACCTTAACATAATCGTATCACATAAAACATGCATAAAAGAAATATAACATTTCCACCTTTCAATCACAAGATATCAATACAACACATTGATATAAAAAGATTATGGAAACCATTTTCAATACCAAGATAAATGAAAATTAAAACATAGTATTTATTTTTCTTTAAAAAAAAGGTATGGCTTATAGAGGAAGTCGAAACTCAAATAATGGTCACTGCGGCGGAGAAGTCGTTGTCGCCGCATACGTATGACAAAAAACAATCCCTTTTTTTATTTAGTAAAAACATCGTATAAAAAGATTCCTTTTGAATAAATGTAAAAGTCAAAGGGGTTTATAGACCATATAAAAGAAGGTTGTGTATAAAACAAAATATGCCTCAATGAAAGGAGATTGAGACGAAGTCCCATACAAAGATGGTATCCCTGGATTAAGGTTAAATCAATTACATAATTATGTGTGACAAACTAATACACAAAATATAAGTGGATATTAAGTGTAAAACAATCAGAAGTTATTCACACATATTCATAGAACGACATATTAAAGGAGTACAAGCTTATCCCAAAGAATCAAAATTGGGTTAAGAAGTTCCCTTGTAATAATTAGATAGCCTAACGACTTCACTTCAAAATTTAGAAAAAGAGTTGATGAGAGATAAAAAGGGTATCTCATCACTTGGACATAAAATTTACATCAATAAGGATATAGAAGAACATATCCCAAAATAATATTATGTGAATTAAAAGACATAAAAAAATAAGTCATTTATAGAGAGGAGGGTGAAAGGTTCCCTTACCGACATGGGAATCTTTCGAAACATACGCCCCATGAAAGAAGGAAAATACATCATTGATGTAAATACTCATAAATGAAAGAATATTACACAATGAGTAAAATAATGGTCAGTACATACACCACTCAAAGGAAATTGTGGAAAATGTAGCATAAATCTCACGGGAATAAAAGTGAGATGAAAAATCCCTTACGAAAACTCGACTGCCTAACGACGCCACTTAAAACTTCCAAAAATGGATTGATGAGATCAAATAGGGTATCTCATCACATTAAAATAAAATGTACAGAAAGTGGAATACAAAATAACATCCCCCATCATAACAAATAGGAGCTTAAAAGAAGAGACATAAAGGGGAGTACTTAAAGAGAAAGAGAGAGTTTAGATATCTTACGAAAATTTGGCAGCCTAACGGCGCCACTCAAAACTTCCAAAATGGATTGATGAGAGAGAATAGGGTCTCTCATCATATGAACATAAAAATTAAAGTAAGAGTAATATAAAATAACATCCCAATAACAAGAAATATGAGCTTAGAAGGAATGACATAAAAGAGTGTACTTAAAAAGAAAGAGAGGAGTAGGATCCCTTACCTCAAGTCCAACATGTCTTGTTCGTTTCATTATATTCTTGAATAATAAAATTTGGTCAATTAATAATTGCCTAAGTACCTCCTTCAGAGATTATTATTCAGTTCATATCACATATTATAATGTTATAATAATTGTTTAATAATGTTAGTTTATATCAGACGTTTTTGCCGATGTTTGGTACATGAGTCAAAAATGAACTTGTTTGAAAAAAGATTGCCCATGTAGTTATAAGTAAATAATTCCCAGAATAGTATTAATGATTAAAATATCATATATATCCAGTAAATATTAATTTCATACTATTCCATATCATTTGGAGATAAAAAACGAAAAGCACCGTTCATGGAGACGGTAGGCCGTACGTACGCATGAACGCTACTTTCATTTTTTGTCATATTAATGGAATTAAAACAAAATGAGAGATATATATATATGTTATAATTCCAGAATGATATCCATAATTTTGATGTAATATATTACATATATATCCATTATATATATGTACTTAAAATATTACATAACATTTTGAGATAAGAAATGAAATGTACCGTTCATGGAGATGGTAAGTCGTACGTACGCATGAACACTACTTCCATTTCTATTTCATATTTATTGGAATTAAAACATAATGATACATTATAGTATTTTAATTCCAGTATAGTATCATATATAATATCATTAAATATATCCTTTATATGTACTACATATGGTATTAACGAATCAAATCACTTTGAGGGGGCGGTAGTCCGCACTTCCTTAAATGAAGATATCGCGTTTACCCATAATGGAAACCATAAAGGTATGCCCAAAATGAAAAATAAAGAATCTTAAAGAAAAACATAAACATATCATATATCATATATAAATATAGTTTCATCTTAATGTCCACCTTTGAAGGTGTTAAAATAATGTTGAACAATCATCGTTTCGGGAGGCCGAAATTCGCCATCCATGGAAACAATATGTTCTTTAACCATTAGATGTAGGTGTGTGAAATTGTAGCTCGAATCCTTCTTATAAAAACATTCTAGTATATTTATGATACTGGATTTTTTACAAAAGAAATGAATAAAAAGAGTTTAGGGGGTTGGAGAAGCAAAATAAAACAAAAGGACTCAAGTGAAGACATTACCTTAAAATTGGGTAACTCCCATTGGTTTGAGCTCAAAGGATTCCTTGGGAAGACTTATGCCAAAATTGAGGCTTCAAGGAGTAATATAGGGAAGTGTAGAGACAAAATGGGCAGATGTTGGCCGAGCCAAAGGCTTTGGGAGTGTGGGTAAGGAGGTAGAGGTGGGGGCCTTTTATAAGAGGAGAGGAGGGGCACTCTTAGAAGGTAAAGAAAAGTTACTTTATTATAAAATGGTATTAGGATTTAAGAGGTCCCACATTGATGTGTTTCAAGGATAAGGTGATAAGGGTTCTAAATACACTCATCCAATAGGTTTTGGACATGTGTAGGTCTTGGATATCACATTATCATTCCATTTTATTTAAATCGTTAAATAATGAGGTCATCGCTGCATCATCATGATGTCATAAATAATTTAATTTATTTAATGTCTAAAAATTATAAAAAAAATCTTATGATGTAGGAAATATTTTTATATTTCCAATTAATATTTATAGTCAAAAAGATGAGTTGTATAACCCCATGTAAAAATTGTTTTAGTAAAACATTTCATGTTTGTCTCATTTCTACATTAACTTTAAATAAAAATATATTAATGTCATTTTCCAACCAAAGTGGCTTCACGGGGTCCCCAAGTTGACCCATGGGTTATCTTGGTCGGCCATGACACATAAAATGAGGTTAGGACATGTTTCAAGTTTATTTCATATTATTAAAATATTATTTTTACCTTAAACTACACTAATTACCTCTAATCGTGATTAAAAACTTAATAAGTTACTATTCACCAAAAAATTATTTTTATCCCATTGAACCACATTTTACTTCTTAATGACAACCATGTATGTCGGATTTTTGAAATTCAAAACACAAAGATGGCAAAATTTCATTTAAACGGAAAAAATCAGTTTTTATAAGTACCACTTAGTGGTTTCACTATTCATCAAAAATTGAAGTTTTTCAGAAAAATCCCAAAAATTAACCCTAAGCTATATTTGATATTTCGAATTAAAAAATGAAGTCTATTTTACAAAATTCAAAAAATATAAGTCACATTAATTAATTTGATAATTAATTCCCACTGTCAGAGCAAATAACATGTTTTTATGATACAATAAGTATCAAAAGATTGACACTAGTTTAAGTCTGATTTCAAAGTGAAATTAATTCCAATGACCACTATTGGATTTAATGGTGAAAATATATTCTAATTTCACTTTAAAACCAATTCATAAGATAATCTAATCATATAAATAAATTAGATTAAAAAGTGGTTTTGAATTAAAATACAACATTTTACAGCATTCATTAAAAATGACCTTTATCAGAAAGATACCAAAAATTTACACAAAGTAAATTTTGATGTCCAAATTCTTAAGAAGAGTTTTATTTGGTCCAAAAGGATGTATAAGAGTGAAAAAACTATATTTAATGATGGTTCTCCATCAAAAGGCGATAAGTGAACCTTTAGTGAAAACTAGGGCATATATGCCTAGAATTGAATTATTTCCGTATTTTATGCCTTTATCTTTTATTGGATAAATGTAAAAACATTTAAAAACATATATAATAATATTTTAGTTATTTCTATCCATTCCCACCAATACAATGGCTACATGTTAACTACCATTTAAAATAATATTATTTTATTATTAGAGTGCAACGTAAGATTCCCAAGAAACTTGTTGTTGCGTGTTGGGGACGCCATCGATCATAGCGTCCCCTTTAAAGTCATATTAATATTTTCTTCACAAATATGGATAAATATGAAAATTTCATATTCTTTATTTACCTGGGGTGTTATATCCTCCCCCCCCCCTTTTGGGAATTGCGTCCTCGCAATTGTTAAAATTGAGCATGGAAACATCCTTGAAAGTCCCACATCGGAACAAGAGTCGGTAAAACAATCACTTTAAAATAAATGAAGATAAGTACAAAGGTCACCCGAGTTAACCCATATGTAGAAAAACATAGACATGGAAGAAAAAGCAAAGGGTCATGTTCTTGAGGGAGAGTGATAGTAAACAAGTCTAGGAGAAAGTTAACCATAAGAAAATAACAACCTTGTGATGGGTTAAACGGTATTCGATTCCCAAGTAGAAAAAGATAATAGACAACATTTTTGTTTTAAGTTAATTTTTATTGAGGAATTTATTCATACGGAAACATAATCACTTATCATGTTGACTTTCAACTTTTACTAGATTCCTTAATCAAACTCATATTTTTTTCCAAAAGACGAGCTTTTAGGGAGACTTGTTCGCATTAAGAGTACTATAATAAACTTCTAGAGAATCACCTAATCTACAAAAGAGAACTATATACTTCCCATTTATTTAGGCTTTAACCAAAACCAAAACCAAAAGGTTAGTACAAGGTCAGATAATCCAGAAAAGGATAACCCTTTAAAAAGAAAATCTATGCTTAATCTCCAAAATTTGTCCAACAAAACCCAAAGTTCAACGAGGACCATCCGATAAACAATTTGTCCATAAAATTCTTCAAAGTAAACGAATATAAGATTGAAACCCAATTATTTGAAGGATTTAGTCACATAGTCTTCAAAGTTAAATCATAACATTTATCTCCAAACAACATCAGTTGCTCCTAAAGTCTCGTATTGAAAAGTAATTAACCTAATCACATATCCTCCATGATAGGTTAATCATTTTAATAAATAACCCAAAATCAACTTACACTTAATTCATAAAATCATATAACTAAAAAGAATCAGTCAAACTAACCAGGGACTTCACATAGTCCAGTGGTAGGCGATAAATACCAGTTGCACTTTGGTTGTGGGTTCGATCCGGGCAGCTTTGTCCAACACGACGGGTAGTCACACGGTCTACGTGTTGTTTTTTTTCCAAAACTATATAATTCTCAAATCATTCCCCAAAAAGGGATAAAATCATCAAAAATAACCATAACATAATTTAACCTCAATTTCATCTCATTCCTTTCACATCAATCATAACATATAGTAACCCATAATTACCTCAAAAGTAAGGATCATATAAACCCAAATGGTTCTTTATAACTATGTCCAAAAAAGAAAAGATAACTATTCCTTGAATAAAATTTTCCTATATTAAACATCAGGGTTACACATAATATAAAAAGTCTTCTAATGTAACCCCATCATCAAAAGAGACTTAATACTCTTAATAATTTCACCATAACTCTTGAAGACCTTATATGTTGACATCTTACTCATTCAACATTCTTCATGATTCATTAACCATTCCTTTCCAACTTATTCCGAAATACCTCTTTCCTACAAACAAAATCATGAATCATATCCTAAGATTCCAAAATAGGAAAACAATAGTCATGAAATAATACATACCTTTGATTGGTCATTGTCAGTTTCTTCATCCTCAATCGGAATGGCATTAGGTATTGGTAAACAAACATTTGTACGCTCTTGGTGATCCCATTCACAAAACTTCTTCATAGGACATGTGTTTGCATAATGACCATGCACAACAAATTTAAAACATTCAATTGATCCCTCAGAAAGAACTTCTTTCCCTTTTCTTGAGTCAACTGGATGCTTCCTTTTTCCATGGCAGGTTCTTGCTTTATGACCTTCATTTCCACATATATAGCATATTTCTGTCCCTTTGAAACATTTTCCTAGGTGTTTCTTTCCACATCATCGACACATAGGTTTTTGAACACACTTACCTTTATGATTATTACCTGTACTTCCATAGGGATTTGTTTCTCGCATATATGATGCCTTAGAGAAATCACGAAGGTTTAGGTGGTCAATCATGACTCCAAATATTTGGTTGAGGATAATCACAAGAGTTCTCATTGCAGCTCCCATATCATTCAGTTGCTTGCTCAAAAAACTTTCACAGTTTTCTTCACATCCACTGTTAGTTTGGTGCCTACTAGATCCATCTATTTACTAAAACCAAAAAGGTCAGTGTGAGTATATCAAAAAAACCATCATGTACTAATGAGGAAGATAAACACTACGATATAATTACTCATTAACTTTATCTAAAACTAGGACTCTTTCTGAAATCCTAACCATTATGGTAGTGCCACTTATGCTTAAATAATACCCTAACCTCTAAAGTTATCTAAACTGACCTCTGATACCAAATATAAGTCCCCAGCCTTAACCCTTACTTAATCTTGAGTTATTACAAGATTACACATTGAGTATCTTTTCAGGTTTAGAGTTTTAGAGAATTAGATCATGAAACTTGCATTACATTCCACATTTAAACAAATTGGTTACATAAAAGACAGTATTCATTCTTCCCATCAACGGAAACATATTGAAAATAAAACATGGATTCTTTCTTGACACATCGTTGACACTATCATCACATCATGTACATTTCCCTTGACCTGTGATAAACATTTCAAAAACCTTGGATGAGCATAAAAAGCTCAGTAAGGGTTATAAAAATATGGAAAGGAAACATGGGTACATATATACATAAAAATGAAATCATACTTTACCCATAAAACATAATCACTTTAACATACCTCAAAATATCATGAATAAATCATAGAAATCTTAATAAATAAAGGTAACTTGAGTCATTCATAACATTCTTACGTAGGGAGTAACCCTTTTGGTTACATTTGGAATACCCATCACAGTATATTCCCAAAATCTCATTGGAGAAACCTTAACGTTACACTCCTTTGCGTTACCCAATGCATTGGAGAGCTATATCGGGCTCACCCACCCTTAGTTTATCACGGAACCACCTGTCTTCATAATAATGCCCAAGAACCTCAACATAATCATATCACATAAAACATGCATAAAGGAAACATAACATTTCCACATTTCAATCACAAGATATCAATACAACACATTGATATAAAAAAATTATGAAAACCATTTTCAATACCAAGATAAAAGAAAAGTAAAACATGGTATTTATTTTTCTTTAAAAAAAAGGTATGGCTTGAAGAGGAAGTCGAAACTCAAATAATGGTCACGGCGGCGGAGAAGTCGTTGTCGCCGCATACGTACGACAAAAACATTCCCTTTTGTCGTTTAGTAAACGCTTCGTATAAAAAGATTCCTTTTGAATAAACGTAAAAGTCAAAGGGGTTTATACACTATATAAAAGAAGGTTGTGTATAAAACAGAATATTCCTCAATGAAAGGAGATTGAGACGAAGTCCCATACAAAGATGGTATCCTTGGATTAAGGATAAATAAATTACATAATTATGTGTGACAAACTAATACACCAAATATAAGTGGATATTAAGTCTAAAACAATCAGAGGTTATTCACACATATTCATAGAACGACATATTCAAGGAGTACAAGATTATCCCAAAGAATCAAAATTGGGTTAAGAAGTTCCCTTGCAATAATTAGACAGCCTAACGGCGTCACTTCAAAATTCAGAAAAAGAGTTGATGAGAGATAAAAAGGGTATCTCATCACTTGGACATAAAATTTACATCAATAAGGATATAGAAGAACATATCCCAAAATAATATTATGTGAATTAAAAGACATAACAAAATAATTCTTTTAAAAAGAGGAGGGTGAAAGGTTCCCTTACCGAAATGGGTATCTTTCGAAACATACGCCCCGTGAAAGAAGGAAAATACATCATTGATGTAAATACTCATAAATTAAAGAATATTACACAATGAGTAAAATAATGGTCAGTACATACACCACTCAAAGGAAATTGTGGCAAATGTAGCAAAAATATCACGGGAATAAAAGTGATATAAAAAAACCCTTACGAAAACTCGGCAGTCTAACGACGCCACTTAAAACTTCCAAAAATGGATTGATGAGATCAAATAAGGTATCTCATCACATTAAAATAAAAAGTACAGAAAGAGTAATATAAAATAACATCCCCCATCATAAAAAAGAGGATATTAAAAGAAGTGACATAAAGGGGAGTACTTAAAGAGAAAGAGAGAGGTTAGATCTCTTACGAAAATTCGGCAGCCTAACGACGCCACTCAAAACATCCAAAATGGATTGATGAGAGAGAATAGGGTCTCTCATCATATGAATATAAAAATTACAGTAAGAGTAATATAAAATAACATCCCAATAACAAGAAATATGAGCTTAGAAGGAATGACATAAAAGAGTGTACTTAAAAAGAAAGAGAGGAGTAGGATCCCGTACCTCAAGTCCAACTTGTCTTGTTCGTTTCTTTATATTCCTGAATAATAAACTTTGGTCAATTAATAATTGCCTAAGTACCTCCTATAGAGATTATTATTCATTTCATATCACATATTATAATGTTATAATAATTGTTTAATAATGTTAGTTCATATCAGATGTTTTTGCCGATGTTTGGTACATGAGTCAAAAATGAACTTGTTTGAAAAAAGATTGCCCATGTAGTTATAAGTAAATAATTCCCAGAATAGAATTAATGATTAAAATATCATATATATCCAGTAAATATTCATTTCATACTATTCCATATCATTTGGAGATAAAAAATTAAAAGCACCGTTCATGGAGACGGTAGGCCGTACGTACGCATGAACGCTACTTTCATTTTTTGTCATATTAATGGAAATAAAAAAAATGAGAGAGATATATATATGTTATAATTCCAGAATGATATCCATAATTTTGATGTAATATATTACATATATATCCATTATATATATGTACTTATAATATTACATAACATTTTGAGATAAGAAATGAAATGTACCGTTCATGGAGACGGTAAGTCGTACGTACGCATGAACGCTTCTTCCATTTCTATTTCATATTTAATGGAATTAAAACATAATGATACATAATAGTATTTTAATTCCAGTATGTTATCATATATAATATCATTAAATATATCCTTTATACGTACCACATATGGTATTAACGAATCAAATCACTTTGAGGGGGCGGTAGTCTGCACTTCCTTAAATGAAGATATCGCGTTTACCCATAATGGAAACCATAAAGGTATGCCAAAAATGAAAAATACAAAAGCTTAAGGAAAACATAAAAATATTATATATCATATATAAATATAGTTTCATCTTAATGTCCACCTTTGAAGGTGTTAAAAGAATGTTGAACAATCATCGTTTCGGGAGGCTGAAATTCGCCATCCACAGAAACAGTATGTTCTTTAACCATTAGATGTAGGTGTGTGAAAGTTTAGCTCGAATACATCTTATAAAAACATCCTAGTATATTGATGATACTGTATTTGTTACAAAATAAATGAATAAAAAGAGTTTAGGGGGTTGGAGAAGCAAAATAAAACAAAAGGACTCAAGTGAAGACATTACCTTAAAATCGGGTAACTCCCTTTGGTTTGAGCTCAAAGGCTTCCTTGGGAAGACTTATGACCAAAGTGAGGATTCAAGGAGTAAGATAGGGAAGTGGAGAGACAAAATGGGAAGAGGTTTTCTGAGACAAAGGCTTTGGTAGTGTGGGTAAGGAGGTAGAGGTGGGTGCCTTTTATAAGAGGAGAAGACGGGAACTCTTGGAAGGTAAAGAAAAGTTACTTTATTTTAAAATGGTATTCGGATTTAAGAGGTCCCACATTGATGTGATTTGAGGATAAGGTGACAAGGGTTAGAAATCCACTCATCAAATAGGTTTTGGAAATGTGTAGGTCATAGATATTACATTATCTTTCCATTTTATTTAAATCGTTAAATAATGAGGTCATCGCTGCATCATCATGATGTCATAAATAAGTTAATTTATTTAATGTCTAAAAATTATAAAAAAACTACTATGATGTAGGAAATCTTTTTATATTTCCAGTGAATATTTATAGTCAAAAATAGGATTTTTATAACCCCATGTAAAAATTGTTTTAGTAAAACATTTCATGTTTGTCTCATTTTTACTTTAACTTTAAATAAAAAGATATTAATGTCATTTTCCAACCAAAGTGTCTTCATGGGGTCCTCAAGTTGACCCATGGGTTTTCTTGGTCGTCCATGACACATCCAATGAGGTTAGGACATGTTTCAAGTTCATTTCATATTATTAAAACATTATTTTTACCTTAAACTACACTAATTACCTCTAATCGCGATTAAAAACTTAATAAGTTACTATTCACCAAAAAATTATTTTTATCCCATTGAACGACATTTTACTTCTTAATGACAACCATTTATGTCGGATTTTTGAAATTAAAAACACAAATATGGAAAAATTTCATTTAAACGGAAAAAATCAGTTTTTATAAGTACCACTTAGTGGTTTCACTATTCATCAAAAATTTATGTTTTTCAGAAAAATACCAAAAATTCACCCTAAGCTATATTTGATTTTACTAATTCAAAAATGAAGTGTATTTTACAAAATTCAAAACATATAAGTCACATTAATTAATTTAATAATTAATTCCCGCTGTCATAGCAAATAGCGTGTTTTTATGAAACAATAAGTATCAAAAGATTGACACTAGTTTAAGTCTGATTTCAAAGTGAAATTAATTCCAACGACCACTATTGGATTTAATGGTAAAAATATATTCAAATTTCACTTTAAAACCAATTCAAAAGATAATATAATCATATAAATAAATTATATTAAAAAGAGGTTTTGATTTAAAATACAACATTTTACACTATTCATTAAAAAATGAACTTTATCAGAAAGATACCAAAAATTTACACAAAGTAAATTTTGATGTCCCAATTCTTAAGAAAAGTTTTATTTGGTCCAAAACGATGTATAAGATTGAACAAAACTATATTTAATGACAGTTCTCCATCAAAAGGCGATAAGTGAACCTTTAGTGAAAATTAGGGCATATACGCCTAAAATTGAATTATTTCCATATTTTATGCCTTTATCTTTTATTGGATAAATGTAAAAACATTTAAAAACATATATAATCATATTTTAGTTATTTCTATCCATTCCCGCCAATACAAATGCTACATGTTAACTACCATTTAAAATAATATTATTTTGTTATTAGAATGCAACGTAAGATTCCCAAGAAACTCATTGTTGCGTATTGGGGACGCCATCGAGCATAACGTCCCCTTTAAAGTCATATTAATATTTTATTCACAAATATGGATAAATATGAAAATTTCATATTCTTTATTTACCTGGGGTGTTACAATTACAAAACTTCAATGAAATGATAACATTGCAACTAAAAACAATAATCAAAATTTTAAATTTATTTCTAGTGGAACAGTATGGCTCTCATTTAAATAGTTTTTTTGTTTGATAAAAATATAATGATGAAATTTCACACACACCATCTCAAACACCATGTTCAATAGGCTTTAACAAGAATTATATATTCAACTTGTTATGAAGGGAAAATAATTCCATCTTCATTTGAAAATTTATAAATTCTTGGTTATTATTATCAATTCAAATACCTCATTACATAATGAACATTATTTTAGAATTCTCAAGATAAAACTTGCTCTAATATCATAAAAATACGACTATACATGTTTTTTACTATGTTTCATACTTTTCCAAACTCAAAATAAACATAGTTTAATCATTTCATTAATCATGAAAACATGCTTATATACAAAAATAAGGATACCAAAATTCTAATTCAATGCTTAAATAAAAAATATTAAACATGATACTTGCTAAAGTATAACATAATAAAAATTTTATAACTATCATTTAAATGATTTCAACATTAGACTTGATTTCTATAAAAAATACGGATGACCAAAAATGCGATGTAAGGTTGTTTTAGTACATAAAAAATATTATTATGAATATAATGAATAATTTTTATCATTTTAAAATTTTAAGTCTCAAAAACTTACTACAAAGCATTCTTATACTTTTTTTAAAATGTGAAATAAAATTCAAATTAATTTCCACCATAACACAGTCTAACAAAATATGGATATATCCATATAGTATAACTACCATCATGAAAAAATAAAGAGAAATTTATTCTTGTCAAGGTGTCCAAATTCAAAAGAATTATCAAGTATCAGGATGGAAAATTTCATAAAATTCATAATTAAAATTTCCAAATAAATGTTTTATAAAAAGTCAATAACACAGTATCATGATAAATTAGAAATGGAATTAAATGTGTGGAATATTAATTCATATGGGAAATAGAATACTTTTTATCATGGTTTCAAAATAATTTATTTTGTCATGTGAGTTAGAATTCTACCATAGATAACATTATTTATAATAATCTTCAATATTAAGCAATTGTTCATAAAAAATATGATAAGAATGCTCCTCTAACAATTTAAAACTTTAGGAATACAAGATGGAATGATATAAATTTTAAGAAAATAAAAAAATTCAACTCATTAATAATCGAAATACAATAGAAAATGAAAAAACACATTCAATCCACCAAAAGGTTTCTAAAACAAATCTTGTGATAAATAATTGTTAGTGTTCGAGAAACAGAAATATTTTTTTGATATATATAAATTAATTAATTTACTTCACAAAAAAGAACTCATTAAATCACGGGAACAATCAACCATGACTCAAGAACCTATCATAGATCTCTTCCCTGAAAGTGATTACACCTCCCCTGTGGTAGGTCCAGAGTTCTTGAATTGGAACATGGGAGCCCTAAAATCCCTCATCCTAGCCAGTATTTAATGGATTATGTCCCACACCATGATTATATAACATTGTTCCCCAACCAATCGATGAAATACTCAGAGTTCCTAACTCAAAAATCCATACTCTCTCTAAAAAATCCATTTTGATACACATATTTAGTAAACCTTATCTACAATGACAACACAATATATGAATATAGATAATGAATCATGAGTCCTTTATCTAGTAGGCCCTAGTTTGATAACTAGCACTAATGGTATACAAATATCACAAATTGGAGGCTTCAACCTCTATAATATACAACGTTTCAGATATGGTATAATTGAACCACATCAAAATACATAGGATATTATAAAAACGAAACCAAAACCATTCCAAAATTCTTGTTTAAATAAAATATATATAGATAAATGTCTCTAAAAGAAAGTCTCAAAATAAAATCAGTGGTTATAACAAAATAACAAATCCAATGTTATGAGATAGATTAATCCATCACAGTCCATGAAGTACTACTAAAAATCTTGAAAATAGTTTAATACATGCAGTATGAGAATATAGATATAGTCAATAGGAAAACCAAAGTCTCTCATGCACTTGTTGAAGAAGAATACTAATGCACCCGCATGAAAAAATAGAACAAAAAATCCATAATAGATGTATATGAACATAAACCATTCTCACAATGAGTCGCTCATCAAAATAAAACATCCATGTATAAAATATAAATGAACAATATCATTAATATGGTATCCCACACCTCATTCCCACTAATTTTACACTCTCACACCCCAAGGTCATATGTCTTGGTGCTCCCACAACATCCGAATAACATAACAAAATAAAACATCCCACCCATAGACACCTAACCCATCTCATGTAATCAAATATGATAACTAGTTATGTAGGGTATCCGAAACATGAAGGACATCAGCCTTATTCCCCCTATTATAATTCATGAACCATCCAAAATCCATCACATCACATCTCACCCAAAGACACCCAGTCTATCACATCATGTCACATATAATAACTAGTGTATTATGGCATCATGAACATAATGGAAATAAAACACTTTCCTTCCTCCAAGAATACACAACTATCACCATACTTCATCACATAAAATCACTCATGTAGGAACATGGGATATAAAATCACATTAGATCACATGTAGACAGAAACACAACTGATTTATGGACAACACAGTGTGTGACTATCATCAACATCAGGAAGTGGGTGTCGGGAAGATCAGGTATCTATCCATCCATCCTCCCTTTGAAAATTTGTGTGAAACAACCCCAAAACATTTTCTATTAGCACATGGTACTCGACGTGGGTGGGGAGTGTAGGGAAATCGTAATGAATACACACTGTTTTCATATATTTATTTTCATCAAAAAATCCCAATCCAATGGGTTCACAACCAAGGAATTAAACAACTCATAACATTACATCATTTTTAAACTACCTCCAAATGTATAAAAACAAAAACAATTCCATGAAACAAAATCCATTTTATAATAAATAATTTTTTTCATTTATTTTAATAAACCCATTTAAAAAAAAGTAGTATCATATTTTAAAATTTCTATCCTGTTAGTTGTTATATAAACATTATAATTTTAAACCACACTATCCTTCATCAAATTAATCATTAAAAATTTCCAATATATATCATTACCATTCATATAATTCCATTACTATATGGAAAACTAGCATAACCAACAACCATCATTACCCGTTTTCCCAACCACCCAACATATACCATCATAACCCCTCTTCATAACCACACCACCACCATCATTTGAACCTATAAACATATCATAGCCATTATCCCAATATCCATAACAGTATAGTCGCTTCCCATGCATTACATCATCACATCAAAGATACACCACACAACCAAATCTACAAACATATAATAGCACATACCACATAATTTTCCATATTAGGCATAAGGGATTTCATTCAATTATAAAACATTATTTTGTAACGATACCACAAAGACTATAAGATCCAAGAAAATCCATTTTATTAAATGAATATTCAAGGTTATAAATTTATTTACATTCGTGTCACCACAAATCACACAACATGGGCATCAAAACATGTAAGAAAAAAAATAGTGGATACTGAAATCCGTGGAATTCAGTGATACATCAAATATAGAAAAACCCAATATCACATTATCAAAAAGATATAAAAGCATGAAAATAATCCCCTTTCACCTTTCCATTTTATTAAAAAGAAGTTAATTAACATTAGTCATCCATTTTAAACTATCTTCTAAAGAGACAAAAAAATAAACCCATTAACCTAATACATAGATAGAAGAAATGAGGGAATTCCTACATAGGATAAAGAATCCTTACACCAACTTGTTTCACCAAAAATAAGGGAGTGCATACAGGAGGAAGCCTCTTTGAGGAAACTCAAACCAAATTCATATGCAAGGTAGAATGACTCCATGTGAATAATTATTTAAAACCAATTATATCAGTAGTAAAAATCCCAAAAAGATACAAAGACAAATATTCACTTTAGGATGAATAAATTTGAAACTACCAGAATTTAATACTATTTAGTTGACAATTAAAGGAGGTTCTCATCAAAACCACATCTTTAAAACATTTAAAAGGTCGTCATAATTTTTATAAATTTAGAACATGATTAATCTCCGTTGAATTTTATTTATAAAGCATTAATTAATGTATTAAACATATTTTTCAACATAAATGACATCAAAAGAGAAAATTTATAATTATTGGAAAAACTAGGATCACTGTTAATTTCCACCTCCGTGGAGTCATCACAAAGTAGTCACTACAATTGATTTACCACCTAGGAGTCACCGCCAGGGACTCCCTACATGTTAGTCCCCACTAGAGATTCACTACCAGAGAGTCACTTCCATGAATGAAAAAACATAATAATGATCTACTATAAAAATGAATCAATGCTATAAATGACCAAACGCTAGAATGAATCACCATGAGAATGAATCAAATTTATAATTGGTCTACCACTATAATTAATCACTATTAGAAATGACCTATAGACAGAATGATATACCACAAAAATGACTTACCACAAGAAATGACCTACTATAAGAATGGCCTAATTCTAGAATGGCATACTGCTAGAATACCACTATTAGCCTAAGAAACACCAAACATCCCCCAAAAACCTCAATCATCGGATTTCCATAATTTAAAAGTCCATTACACAAAAATTTAAAATTTACCTGGAAAAGTACTATCATAAAATCTTCATTGTAATTATCAATCAATGTTTGAAAAAATATAATTATTAATGTAATTTCGTAGGATAAATCCATGGATAAAAATAAAATCCCCAAAATATGTTTCTTATGAAAAAGTGTCACCAAGAATCACTCCCATAAACATTCATGAATAACATGAAACAATACTCAAGATAAACATTTTGAATGACATTATATAATGAAATAATAAATAAATCCAAACATGTTAAAATGTTTTAAGTGAATAAATCACTATAAATTCTTTTTCAACTTTAAAGGATTTTAAAATTTTGAAATACCCTCATTATTAATATGGGAAATAACACTATATAATATACCAATCTATGATTTGATAATAATAGTAATGTATAATAGTTATTTTTGTCTCATTATTATATTATTAATATTTATGTAGTGAAACCAATCCAATATCATTCTTGTATTTTATTGAGTTTTCGTTTAACTTCTTATTCATTCATGGTGTTTCATGTTTGTGGTGGTTATATATATTTTTTGGGAAAATAGACTATAGGGAATGGTTTATTAATGGGTTGTCTAACTATTCGAGGGTAATTTTTTAGAGTCAATAGTATTTTTCATGGGTTAATAATAATTTTAAAATATGTATAAGGCTCATTAGTTATTTTGTGAATCAGTTTGTGGTGATAGATGCACTTGCACAATTTCCACTATTTTTCTAATCATGTGGCCAGACCATGAAACATATATAGTTCATTAAACATTTGGATTTATATAAAACTATCATTTATGGATTATTGTTCCATTGGGTTAATTTTTTCGACAATGCATGTATATCATCCTCTATTAACATAAAAGAAACACCCCTCTTTATTTTATTGTATTATCATTATATCTTTAGTGGTTTGGATTTAGGGAATCGATTTTTATTTGGATTTATTCATCCTTTACAATTATTATTCTTTATTCTTCAATGATAATATATGGTGAAAAACATTTTTTGTGAGTTGGAAATATATAATGTTTTTACTCAGGGGAATTTGATATTTCTTCTTGGTTTTGTAGTATGATGTCTTCCCATGGATGATTCAAGTTGTTATCATTGAGGGTGATAATATTCAGTCTATTTTCAATATAACTATCTCTTATTAATGGTGTATAATTTAAGAACCCGAATAATCTTTTTAGGTATGTTTTCCTTTTCTGGTTGTTTTTTAGAAAAAAGAGGAATTTCTAGAAATTTTTGAAGTACACACCATGTACATTATGAGTACACATCTTGTACTCGGTTGTCGCATGATGCCATGTACCATCCATGTAATGTAAGCACACATGGCCACGTGGACGTGACCTGGAGGCCACTTAATGTGGGGTACAAAAATGGCAGGTACACACTGTGTACTTCCAAATTACACGTCGTGTATTTGTTTTTCATTTAATGTACCAGGATCACATATAAATGGCAGGAAGGCCATATTCTCATCCTAGTTCGTCTGAAATCTCTCGTATGGCTGCGATCATCCTCTGAGCCCCTGACCGATCATCTGATCTCCGATTTGTCCATTATCAATTGCTTTGGAATCATCTCTCTATGCTCTTCCTTCTTTTAGAGATTTGTTTCATGATTCCTCCTCTTTCTCAAGTAATCCTTAGTTGAATGTTTTGAGCGTTTTTGTAGATCTATTGTGTTATTGGGAGATTCATGGTGTGAGGTTCAGTTATATCAATCCTACAACACCGAGTTAGGTGGTTTGTTCATTTCTATTTAAATTCATTGAGTTATATGTGCAGATTTTTCCAATACCCTTGAACTGGGTAATGCATGTCTACTGTTTTAGCTCTGTTAATTACCTGCCATGCTTGTGTGCCTAGGTAGAGGATAATTGAATGTGAATTGGGTGAATTGATATACTTTGGAGGTTTTAGCGCATGCATGTTTTGGTTATGAACATTTGGTTTTGTTTAGCCTGTTATGCTGCCTTGTTTTTCCCATGCCTAGTATTGTAGGATGGGGTGACTGTTGTTATAACATGTTGTTGTGCTGTAGAATGTTTAGCCAAGTAGTTATTGAGGTTTACTATAGACGATACATGCTGCTATGCTTTCATGAATTACAGAGGGTCGTGAGAACCTGGTGTAGTAGACAATAGGGAGAATGGACAGAAGGGCTTCTCTAGAGGGTCTGTTTTTTATTACGATGTGAGAACACAAGGGGAATTGATTTAAGTGCTTCCTCGGAGTGTCTGTTGTTCCTCAACATGAACCACAAGGGGAATGCGATGTAATTGATTCCCCTAAGTGCCTTTAGTTACTGATACGAGACTATAAGGGTAATTGACGACGACTGCTTTCTCGAAGAGTATATTTTATAGTTGAACCAAAGGGGTTAGACTGAGTGTACTGCCCAGAGTGTTTCTTAAGTTTCTAGGTTGGACCAGAGGGGATAGGTTGTGGGTACTTCCCAGAGGGTTACCTGTTGTGTTTAGCTTCACGCTTTTGTTTCATGGTAGGACCGAAGGGGATAGGCTGTGGGTACTTCCTAGAGGGTAACCTTTTTTGTTTAGCTGCTTGCTTGTGTTGCTAGGTAGGAACAGAGAGGATGGGCTATGAGTACTTCCCAGAGGGTTACCTATTTGTGTTTAACTACTTTGGTTAGTTGTTGCTTGATATATGAAATTTAATACATTGAAACTATGGATTGTTTACTGGGGAGTACTTTCTTGTTCACTGCTTCCTTTTTCTCATTACCTGCCATATATTCACTTACTATTATGCACAGATATCGTTGGGGTTTCCAACTGGAATTTAGTCTCATTCCCTATTTGGGCAATGCTTTTGGGCCTAAACAGATTATATTGTTGCAGGTATAGATAGAGGAAAGTGCCCTTCTACTTCAGGTACTTGATTTCTAGGGAGCTAGAGAGCATGGGACAAAGTTGAGGCTTTCTATGCTGAGGAGTTTACTTGTTTTATTTTGTACTTTAGTTTAGTACTATATTCTAACAATGTGATGTGTTTGGATGATTTCCTAGACATAAGTACCATGCATCGATTATATATATATGATCCAGCTATTTATTTTTCAGACTTCCACTATTTCTTGTTGTTGGATATTATTACTGCTTCCAGTATTTTTATCTGTTTTTCTTTCACTATGTTACTATGACAATGAGGGAATAGTTTCCCCACTATCACACCCAATTCCCTTACTGCTAGTTGGCATCCTCTAGCATTAGGGGAAATGCGATTGAGGCCATGTGACCAACCGGGTACGGGGCGCCTCTGGGTGGAATCCGAAACCGGGATGTTACAAAGTGGTATCAGAGGTGTTTCTTTTATTTGACTTATATAACATCCCGGTTCCAGAATCCTCCCAGAGGCGCCCTGTACCCGGTTGGTCACCTGGCTTCAAGTGCATTTCCCTGAATTCTAGAGGCTTCCGACAACCATCAAGGGCCTTGGGTGTGATAGTTGGGAAACTATGCTCTCATTGGCAGAGTACATAGAGGAAGTAAACAACACACAATAGCGGAACAGTAAATATCCAACAACAGTAAACAACGAAAGTCTGATAAAGAAACAACTGGATAATCAATACATATATATATAATGCATGATAAATATATGTCTAGGAAAGCATCCATACAAGTCACAATAATGAATATAATACTAAACCAAATTACAAATGGAAAATAGATGAGAAAATCCTCATCATCGCAAGCCTCAGCTTGGTCCCATGCTCTCCAGCTCTAGTTCAATCAAGTACCAGTTGTCAAAGGGACCTTTACCTTGACTATACCTACAACAATATAATCTATTTGGGCCTAAAATCTAGGCCCAAATAGGGTGTGAGGCTAAATTCTAGTAGGCAACCACCCGAAGATTTGTGCCTAATAGTCAGTGAGTATATGGAAGGTAAAATAACAAAAAGCAGTAAATAAGGAAGCACTAGGTAGTAAACAATCCACAGTTTAAGCATTAAAAACACCACCGAGCATGTAACAACAAAATAGATAACACAATAGGTAACCCTATGAGATGTACCCATAGCCTATCCCCTATAGTCCTACCTATCAAGTACAAGTAACCCTCTGTGTAGAACACATAGTCTCACCCCTCTAGTTCATCTAAATTATAGACTCTCTGAGGAATCACTCACCATCAATTCCCCCTTGTGGCCCAGGTCGAGAAACTACAGACACTATGGGGAATCACTCAACGTCAATTCCTGCTATGGTCTCACATCTTATAATATAAAGACACACTAGAGAAGCCCTCAACGTCAATTCTCTCTATGGTTTATACACCATGTTCTCATGGCCCTATGTATGTGAAGAAAGTGTAGAAGAGTGTAATGACCAAGGTAAACCTCATGAACTACTTGGATAGAAATCTACAACACAAAATTCACACCATCATCCAAAACTAGGAATGGAAAGTAAACAGTAGCCTACCAGGAATCCAAGAACCAAATGTAAAACATGAAAACCATGCATGGGCAATAAATAAAAATCACAACAATTCACTCTATTGACAATCAATTATCATCTACACAGACGTACCATCGTAAAAGAGAAACAATAGGGCTAAACGGTAAACACACAATACCCCGTTCATGAGTATTGGGAAAAATTGCACATATAAATCAAAGAATTCCTATAGAAAGGCACAAACTACCTACCACGGGTTTAGAATACCAATATACTTGAACCTCGAAGCATGAATCTCCTTAGAGTGTCGTAGATCTATGAAAACATCTAAAACATTCAACCCATGATAACATAGAAAACAAGAGGAATCATGAAACAAGGTTCCATCAGAAGGGTGAACTCACTGATGCGATTCCAACGCAACTGATGGTGTTCGATTTGGAGGAAGGATGGAGTCTCGGGGGATCGTCGAAGATCCATGGCTGATCAATGCTCTCGGACGGATGAAACCTAGACGAAGTGAGTTATGTCCATCAAACGCGACCCTAGTGCATTTAATGAAAAAAAAACAAAATACACTATGTGTACTTTGGGATTAAATGACGTGTACTTGATGTTTATGTACTCTACATTTGGTGGCCTCCTAGTCATCACACATGGTCATTTGCAAGGCTACAACATGGATAACACACAACTACCTACAGTAACCGAGTACACTGTGTGTACTCATAAAGTACACGTCGTGTAATTAAAAAATTTCCAGAAACTCCCCTTTCTCAAAAAATCAAGGAAAAAGAAAAACATACCCAAAAGGAAGATCCAAGTTCTAAGAAACTTCCCTCCTTAATGAAATTCATCCCCGAATTTCCCTAGTTCAGTGTAGAAGAAGAAACCCCAAACAGTTCTTGCCACTGTGCTCGTACATCGTCCTCCCTATCCCAAGTCTCATCCTGCACCCACCCGTGCTGGCACAATAATCGTACCAAGGGAACAAACTGACAATATAGAACCTTTTTACTGTGGCCCACAATCCAGATAAGATTCTCCTCACTAGATGCATCCACTTTGAGCCCAAGCTCCTCGGGTCGGAAGACATGAGATGAGTATGAAAAGTAACGTCAAAGCTGAGAAACATGGAAGAAGTCTTGCATAGCCCGGTACCTCTGAGGTAATTGAAGCTTATAGGAAACCAACCCAACTCTCTCCAACACCTCAAACTACCCAATATACCTCGGTGATGCATACACTGTCTCTGAATCCTCTTGTATCCCAACCTCAGTGTGACTTATAGAAAAGCATAATCCCCATCCTCAAAATCCAAAGGTCGTCTCTACTGATTAGCATAATACTTCTGATGAGACTGTGCAGTAGACATCCTCTTATGAATCAACACTATCTGCTCAGTGGTCTCCTGAACAAGATGAGGTCCTTGCAAAACTGCCTCTCCTACCTCCAGCAAATACAAAGGTGATCGACATGGTCTAGCATATAAAGCCTCATAAGGTTCCATCTGAATAGTTTCTTGAAACCTATTGTTTTAGGGAAATTCCACAAGAGGTACATGCTTCTCTCAAGAACCACCAAAATCCAGAATTCATTCTTGGAACATATCCTCAAGCACCTGAATCGTATGCTCAGATTGGCCATCTGTCTGGGGATGGTAAGTTGTACTCAAAAGTACATGTGTTCCCAAAGCCTTCTGAACCCCATGTCAGACCAGAGAAGTAAAAAAGGAATCCCTATCTGAAACAATGGAGTGTGGAACTCCATACCGATATACAATCTCTTAGATGTACAATCGTCCCATATCATCAATACTGAAGGTCTCCTTGATCAGAAAGAATTGAGAAACATTTGTGAGTTTGTCAATGACAACCCAAACTGCATCATTCCCTCAAGGAGACCTTGGTAAACCAGTCACAAAGTCCATCACGACATCATTCCACTTCTACTCGAGAATGGGTAACTACTATAAAATCCCTGCAGGTCACTGGTTCCCCGCCTTCGCCTGCGGATAGGTGGAACACCTCATGATAAAACCAGCAACATCCTTCTTCAGACCTAGCCACCAATACTAACAATGTAGATCATGATACATCTTGGTGATTCCAGGATGAACGGCCAAAACTAAGGAATGAAAGTCATGCATCAGCTCCTTGCGAATATCTACTGGCACCCATAGGCGTCCCTAGAAACGTAAGATCTCATCCTCACCTACGGTCCATCCAGGAATAGGGTAATCTCCTGACACACTCTCCCATAAGACTAGGCCTTCATAATCCGATAGCTTCCTCATTCGAACTTGATCCAGAAGAGTATAGGTAACAACGACATAAGAAAGAAACGTATGCCCCTGACTGTCGTGCACCCCCAAATTCATCTCAGAGAATAGAGCCATAATATGCCACTCATTGTCGGCCTCCCAAACTGCCTGTATCTGAGTCCTCCGGCTGAATACATCAGCCAATGTGTTTCCTTTTTCAGGCATATAGGGAAGCTAAAAGTCAAAGGACTGTAGGTACTCAACCCACCTGCGCTTTCTCAAAATCAGATCACACTTAGTGAATATGTATTTGAGACTTTTGTGGTCGGTGAAAACCACAAAATACCCTCTCAAAAGACAATGTCTCCAATAGTGTAAGGCATGAACAATAGTTTCCAGCTCCAGATCGTGCATCGGGTAATTCCTCTCATGTGACCTCAACTTCCAAGACCCATACGCAACGACTCCTTCACCCTGCATAAGAAAATCTCTTAGACCAATACCTAAATCATCACAATAAATATTGTATCTCTTGCCCGGCTCTGGCGAGACTAGTATCAGTGCTAAATTCAACCTCCCTTTTAGCTTCTGAAAGGCTGACTCATAAGAATTTGACCACAAGAACTTCACACCTTTCTTGGTCAGACCTGATTGTGGTGCTGCTAAGTGTGAAAAGTCCTGTATGAAATGTCTTTAGTATCCATCCAGTCCTAGAAAACTCTGCACCTCAAAGAAGTTCTTCGTCTACTCATAGGAAACTACCACTCTCACTTTCTATAGGACTACTGATATTCTTGTCTATGAAATAACGTGACCCAAGAAGTGGATCTAATCCATCCAAAAGTGGCACTTTGAGAGCTTAACATATAACTGATGCTCCCTCAGTGTACTCAAAATGATCTCAAGATGGGTATAATGGCCGTGTTGAGTGTGATAGTACACAAAGATGTCATCCACGAAGGCCACCACGAAAGATTGCATGTATGGATGGAACACTTGGTTCATCAGTGTCATGAAAACTACATGCACGTTCATGAGACCGAACGGCGTAAACATATAATCGAATAGACCATACCTTCTCCATAAGGTTGTGAGAGGAATATCAAATGGTCTAACGTGCAACTGATGATAACTGGATCTCAAGTCAATCATCGAGAACACCAGGGCTCCTTGAAGCCGAACAAAGAGATCATTAATTTTAGGCAAGGGATATCAGTACATGATCGTCAACTGGTTCAGCTTCCAATAATCCACACAAAGCCTAAGGGTATTGTTTTCCTTCTTCACAAACAGGACTGGAGAATCCAAAGTAGAAGTACTCGGTCAGATGAAACCCATGGCCTACAACTCCTCCAACTGTTTCTTGAGCTCCTACAACTCTAGTGTCGCCATCCTATATGGAGGAATAGAAACCGGTGACACCCCTGGCAGAAGATCAATAGAAAAATATACCTCATGCTCTGGTAGAAAACCTGAAATGTCCTCTGGAAATACATCTATAAAATGATCCACCATTGGCGGAAAGTATAACTATGAAGTTCCTTGGTCATCCAGATAAAGACTAGCAATCTAGGCTATAACTGCTCACAGCCCATGATGCTCTAAACCCGCTCTTCTCTCATGGACATCCCACTTGCCCTTAAGATGAAAATATCCACCCTCTGGTGATATGAAACCCACCCTGTGGTGATAACAGTCGACGACAGCCTGGAAGGGAACTAGATAGTCCATTATGAGGATGACATTATAGCATGTCATCTCTAGGACATAGAGATCCCAAAGGAAGTGACACCCACCAACCTCAAGAGGGTACTCCTTTCCCTGACATACAACAGATGTTCTTGTACCCAACAGAGTTTCTAGTGTCAAACCATCGGTAGAAGAAAAGATACAGAGCCTAAGGATCTCCACAATAGTGACATATATAAGGCTATGCGTAGCACTAGAATCAAAAAAAGATGAAGATAAAATAGAGGAAACTAGGATCATACCTTGAACTATAGAGGGACTCGGATCCTGCTCCTAATCGGTCTACTCCACTGCAAAAGTCTAGACTGCTCCATGGCCCTGTGTCCCTGCCTGACAACTCTGAGCAGATCCACCCTTCTATCACTGGTGTCTTGGTGACTGACTACCGCGGCCGCGACCTCCACCTCGGCATGAATGGCCGAAAGAACTCCAGTTACCAGACTGGTGAAAAACTAGTGGAACACTAACTCTGAGTGTCAATCCACCCTGGCTCAAAACCCTAGATTCATTTAGATTCCTCTCCGTGATCAGTTCCTGGTTGACGATGGAAGCGATGGAAGTCAACCTAAAGATATTCAACCGAGAGAGGATATCCTGTCTGAGGTCATCCTCGAACTTCCTTTCCAGGAATAACCCATATCCTCCTAGTAAAGGTGTGGAATGATGAAGCTCAGTGAAAGGAGAGGAATACTCCATAACCGATAGGGTGCCCTGCTTAATGCTTATAATCTCCTATGCTCGGTCAGCCCTCAGGTTCTCCGGATAGAAGTAGTCATAGAAGATGCACTGGGACTCTTCCCAAGCCATAACCTGCTGATGACCCACCTATAAGACCACATCCCACAATATCTTTGAGGAATCTCGTAGCTTATAGGTAGAAATCTTGACTCTTCTCTCTGGAGGCATCTCCAGATGCTCAAAGATCATCATCATGGATTCTATCCATGATTATGCAGCCTAAGGTCCTCCTTCCCCTGAGAAAGTGGGAGGCTGTTTCTACTAGAATACTTGTGTCAAATCATCCATCGATGGGGCCAGAGGAAGCGCTCCCTGAAAAGTATGCATCTTCTCATGAAGACTTCCCTGAACTATGAATCATCACCGGTAACAGGTATAACTACTGGTGCCAAGACTAGCACAACATGTGGATATGCGAGAAGTCCCTGATCAGCCATGTCCAGTATCTAATCACCTCCTGGAAACTGACGTACAACCGGAGGAAGTCTCTGTGGAATGACTCTAAAAGTTCAAGCACACACCTTAGATCAAGATATCAAGGACTATAAACAAGGAACGTAAGAAGAGAACAAGAGGAAGAGAACATTCATGTTTTACAAAACATTTCTACACAACGTGTTACCTGAAGTCATTCACATCGGCATGTACTTTTTCCTAAACTGGTCATGTAACACCCCAAACACATGGTGTGTTCTCAAAACACACGAAGGGTACTTGAATCCTCTTCCCCTGCCTAGGTCCTTCTACACGGTTAAGCCACATTGCTCTCTTAAGACAACACTACACGGTGTGTTCATGGTAGACATTGTATGTACTGGACAAGCTTCACCTGGCCTGTGTTGTTAGTGACACGGTCAGACACACTTCTCAAACCACACGACGTGTTCCTGAAAGACACGGCATGCACGTGAAATGATAACTCTGACCCATGTTTTTCATGACACAACCAGGTACCTGGGTTAGACTACATGATGTGTTTAGACGGAACACATCCTGTATTAGACATTACTCGGTCAACTTGTGTTGTTAGTGACACGGGTGGGCACAGGGTCAACACAACACGACATGTATGGATAATACATGGCGTGTTAACGCCATACTTTCTCCCATCCTATGTCTCTACCCACATGGCCTACGACATGGTTATATACTACAGAGCGTGTATATAGAGTACACGATGTGTACTTAAGAAAAACTATTTCTTCCCGAATAGAAGAACACAAGGCATGTACATAACATTACACAACATGTTTTCTGGGTTTTTCCAGGCAAAAATCCTTAGAAACTACTCCAGAACCCAGAAAAACACCGAAACGAAAATTGAATGTTCCAAATTCTGATCTGTGAGGGCCCATACTCCCCGCGAATCAATGTTTGGAATTTTATACACATTTTAACATGGAAAAAAAGGAAATGATCCACCAAATTCCAGTCCATGAGGGCCCATATCATGTCAAGAACCAATGTTTGGCGTTCATTCATACAAACCTCTATAAAAAATACCTTATCAAACAAAATGTATTTCTATCAAGGAAACTATCACAACAACATGTTTATTTTACACATCATCTCTCACAACAAAATTTAATCTCTAATTCATCCTAGATATCATTGAAAAAATCCATGACATGTGATTTATAGAATGTTTCTATATGATGCATGAGATGGAATACCCTCATCTCATCAGGTTGCAAAAGAAATAGAACCTCAATAACATCGACAATAACAACACAAATCATTCAAATCACTCAAGGTGAAAGCAAATCAACTGTAATAATTGTGAAAACTGAAAACTTTCAATTAAATGTGATAGATTGGCTTTTCCATATACACAGGTTAGCTACAACCTGACATAGCTTAATACCAAGTACCTATTCCTTCTTATCCCTGGATAAGGGATCCAAACAGTAAGTCAAGAAAAAGGATTCCTCTAATTCCACTATGTAACGTCCCTGTTCAAGAAGCCACCCAGAGGCACCCTGTACCCGGTTGGTCACATGGCCTCAAGCACATTTCCCTGAATACCAGAGGCTTCTGACTAGAAACGAGGGCCATGGGTGTGTTAGTGGGGAAACTATTCCCCCATTGGCAGAGTACACATCAAAAGTAAACAACACACAATAGTAGAACAGTAAATATCCAACAATATTAAACAGCAGAATATAGATAAAGAAACAAATTGAGCATAAATATATATATAAATGATGCATGATATATATATGTCTAGGAATGATTCCAAAAAAGTCACAATGATGAATACAATATTAAACCAAAGTAAAAAAGGAAAATAGATGAGAAACTCCTAATAATTGTAAGCCTCAGCTTAGTCCCATGCTCTCCAGATCCAGTGCAATAAAGTACCTAATGTCGAAGGGCGCATTCCCTTGTCTATACCTATAGAAATATAATCAGTTTGGGCCCAAAAGCATGGCCCAAACAGGGTGTGAGACTAAATCCCAGTAGGAAACCACCCGAAGATCTGTTTCTAAAAGTCAGTGATTATATGACGGGTAAAAGTACAGAAAGCAGTAAGAAAGGAAGCACTAGACAGTAAACAATCAATAGTTTAAGAATTAAAAACACCATAGATCATGCAACAACAAAATAGATAACACAATAGGTAACCCTCTGGGAAGTACCCACAACCTATCCCCTCTAGTCCTACCTATCAAGAAGAAGCAACCATCTGGGAAGCACACACAGTCTCACCCCTCTGGTTCTACTAATGTGTAGAATCTCTGAGGATGCACTAACTGTCAATTCCCCCTATAGTCTCGTATCTTATTGAAGGATTTCTGGGGAAGCACTCAATGTCAATTCCCCGTATGGTCTGCGTTATGGAACTATAGACACTTTGGGGAAGCACTCAACCCTAATTACCCCTGTGGTCTCACATCATATTATATAAAGACACATTAGAGAATCCCTCAACATCAATTCTCCCTAGGGTCTATACACATGGTTCTCATGACCCTGTGTAATTCAAGCAAGTGTAGCAGTTCATAATGGCCAAGGTAAACCTCATGAACTACTTGGATAGAAATCTACAACCTAATATTCACACCATCCTACAATACTAGGAATGGAATGTAAATAGTATCCTAACAGGAAACCAAGACCCAAAGGTCAAACAGAAAAAACATCCATGGGAAATACATCCAAAGAAAAAAATTCACCCTATTCACAATCAATTATAATCTTCTCTGCCGTACCAGCATAACAGATAAATAATAGGGCTAAATGGTAAACACACAATACCCTGTTCATGGGTATTCAGAGAAATTTCACATATAACTCAAAGGATTCCTATAGAAAGGCACAAACCACCTACCTTGGGTTTAATAGATCAATATACTTGAACCTCAAAGCTTGAATCGCCTTAGAATGTCATAGATCTACGAAAACGTCTAAAACGTTCAACCCATGATAACATGGAAAAGAAGAGGAATCCTGAAACAAGGTTCCAGCAAAAGGGAGAAATCACCGATGTGATTCCAATGCAACCGATGGTGTTCAATTCAGAGGGTGGATGGAGTCTAGGGGGCTCGTTTATGTTATGTAGCTTCTCGGTGCTCTCGGACGAATGGAACCTAAAATAAGTGATTTCTCTCTGTCTGACACGACTCGGTGCGTTTAATGAAAAAAACAAAAAAACATGGCATGCACTTTCTATTTACGTACTCCACATTAGGTCGCCTCCAGGTCATCACACATGGCCGTGTGAAAATCTTCTACATGGCTAGCACACGACTACCCTCGGTAACAGAGTACATGGTGTGCACTCATAAATTACATGGCGTGTACTTCAAAATTTTCCAGAAACTCCTCTTTTCTCAAAAACTCCAGGAATAAGAAAAACATACCAGAAAGGAAGGTCTGGGTTCTTACAACTTTCTTTTTGGAGCCTATATCCAGGATTAGGAAAAAATAGGTACTTGGTAATAAGTTGTGCCCGAGTGTAGCTAACCCGTGTATAGGGAAATTCCAATTTACCTCGTATTGCAATTTTTTTTGGTTTTTCTATATTACATTTGATTTGATTTTCACCATTGGGTGACTCACATATATTGTGGTGTTATTGATGATGTTATTGTGGCTCTATTTCTGTTGAAACCCGGTGTGATGAGGGTATGCCATCTCATGCATTATATATGAAGTTGTTATAGATCTCATGTCATACATTCTTGCCATGCCATATAGGGTTCATTAGCGATTGCATGTCGTTGTGATAAGTGTTGTTCTTGATATTCATGTTGTTGTGATAGATTACTTGACAAAAATACATGTTGTTTGATAGGGTATTGTTGTGTATGATTTTGTTTGAATGAACAAAAAACATTGGTTCATGAGGTGTTATGGGACCTCATGGACTGGTATTTTGTGGATCATTGACCTATTATCCTTGTTATAACTTGTATAAAATTCCAAGCATTGATTCATTGGGATTATGGGCCCTAATAGATCGAAATTTGGCACTTTGGTGTTTGTTTCAGTGTTTTTTTCTAGACTTCAAAGTAGTTTCTAAGGTTTACTATATAGAAAACCCCAGAATACACACCATGTAGTTTTTACTACAAGCTATGTGTTCTCCTGTTCAAGAAGAAATTGTTTTTCTTAAGTACAAACCATGTACCTGATGTACATGTCGTGTAGTCTCTAACTGTGTCATAGGCCATCTGGGAAGAGAAATGGAATAGGGAAATTCTTGTGGGAGCACGCCGTGTAAAGGTTGTACACACCGTGTCGTGTTGACCTTGTGTCTGCCCATGTGACTAACAACAGAGATGAAATAATATTATGTTATACAAGCAGTGTATGTTCTAAACATGCTGTGTAGTGTAATACTAGAATCCGACCATGTAACTAACAAAACAGGTTGATGTTATCTTTTATAGTACATGTTGTGTCCATCTAGAACACGTCGTGTAGTGTTAGTTGAGTATCCGTCCGTGTAATGAACAACATGGGTCAGTGAAGCTTGTTTAGTACACGCTGTGCCTAGCATAAACACAACTTGTAATCTCGTTCCAAGGAGAACCGTGTGGCTTAGATGTGTATAAGGACTTGGGATGGGGAAGATAATTCAAGTACACAACGTGTGTAAAGATAACACGCCTTTTTTTTGGGGGGTTACATGACCAGTTCTTGCAGAAGTACACTCCCATGTGAAGGCATAAGGTAACACGTTGTGTAGGCATTATACACAGCTTGTATCCTTGTTTTGAAAAAGGTGAATGTTTTCTTTGTCGTATTCCCTTCTTAATCTTCTAGTTTTTAGTCCTTGGTAATCTTGATCTAAGGTGTGTAGTCGACCTTGCAGAGTCATTCCATAGAGATGTCCTCCGGTTGTACGCCAGTTTCAAGGTGATGATCAGACAGTGAACATGATTGATCAAGTACTTCAAGAAGATCCTCTAGTAGTGACAGTCTTGGCACCGGCCATTATTTTGGACAGAGGTGCTGATGCATTGTTCCAAGAGGGTTTTATGAGGTTCATGAATGCCTTTTGTGGGGTACTACATCCGGCCCCTTCTATGGCAGATTTGATGCATGAATTTCAGCAGAAACATCCTCCCACTTTCACAGAGGAAGGAGGACCCCAGGCTGTAGAGTCATGTCTAGAAGCCATGGTTTCTATCATTGAGCATCTCGACACAACTCCAGAGAGTAGGGTGAAACTTGCTACATATATGATATGATATTCCACTAAGAGATGGTGCGATGTGATCTCACAGGTTGGAAGCTATCAAGTAGTGACTTGGTATGTGTTCCAATATACCTTCTATGACTACTTCTATCCAGAGTACTTGATGGCCGATCGAGCCTGAGAGTGTATGAGTCTGGAGAATGGGTCTCTTTCAGTTATGGAGTATTCCTATCACTTCATTGAGCCGCAGTGCTTCATGCCTATTCTAGGAGGTGATGATTTATTCCTCGCAATGAAGTTAGAGGTTGGTCTTAGGATAGACATCTGATCTCTGGTGAACATCCTCAGTTTTACTTACATCACTTCTATTGTCAACCACGCACTGATCACAGAGTGCAATCTGAGAGATTCTGGAGTTGTGATCCTGGGTGGCTTAACATCCGGAGCTAGTATCCCTCATACTAATAACAGGAAGTACCATAGGGAGTCCTCATGCGGAGATCCAATGAGGTGAGAGATAGCTTATGGTAGTGATGTGGTGGGATACCAATGCGGGAAGAGTGGGCATACAAGGCCAATTTGCTTGAGAGACCTAGTGGAGTGCCGATATTGTGGAAAGATGAGTCATCTGTAGAATTTATATCAAATATTCTCCCCAAAGGTTGGTGAAAGTGGTTCTTCAATGACTCCGCATTCAAGAGTTGTGCCACCAGTTTCTCACCAGTCTAGGAACTAGAGTTCTTATGGCCATTCAGGTCGAGGTGGAGGTCATGGCTGTGGTAGCACGTCACCCGATTTTCAATGAAATCAGGGTGGATCAGCTCAGAGAGGTCAGGCAGGGTCACAAGGCCATGATATATGATACAATTTTGCAGTGGAGTAGACCCAGTAGGAGCAGGATCTCATACCTTCTATATTTTGAGGTACGGTCTTATTTCCTTAGTTTTAGCTTATACACTTTTCGATATAGGGGCTTCCCATAGCTTTCTATCTGTTTCTGTTGTGTAGAGCCTTGAGCATTGTATCTTTTCTTCTACAGATATCATGATACGAGACACTTCATTTCGCACTAGAATGGATAGTGTGTGTCAGTGTATGGAGTTCCCTCTAGAGGATGGTGGGTGTCACTTCTTTTGGGACCTCTATGTCCTAGAGATACAATGCTATGATTTCATTCTTGAAATGGAATGGTTGGTTCCCTTCTAGGTAGTCATAGATTGATACCATCGTATGGTGAGTTTCAAATCACTAGATGGTGGATTGTTACTTCATAAGGGGGAATGGGATGTCTAGGTTAGCAATGCGGAACCCGAGCATCATGGGTTCAGAGGAGTTACAACACAGATTGATATTCTATATCTAGATGACCATGAGACTTCACAGTTATACTTTCCTCTAATGGTGGATCATTTCAGGGACATCTTTCCAGAGGTATTTTCAAGTTGCCTCTAGAGTGAGAGGTAGAGTTTTCTATTGAGCTTGTGCCAGGAGCAACACAGGTGTCCATTCCTCTTTATAGGATGGCTACACCAGAGTTGAGGAGCTCAAGAAGCAGTTGGAGGAGTTGCAGGCAAAGGGATTCATCAGACCCTGTACTTCTCTGTGGGGTACACCTATCCTATTTGTGAAGAAGGCCGATGGTACCCTTAGGCTTTGTGTGGATTATCGGAACATGTACCAGTTGATGGTCATGAACCGATATCCCTTACTGAGGATTGATGATCTATTTGATCTACTTCGAGAAGCCTGGGTGTTCTCAAAGTTTTACTTGAGATCCAGTTATCATTAGTTGTGTGTTAGACCATTTGATATAACTCTTATAGCCTTCTGGAGCATGTATGGTCTATACGAGTATATGGTTATGTTGTTCAGTCTCACGAACGCACCGACGGGTTTCATGGCACTGATGAACCAAGTAATTCATCCATACTTGGATTCATTTGTGGTGGTATTTGTGGATAATATCTTGGTGTACTCTCACACTCAACACGACCATGATACACATCTTTAGATTGTTTTGAGTACACTAAGAGAGCATAAGTTATATGCTAAGATCACAAAATGACACTTTTATATTGAACAGATTCACTTCTTGGGTAATGTTATCTCAGAGACAGGAGTATCAGTAGACCCAGAGAAAGTGAGAGAATTAGTTTCCTAGGAGAAGCCGAAGAACTTCATTGAGGTACAACGTTTTCTATGGATGGCTGGATACTATAGGTGTTTCATACAGGACTTTTCACACTTAGCTCCTCCACTCACGTGCTTGACATAGAAGGGTGAAAAGTTCTTATAGTCAAATTATTATGAGTCAGCCTTTCAGGAGCTGAAAGGGAGGTTGACATCAGCACCGATACTAGTTTTTCGAGAGCTGAGAAAGAGCTATATTATGTACTGTGATGCTTCATGTATCGGTAAGGGATCTATGCTTATGCATGGAGAAGGAGTCATCACATACGGGTCTTGGCTGTTGAGGACACATGAGAGGAATTACCTAACACACGATCTCGAGTTGGCTATTGTATTTCATGCCTTGAGCCATTGTATACATCATCTTCTAGGAGAGAATTTTTTGGTTTTGATGGACCACAAGAGTCTCAAGTATATCTTCACTCAGTGTGACTTGAATTTGATACAGCAAAGGTGGGTTGATTACATTCAGTCCTTTGACTTTGAGCATGCCTATACTCTTGGGAAAGGAAACACAGTGGCTGATGCACTGAGCAGGAGGACTAAAATACAAGAAGTTCAGGAGGCCAGTAGTGAGTGGATACTTATGGCTCTATTCTCTATGATGCATTGGGAGGTGCACGATAGACATGGGAAAACATTTATTTCTTTGGTGGCTGTTACCTCTACTCTTTTTGATCGAGTGCGAATGAGGTGGCTATCAAACTCTAAAGGCCAAGTCCTATGGGAAATCATGTCAGGAGAGGACCCTATTCCTAGAAGGACCATAGGAGAGGATGAGATCATTCATTTTCATGGGTGTGTATGGGGGTCAATAGACATGCGCGAGGAGCTAATGTGGTACTTTCATTCCTCAGTTTGGGTAGTTCATCCTGGTGTCACCAAGATGTATCGTGATCTACACTATCAGTATTAGTGGCTAGGTGTAAAGGGAGATGTTGCTGGTTTCTTCATGAAGTGTTCCACCTATCAGCAGGTGAAGGTAGAGCATTAGTGACCAGTAGGGTTTTTGAAGTAGTTAACCATTCTCGAGTGGAAGTACAATGATGTCGCGATGGATTTCATGATAGGTTTACCGAGGTCACCTCAAGGGAATGATGCAGTTTGGGTTGTCATTGAGAAACTCAAGAAGGTTGTTCACTTCTTTCCAATCAAGGAGATGGTCAATATTGATGAGCTAGGACGGTATTACATCCGAGAGATTTTACATCTACATGGGGTTCCACACACCATCGTTTCAGAGAGGGATACATGTTTTACTTCTCAATTCTGGTAGGGGATTTAGAAGGATTTGGTTACATAGGTGATTTTGAGTACATCTTACCATCCCTAGACAATAGCTAGTCTGAGCATATGATTTAGCTTCTTGAGCACATGCTTTGTGCATGAATCCAGGATTTTGGGGGTTCTTGGGAGAATCATATACCTCTTGTGGAGTTTTCCTATAATTATAGTTTTCAAGAAACTATTCAGATAGCGCCTTATGCAGCTTTGTATGGTAGGCTATGCAGATCACCATTACGTTGTCTAGAGGTAGGATAGGTAGCTATTCTGGGAACTCAAATTTTTCAGGAGACCACATAGTAGATAGAGTTGATTCGGAAGATGATAGCTACTGCACAGTCTCGACAGAAATCTTATACTGATTAGCATAGATGACCTTTGGAGTTCGTGGTCAGGGAACCGGTTTTCTTACGTGTCACACCAAGGATGGGACACAAATGAATTTGGAGAAAATGTAAGTTGTTTTCTTAGGTACATCAGGTCATTTGAGTTTTTGGACAGAGTTGGGCCGGTTACCTATCGGTTGTAGTTACCTCAGAGGTACCGGGCTATGCATGATGTCTTCCATGTTTCTCAGCTCCAATGTTACTTCTAAAACCCATATCATGTCTTCCCACACAATGAGGTTGATTAGGAAGTGGATGAATATTTTGAGAAGCATCCTATCCGGATAGTCGATCGAAGTACGAAGGTTCTCCATGGTCAGTCTATTCCTCTGGTACAAGTGCTATGGCAACACAGGGTATGTACAGGACGAGACTTGGCAGAGGGAGGCAGACGTACAATCGCACTGGCCAGAGCTGTTTGGCGATTTTTCTTTTATTCCACCTTGTTAGGGAGATTCATTGAAAAATTTTATTAAGGGGAGAATTTTGTAAGAACCCAGATCTTATTTTCAGGTATGTTTTCCTTTTCTGGTCATTTTTTAGAACAAGATGAATTTCTAGATATTTTTGAAGTACGTTACTTATACATTATGAGTACACGAAGTGTACTTAGTTGCCGCATGAATCAATGTGATGACTGTGTAATGGCTGCACACAAGTCCATGTGGGGGTGACCTGGGGGCCGCCTAATGCGGGGTATGAAAATGGAAAGTACAAGATGTGTATTTTCTATTTTTTTCATTAAACGTACTGGGGTCATGTCTAATCACTAGAAATGACTTGTTCTTGACCTAGTTCTACTGAGAGCTCCTGTACGGCCGCAATCTTCCTCTGAGCCCCCGTCCAAGAATTTGATCTCTGATTTAACCATCTTCGGTTGCATTTGAATCTCCTCGTTAAGATCTTCCTTCTTCTAGAGCTTTGTTTCATGATTGCTGCTCTTTCTCAAGTTATCCACGGTTGAACGTTTTGAGAGTTTTTTTTGTATATATCGTGTTATTCAACGATTCAAGTATGGAGGTTCACTTATATATATCATTCAACACCGAGGTAGGTGGTTTGTGCCATTTTGTTGAATATCTTTGAGTTATATGTGAAAATTTGTCCAATATCCTTGAACAGGGTATTGTGTGTTTACTGTTTTAGCCCTTATATTTTCCTACCATGCTTGTGTGCTAGAGTATAGGTTAATTGAATGTAAATATGGTGAATTGCTATGCTTTTGAGGTGTTTTACCATGCATGTTTTGGCTATGAACCTTTGGTACTGTTTAACCAGTTTGGCTGCATTGTTTTTCCCATGCCTAATATTGTAGGATAGTGTGACTATTGTTATGACATGCTATTATTTTGTAGACTGTTTATCCAAGTAGTTCATGAGATTTAATTTGGATGATACGCACTACTAGGATTTCTTGACTTACATAGGTCCGTGAGAAACTGGTGTCATAGACCATATAGATAATGGACAGAAGGGCTTCTCCAAAGTGTCTTTTTTTTGCTTACGATGAGAGACCACTAGGGGAATTGATGTAAGTGCTTCCTGAAAGTGTCTGTAGATTCTCTATGTGGGCCACATGGGGAATGTGATGTATGTGCTTCCCCAGAGCATCTTTAGTTACTGATATGAGACTATAGGGGGAATTGATGATGAGTTATTTCCCATAGAGTCTATTCTAAATCTGAACAAGAGGGGTTAGACTGATTGTACTGCCAAGAGGGTTGCTTGTGTTGATAGGTAGGACCAGAGGGGGTAGGGTTTGATTTATTCCCATAGGTTTACCTATTTTTTTACCTTATTTCTTGTGTTGCTAGGTTAGACCAGAGGGAATAGGCTATGGTACTTTCCAGATGGTTACCTTTTGTGTTTAGCTGTTTTCTTTTGTTGCTAGGTAGGAATAGAGGGAATAGGCTGTGATTACTTCACAGAGGGATACATGTATTTGTTTACCAACTTTGGATAGCTTTTTCATGATATTTTAAAATGAATACATTGAAACTGTGGATTGTTTACTTCTGAGTACTTTCTTGTTCACTGCTTCCTTTTGCTCATTACCTGCCATATATTCACTGACTATCAGGAACAAATCTTTTGGTGGTTTCCTACTAGGATTTAGTCTCACAACCTATTTGGGCCATGATTTTGGGCCCAAACAGATTGTATTTCTACATGTATAGATAAGGGCAAGCGCCCTTCTACTTTAGGTACTTGATTGCTGAGGATTTGGAGACCATGGGACCAAGCTGAGGCTTGTGATTCTGAGGAGTTTACTTGTTTTATTTTTTTACTTTGGTTTAGTACTTTATTCCTGCATTATGATGTGTTTGGCTCCTTTCCTAGACATATTCACCATGAATCATTTTTATATATATGCTCCAGCTGTTTATTTCTTCAGACATCAGTTGTTTCTTGTTGTTTGATATTATTACTGATTCCGATATTGTTATCTATTTCTCTTCAATTCTGTTAACCTGCCAATGAGGGCATAGATTCCCCACTATCACACCCATGTCCTTCGCTGCTAGTCGGTAGCCTCTGGAATTAGGGGAAATGCACTTGAGGCCATGTGAACGACCAGGTACGGGGCACCTTTGGGTGGATTCCGGAACCGAGACGTTACATATAACATGGATAAAATTTGTACACATTTCAGCTTTGGTTTCCATATTTAAAATTTCATTATGTGAAATTTATGAAAAAAAGTTTACCCATAAATGTGGTGATTCATGTTTTGTGTTTAAAATTTTATAATTTATTGATTTGTTCAAAAGGGAGTTCAATTCAATGCCCTCAAAGTGTTTGATAAAATGGGTCAAACTTGTTTTTTCATTTTAAATGGTTGTCTAAATTGGATAATGAAATAGGTTTACATTATTGAAGTTTTTTTAACAAAATATATATGTTCCTTTAATAAATATTAATTTTAATTTGATTAAATGGATTTCAAATGATGATGCTTATATACATTACAATGAGATGAATGTGGGAGACTTATGCTATAAAGATGTGAATGAAAGAACACAAAATTGTGTTATCCAAGGTACTAATATAGCATTTGGGAGGTTGATCATGTTTTATATGAAATTTCTGATTAATATATCATGTGGTTCTTTGGGAGGAGGGTTTGGTGAGAGTCCATAAGGTGTACTAAGAGACTGAGAGTGCTATTGGAAGTTGGGGGTCATGGGATATATTGTGATATTCCATCTTTTTTTACTTTTTTATCCATCTATAAAATTGTGTAGTACTCTATGTGACACTGAACACTTTTTTTTAGATCTCTTTTTATTAATTTCTTGTGATTTTTTTGATTATTATTCATCCATTTATTATTTTACCACCTTTTTTGGTTTAGATTCCTTGTGGTATTCCCATTTTCATTTATTTGGTTGTATAAGATTTTTAATGAATATTCACACACTGATTCTTTAGGTTTGTGTGTCAAAATTGTATGTAGGGTGGAATATTTCATTATTTTATCTACTTTATATTCTTTCATTGAAAAATGTTTTTTTTTAAATAATGGGATATGAAAAATGATGGTGATTTCATAAGAATTGTTCAACATGATAACATGATTTTGGAAATTATTAAAAAATGGGTTTTATTTTGTTCATATTGTCAAATTATAAATATATAATCCTGGTTACATCCTATAAGTCTTTGTGCCTCACATCATTCATGTTCTTCTTAGAATATGTTGAATTTCTCTTTTAGGACGCAAGTAAGGAAATCAGAACAAAAAAATTCACTAGATCATTTTGGTTACTACCTTATGAGGTTTTTATATTGGATGAGAGATGGTATCATGGAGTATGGATCATGTAGATATTTGTTTATATTTTTTTACATTGGATTCTATGTACTAACAATTTTTGTCTTCATACCTATTTTGAGTTTTGATCAAATGATAATGGATATCATGTTTATAGTTTTATAAGAATAACTAAATATCATGGCGTGATGATGTCTATTATATCAAGATTGATAAATTTCTTCATTTAATATTTTATTATGTTTATATAAATATTTTATTTGTTCATTATATTTGTGCATTCATCCATTTGATGGATGAGCAATATCAGTTTTCAAAGAGTGAAATCATTCCCAATTGGTTATATGTGATTCGATTTTCTAACATATAAGCCATGAATATCAAGATTGAACTTTTGTAATTATGGTGTGATATATCTTGAGATAGGTTGGGTTAACCCAAGTCGATCTGATATAGAATGGTTTCCTAAACCTTATTAGGTGTAGGTTTCTGGTGGAATAGATATCAGACGTTCACTTCCCCAATGATTTGATTAGAGGAGGAACTAGATTTCTCTTTATCATATAAAACATAATGTTACCATGGTTTTTTGGATTTATTTTATGTTTTTATCTTGGTTATAGGTTTATTTATCTTCTATTTTATGTATATACCTATTTATTGTGAGTAACAAAAAAATACATTGAGTTATTTTCAGTTTTATGTGGAACTAGGAGGGATATAAGAGGTTTATGGTCTATTCACACAATTACTAGTAACCATGAAGATCCCATATTACCATTACTATCACCATCTAGTGTAACATTAATTATTTTCACAAAGATTCCCTAAACATTATGTTGAACTATGTATAGTTTAATTTTTTTTAAAAATAATTTGTTCTCTACATTGATTAATGATGTTTTTGTTGATGATAATACTATAATTTTATAAATATTATAATGGTTTATTTATTTTTAAATTTTTGATGTTAGATATTCAATTGTGTATTTAATGATAATTTTCCTGGTGCTTTGTAGAAAATTAATTCCCTAAGGACAATTTCAAGGAAATGAGTGGGACATGTTGAGTATGTCTAATAAGTGAACCCTCATGTTGATCCAGATTTGGTAGAATTGAAGATCTGTACGATCTATAAATTAGGATATGAGGGTGGTCTAGATTATACATGGACAATAGAACACTCTCAATAGTTCAAAACAAATATTATACTCTTTTTCCATGGTGATAAGGTAACCTAGGGGAATATGGTGTGGAAATAAAGGATTATGATTATCAATATATTATTCAGGAACCTTGAGACATAATTTTTTTTATTTTTTTTATATTTGTTTAATGGACTTTGATGAAAATAGTAAAAAATACATAGTTCAAGAGAAACGGCATATGGATCTCTAATAGACTTCCCTTAATGATGTTTGTATTAGTATTTCTCTATAGAGACATTAAGGTTTATGAAATTTCCTAAGTCAAAGATGATGGAGAAAAAATATCATTCATGGTTAGTGTATTTTTTTAGAATTTTTTAGTTGTTTTTTATATCTCATATGAATAACATGAATGATTATCATAAATCATGACATTTTTAAATAGGATTGAAGGATATGATTAGGTCCATGATTATCACATTTTGATAACTAACCTAGATTGAGGTGGTTGAGATGGAAGCTATGGAAGAGTTAGAAATGGATACAATTTTAGGTCATAGTAGTGTTCCTTAAATGGGCCGTAGTTAGTGTTATTCATCTAGACACAAGATGATTATATGTTGACATCACCAGGGTAGTGGTTGGAGTGATTAGAAATCATTAGGCATAATTTTAGTGGTTTATTTAGTGTATTATATGGTGTAATTTAATTAAAATGGGATGATTGGCCCTACCATTCCCTCTTTTCCCCTGGATTTGAGTACATACCACAAGTGTGGGTGTTTGTCCCATCTTTAGTACATTTTCAGGCCACACGCACATGGGAGTGGAGTTGGTTTCAATTTTTATATGAGATCTCAATTGTGGTCAAATTGTAATAAAGGTGCATGATCTTACCCATAGGTTAAGGGATTCTCAATTGGGGAAGAATTATTATGTATTCATATATCTATACATGTGTATTTGGTAGAAATAGAATTAAAGGGTAACTATTCTAGGATGGACACATGTAGAGATATGTGGTTTTTTGTTTCAATACAATATGATAATGGTTAAATAATTGTTCTTAAAATATAATAGTTTTGGTGTTGTATTATAGAAATGTTTTATTTTTTATTCATATTATTCATGAATGTATCTTGGATATATATTATAACATTGACATTTGTTAAAAAAATATTATATAGATTATGATATCAATCCAAAAACACAGATTTTTTTTAAATTTACAAACATGATTTGTGAGTTAGTGATTACTAATTTAACCTCATATATAGTTTTCTAGACATCCTATAAGAGAACAATAAAACACACAACTAAATTTAATCATTTTTATATATTAATTATCATTTTATGGTTTTGTTTTAAACATATTAAACATCTATTGAAATATGTAATGATTATGTGAGGGTATTTGGGTGTTTAGAGTTTATAAAATCAAAATTTCAATAGAAATATAGTTAAATATTCTCACTAAATCATCATAAAATCTATTCAATCAGTGGATATGGATAACTTATGAACTCTCTCTTTTATGAATCACTCACTTATTAACAATAGAAACTTTATATAATTTTATATTAGAAATAATTACTTCAATCATAATAAGTTCTTTTTCTCTATGTTGGTCTTTCTAGTTACTGTGTCTATCAAAATCATATCCATTGGGACCATAAAATTAGGGAATTTTTAGGTAAACACTCATTAAATAATTTTTTGATGGTGGTAGGTCAAACTTAATCTCATAAATCTCCACCAATACATTGTTAATTTCTCTACATGGGCTTATCTAATTCCAAATATATAGTTATTAATTTTTTTTATTCTATAATTAATTAATCTATGAAAACATTAATAAATCATTTTAATTTCATATAGATGTATATTATGAATATTTAAATAATTATATATGTACTCTATAAATTGTAAATTAGGATTATCTAATATTTTTTAGTATTTTTGGTTAATCTAATTACATATGTTTTCTTAAAAATGACCTTGAATGTTTTGGTAATATTTTGGTATTAAAATATTCAATGTCATAATTATTATGATTCAATATATTCCTTAATAATTGATAGATAATAAATCAATATGTTGATTAAATTGTGTAATATTTAAATAAGATTAATTTTTTATACATTGCTTTCAAATCAACTAAAATTATCTGCTAGAACATAAAAATAATCAGAATTATAAAATAAATATTTACATACATAGAAGTAATAATAAAAAAATAATTGTCATGTATAAGGGAAATAATAGTTATTTATTCACTGACTGTATCTAAATGAAAACTAATGTTATTTCTCAATATTTTTTTCATTTATTTAGAAGATTTATATATTAATATTGGTAAAAATATAATAATATAAAAATTTAATTCATTCCATTATGTTATGAATCATATGAAAAAGATACAAATTTAATACTTTGGATAATAAATATATATAAGTAGTTGACTTCATACAAGATTAGAAGTTGAAAATCACTTTTATTACTCTATTTTTATCCATCATGATCAATAATTGAAAGACTCATTTTATTGTTATAATCATTAAAAGAGATCCATACATGAAAAATCAATAAAATGTGTTATTTAATGGTTAATAATCATTAAAAAAATAAATAAGTGTATTTTATATTTATATTTAGAGAGATAAGATTCATCTATTAATATATATTTGCATCAATGTCACCAATAATATCACATATCTTTATTAACTCTCGATTACGAGAAAACTTACAGAACAATTAAATTCATTATATTATTTCCTCACATGTTTTTTATTTCATTTCCCTTTATTATGTTACAAATTCCATTCTATTATATATATATATAATATAATAATTTTATTGTATAATGTTTTTAACAATACATGAAGAATAAAATTCACTCATGAAATAAATTAAATTCAAATTTTCTCTAGTTTATGAAGAGAAATAATAAAAATTTAAGAATTAAAATGATAGACCATTTAATATACGGGGACTGAGAATAATAAACCATATTTACTCTCATAGAATACATAATAATTGAATTATAATTCAGAATACATGGTTTCATTAAAATCATTTTTTGTCCTTGTACACTTATATCTAAATAGGTCCAACAAAATACAAAAAATCCTAGATACGTTCTATTTTTATATGCATATGAAATTTAATATTTAAATTACAATATCTTTAAATTATTTTTCTCTATATAGACAACAAACATAGAAGAATCCATAATTAATCTCCAGTTCATATTGTGAATTTAATAATTGGGTTCTATACTTATAATTTTTTTGTCTGATCTATATATATATTCCGATTTTTTAATGAATTATTCCATAAACATTATAAAAATATATGATACATATAGATAGTGGAATGTATTATGATTCATTGCATTATATGAAATCCACCTTCCTACCATGTTTTATTCATTATAATTAATTTTTCAACTCCAATGCACTCCATCATGAATAAATATATATAAGTTAAAAAAATTATTAGATAACTATCACTATTATTATATTGATTTATTAAAATAATCACTATTTTAAATTTTAATGAAAGGAATTATTATATTAATAATATATCATATCATATCATATATTATTTGAAATAGGAAATAATAAATTTTTATTCCTATTATGGATATGACTTATCACTATTATATAGATATTCATATATCTTTTATGTAAATTGTAATAAAAGATAATTCATTATCATTGTTGGAGATATTATTTTCTTATTATAGACATATTTAGTCAATATTTTTATATCAATTATCATGGCTAGTGGAATGGTAAATTTATAATTATATCACTCATAAATATATATTATATATCATTTAATTATAATTTTCTCAAGATGATACCAATTATTTTTATAATATAACCATCATTTTTAGAATTTTATATTCTTCCAAAACCCATCAAAAGTACTGACTCATCATTAACATGAAATTTCATCCATTCAGACACAATGTATTTTAAAAATAAATTATCATAGATAGTTTTTGATAGCCTATATAGAACCTCATCATTTATTGAAGTATATTATTTGGTTTGTGATATTTCATTTTGTTTTTATAAGAGTTTGTTATGATTTGTATCTTTCATAGTTTTAAATACATATAAAATTCATTTTTGATTTTAAAATATATACCCTTTGAATGGGAATTAAAATAAATAAATTATTTACCCTTTAATAAATTATAGGGTCTATATATGAGTATGTTCCTATTATATTTATATATGATTGGGATTAGGGGTTTTTATGAGTATGCAATTGTTGTTTAAGGGTAAGATAAATTTTCAATATTCACTATATAAGGGAAAATCTATCATTATGTAATGTTAATCCTTCATGTATATGTATTATGTAAGGGTAATCATTTCCTTAAGTAAGTGAAATTCCTTAAGAATATGAGTTTAAAAAAGGTAGCCTTGGGTTTTTGGTTGATGTCTATGGATACATAAGGTGCATTGTAATAGTACCCATTCTATTACAAAGGTTACATAATATTAATCTTGCTAACATGTGATGGTAGATGAGCTTGTTAAGGGAAGTCAATTGTTTTAAATAGATGAGAAACGGTAATCAAGTTCACAAGTTTGACACTTTAGTACTTCAAAACGGTAAATCCTTATTACCATTATGCATAATACTATTTATTGAAAAGTATATAATAATTTTATTTCCATTCTACAATCCCCAGAATGATATGATAAAACATTTTATCTAGTATAAACATTTCAAAATATGGTAATTTAATCCTATATACTTGATAAATGTATTAAATCCTATTTTAAAATAATGCGAACCTTATTCATTCAATACTATAGTGAAATAATTAAATTAATCGACAGTCTTAATTTCAGTGTTTTATTTTTATTATTCATATTTTTATTTAAAAATACTAGAAGATTAATTGGATATTTTTTCTAGTATACTCTATAGAATAGTTTTGGGTGTTTATTTACCATGTAACAATATATCATTATTCTACAATGTTTTTTATTCTTCTCCATTGGGGAATTTATGGGAAGGGATTGGGTATTTTTTTGTTAAAAAAGGTAGGTGCCTCAGTAAATTAGAGTTAATTTATGAAATACTAGGTTTTCTTATATTATCAGTATGATATATTTATTAAATTATTTAATTTTAAATACTTTAAGGCAGTTTTCTAATGTTTTATTTTTGATGACTTGATAAATTATTATGAGTCTCATTTTTTTGAAAATAGTATATGCATATTTTATGACTGGTGAAAATCCAAAATAATGTATTTAATTATAAAATGAATTTTACATTTAGGGGATTATCCATACTTCAATTTTTTAAATTTTTAATGAAATTATAAGTAGGAAAATGTATTTTTATGAAAACATGGAACTTGGGAATAATGGGGATTTATAAGTGTGGATATATGGTTGATATCAATAGACTTCGAAATGACCTGATATCATTGGATACACTTATCATATTAATTATATCTAATTATCCTAGATATTATTCCATCAGAAAGAGCACAATGGTACTTCTTGAATTTTGGTTTCAATTATGTATCATTTTTTATGTAATAACATGTTTATCTTATTTTTTTTTGGATCCTAGACAATTAGATATAAGAGAAATTTGTATTATCTTTTTTTACCATTTTGTTCTATGTATTATTATTTTTACTATGAATTAATTTTTAATATGGTTATTATGGTTACATCATTTATTGATCATTCATATTTATTTTAATTTCATTATGTATTTAAATATTTTAGAATTTTTTTTAAAAATAAAAATAATTAAACATGATGTTTTTCCTATGTAAATTGCATAATGGAAACATATTTAAATTCATGAACCAACATCTTCATTTAGATATAAATTGTATAGATTATTTAGGGGTATTATACTAGGTTTCATGATCGGAACCTCATTTTTTCATTCTTGGGTTATAAAAGTTATTTTCTAGGTATATATAAGAGAAAGTAAATCATGTATATTGATGAATTTTATTTATGGTTGTCACCTTTTTTGTGTAATGGAATAGTGGTGATCGATGTGTTAGTAACAAATTATAAGTAATATGTTTTTGGAATATTAAATAGGTTTGTATTTTAATAGTTTTCCTTTGTTGTCAAAGAATAAATTAATCAATTACATAGTAATGTATAACCCTCAGACTAACCATCATATTTATTAAATGATAATTAATATTCATTAAAAAGTTCATCAGAATGAAAATAAGTTTTCTAGAAGGACATGTTCATTATAAAAACCATGAGTATAAAAATAATGGGAGGTCGTAATTATTATTGGAGTCTCTTTGGATTCTATGATCAAATTTGACAATTAATTTCTAATTTTTAAATTACAAAAGTCATAATTTGTCTAGAAACTTCTGATCCAAGGCTTATGAAGGAATGACAGAGAGAGGTATAGATTCAAATCATATTAATGATTAGTCATATGGAAATAAGTAGATAGATGGATTGGGAGTTACAATACATATAAATGTATGTTATATAGTGATGAAAATAATATTAAATGTTTTCCAAATTCATGTGGAAGTAATTCTTATAATAATTATTTTCTATGTGAAAAATGTTTGTGATGTTGAATATTTTTTGTCTTGGTTAAATGGGTTTGACTCTATGATGTGTATTTTTTGATGTATTAGATGGTTTACTGGAACATAAAAAAATTAAGGTGTTAGTTTTTAGTCAAACAAACAATATTTCCGAAAACAATATTAGGAGAAAGAAGTTTTTTCATATAAATTCAATTTTAAAGAAATATGAAATGGAAAGATGTTTTTGAAATCAAAACCAACGGGACCTAGTCCATCAGATATGGTGTTCCACTAATAATTAGAGGAAACAAGGTTTTTTAAGTATATTGTTTCTATTGCTATGTTTTTTGTACCAATTTAATTTAACAAATGGAGGCATTGGGACCGATTCCCAGTTGAAGATAACATCAATCAACAGTGTAGTTCACAATTTTAATTAGAATGAATTGTTTTAAATTGGATTAAAAATTAATGAATAACTTTGATGTATTTTTCTATCAATTTGGTCATTATAAAAGGATGTATTATTTTTTTAACAATTGGGTCAAGACTATCGAACAAGAACAGACACCGATTGCCGAAGTGAAGTAGAGTTCGATCATCCAGGTAAAGATTAACACAAATAAAATAAATCAGGTGTTGAAATAACTAATACATAAGATCATTAGTTTTATGAAATGATGAAAATAATAAATTTTTCAAGAATTCCTGGAAGTTTGGAAAAGGGGATCAAGAAGTTTTAATAGTGGAATAAAATTGTTTATCTTAATGATTTTTTGTTTTATTAGTTTATATAGAACATCATAATGATAAAACATATACTTTTCATATAGGTTATTAATTGGTTTGGAGAAACATAGTGAATTTTTTTTTTACATTTTTCTTCATCGTAATGAGGTAGATCATAATGAAAATAAGAATCATAATGATGTTTGATAAGAATTTATAAAGAAATACGAATTCATGAGAATATTCAATACGTTTCAAGAATAAACATGAGGAGTATGGAAGAATTGAAGGATTCCATGATTCCTCCAAGATTTATGGAAAATTTTTTATTCCTAAAATTTTCTTGAGTGGGAAATGATTTTAATAATCCAAATTAAACAATTATTAGGTCACTTATAAATTATAGAAGAACTATGTAATTTTATATGTGGATATGTTTTTCAATAGAGAAGGAAAAGTGCTAAATAATTCTATAGAGGATGATTTTTCTGTATCAACTATTCTTGAGGTTGTTTTCCAGATACAAGAAAAAATTGAGAAGCAGCAAGATCGTAATAGGAGTTTGTGTATCAGACAGAGCAACTGGATTGGGTTTTCCTTGTTATGCAAGAATTAGTTTAGAATTTTTTTAGAAATATTCAAATAGAGTTATATGATCGGAATGAGAAATTAGTCTATGGAATTATACAGGGAAATCAGACTAAGTATGATTATGAATTCTTGGATGTTATTTCCTGATACTAGGCATGAATGTAAATAATTGTCTTATAGATCCTACTAGTGAATGTTCATAATGCAACACAATAACATGTTTCTTAAATTGTTATATAAAATTTTGTTAAATCATTTAATTCTACTTGATGCATATGAATTGTTTTATTGAACATAGTGAAACTCATGAGTTAGGGTATTTCTTTCTAATTGTATCCATACATAAGGATTTTTTTCTAGTGGATTGTGTGGTATTGGTTTGTTTCCAAACCATACTAAGGATATAGCTACACTTAATGAGTAGTGAACCATGTAATTCCTTGTGTTCCTATATATTTTAGGTTATTTTATTTTTAGAAATGATATAAAACTTTACTACAAGTCTATGGTTGTTTTAAAATAATCAAATAGTAAACGTAGAATACATCCCTGATTCATCCCTTCCTCTCAATGATACAATGGTGCTTCATAGGCATTCTAAATTGGATTATAAATAAGGGTTCCCTTCATTTATTCATAGATTAAGTATGAAGATCTCACAATGCATGAATTTGAATATGATTTTGACTTCATTACCTGGGTGAGATAAATTTTCATCCATATCAGATGACATGGAAATAATTTTAAAGATTCTACTATTGATGAAAAGTTCATTAGAATTATTACCAATAAAATTTTATTCTAATGTTTCCTAATTAGAAGATATATATCAAGAAACATTATATCTAGATTATTTTCAGATAACTCTCATTACTTATGAAATGGGGATGGAAATTTTTATGAATGAAAAAAAAGTTGACGGAGAAATTTCATTCAAGGATGCTTAGAAGGAAATGTTAAAGAAGATTCGTGATGATGAAAAAGTTGTTGAAACTGATTCAGAAAATGATGTATGTAAAAATGTTGAAGAAATTTCGTTGTTAATTTCTAAAAATACGAAGAGGTACATTTAAATATAAAGGGAAACATCCCATGAAATTGTTTGAATATAGATCTGTGGGATATATTGTTTCTAATTTTCCTCAAAGAAAGAAATAAGAAGATAATGATGGAGATTAAAGAAGGATGAGAAGATCATGGAATAGACAAGGTGATAAAGATAAATCATATTAAAATGGGAATGATAGAATATTATTAAAATACAAAACATTTTTCTTATCTAATAATGATTAAGATAAATTTAGTGATGATGAATTTGAGAAATATTTTGAGACGGTTAGAGAAAATACATTCATTGCAACCCTAGAAAATAAAGTGTATGAAAGTAGTAGTTTTAGAGAATAAGAAACTAAATAATAAATTAATCTAAAATAATAATTTAAGGAAAGTATGAGAATTATTGGGAGTCCTGAAAAAGAAATCAAGATTTTGAAATGCGACGACTATTCTAGAAATAGTCATGAATGTTTACATGGTGGGACAGTTAATTTTTTAAAATAGATGGATGATTTGAATAATGATATTAAGGAAAAATATACATAATGAACATCTATACGTTATGATAATGGATAAACAATAATATGTGTAACATGTCCAATAAAAAATTCCTAAAGAAGAATATAGCGTTATATGTTCGAAATATTGTATCCCTGAATTTGATGAAATCTATTGAAAGGGTAAAAATTTAAGGGATAAATTGTTACTTTCTATGGCTGAGATTAAATTTTAAATTGTTTCTGAGATGATGAAATATGGGCTTGTTTTGAATATTTAGAAGACCAAGAAACTCAAGAAGTGAGATGTTTCTAAAAATTCTATGTCTGAAAGGGTTTTTGTTACTTCTTGTTATGATATAGATAAAAATAATATTGATCTGAAAAAAACGATTTATATTGTAAAAAAGAATATGTTTATTGGTCAATAATGTTATAATAAGATAGATAAAATGGTTTTTGAGAAACATTCTCACAACTCTAGGCAGTGTGAAACATTCAAAGAAAAAATTTCATTCTTTTATTATTATAGGAATTGTATGAGATTTGTGCATAAAAGAAATATGTGTTTCTTAACCAAAAAAATTACCTCTATTATAATAATTTTAGAAGGAACAAATTTGAGAGGGATTCAATAATCTTAAAATAATATGTCTGAGAACATTGTTTTTATGAAACATTAGAAAGATGCAGTAAAATTTGAAAATATATTCCAACCTCTATAAAATATTTTTGATAGATGTGATTTACATTGTGATCTTGGAAAAGTATTTCTTATTTTGTTATTGATATAGAAAAGGTTTGATAACAATTCTCATAAGCATGTTGTTAATAAATATAAAGGGGAAACCATAATTATGTAGAAACTTATCTCAAAGTTATAAATGGAGAAAAATATTGGAACTTCGATAGTCGGTGTTCTACACATCTTAAAGAAAAAATAAAGTTGTTGAAGAATATGAAAAATTTCCACGAAGAAACGATAACATTTGTTAATTATGAATCACTCAAAATCAAAGGTGTTGGATCAACCATCACTGGGGAAGGAAAGTTAAAATCCAAGAAATAACTATTTTTAATTAGATAAACCACAATCTATTAAGAGTTTTATATCATTGTGATGAAGGAAAAAATTTATTTTCAAAAAATATTGGTCTATTGTGAAAAAGCAGTATATGAAGAGATTGTTACAAGAGGAAAATGTACAAAAGGTAACTTCTTACGACTTGGCAAGGTTCAAAACTTTTATTATTTTGGAAGGGTGGAAATAAATAAATCCTGTTATAAAATTATGAGATACATGTATTGAAGAAACATGAGAATGTTATCAAAGAGAGAAAGTTACTATGAAATTATGGATCTGTAAAGAAGATGAGATTGGTGTTTCACACTCCATCTGAAAGGAATGATAAAAAATTTTGTGTGTAATAAAGTAGAAATATATTCAAATAAATCACTAGAAATTATTCATTCAGATATATATGGGGAAATTAGAAATGAATAAAATCACGGAGATAAGTATTTAATCAATTTCATTAATGAATTTAATTTCATTACTTGTATTATTTATATGAAATTTAAGTCACATTCTCTAAATATTATTTCCTCTTTTTGGTGGAAATATGAGTAAGAATATGAGTATTTAGTGAAGATGTTGGGAACAAACAATTATGGAGAATAAAAAATTAAATAATTTTAATGTTACCTTCCGAAACATGTAATTCTTCATGTGTAGAATAAAGTATACACTCATCAATAAAATTTTATTACAATAAGGATGAATAGAAGTCTTGTTAGAATGGGATGAACATTGTTACCGGATCATGGTATCTCTTTTTACTTTTGGAGGCAAGACACAAGCACTAATGGTTATTTTCAAAATAGATGTTTCTATAGAAATAGTTCAAAAAATGACTCTATATGAAATTATTTATAAGAAAACTCCAATTTTGAAACAATTAATAGTTTTTGGCGGTTGATTTATCCTAAATAAGAAAGGTTGAATCCTTGGAATGTATGACTAGATAGTTGAAGATGTAAATTTTTTAGTTTATTCTATTAATGAAAGATGATATAAATGTTTTATCAAAGATTCATGAATATTTTTTGACTCTATTGATGGGAATGATTCTAAAAAAGATGAGTAAGATAAATAGACTTATGAAGATAAAGAATATGAACATGATGATTTTTTTTGAGAATCTGGATATGGATTTGTAAAATGGTAATCCAACATAGGTAGATGAATCCGCCTCAACTCTTTCTATTAATGATTAATAATCTCTAAAATCACATCCTATTCTGTGGAAGAAAGTGGAAGCTCATAATATTAGTAGTGAAAAATATCAAACTTTTCAAACAATAATGACACAAAAATTTATTCCACATTCATCATTGTCTTTAAGCATTGAACCTAATGATGCGAATGAATCAATCCAGAATTTGGAAAGCATTTATGTTAGGAATTAAGATCTTGATTAGATAACAATGAATAATATGTGGAAAATCATATCTGAACCAAATGGAAAAATATTCATTAGTACAAAGTTATTTTTCAAGAAAAAGAAGAATAATAATGTTGAAGAGACTGGTAACATGAAAATATTTGTGTGTGAATGTTACTAAAAAATTAAAGTAATTTATTATGATGAAATATTTTTTCCAATGGAAATACTATAAACAATACGAATATTTCTTTTCATTTCTTCGTAATGAAGTTATTTTTTTTAAATTTATGTGAAATATACATTTTTTGAATGTTGATCTGGACAAGGATGTTTTCATAGAAAAACCAGGTAGATTTTTTTTGGGAAGAGGAATCTTATTTGTGTAATTTGAAGAAATCATTTTATTAAAAAAACAATTCTAATGGAATAGTATTCCAAATTGGGTACTTGTTTGAGGAATATGAGATGCTATAAAGTAATATTTGATAGAATTCTATACATCAAGGAATGTCACACGTTTTCCCATATTATAATTGTTTAAATTTACTAAATTATCATTTTTGGGAATGACGAATGAACTTGTGAATAATTTTCTAAAGAGATAAAAAAGTTATTTGAGATGCCTGTGTTGGTAGAAATAAAATAAATTTTTGGGTTAAAAATATTAGAAAATAATAAACAGTGTTTTCATTCACAAGAAATGTTTTCTAAGGAACTTCTTAAAAGGCTCGACATAGAAAATTCAAACCTGCCTCCAACCAAATTTCCATGGAAACCAAGTTGTGAAATGAAAGATCGAGAAATGAAGTTGATACAAAAGAGTTTCAAAAACCAATTGGATGTTTTTTTATATTTAACTAGCTTAAGAAACAACATGGTTTATGTTGTTAACTTATGTTCAGGATTTCAGAGTACTCTAATAGAATCAAATCAATTGGTTAGAAAAATAATCCTCAGATATATAAGTGACCAAATAGAATTTGGATACAGATATGATAGTTTAGAATGAATTGACTTATTTCATTATTTAGTTTTTAATTAGGTTGGAAATTTTGATGATTGATGAATCGCATATTGTGATGTTTTCTTTCTAGGAATTTTTTTTTGTTATTTTTTATACAATGAAATATAATTCATTCCCTCATGGGTTTTCTGAACTTATGTATGTTGTTTCTACTCAAGATACTACCAATATTTTGTGTATAAAGTCTCATTTGGAAGAATTACTAGATTATGTGTTGTTATCCATGCTATTTTTTTTGTGATAATCAAAGAAAAATCAACCTTACCAAAAATCTAGAATAACATTCTTCTTCAATTTTTTAAAAAAAATATCATTTAATCAAAGAGCTTGTGGAAAATAATGATTTGAAGGAGTATATTCCTATATCATAAAAAAATTTCTAACATTTTCTCAAAACAATTATCAATGGAACCTTTCCAGAAAACATGGTTTAACATTGGCATCCCACCTCTTACTCAAAAACATTTAGGTATGTGTTTCTCCCCTCTCTCATGTAGTGATTGGATAGTGTTATCATGGGGGATAATTGATCCATTAATCTATCCATATATATCCTCTAATCATTTTAAAGAAGAATTTATGTGAGGATTGTTATGGGTACATTGTGATTTCATCAGGTAAATGTCTAAACTAATCTATGTGTTATTTGTTGTGGTTGTAGGAAACATTTGTTAATAGGAAAGGTAAAAAATAGAAGAAATATGTGAAGAAAAGATGATGATATTTCATGGGTAACTACTTTTGGATAACATGTCACCCCTTTCAATAATTATTATTTCCTTCAATGAGTTAGCACATATAGATTAAGATCGTTGATAAGTAATCCATATATTGAGGTTTAAATTTTTAGAAATTTATGAATCTTGGTTGATAAAAGTCCAAAGGGGAATACTGTAGGGAATAAGTTAGATGAAATATATTTTTGGATGATTAAATATGTATTTTTTTCAAAAGTTTTCTTTTTTTGAATAATAAGAAAATAAATAAATTATCTTTGTAAAATATGATCATCAGACGGGCCATCATATTTAGGAAATATGACTAAAAATGCATAGGAATGTCCATAGAATTTCCTCGATGTTTTGTAAATGAATAGGATTATAAAACCCACCTTAGTCTGGAATGAAAGGGAGACCATAATGACTATCAGAGTATTCATGTATTCGATGATGAAATCTTATGATGATTTCCTAGATTCTAATTAAGAAAATTCATATGTTATCTTTAGACTTCTGATGCAAGCCTTATGATGAATATGGGGAGATATAGTGATTCCAATCATATTGAGTAGTGGTTGGAAAGAGAGAATTGTCTTAGAGGATGGGGAGTTACAATAATTCTTAATGAAAGTCCTACAATATTGGATCTTTTCTTAAGCTTTCTCAAAATTCATAAGGATTTTTTCAAGTAGATATTTTTTAAGGAAGAAAACATTGTGAAGATGAAGATTTATGGCATTGGTTCATCAGAGTGAGTTTACCAGACATAGATTTTTTTAATTCTTGGATTGTTGATCAAACATGATAAAATGAGGGTGTTGGTATTTAGTCTAAGAAATAATACATAAGAAATAAATCATTAGAGAAATAAGATGAGTGATGGAGGTTCATTTGTATCGTAATCAAAAAATGATATATGTTCTTGATGTCAAAACTACTAAAGCCATCCCATCAGATATGGAGTACCACTGATCACCTGAGGTAGAAATGTTTTTATATGATATTGTTTGTCTTGGGATGTTTTTGTGACCAATTTAATTTAAAAGGATGAGATGATGGTTTCGATGCAATGTGGAATTAGTGATCATTCAATACTGTATTCGAACAATTTCATCCGGTTGAACTATTTTCAATTGGGTATAATAAAAAATAAGATCATTGATGTTTTTTAGTAACAATTGGGTCATGAAAAAAGGAATTCTTATTTAAATAACAATTGGTTCATGACTATTAGACTAGAAATGACACTAATTACTAATGTGAAGTAGAGACATATCCTTCAGGTGTAGTATAATATCAATAAAATTCATTAAACACTAAAATATATCGGATGTAGGATCATCCGTCTATGGAAAAGAAGTAAATAAGAAATTTTTTATACAGTCCTAGATGTATTTTTAGGGTATCTTGATGTTTGAATAGTTGAGCAGATGCATTATGTATGAATCAACTATTTCATCAGTTGATAAGGCACACCGTAATGGGATGTAATATTCATTTCAAATATGTAATCTATTGGTGAAGAGAAATGCAGTGAAGAATATTTTTTTAAAATTTGTAATCATCATAATGAGGCAGATCGAATATAGAATTTGAAATAGACTAAAGTCTATTAAAATAGTTTGAAGTAAGCTGAAGTTATGAATAGATTCAAGAATATTATAAATAAAACATGAAGAGTTGAGAAGCATTGATGGAGTCAAATATCCATATGAAATTTAATGAAAATTAATGACTCGGGAAAATATCTTGAGTAAATTTTTTTTGCATAATCCTGTATAAACCATTATTGGATTACCTATAAATAGAGGAAGTAATTTTTACATTCTGACATAGATGTAATATTCACAAAATAAGGTAGTGCGCCAAAAAATTCTAAAGGCAATGAGTTTTCCTGATCATGTATTCTAGGGGTTGTTTTATAGATAGAATAAGAAAAGAGAAGTAGAAATATCATAATTAGTGATTCTGGATCAAACTAATTAATAAAATTGGGTTATATAGACTATGAAATAAGTAGTTTGGAATTGTTTCAGTGTTATTCAAATAGAGTTATATAACCATATTGAAAATTCAGACTGTGTATGTAGACTAGGAAATAAAATTTAGTATCATTACGATATATAAGAAGTTCTTTTCTTCTACTGGGTATGAAAGTGAATAATTTTTTTAAAGATCATATTTGTGAATATTGATAAGGAAGAACAATTACATATTTCATAACTTGTTACATAAAATTGTATTACATCATTTCATGATACGTAAAGCACATGAACTATTGTATTGAACATATTTCTTCACTAGTGTTAGGGAATAAACTACATGTTTTATCAACAAAAAATGATTGTATTCATGTGGATTTTATGGTATTTGATGTTTTCGAAACTATACCATGGAGGTAGATTCTCTAGTTGAGTAGTGAACCTTCTAAATTATTATGTTCCTGTGGTTGTTTGATGAAATTTTTAGCAATGTGATAACTCATTAATAGAAGGGAGTGTTTTTTTAAAAAGGGACCATTAAAGAAGATGATTTTACTAATTTACCCAACCTCTTAGGGAAACAATGATCCTATGAGGGAATTCATATGATGTACATATTGAGACAAGGATTTTTATTTCCATGTTTTATTTTGTAGGATTATCCATTTGGATTAGTTTCATATGATACATGGATGTGTAATTTTATTAAAAAAACTATTATATTTTTTAATCCACTTTTCATTATTTATAAGACATGTTTGGTTGTTTGGATTGCTTTTACCTAGTATCATTCCCTATTTGGTGATGTTTCATGTAAATCAGGATTGATTAATCGAAAAATGATATCAAATACATTATTTAGCCACAATTATTATGATACTATATGGTTTTTATTAGAATATTTTTGTGTTGGACTATTGTGCTTTTAGTATATGGGGAGTTAACACATAATGGATCTTAAAAACATCCCTTATGTATCTGATATCATGATACAATTGGTGGCACACAATTTTTATAAAATATGAAAAAATTTATGTATTTTATAAGATATAAATTCTATGATGTTTATTTAATTTTTTTCATTATTTATATATTTTATTTCTTTTATTTAATCCATATTATCCTAAAATTATTATTATTTTAATATTTTTAATAAGGATTTTTTATTTTTATCTTTTTTAGAACCTCTATTATGATAATTTTATATTGCCTTTTTTGGAATATGGTACTGACTCTTACAAAATTTCTTCCATATCTAATAGGGGAAGACGTTAAAAATATTTTTTAACTAAATCCCACATTAGATCCGATAATGAAAGAAGCTATAATCTATACTATTCATACTCAAGGGTTTGTGGGTATGGGAAAAAATATATGGGAAATTTATCCTTGTGTGGAATTGAAAAAGAATAATTCACAGATATTCTATGTTTTCAAGGGATCCCATGAATACAAAGGTGGGATTTTTTAGATTTAATGTATCTTCAATTTTATATTATCTATAGAAGACACTATATTGGAGTTTTTCACTAGAATTATTAATGGTGACAGAATGAAATGGTTGAAATCCATTGTGAAATAATTGTTACATGAAAATATCACATGAAGAACTTTCAGGTTTATACTTTGCCAAAAAATATATCATTATACATTAAAACTATAAAATAACTTGGATTGTTTTACCATGGATCATGGTGAGTGTTAAATAATGGTTAATGTGAAAATTTTAACTTCAATGGATCATATTTCCCCCAATATTATATCAAATGATTACCATAAATATAAAATATTACATTTGAGTCTGATGTATTATTATTATTTTGGCAATGCTTCACCACTTCTGTCCATAAAACATTTGACGAGGTAGTTAATAAATAATCTATCGATGAGGTAAAAATAATATAGAATACATTATTGAGTGGAGCTCATGTGGCTGTTGTAGGTAACCTGGGTGTGACTTTAGTCCTGAAACAGAAGCAGATGGCTACTCCATTTATATCAGGACCTTATTATAGTGCTTCATTGGATGATTATCATGTTTTCTCAATCAGTGTGTCTGTGGGGGGGGGGGGATTATACAAAAAATGTTTTATAGAAGCATCCATGAAATTTCATAACTGTAGAGAGTACGTACATCTTAATAATTTCAATAGAAAAATGTCTAGAGGAAGTAAGTATGGATCTACTCATAATAAATGATATCAAGCCCATTTTTCTACATCGAAGGGTGGTGTAATTTAATCTCATTCTAGGGTTAATAATCATGTGAAAAATAAATATAAAGGAGGAACTAGGGATATATATAATTATGAATTATATTATTAATAGGAGTAATTTTGGTAAGGGATAGATATTGTTATAGGTATAGTATTCATTACGTATTCAATGAAATTAGAAATATTTTACACAACATCAACTAAATATTTTATATCTAAAATTTTAATTTTCATGTTGGGATTGAATTTTCATCTCATTCCATTCAATATGAAACATTCCACTCCCTTGGGATAAAGATCTAAATATTGTTTTAAATGTTCCTAATGTTATCTGATGATAGATAATGTTTAATGGGTGTGGGTTTCAGGGATTTTGATCCACATATATTTGACCTAAATATTGGAGTGCATTGTATGTCAATTTTAACAATTAGATAGTCTATTATCATCATAAAGATCAATGTTTATCTAATGATGGAGTCTCTTATATCATCCATGTTGAGTGGGATTCTTGATCATGGAGTATGAGGTGAGTCTATCATTATACTATATTGATCTAATACCGGAATTTAGAGATGATACATGATGTTATTGATCCTCATTCAAGATATTATTTTATATATCTATTAATTCTTTCCCAGAGGTATTTCCTAAATAATTTTATGGGTTATGACACTGAAAGAGTTGGATTTTAATATTTTCCTTTCTCATGGTTTAATTCGCATTTATATGCTATTATACTATATGTAAGTAGGTGTGTTAAATGATATTAAATCTTTACACTCTTATATAATGGTAAATGATTTTTTTCATCAATATGTGGAACTATAGGCCTTGATTATGTTTCCTGAAGAGAATGGTGATGGGTGCTTCATCCATTGTATTTTTAAAAACCTCTGTTTTGGGTAAGTAACCATTTTTATGATTTTTATGTATGGAAATTGTTTTTGAGATGTTTGGGAGTGTTTCGATTCCTTTTGGAATGTTTTAGGGACTTTATTAAAGGTGCATAGTTGGTTCATGGTTAGTGAAAACCATGCATCTTCTATATGAAATCATGCAAGGTGAGACATGAGATAATGGGATGCTGCATGGGTAGGTTCATGATTTTTCCAAAATATATGTCCACCTAGAAAAATCCATGTAAAAAAGGGAAATAGTGGTTTTATAGGGTTTTAGAATGTTTTGTATATCTCTTTGGGCTATCCATGTAATGTTTGCCTTTCGGAACAAGTTAGAACATTATTATCACACCATATTGCTAACCATGCAAATAACCGTGCATGATTTGAATGTGATTTCATTAAATTTTGGATCTCACTTTCTTTAACATTTGGACTCTTTTTTTCTCAATTTCATAGCATAATTGATATTTTTTACTCTAAAATTATACCGAGTACTCCCCCCCATTAAAGAAGATGGGATCTAAAGGTGTCTCATTGTATGTTGAAGCCATATTCCCTTGGTAACTCTCATTTTCTGGTAGTTTTCATTGGTTTTCATAGAACTACTCCCCTATATCTCTATGATTCTTATATCTAATGCAATAAAGGTTTATCTACATTTTTTATTGAAGAAAATGGTTATATTCAGCTTTTTGAATTATAGGGGAGGAGATCTATTCTTGGTTTTGGAGATTCATCCTCATTTTGTGGGTGTTTTCATGTCATTCTTCATTTTCATGAAAATACCTGAGGTAGGTGGATTCACTATAGACTACTCTTATTTTAAAATGAATTCTTAGTTTAAAATTGGTAAAATTTCTGGAATATAATTTTGAAACATGTGTGAAAATCATGGTAGAAACAACCTTTAGTGACGGTTTTCGAATTTTGGGATTTTTGGAAATTAGTTGTGCAATGTGCTTTGATTTAATGATTTTAAAATGTTGATTATAAAATATGGATTTTTTTGGATATATGAAATTGTCTTGTATGAAAGGTATTCAATAAAAGAGATGTTTTATTGTAATGAATTGTAATAGTTGATTTGAAATTATTTTGGCATACGTGGTGATATGATATTTTATGATTTCAGTGTGACCTTGATGAAGAGGTGTATAAAAGTGGTGTACAAAGGTATGTGACCCTAAATAATGGTTGTGTTCCATTATGACCCATAGATATTAGACACTTTGTAAAGACTTATTAGAAAGAAGAGAAACTTCCCATGAGTATATAACTAGTAGTGAAACATGTCTGTGTGGGTGTCTTTGAGAATCAGGATATGGGAATGCTATAAAAAATTGAAAAATGGTGTAATGTATTTTTGTGTGTTTTAATTGAAAACTATTTTGGTTTGTAAATAGTTCTATTAAGAACTTATTGGAGTAAATATAAATTGATATTATTTTAAAATATTTCATATAAATTGTTTTATATAAATCTGTTAACATATTATATCCCTGTGGTGTGAGTAGGGAAGTCGCCTGGGAAAAAATTACTAAGATTTATTAATCACCCATATTTTTGGAAATTTTGTTCTTTTGAAGATACTTTCAATGAGGATATTGGAAAATGGAAGTTATCACACCCCAATAGTGATGGTTCTTGATGTTCTAGGTAGTTTTGGTAGTGTTTGAGCATGGATCATGTTTTGAGCTATATAGTTATACAGTTTTGTATTTAGAGTATTTGAGTTTGCTAGGATTTTCTTTAGCTGTTTACTTTGATGTTAGTAGTGTTTTACCATGGTAATTTGTTATTTTTTTTATTTTTAGTGGTATTAACTTTAGTTGTTTCACATTGCAATCAAGAATTATTTACTAGTATTGTTAATGGAATGTTTGGTTATGGTTTTTTTCCTTCCAAAGGTAAATCATCTCCCATATATTAATAATTCCATTGAAATTTATAGAAATACTTTTGTGACTTATGTATGTCCCTTAAGGCCATGTATCAATTCCTCCTCAACATAAGACAATGATGTGGGCTAGGATTTTACATGTGGTATCAGTTTTTCGGTCCTTTAAATTCAAGTGGTATTAGTCATGGTCGGTATGTAAATTAGTTATCTTTCCTCATTCATGGAGTTGAAATTTATTGTGGTATATTCCACATATCTAGTTAGAATAAATGATAATTATTTTTAGGTATTGGAATATATTGTATAAAAATACGTATCTATCCTTTTTATGTTGATGTTCAAATTACATGGAAGTTGGGAAAATAAGGGTTTTAGAGACACTTATAGTATTTAGAATCATATTGTCATGGGTTTATCCAATGAGATGAGCATGACATGAATTTTAGAAATGAATTATCACTAATAGTACATATTTTATTATACGAAATTATTTATGGTTGGGTGAAGATGTGCTTATTCTTGAAAATTTTAATGTTTTTATAAAAAAAGAAGATTTCAAAAAAGGTTATAATTATAGTATTTGGAAAAAAATTTAACATTCAAAAGAATGTTCAAAATTTTAAAAAATGATTGAACGTGGAAGTGGTTGAATTTTCTAAGGAAATTCTATTATATATAATGTCGTAGAATTTGAAATCGTTTAGCCTTATGTTTCTATGGAGTGAGATACTGGATGTTTGTTGGGATTATAGATATTTTACATAGTAGCCATCATAAAAACCAATATGAATAAGCTGCTGAGAATATTTTTACACCTGAGGCATAGGTGAACCAAAAATTGGTTCAAATCACCGTCCATGATTTTCATGCTTTGGATAAAGGGATATAATGGGACAAACCATGGAAAGTGAATCATTTCCTTTAGTTCCAAAACTAGAATCCACCCATATTTCAATGTGATTTAGAATTAGTGAAGCTAGATGTGTGGATGAATATGATGAATTAAATCTTCAACATCCATGGAACAATAGTAGACCTAAAAGTCATGATCGATATGTATATGCGGTAGGAGATTGCATGAAAGTGGTGAGATTTAGTAGTTAAAGATAAATCCAACCAAGGCCATTCATGGGAGGATTTGGATAAATTGTTCTACAAAAAAATTCTATTATCATATGTTCAAAATCGTTAGAACAGCATTATTTTTAGTATGATTTTAGATAGCCTCAATTTGATAGAGTATGTTGCTAAAATAATTAATTTAGTCATATTTTCACTAGATTATTCCTCTATTTAATTCCTGAAGGCACACATTTTTGAGTTGGTGCTCAGGAAAGAGATTTTCATCAAGATATCTATCCTCTTTATAAAATATTATAAAACACCTTTCAATAGAGAGATGAGAGAATAAAGGGATATCTCAGGAGCTATAGGTGAACTAATAACTATGATACTTAAGGGAAACCATGGGAACACTAATGAAATGAACAATATGAAGAGGGACACTTATTTCTAAGGTGGGTATATCTCTCTAAATCAGATGGACATATTAGTGATTCATCCCACAAGGCCAAAGATAAAAGATTAATTCTTATAACATTTTTTTACCACTTGAAGTGAGAGTGTACGAAACGGCCCAGATCATGAAACAATTGCAATCATATCGGAATCTTCCGTGCTATTGTCATAGTGCTCTGAAGATGGTTGTTTGGGACATTTCTAATGTGTTGAAAAATTCTTATACTTTGAAGGGTCAAGGGTAGATGAATAATTATCATCAATAAAACATAGAAACACATAGTGATTCTAGGAATTCCATGACTCCTCGACAAGGGATATCTCAAGATGTATATAAAGAACAAATTACAGTTAATAAGCAATTATATGGAGTAGAGTAAGTTATAGAGGATTGTTAGTTTGGACCATAAATGGTGTGAGGTATTATTCATTTATTTTTATTAATTATGAAATATTTTTATTGTACAGTTGTATCCCATTCCTTTTTTTATTCTCATGTTTTTGAATTGATGGGTTTAAATTTCGAGATTATTACTTCAATGTTAAAATTTAAAAGTCTTCTTGGCCAATGAATGTGTAGGCATTATATGTAGAGAATGTTCTATAACCGTTGATGGAGATGTGTTTATTTGGGATTCATCTATTCTTGGATTATTTTTTTATAACATAATCATGGGTATATATTGATTTAAAATGTTCTAGACTGACATCAAATGTTATACATGAACGATATGTTCTACAACTAATGATAGTGTCGAGTATCTCTTTAAATGATACTAGAATATAAGGAAAGTGAAATAGGATTGTTAGAACATGCAGTTAGACTATTCTCTAACCATTTGGTATCATTTACTTTGAAATATATGGGGGAGATCTCAAATAATAGTTTTCTACCAGCTATTGATAAGTTTCAAGATTTATTTCTTGTAAATTTCTCAGGGTTGGCACCAAAAACAGAAGTGGAGTTTACGATTGATCTCTTTCTACGGACCTTTACTTTTTACCTCCTATATTATTGGATGGAAACAAATTAATTAAGGCAATTTAACATACTATTGGAATAGTTGTAAATAAAATGGATCAATTCGATGAGAACATCTATATAAGAAACACTAGTTTTGTTTTTCAAAATAGTAAGATGGATCTCTTTAGCTTTGTCTAAGAATACCATGTCATGATAATTAATATGTTTCCAATTCCACATATTGATGATTTTTTTGATCAATTGAGGGTCGATAAATGTTTCTCAAAAGTTGGATAGTGATTAGGATATTACCAATTGTAGTTTTGGAGGAAGAATATTATGAAATAACTTTCAATATTAGATATAGATGTTATGAATATGTGGTATTGCAATTCAGTATTAAAAATGCATCATAATTATTTATGGCATTTATTAATTATATATTTAAAGGATATCTAGATTCTTATTTGGTGGTTTTTGTGGATGTAATATTAGTGTATTCATGTACAAGGGCTGACCTTGACCAACACCTGGAAATAGTGTAGGGAATCGTGAGAGATCATTAGTTGTATCCCATACAATCAAAGTGTTATTTTGGATACAAGATAAATGTTTCCTTATCTATGTAATATATTAATGTTTTGTTTTTCAATATATAAATGATAGAGGTTGTTATCTCCTGGATGCCACCAATTAATGTCTTCATGATACACAATTTACATAGACTATTTGGTTATTACGGATGTTTAGTTGGTGATTTCTCACAATTAGTGAATACTTTGATATATTTTACATGGAATAATGTTTCATTCCAATGGAATGAATAACATCAAGTGTATTTTTAAGATCACAATTTTGTCATTACATTAGAACCAATTTTGATTTCTTTGGAATTAGTACAAGGGTACATTGTGTATTTTGATCATTCAAGATCTGGGTTGGGATCTATTCTCATGTAAGGATATGAGGTTATTGATTATGGTTTAAGGATGTTACAGTTGTAAGAGATTACCTACCTAACACATGATTATGACAAAACAACTACAGTACCTCCATTTTATACATGTATTCAATACCTCTTTTGAGATAAATATATAGTGTTTATGGATCCTATGTTCTTAAATCATATTTTCTGACTAACTAATTTAATGCATAAATAAATAAGATTGATGGAGTATCTCAAAATGTTTGATTTTGAATTGACATATACACTGGTTAAAGAAACGTTTATGTATGTTTAATTATGTATAATGTCATATGATCTATTGAAAAAAGAAGCTTCACATCAGTGGAATTTGATGTCAGTAATTTCATAAATGAACATGAAATGTGAAAAACTAGGTGATTTGGTTGTTTTATTTCTATTATATTTCATTTTTTATTTGGGTTTGTGAGTTAAAGAGGAAGGTAAATACAATTTTGAATGCGTTGCGATGAGGAGAAAAGTCAATGGTGGAGAGACTATTGAGGGATGGAAGATGGATGGGAGATAAATTATTTTGTTTCGAGATCAGATGGAAATAAATTTGGTTTGTAGTGATCATCTTATTCATGATTACCACCATTCTTGATGAATTTTTAATCATGGAATACAGAAGATGTATAATTAATTAAAAGCATAATATTGGTGGTTCAGTATGAAAATTAAGGTGGAAGTGTTTATTTATTTATTCTTATCTTATTCACAACTAAGAGAAGAACATCATTGACTAGAAGATATGTTCCTATCATTACATATCCATGTTTGGAAATGTGGACAAATAGCCATTGATTTTGTAACAGGTCTCCCATTAAAAGTACAAAAAATCAATTCAATATGGGTGATAGTGGATCATCTCACAAGTTTGGAATACTTTATCCCCATTCATGAATCTCACATGGTGGGGGACTTGTCAAAATTATATATCTAAGAAGTGATAAAGAGACATTTCATACCAGTTTATATAGTTTCAGATAGAAATGTGATGTTTATGTCATGTTTCTAGAAATCATGTTTCATCCTATAATGGATTAAAAATTCAAATAGACAATAAAAATACTAGGAGACATGATACATGATTGTTTAAGGGATTTTGGCGGCTCATCATAGGAGAACATACAGTTAATGGAGTTCTCATATAACAACATTTATTAGGTCTCCAAACTTATGGATCATTTTAGAGCATTGTATGGGAGTACTTATTGTCATTGTCATTATTGGGTGCAAATAGGTGAGTCTTTTCTTGTTGGGATGATTATTTTTAATAGGCAATGGAGAATAATCAACTGATCATGAAATAGTTCGAGATAAATCTAAGTCATCAAAAATCATATGCATATCATCATTGACAACCATTTTCATTTGATGTGAGTGATCATGTGTCCTTGAGGTTCTCTCTATGAGTTGGACATCATTATTTTTTGAAGTAGGGAATGTTAGATTCTCAATACATAGTCTCTTTTTAGATATTTTAATGGGTTGGTGAGGTGGCATACTAGAAATATTTCCCACCACAGTTCAGTGTTGTGAATAATGTGTTTCATGTTTATGGGATGAAAAATGATAAGCCTAATCCAGACCATGTGATTCAATGAGATCATGTTGACCAAGAGGAAAATGATTAATTGGTTCATACACTGATACATATTGTGGAAATGAATGATAATTTCTTTCATAGGAATAAAATTGGTTTAGTGCGGTTTTTTGGAATAATTGTCTAGTTTTGGAAGAGACTTGATAAAGAGAGAGAGAAATAGTGAAATAATGGCTCAACCTATTTCAGGATATTAGTGGGTTTTTAAATTTCTAGGATAGAAAGTCAAGTGGTGGGGAAAATGTAGGACCCCCCCAGTTTCAAGTATATAAGCATTTATTTATTATTTTTAATTATTTAAATTGGTTGGGTGATGTTTGGGAGGGTTTGGATGTATTTTGGAATGTGTTTGCCACATTTCTAATCATTCAAAGTTGGTGCATGGTTACAAATGTCTGTGAAGATACCCTATGAAACTATGAAATGTGAGACATGAAAAAATGGGAAGGAACATGGGTAGGTACACAATTTTTCAAAACTGTGCCGTCAATAAGGAGAAACTGTGCAAATTGGGACAAATAGTGTTTTACTGTTGGTATTGTGGAAAAAATGTGTGATTCCCTCCTTGTGTTAGTGGATGGAGTGTGGTTAGAATACAGTTTTCCTGACCATGTGACTAATTGTACTTGGCATAAATGTTAGATTCAAAAATTGTGCTTCTCACCCATTTTCATCTCTAGGGATTTTTCCTCCATTTTGGCCCTAACTCAATATTTCTTCCCCACAAAGGTTGTGGAATCCCCCCATCAAATAAAAAGTTATCCATATGAATTTGATAGTTCATTAAAGCCAAATTCCCTTGTTATGTCTCTTTTTTGTTCGTTTTTTAGGGTTTTCCTAAGATTTAATTCCTCCGCTCTGTATCTCTAGGATTCTTTGATCTTGTCCACTAAAAATTGATCCACAGTTTTTAATTCACATTATTTTTTTATTTGGATTTTTTGATGTATGGGAAAGAGATTTATGGTGTGATTTTTGGATATTCAACCCTATTTGTGGGTGTTTTCATGATGTACTTAATTTTCATCATAATTCCCGATATTAGTGGCTCCACTATTGACTCCACTTATTTGAACATGAATAATTAATTTAAAATTGTTTAAATTTTATGAATTTAATTATGAAATTTCTGTGAAAATAATTGAATAAACCTCCTTAAAAAATAGTATTTGGGTTATTGGATTTGTGTAAATTGGATGTGCAATGTGCATTGTTTTCTTGGTTTTAAATTATTGATTTTGAAATATTTTTTTAGAATTATGAACATGGATTGAATGAAATATTTTCAATGATGATTGTTTTTGTTGAAATGTATTTAAAAGGTATATTTGAAATGATTTGGGAACACATGGTTTTATGTGAGTTCGTGATTTCTTCACTACCCTGTAAATGGGGAATATTCCACTAGGGTACAAATTAAGATGACCCTGGATAAGGGATATGTGTCATTGGGACCAAGGTGATTTTAAACATTCTGGTTACATAGTGGATGGATGAGAAACCACTCATGAGTATTGAACTATCAGTAAAGCATTCATTCTTGCGTGTGTTTGAGAATCAATATATAGGTATTCCAAAAAGGGAATGTAAATTTTTTTAAATAATTATTTTTTTCTTTCCATGAAAATTGTTTTTTTAAAAGAGTTCTAGTGTGGACAAATTTGTTTTACTATAAAATATTTATGTTTTAAAGTATTTTATATAAAATTATTTATATTAATGTGCTAATAGTTTCTATACCATTAGAATTAGTATAAATGTCATTTGGGGAAAACCAACAGAGTTTCATTACCCACTCGTTACTTTTCACCTTGGTTATTTTTCAGATATTATCATCCATGATATAGGTAAAATAAATATATGACACTTATTTAGTGGTTCATCAAGATAATTTAAGATTTTATGATGGAGTTGGATAATGGCACTTGTTTGGAGCTATAAAGTTATGTCTTTGGTGTCTTTTGGTTTGTTGAGATTGTCTTTCACTATGCACATCGATGTCAATGGTCTTCCACTATGGGATATTGTTGTAGTTTCATTTTGAAATAATTTTTTTTTTCTTTTAATTTTTTTTAATTATCATCATGCATCATTTAGTGGTTTATAAGGAAATTTTTAAATATAGTTGTTTTATTTTCCATAACGAAATCATCCCCCATCTTTTAATGAATCCCTTGGAATTAATTTTCTACTTATGCCACCTTCAAAATGTCACTAAATGTCATGTTGAAATTCATGATGGAATCAAGATGATAATGATGTGTGGGATGTTATGGTATTGATTACTTGATGTATAACTAGGTGAATCTTTACAATAAAAATCCATTTTATTGGAATGAAATTCATTTTTATGAACTCTGGGGGGACAAATGGTTTTCGAGGATAAAACTATAATTGGGGAACCCCCATTTCAGTATAAAAAAAGAGGATATACATAAGATTATTTTTTGTAATTCATAAATAAATTTTGAGTATTTTTATTACATTTAGTTTCACTAACACCCTTATGGTATTTATGGAACTGATAAATTTGATCATTTATCAGTTTGTGTACTCATTTTTGGTTATTTTTTATTCATATTATATTTTATTCCAACATAAGAGAAGGTTATATGGATTATTTATATATCATTATAAAAATCATTAAGGAACAAATATATTATGGAAGTATTTCTAAATGTGAAATATTGATCCCTGAGGTGATGCTTCCAGGATATGTTAAATCTGATAGGGTCTTCTCCATGGACATTAAAAAAATCAAGGAAATTATTTTTGGTGAGAAACAAAATAATGCAGTTGAGATTAATAGTTTCTTAGGATTAGATTTTTATTACATGTGGTTTGTTTAGTGATTCTTTAGAAATAAATCTTTGATTAATTCTATACCCAATAGGGGAGTTGTGTTTTATCATAATTTAAAATTATCAAGGTATTTAGAGATACTGATGAAGAAGTTGTCATAATTTCCTATTCTCAATCCTCGTGAACCATGTTCTAGTTATGAATTTTTCTATGATGCCTCAGGTATGGGATTGGTATGTGTCTTTATGAAGGTAATTTTGGTCAGGGAATTTATATCATGACAATTATTTCCTCATGATAATAACTATAGTACCGATGACATTGTGTTTACATCTATTATGTATTTTCTCAAAACATGAAAAAACTATCCCTCTGGGGAGGTGTTTATAGTATAATATAATCACAAGAGCATAGAGTATATTTTAACTCTGACGAATTTGGGTTTGTGATTGAGGTGTTGGTTTTAGTATCTTCAGACATTCATTAGTGATATTTTATACATACTTGGAAAGAAAAATGTTTTCATTCATACTTTGAGATTGAAATAACCAAACATAATCAATCAAGAAAATAATGGATGAGTGTTATCGAATGAATTTGTTATTTTATATGAGATTGATAGTGAAAGAGTCTAGTGGGATGGCGATCTAATGTTTTTAAGGATGAATTATCATTTAATAATAGATTTACTACGAACATGTTATAGAATCCAATTTCCAATGATTCAGTTTAATCCAAAATATTTGGGATACCTCGGGTGTTTCGTCTCGATGTGCCATCAATTTACTAAGATATAATGGAATGTTGGTACTTCATATAACTCTGAGGGAGGAATTGATGGAAAGCAGACACTACTCAAGTTACGTCATACTCCTTGGCACTACCAAGATGTATCACGATCTGGGATTCATTTTGGTTTTCATGGATGTGGTGGAAAACTATAGACTATGATTCACAATTCCATATGTGTCAATGAAATAATGAGGATAACCCAAGACTTAAAAGTTTATTGAAACATTTACTTATTATAGTTTTTATGTGGTATAATATTTATTCTGACATCCTAAATGGGTTACCAATTACTTCCCAATAAAAGGATATGTTTGTGGTGGTTATTAATAGACTTTATAAATCATACCATTTCCTTCCCTTTAAATAGAAAATGAATTTGAATAATCTCACATAGATATATGTTCTATGGAATTAAAAGATACATGAGGTAATATCTAAAATTTCCTCAAATAAAGACCCTCAGCTTACATCTAGATTTTGGAGGTATTTATAGTAGTCTGTGAGTACTCAACTAATCCTAAGAGTATATTATCACTCTATAATGAATAGAATAAATAGAGTGAACCATCTAGGGTTTTCTGGATATTCCATTATATTTTGTTCACTATATTGGGGAATCATGGGAAAATTAGTTTCCATTTATATAATTTTAATATAATAATAGTTATCAGCAATTGATTAGAATGGAACCTTATGAAGCATTATTTGGATAAATTTTTAGATCATTATTTTGATCAATGGTGTTAAAATTGTAGTACTTGTTTGAATTGATCCTTTCATAAGAGATAACAGAAAAGTTAAAATTGGTATTTAAGTGTATCATTACAACTTAGAGTCAATATATATACCTTTTGAAATATTTTCATCAATCTCTATACAATAATATTTGAGATTGGTTTTTCTTATAGTTTTTTCCTCACATGGCACAAATTCAGTTGCAAATCGATGGTGCAAATTAATCAAAGTTTTTCAGTCTCTTTTTGAATCACGTGACTATAGGAAAATGTGTATTATCAGATGGAATTCTTTTCACACTTTATATTGATTCAATTTATTCCGTAATTCTTAAATGATGAATTATGTGATGGACCCTTCCATTATGATGGAAATGGAAAATTTTGATATTCATCTTGACACAATAATTTTTGATAAACCATTTCATGTATGGGATATCCAATATAAAATATTTCTTGGTAAATAAATTCACTTTGTCATTGTACAATGACCATATAGGTGATATAGTAATGAGTCGTGTGAGTGGGAACTATTGATGATGAAATAGTGGACTTGTCTCTTTGGGATTTATGAATATTGTACACATTTTGGGTGTAGAAAGAATTATGGTGGGAGTAAATTTACCACCATAAAATTTTCATTCAGGTGAATTATTTGTTTTGGATCTTTTTTGGATTGGGATGTGTGGGATTTTATTTATATATAGATTATTTTTAAAAACACCTTATAACTTCTTTTGGATTAAATTTATATTCACATTGACTGGAATATTAAAAAACTTAACTAATGTTAACCATTATTTTATGTATAGATTCTTAATAAGTTTAAGTTTCTTCTACCATTATTTACGGTTGTTTTTAGGGGTTTTAAGTGTAACTAACCTTTGGGTAAGGATAAGGGAAATTTTCTATACACATTTTATGGGTACCCCTAAAAATACGAAAGGGTAATACCCTTTAAATACTTGTTGTGTTAGTGACATAATGGGGAAATATTATTGTAATCACATGGTTTTTTGAGGTTCAGAATTATAGCATCAGGATTTTATAAGATATTTAAGGGTCATTAGCTTTTGTGTAAACACTTTAACTATTTTAATACTATTACACAAGGTTAACATGGCTATAGTGTAATGGTGAAATGAATTGCGTAAGAGTAGTTCCTTTATAAAAAATATTGTTTCAAGGAATTATAGTGACACTACATGAAAAATAAGAGATTTAAAAGCCCAATACTGAGATACCCTAATGAATCTATCTTTTTGGAAAAATATATATAAAAACTCCTTTTTATCATCTATAATTTTCTAAAACTACACTATAAAACCATTACCCATTATAAAGGGTTGAGATAAAAGTGATTTTAATAATTTTATCTCATTAAAAGTATAAAATAAAAATTTATAATAATTTCATAAATATACATTATAAATTTTAGTGTAGGGTATAATTATTTAATGTTATTATTTTTTGGTGTTTTAATGATACAAATCTTGGTGTATTTGTCTAAAAATACCCAATTATTAGGTGATATTGATTTCCCAGTATCCTCTTTAAGAAATTTCTTGTAATTTATCTATAGTAGAGTATGTTATATTTTCATTGGATGATTCATCATTCTTCTCCAATTGGGAATCAATGTAAAGTGATATAGGTTTTAATGAAAATAATAATGTAGGTGTCTTTGTACATAGACGTTAAACTAGGAAATACATTTTTTTCTTTTGGAATCATTCTTACTGAATTATTAAATTTTTTAATGGAAAATATGTGAGGGAATTTTTCTAAACTTCATTATTAGAGGATTTGAAAACAATATTTTAAGTGGGTTTTTATTTATAATTATTTTAGGAACAATTTTATTTGATGGAAATCCAAAATAGTGTATTTACTTTTAATATGTTTATTCAACGAATATGAGTGGTGATATGATGTATGTAAAATTGTTTGGTGAAATTTTGATTATAAATATGTTTTTATTTGTGAAAATGCAGCACATTATAACATTTTTGAACCTTGGGCATGTACATAATGTTGATATCCATATACTGTGCTAGGACTTGAAATATTCTGATACACATGACTTATGAGTTACATTTTCTTTTTCACATAACATATTTCAAAAGACGAAGAATAATGATGTTATATATACAATGTTGTCACATATGTTTTCTGTTTTATATACTAACAATATTATGTAATGGTTTTTGGCATGTGGACTAATGATCTATAAATTTATATTTTTATATTGGATACCTTCGTATACTATGCTTTATATGAAAACTATATTATCTATTGAAATATGGTAGTTATGGTTACTATTGTTTTTGATCATTATTATGTATATTCATATTATTAGTGAATTTAATATGGAATGTTCTAAGAAGAAACAAAAAGAATTTTAAAAAATGGTTTTACAATGGAGATTACATTACAAACTCGATTTATTTTAAATTTGGATGAAACAATGTCATGATGCAAGACATTTTATAGATTTTTAGGTGGTATCTAAATAATATCCATTATGTGAACCTACTGAGTGTCTTATATTGGGTTGTTTGTTACAAATAGACATATGTATACTTCTATCTTGTCTTGTGTTGTATTATTTTAACGTTTACCCTTTTCTCTTAGTGTTTCATGTCATATAGATGTGTAAAATTATTCTGCATCATGCTCTGTTGGTTTCTCTAATTTCAGTTATATTTGGGACATGTTGTGTTAGTTTCATTACATTCAAAAACTAGTGGTCCAAATCATGGGATTTGTCTCATCAACCTAGATTGAATCATTTCAACATTTATCTTATGAAAAAATTGTCATATATAATTACCCATTTTTATCAACTTCATCGACATCCAAAACCATTATTATAATTCCATTTTCATAATTATATAATATAGATATATTATTTTTGATGACATTATCATATTTTACATTGGCATCGAATCACAAAAATCTATTAATTTATTCAACAGTAATCACATGTGTTTTTCGATATTTCATTTTATTATATTAGTTAAATATCATGATAACTATTATTATCAAGAGTTACCAATATCATGATAACTATTTCATTATGTATTCATAAAATTCATAATTAATCAATTTTAATTTCCATTAATTGAAACTAATCATTTACGTGATCTGGTCATTAATAAATTGTTATCAATCATATATTATGGAAAACCCAATATATGTACAAGATTTTTAATTTTAATATTAAAAAATAAAAATAAATAAAATTATTAATCCTAATATAATATTTTTTTTTAAAATCTTTTAGAATATATAAAACCTTTTTTATAAACTGGTGAGCATGAGAAAAGTGTTATATTGTGAAACCATATGTCTGTATACATGATTAAAAATGAATGTTTATAATAAATCTCATAAATTATTTTTATAGATTACTATAGTCATTTAGATTATGAAATTCCATTAATTGTTATTTATTTATAAAAAATATTGTTAAAAATGTACATATTGGGAATATATTTTGTCTAAAATTTAATTATTGTAACTAAATAATTTTTAATTTATGTTTCAAATATATAAAATTTATAGGAGATCATGATCACGAGTTTAAAGAGATTATTTATCATATGGAGATGCTACTTGGGACATGTATTGTAATTTATTTTTTAACATCCAAGGTAATTGTGAATAATAGATATTTTTATCTATGAATATTAATGAATTAGATAGTGTTTTAGAGGCTTAAAATGAGAATAAATCAAATCTTAAGCATGGAATACACTAATATTTTTAAAAGATTGTTTTACTGCCTTTTGATGGAAAACCATTTTTAAATAAATATTTTGACAATTTTATAAGCTCTATTTTTCAAAATAAACTTATTCTTTTTTATTGGGACATTGAAATTTACTTTGGGTAAATTTTTGGTATTTTTTCGATAAAGTTCATTTTTTTAATGAATAGGGAAAAATGTTGTATTTTAATTCAAAAAATTATTTTAATCTAATTTATTTATATGATTAGATTATATTTTTAATTGGTTTTGAAGTTAAATTAGAATATATTTCTACCATTTAATCCAATAGTGGTCGTTGGAATTAATTTCACTTTGCAATTGTACTTAATCTAGTGTCAATCTTTTAATACTTATTGTTTCATAAAAACACGCTATTTTCTCTGACAGTAGGAATTAATTATTAAATATATTAATGTAACTTATATGTTTTGAATTTTTTAAAATATAAATCATTTTTGAATTCAGAATATCAAATATAGCTTAGGGTGAAGTTTTGGTATTTTTCTGAAAAAACTTCAATTTTTGATGAATAGTGAAACCACTAAATGGTACTTGAAAAACTGATTTTTTCGTTTAAATGAAAATTTACCACCTCTGTGTTTTTAATTTCAAAAATACAAAATACATGGTTGTCATTAAAAAGTAAAATGTGGTTCAATGGGATTAAAATAATTTTTTTGGTGAATAATAACTTTTATGTTTTTAATCGCGATTTGAGGTAATTAGTGTAATTTAAGGTAAGAATAATGTCTTAATAATATGAAATGAACTTGACACATGTACTACCCTTATTGGATGTGTCATATCCGACCAATACAATCCATGGGTCATCTTGGGGACCCCATGGAGCCACATTGGAAGGAAAATGACATTAATATCTTTTTATTTAATGTTAAAGTAAAAATGTCACAAACATGAGTTGTTTTACTAAAACAATTTTTAAATGGGGTTATAAGAGTCATAGTTTCGAATATAAATAATCATTAGAAATCTAAAACGATTTCCTACATCATGAAATATTTTTTATAATTTTTAGACATTAAATAAATTAATTTATTTATGACACCATGATGATGCAGTGATTACCTCATTATTTAACGATTTAAATAAAATGAAAATATAATGTAACATCTAAGACCTAAACATATCAAAAAACAATTGGATGGGTGGATTTAGAACTATTATCACCTTATCCTCGGAATAAATTTTTTTTGGTCCTTTTAAATCCTAAAATAATTTTATTATAAAGTATCCTTTTATACCTTTCCAAGAGTGCCCCTCCTCTCCTCTTATAAAAGGCCCCCACCCCTACCACCTTACCCACCCTTCAAAAGCCTTTTTATCGGCCAAACCATGCCCATTTTGTCTCTACACATCCCTCTATAACTCCTAGAAGACTCATGGTGGGAAAAAGTCTTCCCAAGGAAGCCTTTGAGCTCAAATCAAAAAGAGTTATCCGTTTTAAAGGTAGTGTCTTCTATTGTGTTCTTATGTTTTATTTTACTTCTCCAACACCCTAAACTCTTTTTATTCATTTATTTTGTAACAAAACCAGTATCTCCAATATAATAGTATGTTGTTATAAGAATTATTCAAGATACACTTACACACACCTACACCTAATGGTTAAAGAACATACTGTTTCCGTGGATGGAGAATTTCTGCCTCACGAAACGATGATTGTTCAATATTATTTTAATACCTTCAAAGGTGGCCATTAAGATGACACTATATTTATATATGATATATAATATGTTTATTTTTTACTTAAGCTTCTTTATTATTCATTTATGGCATACCTTTATGGTTTCCATTATGGGTAAACGCTATATCTTCATTTTAGGATGTGCAGACTACCTCCCCCTCAAAGTGATTTGATTCATTAATGCCATATGTTGGAAGTATAAAGGATGTAATTAATGATAATATATATTATATTATACTGGAATTATAATATACCTTTATATCATTATGATTTCATTCCATAAAATACAAAATAGAAATGAAAGTAGCGTTAATGCGTACGTACGGCTTACCGTCTCCATGAACGGTGCATTTCATTTCTTACCTCTAAACGTTATGTAATATTATAAATGCATGTATATACTAGATATATATGATATATATTACATCTACATCATGACTATAACACTGGATATAATGGATACATGAACAACTTGTAATTATAAAGAGTTTATTTTTGACTCAAGTACCAATGATCGTTAAAACGACCGTTATTAACTTAAATAATTACATATTGTTCATGAAATGGTAATAAGAGATATAAAATGAATAATGAACTTGAAAAAGGTTCTTAAACAAGTATAAATTAACTCAAGTTTATTATTCAGGAGATTAAAGAACGATCATGTAAAGTCGGATACGAGGTATGGGACTTCGTCTCAATCTTCTTTCATTGAGGCATATTTTTTTTATAAACAACCTTCTTTTATACGGTGTAGAAAACCCTTTGAATTTTATGATTATTCAAAAGGAATATTTTTTTATATGAATCATTTTACTAAACGACAAAAGGAATGTTTTTTTGTCGTACGTATGCGGCGACAATGACTTCTCCGCCGCCGTGACCATTATTTGAGTTTCGGCTTCCTCTACAAGCCATACATTTTTAAAAAAAAGAAAAATAAATACCATGTTTTACTTTCCATTTATTTTGGTATTGAAAATGGTTTTGATAACGTTTTTATTATATCAATGTGTTATTGATATCTTGTGATTCAAAATGTGAAAATGTTATGTTTCCTTTATGCATGTTTTATGTGATACGATTATTTTATGGTTCTTGGGAATTGTTATGAATACTAGTGGTTCCGTGATAAACTAATGGAGGGTGAGCCCGATATAGCTATCCAATGCATTGGGTAACATGAAGGAGTTAAACGTTAAGGTTTCTCCGAAGAGATTTAGGGAATATACTATGATGGGTATTCCAAACGTAACCAAGAGGGTTACTCCCTACATAAGAATGTTATGAATTCCTCACGTTACCTTTATGTCTTGTGATTTCTATGATTTATTCATGATTTGATGAGTTATGTTAAAGTGCGTATGTTTTATGAGTAGAGTATGATTTCATTGATTCTTATGTATACATGTACTCATTTTTCCTTTCCATAATTTTATATCCCTTACTGAGCTTTTTATGCTCATCCCAAGTTTTTGAAATGTTTTCACAGGTCAAGGGAAGGGTACATGATATGATGATTGTGTCAAGGAAGTGTCAAGAAAGAATCCATGTTTTATTTTAAATATGTTTCTATTGATGGGAAAAAATGAATACTATCTTTTATTGTAACCACTTTGTTTAAATGTGGTATGTAATGCTTGTTTTATGATCTAATTATCTAAAACTCTAAACCTGAAAAGATCCTCAATGTGTAATCTTGTAATAACTCATGATTAAGTAAGGTTTAAGGTTGGGGCCTTATAGTTGGTATTAGAGGTCGGTTTATATGACTTTAGGAGTTAGAATTTTATTAAATGATTATCCAAAAATATTTTTTTATGGTAAAATTGAAATGATATAGCATTTGAAGATTACCATGTTGCTTCATCTAAGACATGTTTTTTCAGAATGGTTTTCTGCAGAGGTAATAGGGAAGCAGTGCTAGGAAGGCATAAAGAAGGATATAACCTTCAGAATCAGCATCCTGAGATGGTCGGAATTGGAACTGAACAGTTTTTTGCAGTAATGGAACAGTTGGATCAAGCGATAAATGGTGGTGGTATCCATGCATGAGATCAGCCAGATCAACCGCAGAGGAACATGTCAGTGGTGGAACATTTCATGAGGAAACATCCCCCATCATTCAGAGGATCTTCTGACCATGTGCTAGATGAAGGGTGGATTAAAGCACTGGAGAATATTTTCAATGTCATGGTGTGTTCAGACAATCAAAAGGTTAGTCTTTCTATTTACCGTTTGGAGGGTGAAGCAGATCAGTGGTGGTCGATGGTTAAAAATATCAGGGAAACTGATGAGATTGATGCTCTCGACAGGGATGAATTCAAAGGAAGGTTTCTTGAGAAGTATTTTCCTAAGGTTTTTCGAATTAGGATGGAAAAGAAATTCTTGGAATTGAGGCAAGAGGAAGACTCAGTGGCTGCCTATGAAGAAAGGTTCACTCGATTGGCAAGGTATGCTCCAAATTTTATTTGAGACCTTGATAGTAAAATCAATCGTTTTTACTCAGAATTAAAGCCAAAATATCGAAGTGCATTAGCTTCTCGTGAGTTCAAAAGTTATGAAAAGCTTTTTCGATGTGCTGAGAAGGTGGAAATGGAGTTTGCCGATGATCAAGTGTTCTATAAAAACCAATAGAAGAAGAGACCGAGGTGGCAGGAGAAAGGAAAGAATTCTTCAAAAAAGTCTGATGGTATGAAAACTAAGTTTCTAGTTTGTGATGAATTTGGTAAGAGGAATGTTGGGGAATGTCTTTTGAATTCTGGAAAGTGCTACCGATGTGGTAAGATGGGAAATAAGGCTCGTGATTGCACTGAAAAAGATCAAGGTGAAGGTAAGACCAAATTTGATTTACAGTTAGTGAAATGTTTTAAGTGCAATGAGATGGGTCACTATGAAAACGAGTATCCTACAAAGAGCTTGAGTGATGGGAAGCAGTTAGACTACAAGCAGAAAGGGGTGGTGAAATCCTTCCCAACTACTTCAGCAGATGTCGGGCCATCAAATGAAGTTGTATCTGGTACTTTGTTTGTTTTTTCAGATTATGCCAGTGTGTTGTTTGTTTCGAGGTCTACACATTGTTTCATCTCTGAAACCTTTTCTAGTAAAATGGGAATACCATCTCAATAAATGACTCCTGAACTTGTGGTAAAAACACCTGGTGGAAATGTTGAGGCAAAAATAATTTATAAGAATCTTCATATCCTTATCTGTGGAAATAACCTACTTGAAAACATTATTTTTTTACCTATAGTAGAGTTTTATGTTATCATGGGTATGGATTGGATCTCTATTTACCATGCTAAGATTCACTGTAGAGCTAAAGAATTTTCTTTTCATAAATACTTTCAATTTCTGTACAAGAATGAACCCTTACTGTTGATAACTTATCAAGAGGCCGAGAAACTTGTAAAAGATGGAAATTAATGTTACCATTCCCATATCGTTGAAAATAAAGGAACTATTCATATTAATGATGTGCCATTGGTAAATGAGTATCCTGATGTTTTTCCTGATGAGCTGCATGGAATAATACCAGATCGGGAAGTTGAATTTACTGTTGACTTAGTTCCTGATGCTAGGCCAATTTCAAAACCCCCGTATCGAATGGCTCAAACTGAACTTTTAGAGTTGAAGGAGCAATTGCAAGATTTATTAGAGAAAGGTTTCATTCGACCTAGCACATCACCGTGGGGTGCTCCTGTTTTATTTGTTAAAAAGAAATATGGTTCAATGAGACTTTGAATTGATTATAGTGCCTTGAATAACATAACTATTAAGAACAAATATCCTTTGCCTCATATCGATGATTTGTTTGATCAGCTCCAAGGAGCTCAGTATTTTTCAAAGATTGACTTGAGATCGGGGTACCATCAGTTGAAGGTAAAGGAAGCAGATGTTCCAAAGACCGCATTCCGTACAAGATATGTCCATTATGAATTTGTAGTAATGACTTTTGGGCTAACCAATGCACCTGTTGTATTCATGGACTTAATGAATAGAATTTTCCATGAGTTCTTGGATAAGTTTGTGGTGGTTTTCATTGATGATATTTTGGTGTTTTCTAAAAGTAAAGAGGAGAATTAAAGACATTTAAGGGTTATTTTTCAAACCTTAAAAGAAAATAAATTGTATGGGAAATTCAACAAGTGTGAGTTTTAGTTACAACTAATTTCTTTCCTTGGTTACATTGTTTCTAAAGATGGGATAAATGTTGATCCTGCAAAAACAAAGGTTTTTGAAGAATGGCCAAGACCCACAAATGTAACTAAGATTCATAGCTTCCATGGTTTGGCAGGCTATTATCGAAGGTTTGTTAGAAATTTTTCCCAGTTATCTAGTCCAATGACTAAGCTAACTCGGAAGGGTGTCAAGTTTATCTGGACAAAAGAATGTGATGATTGTTTTCAGGAACTGAAAAGAAGACTGGCGAATGCTCTAGTTTTGTAACTACCTTCCAAGAATGGTGAGTTTCTTATCTACATTGATTCTTCATTGAAAGGAATTGGTTGCGTCCTAATGAAGAATTATCAGGTAATTGCTTATGCTTCACAACAGTTGAAAACTCATGAGGTAAATTACCCTACACATGATTTGGAATTAGTTGTTGTTGTTTTCTCTTTAAAAATTTCGAGGCATCATTTTTATGGAGTAAAGTGTGAAATATATACTGATCACAAATGTTTAAAGTATATATTCACTCAGAAAGAATTGAACATGATACAAAGGAGATGGCTAGAATTAATCAAGGATTATTATTGTACAATTCATTACCATCCGGGAAAAGCAAATAAAGTAGCTGATGATTTGAGTCAAAAAAGTAATGCTTCATTAACAATGTTGCATTTGGAGCGTGATCCTTTGGTTAAGGATTTTATGAACTTTGGCATAGAAGTTGTTGGTGCAGGATGTCCTTATGTTTTGTTTTAGATATCAATGAAATCTTCTCTATCAGACAGAATCAAGTAAGCACAGAAGCAAGACATCGAGTTTCATAAAAAGGTAGAAATGGTTCAGAAGGGAAAGTTGCCTGAATTCAACATTGATAATGATTGTGTTTTGACATTTGGGAAGAGATTGTGTGTGCCTTGTGATTCACAGTTGAAGCGAGAGATGTTATTTGAAGCTCATAGTTCTCCATTTTTGGTTCATCCTGGAAGTACTAAGATGTATAGAGATCTTCGGGAGTATTACAGGTGGGACTGAATGAAAAGAGATATTGTTGATTTTACTGTGAAGTGTTTGAAATGTCAGCAGGTTAAAGCAGAGAGACAGTTACCGAAAGGGATGCTTCAGCCTTTACCAGTGCCAAAGTGGAAATGGGAAAATATATCCATGGACTTCGTTGTGGGATTGTCGAAGACATCTCGAGGTAATAATGCAATCTGGGTTATTGTTGATCGCTTGACTAAATCTGCTCATTTCCTTCCTATATGAGATACTTTTTCCCCAGATCAACTTTCCCGTTTGTATCTTAAATAGATAGTCAGGTTACATGGAGTTCCTCTCTCCATTGTATCTGATCGTGATCACACGTTTACTTTTAACTTTAGGAAAGGACTTCAGAAGTCATTGGGTACTGAATTAAATTTTAGTACAACTTTTCATCCTCAATCAGATAGGCAGTCAGAACGAACAATTCAGACTTTGGAAGATATTCTATGTGCTTGTTCGATGGATTATCAGGGATGTTGGGACCAACATATTTCTTTGGTTGAATTTTCATATAATAAAAGTTTTCATTCTAGTATACGGATGGCACCATTTGAGGCGTTATATGGGAAGCGGTGTCGAACTATAGCTTTCTGGGATGAAGTGGGTGAAAGGAAGCTGATGGGACCAGAATTGGTAGAAGAGTTGGCAGAAAGAGTTCAGCTGATACAGAAACAAATAAGAACAGCTCAGAGCAGGTAGAAGAGTTATGCAGACAACAGGAGGAAGGACCTCTCTTTTGAGGTAGGTGATCATGTTTTTCTCAAAATCTCACCGTGGAAAAGTGTGATGCGATTTGGTAAGAAAGAAAAGCTGAGTCCAAAGTTCATTGGACCATATGAAATTCTTGAGAGATTTGGATCATTTGCTTACCGAGTGGCTTTACCTCCGAGTTTATCTTAGGTACACAATGTTTTTCATTTTTCAATGTTAAGGAAGTACATGCCAGATCCATCTCATGTTTTGAGTCCAGAGGTAGTTCATCTGGAAGAGAACCTATATTATGAGGAACAACCGGTCCAGATTCATGACCACAGGGAGAAAGTGTTACAGAATAAGGTGATTCATTAGGTAAAGGTTTTTTGGAAAAACCACATGATTGAAGAGGCATTATGGGAATCTGAAAATTCAATGAGGGCTAAATACCCCCACTTATTCGTTAAGTAAATAAATTACGGGGACACAATTTTATAAAGGGGGAAGTATGTAACATCCCAAGTAAGTAATGAATAATTGATATTTTTATCTATGTCTATTAATGAATTAGATAGTGTTTTAGAGGCTTAAAATGAGAATAAATCCAATCTTAATTATGGAATACAATAATATTTTTAAAAGATTGTTTTACTGCCTTTTAATGGAAAACCATTTTTAAATCAAACTTTGGACAATTTTATAAGCTTTATTTGTCAAAATAAACTTATTCTTTATGATTGGGACATTGAAATTTACTTTGGGTAAATTTTTGGTATTTTTCTGATAAAGTTCATTTTTTAATGAATAGTGAAAAATGTTGTATTTTTTTCAAAACCTTATTTTAACCTAATTTATTTATATGATTAGATTATCTTTTGATTTTTTTTAAAGTTAAATTAGAATATATTTCTACCATTTAATCCAATAGTGGTCTTTGGAATTAATTTCACTTTGAAATTGGACTTAAACTAGTGTCAATCTTTTGATACTTATTGTTTCATAAAAACAAGCTATTTTCTCTGACAGCGGGAATTAAATATTAAATTAATTAATGTAAATTATATGTTTTGAATTTTTTAAAATATACATCATTTTTGAATTTGGAATATCAAATATAGCTTAGGGTGAAGTTTTGGTATTTTTCTGAAAAACATCAATTTTTGATGAATAGTGAAACCACTAAGTGGTACTTGAAACACTGATTTTTTCGTTTAAATGAAATTTTACCACCTATGTGTTTTGAATTTCAAAAATCTGACATACATGGTTGTCATTAAGAAGTAAAATGTAGTTCAATGGGATTAAAATAATTTTTTGGTGAATAGTAACTTTTATGTTTTTAATCGCGATTAGAGGTAATTAGTGTAATTTAAGGTAAGAATAATGTTTTAATAATATGAAATGAACTTGAAAGATTTCCTACCCTTATTGGATGTGTCACGCCCGACCAAGACAATCCATGGGTCAAATTGGGGACCCCATGAAGCCACTTTGAATGGAAAATGACATTAATATCTTTTTATTTAATGTTAAAGTAAAAATGTCACAAACATGAGTTGTTTTACTAAAACAATTTTTAAATGGGGTTATATGAGTCATATATTTGACTATAAATATTCATTAGAAAGATAAAAATATTTACTACATCATGAAAGATTTTATATAATTTTTAGACATTAAATAAATTAAATTATTTATGACACCATGATGATGTAGCGATTACCTCATTATTTAACGATTTAAATAAAATGACAATATAATGTAAAATATAAACCCTACACATGTCAAAAACCTATTAGATGGGTGTATTTAGAAATATTATCACCTTATACTAGAAATATATAATTTTGGTACCTTTTAAATCCGAAAATAATTTTATAATAAAGTATCCTTTTATACCTTTCCAGGAGTGCCCCTCCTCTCCCCTTATAAAAGACCCCCACCCCGACCACCTTACCCACACTTACAAAGCCTTTTTCTCGGCCCAAACATGCCCATTTTGTCTCTCCACATCCCTCTATAACTCTTTTAAGCCTCACATTGGGTATAAGTCTTCCCAAGGAATCCTTTGATCTCAAATCAAAAAGAGTTACCCGTTTTAAAGGCAGTGTCTTCTATTGTGTTCTTAAGTTTTATTTTGCTTCTCCAACCCCATAAAATCTTTTTATTCATTTATTTTGTAACAAAAAAAGTCTCTTCCATATACTAGGATGTTGTTATAAGAATTATTCAATCTACACATACACACACCTACATCTAATGGTTAAAGAACATACTGTTTCTGTAGATGGCGAATTTCTGCCTCACGAAACGATGATTGTTCAATATTCTTTTAACACCTTAAAAGGTGACCATTAAGATGACACTATATTTATATATGATATATAATATGTTTATGTTTTACTTAAGCTTATGTATTTATCATTTATGGAATACCTTTATGGTTTCCATTATGGGTAAACGCGATATCTTGATTTTAGGAAGTGCGGACTACCACCCCCTCAAAGTGATTTGATTCGTTAATGCCATATGTGGGATGTATAAAGGATGTAATTAATGATATTATATATTATATTATACTGGAATTATAATATACCTTTATATAATTATGATTCCATTCCATAAAATATGAAATAGAAATGAAAGTAGTGTTCATGCGTACGTACGACTTACCGTCTCCATGAACGGTGCATTTCATTTCTTACCTCTAAACGTTATGTAGTATTATAAATTCATGTATATACTGGATATATTATATATATATGATATCTACATCATGAGTATAACTCTGGATATAATGGATACATGATAAACGTTTAATTATAAAGAGTTTATTTCTGACTCAAGTACCAATGATCGTTAAAACGACCGTTATTAACTTAAATAATTACATAGTGTTCATGACATGGAAATAAGTGATATAAAAGCAATAATGAACCTGAAAAAGGTTCTTAAACAGGTATAAATTAACTCAAATTTATTATTTAGGAGATTAAAAAATGATCAAGTCAAGTCGGATACGAGGTATGGGACTTCGTCTCAATCTCCTTTCATTGAGGCATATTTTGTTTTATACACAACCTTCTTTTATACGGTGTATAAACCCCTATGACTTTTATTCTTATTCAAAAGGAATCTTTTTTATACGAAGAATTTTACTAAACGACAAAAGGAATGTTTTTTTTGTCGTACGTATGCAGTGACAACGACTTCTCCGCCGCCGTGACCCTTATTTGAGTTTCGGATTCCTCTACAAGCCATAACTTTTTTTAAAAAACAAAAATAAATATGATGTTTTAATTTTATATTATTTTGTTATTGAAAATGGTTTTGATAACATTTTTATTATATCAGTGTGTTATTGATATCTTTTGATTGAAATGTGGAAATCTTATGTTTCCTTTATGCATGTTTTATGTGATATGATTATGTTATGGTTCTTGAGAATTGTTATGAAGACAGGTGGTTCCGTGATAAACTAAGGGCAGGTGAGCCTGATATAGCTCTCCAATGCATTGGGTAATGCGAAGGAGTTAAAATTTAAGGTTTATCCGAAGCAATTTAGGGAATATACTGTGATGGGTATTCCAAACGTAACCAAGAGGGTTACTCCCTATATAAGAATGTTATGAATGCCTCAAGTTATGTTTATGTCTTATGATTTCTATGATTTATTCATGATTTGATGATGAATGTTAAAGTGCTTATGTTTTATGAGTAGAGTATGATATCATTGATTCTTATGTATACATGTACTCATGTTTCATTTCCATATTTTTATATCCCTTACTGAGGTTTTTATGCTCATCCCAAGTTTTTGAAATGTTTTCACAGGTCAAGGGAAGGGTACATGATATGATGATAGTGTCAAGGAAGTGTCAAGAAAGAATCCATGTTTTATTTTAAATATATTTCCGTTGATGGGAAAAAATGAATACTATCTTTTATTGTAACCACTTTGTTTAAATGTGGGATGTAATGCATGTTTTATGATCTAATTCTCTAAAACTCTAATCCTGAAAAGATCCTCAATGTGTAATCTTGTAATAACTCAAGATTAAGTAAGGTTTAAGGTTGGGTCCTTATAGAATGCAAATATTTTTTTTAACGATAATATTATAAAAAATGATGTAATTAGTTTTTAATATTATAGACTAAAAATTTGTTATAAATTTATACATTCTTCTATATATGTTTGAAATTTCGTTTTCACAACTATGTCATTAGATTAATAACATAGAAAAGGTGATGATTTAAATTTCATAATTAATAAAATATATTAATGTTTCATATGGTAACTAATACGTTATATAATATCTAGAATTGATATCAAAGTCACCATATGTTGTAAATAGGGACACTAAATCATCAAAATGGTTAATCATTTTTGTGAGAAAATTAAAAAAATATCAATATGGATGAAAATTAATTAATGAATAAACATGCATATAAATTTAGTATATAATGTTCCATTTGGTCCTTAGAGATTGAATTTGTTTAATCATTCTAAAATATATATTCATTGATAAAAAATATAATATGAAGGTCAAAGAATAAAATGCAGAAAATAACTGAACAAGATTATATAAAATACCCATATCTATTCATAGTTAAATAGTGAAATAATAACCTTGGGTTGGATCATGGTTTAGGTTAACCTGTTCCGATTATCCAAACTTCTTCTGAATGATTAATATTTAGAATTCAATTTATTAATTCAAAGCATTCATGTATCACCATATAAAATCCTAATCATAGACTCCTTTTTTTAGTAATTTGTTTTCATTAACATGTATCTAATATTATTGTGTAAAAACATGTCAACTTGAAATTTTTGAAATATTCATTTTGACATTCAAATTAAAAATTAACAATAATATGTTCTAAAAGAAATTAATATTATCTTTTAAATTCTTATATATTCTTATATTTGACTTTTATAAAAATTGATAATATTATATAAAATATGTATATATTTATCCACATAATAAAAATATTAAAATTTTCATTCTTGTAACTATATAATAATATATAAATTCCCAAATACTGAAAATATGTTAATATATGGGGTAAAATGAAATTATAACTATGTAGGTATATATATATATATACATATATATATATTTACAAATTGGTAATTGGATTTAAAATTTGAGGTTTGGGTTATATATTAAAAATATTAATTTTTTTATTTAATATATATAGAAACCGAATATATATTTTTTATATATAAATATATAATCATATTTGGTACACATATACCCATATATTTAAGTGGTTGATTATATAAAAATAATATATATATATATATACACACGCATGTTGCATTAGAATTATTTAGAAGATGATGATTGTATAAAAACTATTAAAATTAATATATATATATATATATGGTTCTTAAAGATATGATGAACTCTAAAAACAGATTAAAATATAGAAATAAAGGAGGATAGAGGATAGAGGTTTGTGTGGTAGAAGGATACCCAAAAAGAAAAAACATATCTCCTGTGTGGTGAGAAAGAAGAAAAAATCCATATAGGATAAAATATAAATGTTATATAAGTTATTACCTAAGAGAAAAATATTTATGAAAAAAATAATTATTTAATTAAATAAATATGAAACTTCAATTTCTGTAGTGGTTAAGTAACACTTAAAAAAGATGTGGGGTGTGTGGTGTGTTGTGTAAGGAACCCAATATATAAATATTTATCTATATATATATACATAAATACATATATACTTGTTATATATATAAAAACATGTTGCGTATATTATATATATATAAATATATATGTATATATGAAACGTATATTTGATATATATATATATACGTTAAAATATACTTGTACTACATATATATGTTAGAATATATATAGGTCTATCTAAAAAATTCAATATATCTACACACACATGCACACATAGAAACACATTTATATACATAGAAATTATGTGAAGTAACAATTTAAAAATAGTATATAATAATATGTGTCGTGTGTGGAATGTATGTGAAGGAATTAAAAAGAGAGAGAAAAACATAATTCAAATAGCGTGTTTGATGTGTAATAGAGTTAAAGAGGAAAAAAGATATGTATATATATATATAATAATGATAAAAATGTTATATATATGTATATATATCCATATATGTGAAAATTTATGTGTTATAAGTATATATAAGCTATAAATGTTATATTACATTATAATTTATATTAATACATGTAATAAATTTTTATTATATATATATATTCTTTGTTATATATATTTATATAGACAAGATAAAATAAAAGTCCATAAGGGTTAAATAATAAATAAATAGAAAATAAAAAATTTAGAAGATAATAACAATAACAAAATATCATTTTCATTAATGGTAATGAAAAATATATAGAAACATTCACCACTAATTGGAATTATTTCCAAATTGTTCTCTTAAAAAATTAAATAAATTATTTATTTGTTAAGTATTTGTGGCTTAAAAATAGAATTCAATGACCAATTTGATGCACCCAACATCATTATGCAAGATACATTGTAAAAACATGAGTTTTTATAGTTTTATAAATAGTGTTAGAGATATTTTAGTATTTTGGGACGATGGTTGAACATGTGTTCCACATAGGTGAATATCTAGAGTAGTCTGGTTAACAATTTTCGATAAAGTATATTTTATTTTCAAAACAATATATCTTATGTATTATTTTTAAAACCACACTTTTGTAATGGTGATTTACGTTAAAATCTTTTAAATTCATGGTTTTACAAAATCCCATCGATGTGAGGGAGTTATTTGAAAAGAATTCCATTTTCAAAAAATTTAATAAATGAAATTTTAATATTTTCAAAATCCTATTTTGAGACAATATGTATAAATATTGTAATTTATGAAGATTATTTCAAAAAAATAAATGTTGTTTTGAAATATTAAATGAATTATTCATTATGAAAAATTTTACATAAAAATTATGGATGTTGCACATATGTATAGTTATTTACATGTACTATGTATTCCACTGAGAAACCATGCATATTTTATAATGTCTTATTGTTATGTAATTGTGTAACCCCCAGGTTTTAAGTACAGAAGCCATTATTAATGTATTTTAAGTTTATAATGTTATTGAGTTATGTTTCAGATAGTTCAACAGAGGATTGAAATGTTTTTATGGATTATCTAATGGTTTACAGTTTTAGTGTGGTTAGTAGAAACCATTATACACCATAAAAACGATGTAAAAATTAAATGGTGGTCACTGTGTACGCTCACAGTTAGGAACGTTGTTTAGAAAAATTATATGGATTCGAAGGTGAAACGATTACATTATTAAAAGAGGGTAATAACATGGTTGGTTCATAATTTTTATAACTATGTTATCCAACCTTGTGAGGTGGGTTTTGAGGATTTTCAACAAGAACTGTTAGTGCATTGTTTGACTATCTATGCGCCCTAACCATAAACCATGAAAAATAAGATCCAAAAATTTAGGATCTAAATTGAATTACCACATAAACCACTCTCTTTATAAGGACCTGACCATAAACATTAACAAATCCTGAATTAAATGAATAATTCACATTGATTATATTATTAGGTTTAGATTTTTAGAGAATTAGGACATAACTATTAAAAATCAACTTGAAAATTACATGTAGAAACTACTACTCAGTATCCATTTTTTCCATAAAATAAAAACTCTTAAAAAACAGGTCTACTTCCATGTTTTAGACATCATGACTTTTCCTTGAACCCATCCTTGACCCTATTCACCATTATGTCCTGTGGAAAACATTTAAAAAACCTGGGATGAGTATCAAAAGCTCAGTAAGGGTTATAAAATAAGGAAGGAAACATTAGCCTATCATTAAATACAAATCAATGAAACCATATTTTTTAATCATAACATACCTTACGAAATAATAATATTTATCAATAACAAAAAAAATCATAAATCATAAAGGTATCTTATGGAATTCATGACAGACATACATTTTAACTATCACAGCTACATATGGAGTCACATTTGTAATACCAATCACAGTATATTACCTAAATATCTTAGTAGAAACATTCACGTTTACCTTTGTCACATTACACAATGCATTAGAGAGCTATCCCAGGCTCACCCACGCTAGGTTTATCAAAGAACCTCCCATATAGGTAAACAATTACCAATAACCACAACATAATCATAACACATAACACAAGTATAAAGGAAAGATAATATTTCTACATTCCAATATATCAAATCAAGATATTGAAATAAACAATTCCTTATTAAACCATTTTCAAAACCATTAAAAACATTTAATAAATATATTTTTGAATCAAAGTGTCTCATACCACTTTGAATATTTAAAGGAATTAAAATTTTAAAACAGTAATTTCCATAAAAATAGATACTAAAAACCATTTTGAAAACATGGACATTAATGAGAATGATTTAGTAGAATAAATCATTAAAAAAATATTTTATTTAAAGAGTTCTTAACCAAATGAGATATTCTTAAATACAAATAATTGAGGAATAAAATTCAATCAAAACATTATTATTTCATGATAATAAATATATTCATGATATAATATTCCAGAGGAAAATATATACACCGTATAAAAGTGAATTGGTGCATAATGATAACGAAGTCTCAATGGAATGTAAATTGAGATGAAATCCCTTATAAAAATGGTATCCTTAGATTAAGGATAAATCAATTTCATAATAATGTGTTAAAAATAAAAACACACTCAATATGATTGGATATTCACTGTTAATCAATCATAAGAAATTCACACATGTTCTTTTTTAATAAAAAACCAATGACTTGGATGTTTAACTCAATGAATGTAAATTGAGTTAAAGTTACTCTTATCAAGTTCATATCGATCACTTGAGAATTTATCAATGGAGTGATTATGTGTATCAAAATTATATCCACAAAAAGGGAGTGGAAATTACAACATAAATAAATAAATAGTGATTCCACACGAAATCATTGCATGAAATAATTATGAATTAGAAGATTAACCCTAGGAATGGAAATTGGGTTAAAAGGTTTCTGTTCTGATTTGGGAACTAACGAAAAATACAACCCATTAAATAAGGATCATAAAATGAAGATGTAAATACCCATAAATATAAGTATATTACACAATTAATACAATCATGGTAAGTAAATACACCACAAAAAAGGAAATAGTTGAAAATATAGCATGAATCTCATGAGAATATAAATTGAGATGAAAATCCCTTACCACGTTGTAATCAATCATGTCGTATGACCAAAAGTTAATAAACACCAAATTATTCACATAATAACTTAAATATAAAGTTATTAATGATAATATATATAAATTTTATTTACACAATACACCACATGCAATTTATTATTGGAAAATAATGGAAATCTCACAGAATTAAAAATGAGATAAGAAATCCCTTACCACGTGGTAATCAATCGAGTTGTATAACTAAAAGTTAATAAACAACAAATTATATATATAATAACATTAATATAAATATAATCATGTTAATATATATCAATTGGTAGTACACAATACACCACATGCAATAAATTAGTGGCGAAAAATGGAAATCTCGTGGAATTAAAAGTGAGATAAGAAACCCCTTACCTCGTGTCTGACTTGACTCGTTTGTTCCTTGTTCTTCCTGAATAATAAACTAAATTTAATTTATAATTTCTTAAGAACTTTTTCAAGTTTAATATTCATTTTATATCACTTATTACATTGTTATAAACAATATGTAATCATTATGTTAATAACGTTCGTTTTGTCGATATTTGGTACTTGAGTCATAAAAGGAATTCTTATAATTACAAGTTGTTCACAAAGTAAAAAGTTAATTATATACATAATTTAATTCATTATTTATATATAATATATATCACATATATCTATTATATACTTGTATTTATAATATTACATAACATTTGGCGGTAAGAAATGAAATGCACCATTCATGGAAATGGTAAGTCGTACGTACGCTTGAACGCTACTTTAATTTTCAATTTCTTATTTTAATGGAATTAAAACATAATAATAAATTGGTATATTATAATTCCAGTATAATATAATATATAATATCATTAATTATATCCCTTATATTTCCCACATATGGCATTAACGAGTCACATCACTTTGAGGGGGCGATAGTCCACACTTCCTCAAATGAAATTATCGTGTTTACCCATAATGGAAACCATAAATGTATTTTATAAAAGAAAAATATAGAAGAATAAATATAACATAATCATAATATATATATAACATGTAAATATTGTGTCATCTTAGTGGCCACCATGAGAGGTCGTAGGAGATAATCAGATAATCATCGTTCTGTGAGGCATTTGTTTTCTATCACAGAAATAGTCTGTTCTTCACCCATTAGATGTAGGTGTGAGTAATTGTAGTTATAATACTTCTCATAAAAACATAAAAATATATTTAGGATACATTTTTTGTTATAAAATAAAGGAATAAAAAGATTTTATGGGTTGTTGATGTAAAATAAAAGAAAGGAAGTTAAGAGAAACTGTTACCTTTAATTTGGGTAACTCCCATTGGTTTGAACCAAAATGACTTCCTTAAGTGCCTTATGCCTAAGGTATGAATTCTAGGAGGATTATAGTGATATTTATAGCTTATTTGGGTTGTGTTTGGATGATCCAAGGGGCTTGATAGGTGTGATGAATGAGTTATAATTGAGGGCCTTTTATAAGGGGGAGGAGTGGATCCTTATGAAAGTGTGAAAATGTTATATTATTATATAATGATATTCGGTATCTAAATGTCCAAAAATAATTAAATTCTAAGATAAGATAACTAATGGTCTAAATAAAATCATCCAAAAATAATTTTACAGGTTTTGGATGTTATTTTAATATTTATAATCTTATTTATTTAAATGACTTATTAATGAGGTAAACACTGCATCATTTTCGAGTCATAAATAATTTTATGTATTTGATATATAAAAATTAAAAGAATTAACATGATGTAGGAAATATTTTTATCTTCCAAATGAATATTTATATTTGAAACAATAACTTATATATCCCCTTGTAAAAATTAATTTACTAAAAGATGTTTGTTTATGTCATTTTTGCATTTACTTTAAGTTAATTAAAATAAAGTGTCATTATCAATCCCAAGTGGCTCTATGGGGTCCCCAAATCGACCCAAGGATGCCAATGGTCGGAAATAACTAATACAATAATTTTAGGACAAGTTTTATGGTAATTTTCTATTATTATAATATTCATTTTACCTTAAATTACCCTATTTACCTTTAACTTCGGCAAATAAAAGTCCAAAGTTATTATTCCCCAAAAATTATTTTCATCTTATTGAACAAAATTTTACTTATTAATAACAACCATGTATGTCATGTTTTCAAAATACAATTCAAATATTTAGTTAAATTTCATTTAAATGTAAAAGTTAGTTTTTTTAACTACTACTAGTGGTTTAACTATTCATCAAAAATTGATGTTTTTTTAGAAAACTACCAAAACATCAGCCTAAGATATATTTGATATTCCAAATTCAAAAAGTATTTCTATTTTACAAAATTCATACATATAAGTTTCATTAATTAATTTAAAATTAATTCCCATTATCAAAAAAATAGCATGTTTTTAAGAAACAATAACTATCAAAAGATTCATACTTGATTATGTTCAATTTCAAAGTGAAATTAATTCCAAAAACCAAAATTGTATTAAATGGTAAAAAAATAATTAATTAAAATTTATAACCAATTAAAAATATATTCTAACCCTATATATAAATTAGATAAAAAGTCACTTTTTAATTAAAATACAGTATTTTTTAGTATTCATAAAAAATGAACTTTATCAGAAAAATACCAAAAATTTACCCAAAGTAAATTTTGATGACCCGACTCTAACGAATATTTTTATTTTGTAAAATGAAAAATATAAAAGTGAGAAAAACTAGATTTAAATAGGTTTCACCATTAAATGGATGTAAATCAACCTTTTAAAGTAAATTATGTTTAAAATTAGATTCATTCAAATTTTAAGCCTCTTAATTTTATTGGATAAGTGTGAAAATATTTAACAAACATATATAATAATTTTTTATTAAGTTATGTTCATTCCATCCATAACAACATCTACGTGTTATCTAATATTTAAAATAATAATATTACATTATTAGTGTGCAATGTAAGATTTCAAAGAAACCCATTTTTGTGTATCAGGAATGCTATCAAACATATCGTCCCCTTTAAATTATAATTAATATTTAGTCAAAAAATATTAATAAATATGAAAATTTAATGTTCTTTAATTAAATGGGATGTTACATCCTTCCACCCTTTTGGGAACTTTGTCCTCACAATTGTAAAATTGGGCAAGGAATGATCATTAAAAGTCTCACATCGGAAAAGAGTCAATAAAACTATCACATTAAAAGAAATAAAGAGAAGTACAAAGGTCACCTGAGATAACCCATTCAAGGATTCCATGTCGGAAAACATGGATATGGAAGAGAGAGAAACTGGTCAAGATCTGATGGAGAGTGATAGATAACATGAATAGGGGAAAGTTAACCACTAGAAAATCACAAACATATGATGTGTTAAATGGTCTTTGATTACCAAGTAGGAAATGTAAACCAACAATGTTTTTGTTTTACATTACTTTTCATGATTTTTAGGAATTCATTTACTAAATAGAATAAGAAATTAAATAAATACACATGCCTTCAATTATAGATTCATCCTATAATAAGTTTCTACCAAAAACTAATCTTTTCTCCAAACAGAGAGAATTCAACAAGACTTGGTCACATCAAAAGCATAAGAATAATCTTCTAAAGAATCACATAATCCACAAAAGAAGAACTATATATTTAACCTAACTACATACATCAACTAAAAAAATATGGTTAGTGCAAGATCAGATAATACCTAAAAAGGAAAATCTTTTATAATATGAAAAACTACCCTTAATATCCAAAAAATTTCAAACAAAACCCAAAGTTCATCAATGACCATTCATTAAACAAATGTCCATAAAATTCATCAAAAATAATCCAAACCAATATTGAAACCCAAATATCATAAAGATTTAATTAAATAGTCTTCAAAGATAAATCATAACATTTATCTCCAAATAACATCAATTACTCATAAAGTCTCATATTGGAAAGTAATTAACCTAATCACACATTCCCCATGATAGGTTAATCATTTTGATAAATAAACCAAATTTTCTTATGTCCACAATAAAAACCTAGATTCTTCAAACCTAAAATTTCAACCATTATTCCACAATTTAAATCCCATAGTATTCTATCATCCTTAGGCATATAGTGTTTCCTCAAAAGAGAGAACGTCTTTCACAACAACCATTATCACTTAATCCCCAAATCATTTTCCTATACTAAGTATATCCATTTGATAAAACATAAGTTTCAAAAATAAACATATTCTTTTTCCATAAAATCATTTTACAAAAATAATATGTCATACTAACTAGGGACTTCAAGTAGGCTAGTGGTAGGTGATGATCCCTTGTCACCCTTCAGTTGTGGGTTCGATTCCTGTGGCCTTGTCGGATGCGACGGGTTGTCACCCATCCTACGGGTTTTCATTTTTATAAAACTCAAAAATAACCATAACGTGTTTTAACATCAATGGTTTCCTTATACCTCCCATTTTTATCCTAATTCATTATGATCTCAACATCTTAATTCTTAAAGTCTTTTACATATTTTCATTTTTTTAATTTCACCACCATATGATAAAATAAAATTATCCTAAAAATGAAGAACATCATATATTGATCATGGTGTCCATTAGGTTTCATCATCATCCTGTTCACATACGTAGAAGGTCCATGCATTTCAACAATGATTTAGAGATCCTTCAAAATAATTTTCATCCTTCATCCAAATACACCTTGTAAAACATAGGTCATATGGGTGTTCACAGAAAAACAGTTTTGGAAAATAATCATTTATGAAATATAATTTCAAATCATCGGATAAAACACGATTTCTATAAAACAGTCAAACCAAATTTGAGTTGAAACTTTCAATTAATTGTCCCTTTAATATACCATAGGTATTTTCTGAGAGACTATGTTGTAAAAGAAAATATAAATTGGTTTCACAATGGTCTCCTTCTTTAGCACCTTTTAAAATATCATAATATGCATCAAAATTATTTGATAAGTTAAAATATTTGAAAATGCCTTGATAATAATTAACTTTCACAAAAATATGAGAATATTGTAAAAATAGGGTTTGTTTTAAAGAAACCCATTATACATGATGATAACAAGGTATAATGGAGGTTTTTTAATACTCAAACAACTGCTTACATGTGAGTTGAATGCTAGAAAAAGTTACACAATCATCCAAACATGACTTTGAAATAATTATTCAAAGCAAGTAATCATGAAGAGATATGAATGTCGTTTGAGATCCTCCTCCTTCCATTTCTAACTAACTTTAATTTATCTAAAAAATTTATAAAACAATTATTTAACATAAATAATAGACATAGGGACTAACCATGTGACTAACAAAAATTCCTAATCCCAAAAGTTGTCTAAACCAAACACTGATACCAACTATAAGGACCCAACCTTAAACATCACATAATCATGAATTAAATGAATAATTCACATTCATGGTCTTTTCGGGTTTAGAGTTTTAGAAAATTAGGCCATAAATATTACATATCAACTTGAAAATTACATATAGACACTACTACTCAGTATCCATTTTTTCATAAAATAAAAACTCTTAAAAATAATCATGTCTAGTTCCATGTTTTAGACAACATGACTTTTCCTCAATCCCATCCTTGACCCTATTAATCTTTAAGTCTTGTGAAAACATTTCAAAAACTTGGTATGAGTATAAAAAGCTCAGTAAGGGTTATAAAATAAGGAAGTAAAACATTATCCTATCATTAAAAACAAATCAATGAAACCATACTTTTCAATCATAACATACCTTACGAAATCATATGATTTATGAATAACACACAAAAATCATAAATCATAGTGGTATCTTATGGAATTTATAACATAATTACATTGTAGCTATCATAGCTACATAGGGAGTCACATTTGGAATACCCATAAAATAATATTCCCTAAATCTCATTGGAGAAACATTCACATTTACCTCCGTCACGTTACCCAATGCATTAGAAAGCTATCTCGGGCTCACTCGCCCTAGATTTATCAAGAAACAACCCATATATGTAAACAATACCCAATAACCACAACATAATAATAACACATAACACAAGTATAAATGAAAGATAACATTTCCACATTCATATATATCAAATCAAGATATTGAAATAAACAATTCTTTATCAAACCATTTTCAAAACCATTTAAAACATTTAAGAAAGAGATTTTTGAGTCAAGTTGTCCCATACAACTTTGAATCATTGAAAGGAATTAAAATTTTAAAACATTAATGTCCTTATAAATTGGTCATAAAACCATTTTTAAATCATGGACATTAATGAGAATGATTTAGAATAATAAATCATTAAAAAAATATTTTAGTTAAAGAGTTCTTAACCAATTGAGATATTCATAAATACAAATAATTAAGGAATAAAATTCTATAAAAACCATATAATATAATGAGAATAAATAGATTCATGAAATAATATTCCAAAGGATAGTATATACACAGTATAAAAGTGAATTGGTGCATACTGATAATGAATTCTCAATGGAATGTAAATTGAGACGAAATCCTTTATAAAAATGGTATCCTTAGATTAAGGATAAATTAATTTAATAATAATGTGTGACAAATATAAATACACTCAATATGATTTTACATTCATTGTAAATCAATCATAAGAAATTCAAAAATGTTCTTTTTTTAATACAAAACCAATGACTTGGATGTTTAACTCAATGAATGGAAATGGAGTTAAAATTACATTTATTAAGTTCATATCAAAGACTTGAGAATTTATCAATGGAGTGATTATGTGTATCAAAATTATATCCACATAAATGGGAGTGTAAATTAAAACATAAATAAAATAATAGTGATTCCACACATAATCATATCATAACATAATTAGGAAATATAAGATTAACTAAACGAATGGAAATTGGGTTAGAAGGTTCCCGTATCGATTTGATAACATACAAAACATACAACCCATGAAAGAAGGATCATAAAATGATGATTAAAATAACCATAAATTGTATTATATTACACAGTGAATACAATCATGGACAGTACATACACTACACAATGGGAAATAGTGTCAAATATAGCATGAATCTCACGAGAATAAAAAGTGACATAAAAATCCCTTACCACGTTGTAATCAATTGAGTCATATGACCAAAAGTTAATAACCACAAAATTATTCAAAAAATAACATGAATCTAAATAGAATCATGATAAAATATATCAATTGGCTATAAAAAATACAGCACATGTAATAAATTATTGGCGAATAATGGAAACTCACGGAATTAAAAGTGAGATAAGAAATCCCTTACCACGTTGTAATCAATAGAGTTGTATGACCAAAATTTAATAACCACAAAATTATTCACAGAATAACATTAATATAAAAGGAATCATGGTAATATATATCAATTTTAAGTACAAATGGAACCCCATGCAATAAATTAGTGGTGAATAATAGAAATCTCACGGAATTAAAAGAGAGATAAAAATTCCCTTACCTCGTGTCCAACATGACTTATTTGTTCCTTGTTCTTCCTGAATAATAAACTAATGTTAATTTATACTTTCTTAAGAACCTTTTTCAAGTTTATTATTCCTTTTATATCACTTATTACCACGTTATAAATATTATGTAATCATTTAAGTTAATAACATTCGTTTTGTCGATATTTGGTACTTGGGTCAAAAATGGACTTCATATAATTTCAAGTTGTTCACATAGTCAAAAAATCTTTATATCCAAAATGATATTACTTATTTAGATAACATAAATATCATATATATCCAGTATATACATTCATTTATAATAGTTTATAACATTTTACGGTAAGAAATGAAATGCACCATTCATGGAGACAGTAAGCCGTACATACACATGAATGCTAATTTCATTTATATTTCTTATTTTAATGGAAATAAAACATAGTTTTACAAATTTTTATTATAATTACAGTATAATATCATATATAATATCATTAAATCCATCATTTATACATCCCATATATGGCATTAACGAGTCATATAACTTTGAGGGGGCGGTAGTCCGCACTTCCTCAAATGAAATTATCACGTTTACCGGCAATGGAAACCATAAAGGTATGCTATAAAATAAAAATAAAGAATCTTAAATAAAACCTAAAAATAATATATATTATATATAAATATATTTTCATCTTAATTTCAACCATGAGAGGTGGTAGGAGACAATCGAACAATCATCATTTAGTGAGGCATTAGTTTTCCATTCACAAAAACAATATGTTCTTCACCTATTAGATGGAGGTGTGTGTAAGTGTAGTTAGAAAAATTCTCATAATAACATACTTTTATATTTATGATTAAGGTTTTTTAATAAATGTAATAAATAAAAAGTGTTTAGGGGTTGTAGAAGAAAAATAACATAAAAGAAGTTATGATAAACGGTTACCTTTAATTTGGGTAACTCCCTTTGGTTTGAACCAAAAGGACTTCTTGAAGTGCCTTATTCCTATGATAATGCTTCATGGAGGAGGAGAGGAATCTTTAGAGATTATTTGGGAAGGGTTTTTATGATCCAAGGGTCTTGAGAAGTGTGAGGAATGAGTTATAATTGTGGTATTTTTATAAGGGGGAGGAGGGGCTCTTTAGGAATGTGTAAAAATATTATTTTATTATATAATGATATTCAGTTTATAAAGGACCTAATATAATTAAAGTCAAATTTATGATGACTAATGGTCTAAATATAATCTCCCAATTAGAATTTTATAGGTTTCTGATGTTATTTTAATATTTATAATCATATTTATTTAAATGATTTATTAATCAGGTAAACGCGGCATCATTTTTGTGTCACAAATAATTTTATTTATTTGATGTCTAAAAATTATAAAAAAAGTACCATTATGTAGGAAATAGTTTTATCTTTCCAATTAATACTTATATTTTTAAATATAATATATATAACCTAAGGTAAAAATTAATTTTTTAAAAGATATTTGTTTATGTCATTTTTTTAATTAAAATAACGTTTCATTATCAGTCCCAAATGGCTCCATGGGGTCCCAAAATCAACCCAAATATTCCCATGGGAGGCCATGAATTATTAAATAAGGTTAGGACAAGTTTTAATGTAATTTTGTATTATTATAATATTCTTTTTTACCCTGAATTACACTATTTACCTTTAACTGCGGTAAATAAAAGTCCAAAGTTATTATTCACCAATATTTTTTATCTTATTGAACCACATTTTACTTACTAATAACAACAATGTATGTCAGATTTTCGATATTATATTCACAAAAGTAGTAAAATTTCATTTAAATGAAAAATTTAGTTTTTTAACTGCTACTTAGTGGTTTCACTATTTATAAAAAATTGACGTTTTTTCAGAAAACTACAAAAAATTAAGACTAAGATAAATTTGATATTATGAATTAAAAAAGGATGTATATTTTACCAAATTCAATACATTGAATTTTCATTATTTAATTTAAAATTATTTCCCGTTATCTAAACAAATAACATGTTTTTAAGAAACAATAACTATCAAAAGATTGATACTTGTTTATGTCAAATTTCAACGTGAAATTAATTACATTGACAAAAATTGGATTAAATGGTTAAAAATAATATAATTACACTTTAAAACCAATTAATAATATAATATAACCATAAAAATAAATTAAATTAAAAGGAACTTTTGAATTAAAATACAGTATTTTTCACTATTCATAAAAAATGAATTTTATCAGAAAAATACCAAAAATTTACCCAAATTAAATTTTGATGTCTCTATTCTAAAGAAGAATTTTATTTTATCAAATGGAAAATATAAAAAGGACTAAAACTATATTTAAAGATGTTTCTCCATTAAAATGAGGTAAATCAACCATTTAAAGTAAATTATGGTTAAAATTAGATTCATTCACATTTTAAGCCTCTAACATTTATTAGATAAATATAAAAACATTAAACAAAAATATATAATAATTTTTTAGTTAGTTATGTTAATTCCATATCTTACAAAAGATATGTGTTAGCTACCATTTAAAATAATAATATTATATTATTAGTGTGCAACGTAAGATTTCAAAGAAACCCATTATTGCGTATCAGGTACGCCATCGAACATAGCATCCCCATTAATGTAGAATTTATATTATATCAAAAATATTAATAAATATGAAAAATTTCATGTTATTTATTTACCTGGGTTGTTACACTCTTCCAACTAAATAGGTCATAATCAACATTCTTTTTCCTCCCAAGTATGGAGAGACAATTCCTTTCATTATGAGAGAGGCTCCTCAAAGAATATTAACATTTTGGTGGATCGGATTGGTCAATGTGTTTTCCTTTATCATCATGTTCCTTAAATTTCATCTTCCTACCTCTCTCAGAAAAATGGGTCTAATCTATTGGGGATCAATACATGTTGTGTGAAAAAAATAGTGATGATTCATGTTTTTTTATTTAAGGGAAAAATATCTAAGGATATTTTTAGGAGTTTAAAATCAAGATTCTGATATTGTTTTATTTTTGTTCATTTTCAAAAATGTTTGGGAGGGTGATGGATTTTCTATTGACATCTCAAGATTATAACATTAAGTATTGATTTCAAATTGATTTCATTTATTGAAATTTTTATGGAAATAATGATGTCAGTAGATGTTATTTATAGTTTATAAAATTATTATAATTGGATGAATTTTTGGAAATCATTGTCAATAAATTTAAAATTAGGATTTTAAAATTATTTTTTATTTAGTGTAAGTAATTAATTAGTTGAAATTATATGAAAAGGAATAAATAATTTAATTAAAATGGTTTGGTAAGGTTTCTGGCATACATGGTGGGTTTGTGTTCATGTGATTTTGGGAGGGATATGGTCTAAAAGATTCCACCAATAAAATCGGACGAATAATGATGTCATGTTATAACCTTAAAATGTTTCCCCATGTAACAACATGGTGAAAGGATTAATAACCACTCACAAGTATATGGAGGTACATGGTTTATATTCATGGGTTTATGTGTGGATGTGTGGATTTGTGGATGTTTGAATGTATGGAAATGAAATAATTATTCCAATTAGATTTAAGAATGGATTGAAAGGAATGTTTTTTGGGGAAAATTGTATTGGTTATGAAAACTATTTTCATTTGGAACATTATATTCGTTTTAAAAACTTCTATGAATTTGTTATACTAATTTGGATTTGATTTATACTTCATTAAATTGTTTTTGAATTTTTTTATATACTTTTTTTACATTTTCTATCTTAGTGGCGTAAGTTGGGATACCATTGGTGAAATCCAAATGGGATTTATAATCAACCCCATATTTGGAAATTTTGTGAATTTTTAGATGTATATACTGAGCGACATGTAATGGAATGATATAAAATTTCTATAGTGATTATTATTGATATCATGGTTTAGTAATCTCATTTTGGATCAAGGGGTTGGTTTGGATTTTTTTAATAAACGTCTTTGGGTACTTTGTGTTTTTTTGGTCCTAGTTTCCCTTTTTCTCTCTAATATTTCCTTTTGGTTTGGTTTATAATGGTTTTTAATTTCATACTTAGGAATCATATTGAGGTTTCATTGTTTAATATCATCTTGGTTTGAATGTTTATATTTAAAGGCTAAATCATCCCACAATTTTTTATGATGACCTTGTAAATTATTCCTAGATTTTGGTGCCTTGAGGATGTCACATATGTCAACCCATAACTTCATTACACATTAATTCATGATTTCAAAAATAATATAACACTAAATAAAACCTAGAAGATCGATACATCTGCTTTCTTTGGGAATTAGGTATATTAAATTTAAATTCATTAAATGAAAGAAAGCATCATTATTGAAAACTTCATTAACATGCTTGCACTTAAAACTGGATGGGATAACCCGAGGACAATTATAAGAAAGTGGTTAAGTATAAATCCCATTAAGGGAATAAACATGGAATAACATTTCAATAATAATGAAATTATATAATAACAATATCAATGGTTCATAAAAGTATTAGGAATCATAAACGTGAACAAAGACACATGATGTAGCCTGATAATCTTAAAGGGAACATGGGAAATGTGGCAAAAACATAAAACACTACATCATAAACATTGTTCAGGGATAACTACAAACAAATCAGGATTGAAAATGTCATATAAAGGAATTAGGTTTACAACCAAGCACTATGTGATGTCTCACAAGACAAAACATTTCCCAATGCATTGGAGAACTATATAATTCATGGAAAACCTGTCACATTCATTTCATTCACATAAATATGTTTTCCTCAGAGATCATATAACATGGATTCATTCAATAAAATATTTTATTCCATGATCAAAGAGTACGGAATATATACATTTACATTCAAATTAAAATAATTAGAAGTGTATTAATGTGAACACCCCTGATAGGAAAACGCCATGGTATCCACTACACATTTGTTTTGGAATGGACATTCATAGTGAAATTTCAACAACATAATGACATCAATAAAAAATTCATAAAATGTGTTGATGAGAGAAAAATTTACATCTTATCATTTTTAAATAAAATGGTTAGTAATAGGGACCTATAATGATATATACCAATATTAATAATTTTTTTATAAGTTATAAGATAATAATGAAACCTGAATAAAGAAGAGAAGGTGAGGATCCCTTAATAAATATTGGAATGGTAAAATGTGCACATAAAGGATAATGTGATGGATTTAATGAGATATATAAGAGTAAATAATCATTTAGATATAGAATGGACTATATGGTGGATATATAAGAATATATCTCAACATGAAAAAATGGCAATTAAAAAGCATAACCTAAAAGAGCTGCTTGACTAAAAAGGAGAGAGGGTGATCCCTTACATGACTGTATGACTCCATATGCATGGGAGGAGCTTCTTGAGATCTTGGGAGAACCTTGGGAGGACACTATATTTGGTTGGTCAGAGAAAGTAAGTGGTGAAAGTATTTTTAGTGATGATAAAAGGGTTATTGCGTGGGTTTTTATAGAAAATGAATTGGGAATTGTTTATCATTTCACAAACATAGGTTTCAGAATATATATTAAAAAATAAACAAAATCAAAAAACCATGAAATTGGTTTTCCCATAGTCTAAAATAAATTGGATTGGATTTAATTATTCTATAAGGGAAAGGGATGAACTAAATTAAATAATTCCCTTTATTATGTGGAATTGAGTCAAACTTTTAAATAAATGATTTTAAAACAATTAAATATATTAACGGGTTTAGAGGATTCTAAAAAAAATTTAAAATTAATCAAACAATCATAAAATCATAATTTTTTTAAATGAAAAATATATATTTGATCATTGATAAACTTTATTGTATTTATTACATCACTAATAGATCATTATGATGTAATAATATGAAAATTATTTTAATATGTAATTAAATTTTTAACAGAAATTTGGACTCTCTAAATATTATGAAAAATTAACTCATGGAAAATTTCATATTTATTATCTAAAAAATAATATTAATATAATATAAATAATTTCGTAAATATGTTTAATTTGACTTCTGACATAATATTCAATATTTATTGAGGAATGATGGGTTTTTCAGAAAATAACAATTTTAAAACCCTTATAACTAATAAAATTACTTCATCAAAAGTATATGATCATTTATATTTAATAAGAAATATTTTATTAGAATATTATTTCTTTAAAAAATCAATTAATTAATATAAATAAATTCATCAATTTAATATCAATATCAACTAAAAATACTATTTGTTTTTTATTTAATAAAAATAAAAATAATTTATAATGTAATAATAATGTTATGAAAATATATTAAATATTATATACTAAATAACATACATACATATATTTTTAGGGTTTTGTGCTATATCCCTTTAATATAATTAAAAACTCGCTAAGAGTAAGGTACACAATGTAAATACTTTCACGTGGTGGTTTGACATACATAGTTTCAGACATGATATCAATGAGATTGAACATCTCCATTAAATAGTTTCTCTCTTTCTTAATTTTTTGGATCTCTTCATGGGATTGTTCAATGGAAAAATAAGATATTATATCTTTCTCAGAAGATCCAAAAAAATGTGCTTCATATGGTACGATCTTATAGGTAGGGGCCATCACTTCCTTTGTTAGTGTCAATAGGATTTTATAAAACCATCTATTTATACTAATAATATGATCACTATTCTACATCTATATTATGAAGTGTAATGATTATTCACTGTCATTTAAATCTGGTGCTATATAAACAAACCAAATAAGTTCATGAGTTTTTTATAAACATATTACATAATAAGACATTTAATTAAATCTAAAGGAATTTTTTAAATTAAAATAGTTTTGTTCCTCATAATCTTCTACCAAAAAAAATCTCCCTGCTGCATTATTTTCCCACCCTAAAATACATTTGAGTAATTCGGTCATATCACTTCATCTATTTCCCAGATCACTTCTTCAAATTTTTGGTTTCTCTACCAAACTTTGACCATGTGATTTTTTTATTCCATATAATGTTTTCTCTATGATCTAAGATCTTCATCGAATGCTCCTCATAGGTAATGTCATTATCCAATGGTACCACATATAGATTGAGTACTAATAATAGGTCAGGTATTTACATCCTTAATAGGGATACATGGAATAAATTGGGTACGTGAGATAAGTTATGTATGATTTCTAGTCGATATTCCACAACTATGATGCGATAAAGGATCTAAAATGAGTCGATGTATCGTGGACTAAGATTTCCATTCTTCAAAAATATAATCACTTTCTTCCTTATAGATATGTGGAGACATAACATGTATCTAATATCAAACACAATTTTTTATCGATGATTGTAATTATAGATATTCTGTCAACTATGAGAATCCTTGATATGCTGTAGAATGGTCTTAACCATTTTCCACATTTCCTAGACCATTTCTGGGCCTAGAATTTTCCATTCCACATCTCCATCTTATCATGTCTGTTTTCTTCACCACTTATTATAAAGGGATTCCTATGGAGTGATGTGGATTCATTAGTGGAAACTATTATTTTATGAGAAATTTATTATTGGAAGATGTTGATCCAAACCTCCTTGGTTTTCAATTTATCATGATCTAAATATGTAGTCATGTTTCAAGATAGACAACCCAGATTGGCCATTAGTTTGAGGGAGATGAGCTATGCAGATGTTCAGCTAAGTGTTTGTAGAGTGTTGAATACTTTTCTAGAACATGGATGTTAATATCATATCTCAATCAGATATAATAGATAGTGGTACTCCAGGCTAGATCACTACTTCTATGATCTATATCGCTGCATGTTGACTGTAAGAATTACACTCAAATCACAATTAAGTATGTAGTATTTATAAGATGATACACCACAATCTAGATGTCAATTTTACAATAGATTCCCTCTAATGACTGTTGACTATGTCCATGGTGTTTATTTTCCCATTTCTATGCAGGTATGGGTAATGGTTGCATCATCCCCTTTACGTTTTTCATTCCAGCAATCACTTGATGATATAAAAGGAATCATGATGTATATTCTATGATATCATTCTTAGTATTTTCCAAAAAATATTTCTATAAGATATCTTGATACATCTATCTGCTTCTTAGTTGGATATATAAGGTTAAACTACGTTCATCATCCAATAATTCCTTCTTTAACCCAGGATTTGATGGTAAACATAGTCCTGACCAAAATCTCACAACTCATTGTACATTAATAATGAACCCCATGTATTTCCCTTGTCTTATATATTACACTATATTATGAGTTCCCGCATTATCTATTTAATCATCCTTTATTGTCTCCAGAATGAATTTTTGTGCAATCATCCGTGAATGGATTGAGGACGGTCCTTTCATTAAGATCCCTATTTCTGTCCTTTTCTAATATAATAAGATCACATCCTATCAATTCACATAAATAAAAAAATTATTGGATCCTTTATACATAGAAAATTCTCCACTTTATTTTCTTTACTAGGGTGGTATTTAATTGAGCAGTCATATTCATTGATCATCTCTATCCATCATCATTGTTGAATATTTTGATCTTTCTATGTGAATATATACTTGAGGATTTTGTGATTCATATTTATTTCACACTTCTACACAAAGAGCTAATTCCACCATATTATCATATAAAATATCACTATATCCAACTCTAGATCATGTGTGGGGTAGTTCTATTTATGAACATTCAACTAGATTAAAAAATAGGAGATCACATTTTCATTCTGAATTAACTAAAATCCTAATCCCCTCTTTAATGAATCACTAAATACTATGGAATGGTATCCACATATTGATAGTATGAGAATAGGGGTAGGGATAATCCTACTTTTCAACTTCATTAATCTATCTTAACATTCATAATTCAAATAAAACATGACCCTTTTATGAGTTATCTTAGTTATAGGTTTTAAAAAACATAATAAACGTATCAGAAATTGAAGCTAGTAACCAGAAAATCTATAGAAACTATAGATATATGTCATAGATTATAGCCTCCTCAATCCTCCAATTTCATTTGTCTATGAAGGGTCCACCAATATCCTATTTCTTGTGATTATATACCCCAATAATGAGACTTCCTTTAATCATAACTGGTATTTTTTGTACTTGTCAAAATTCTTCTCCTTTAATAAGGACTTTAGCATAGTACATATATTCTCATCACGATCCTCCATGATTTGGGATTATATTATAATATCATCGATAATACTACCCCAATTTTGTTTTGATAATATGTAATGACTTTATTTATCATGTCCAGGATGTTTTCTAAATAATTAGTTTGTCTAAATGGAAATACTAAAAATTCATAGTGCCCAAAACTTATATGAAAATTAGTCTAGCGGATATATTCCCTTTTCATTGTAGTGACCCAACCCTATATATCCCAATGATGGTGTCTAGAATTAATATATTTTAATGATTATAAGGAATCAAATCCTGAAGGGTCGAAGAGTTTAGTAGTCTTGGTAAACTAGATACATAAGTTATTCTTATATTACAAATAGATACACTAATTACCACATACAATATTTTCTCTTCAAATAAACTCCTTTTGGGATAATAACACTAATATATCTAGTAAATACATTTATATATTTTATTGTATGATTCTTCAAATTCATGACGAATGGAATCAAAATAAGGGTGATCTCAAATGCTCACTAAGGGATAAATATAGTGGAAGAAATTGTGAGTCAATGAGAGTAAAAATTATGGAATGTTAAATAGTTGAACACACGTACCATGTAATTAATGATCTAATAAGGAAGTGAATAAAAAATATGTGTAGGTAATAACTATAAACACATGCCATTCAAATAACTAGATAAGAAAAAATCATTATGGAATGGAAAGAAAATTAAAAACATTCTATTTAATCAATGAACTAAAAGGAAATATATCATTAGATATGTCGATGCAAAATCATATTGATAAATAATAACTGAAACAATATTAGGGGAACACTAAAAAATTCAAGTCATCTATAATGCACATTAAATCCTATACTATCAATACCTTTCAAAAGATGGTTTCAAACCACAGATAGAAACCCATTTATTTTTCACAACTAGTTTATCTAATAAGAACCTATTGAATAATTGAGTGTCTATATAAATTATGGGGCCCACAATTAATTACTAGTCAAAATAATTCCATATATCCATTAATAAAAATAAATAACATTCCTTGTCAAATATCATTTTTTAATAAATAATATGTATTTTCCAATAATTCCACAGTTAATAAAATAACTATCGATGTAATAACTATATGTATAAATGATATATGATTTAGGCAATTAAAATATCAATTTAAAGATAATATTGACATTTAAGTAAATTCTCCCATAAAATTGATTAAAATAATTTTTGTTTTTCAAGATAATGTTAATAAAAACAAAATAATCTGATATTGAAATGCGATTCATTAATAAAATTATTTTGTAGAATATTCTTTAAATATTTTGAAGTGTCCCATAACACATTGAAATATTTGACTCATAATAAACATTAATGGATACCATTAAATTAATAAATTAATATAATGGGGGTATTTAGATTCTTCATATTACATGAAAAATGAAAATATAAATGCCATATAAATGTGCATTGGTGAAAAAAACTAATTAGTCTCACTGGAATATAAATTAAGACAAAGTCCCTTAAATATGAATAAAATGACCCAAATAAAATAATAATCAATTGAAACATTTATAAATTAACCTCTTAAACTTGAAAAGGATTTCCCTATGAAAAGATGGTGGGTAAATCCATACATGTCATATGAGGTAGAAATAATATTCCTATTTTGCAGAATAAAATGTTTTGAAAATTACTAATACAGAAAGTGAGAAGAAGATTTCTTTGAAAACATTGGTAAAATTTAAAAGGTTAAACATGTCATTAATAAATTATTTTCAATTAAATTTTCAAAACATTTTAATAAAAAATATGTTTTAAAAGAAAACAAGTTATTCGACAGAAGAGGGAAATTATGTCTATGTTTTAATAAATACATTTTCTAAAATGGTTGGAGTAACAAAGAGTAAAAAATGTTAATATTACTTGAAATGGATTATTAATAAACATAGGATAAAATAATTAATGGTTTAATTAGATAATGATCAAAAAATTTCCTCTCATGGAAATTCATGTGTAAATAATCCCAAATAAAATGGAATTGGGATTTAGGAACTTGAAAATATAATAAAATTTAATTTAAAATCAATAAATATATAAATATTGTGTGTTAGAGGATAATACATATAAAAAAGTTTACATATAAAAATAGATATTAAAAATGTGATTTTACATATAATCATTAAATATTAATTAAAAGAGGAAGTAAAATAAACTAAAGAAAAGAAAGTAGGTTATGAAATTATTTTCCACATGGTAACTTTTAATTAAAAATACATTAAAAAAATAATTCCAAATGAATCTAAAAAATTAAAAGAATATAATTTAATTCATGCTATGATATATTAAAATGGTAAGTAGATACACCACAAAAAATAAGTATGTGTCTAACATTACATTTATCTCACAAATGAAAAAATATGAGATGAAAATCGCTTATTTTGCCCGACTAGTCTTGGGTGTTTTTATATTAATGAATAATAAGATTATGTTAATTATTAAATTGATTGATAATTTTTTTTTATTTTTTTAGTAAATTTTTTACTGTATTAACTTTTTCTATATAATTACTAAATCCATTATGTTTACGTCAGATGTTTTGACTAATTTCTTTTTATATGTAAACAAGCATTTGTGGGTCAAATATGGACAATGGATTCATTATATAACATATCGAGAATAATAAAAATGAAATAACTATCATATTTATAGGTTAATTATAATTTTGAAATCAATCATTAAATATGGATAGTAAAAACGAACCAATGTTATAATCATGGAGATGGTAGGTCTTACGTTTTCATGAGTAACATTAACATCTTCCAACGATCGTTGTGGAAAGAAGGTCGGTAACAAAAATATTTATTGAACTATAATTATATAATAAATAAAATATTATTTAATCATATATACTTATATATATAATTTTTTTATGTAAAAGTAATCTCATCAAGTCGAGGAGAAGATAGTCCACTTGTCTACGAACGACGATACTAAATTTTAAGCGTGAAAGGGTAAAACATAAAATGACATATTATATTTTCAGAAAGGAAATTACGTCATGAATATATTACAAATTTTTTTTTGTAAAATACTTTTCTTTAAAACCTTCATTTAATCATTCCATATATCATGTGAACGAATCTCGTTGCTTTGATTGGATAATAGCCGACTCTCCCAGAAATAATGATATCATTTTCACACAAAATGAAATATAAAAAGATAGGTGTTTTAGAAAAATTAAATAAAATTAAAGACATAATAAATATTATATATAACATATATAAATATATTTTCCATCATAATGGCTACCATGAGAGGTGGTAAATGAAAAATGAAAAATCATTTTTTCCAGATGTGGTAGTTCTTGGTACACTTAAATAATATGTTCGTTACCGATTATATGGTGGTGTGAGTAGGTGTAGGTAAAACCCATAGAAGAAAATAAACATAAAATATTTAGGATTTCATATATTCTATATAAAAATGGAATTAGAAGAGCCCAAGTAGTGTATAATTGAAATATAACTAAAGAGCTTTAGGAATGACGTTACCTCTTAATAGGGTAACTCTTTTTGGTTGGCACCAAAAGGATTTCTTGGATTGCCTTCTGCCGAAATGGCTGCTTCAATGAAAAGGTTTGGGATGTTTGGGAGTGAATTGGGTAGTTATTGGTAGAACCTATTTGGATTTAAAAGTTTCAATATGTGGAGGAATGAGATACTTTTTTATAGTGGAGGATGAGTGACACTCTTGTAATATTTTGGAAAAAAGGAACCATACACACATTTTTTAGTGAAAGTGGATAAATAAGGGATAAAATAGATAAATGGTGTTTTATGGTCTCTATATTTTCTTATATTTGGTTTTGTAAAAATTTTTAGGTCATATATATCTTAATGATTATGTTTTAGTCCCCTGTTAAGCTTAATTTCACCATAATCATTATAATTAATTTTAATTAATTTCAATAATATATTTATTCAAAAACTAATTTAACCATACTATAAATAATAAATTATTATGCTTCCAAATATTGAATCCATTTTTTTGAATTATAATTATATAATTATTAGAAATAAATTTAAATTTAATCCCATAGATGGGATGGCAATGCAAGTTTTTTTATGAAAAAATGTTCAAAAGTAAACTATATTTTTAAATTTAATTTTGAAGTGAAATTGATTCCAATGACCTAAATTAGAATAATTAATAAAAATATGATATTATTAAACATCAAAATCAATCAAAGTATAATTTTTTATTTGTAAATTATATTAAAAGGTAGTTTTGAGTTCAAATTTATTATTATTCATTTCATAAAAAAATGAAATATCACAGAAAAATACCAAACAATCACATGAACCATATTTTTATATTATTATTTTAAATATTATGTTTATTTTGACATATAATATTTATAAAGGTGAAAAATTGATTTATATTAGGTTCTCCATTAAAATGCGGTAAAAGTTACTTAATAAAAATATACATTTTTATGAGTAATATTGGGTTTTTTATTTTCAATAATTATCAAATTTATTTAATGAATATTATGAATATTTTATTTAATATATATTATATATATTTCATTAATATCAATCAATAATTATTATTAATTTAATTTATTATGAAAAAATTCATTTATGAACATAAAAATAATAATATTACCATTATATTGAATAAGCTAATATTTTCATTTCTAATTAACTGTTAATGTACCAATTCATTTTATATTATTGTAAACCATATATTTTTATATGTTATTTAATACTATTTAAAACTTCTAATTTAACATATCATTTAACTATTATTATATTGAATAATAATATTTTAGTAATATATTATTATTTGGTAAAACTAGGTCTTACGTGTAAGGTAAGACTCTGAAGAAACTCTTAGTTGCATATGTCGACCAATAACTCAATATAATATCAATGGAAACTAGATAATATAATAAATTTATTTAAAATGGAAAATATATTATAAATTCACAATATATTGTGTTCCCTTATTCACTTGGGGTCGTGTGTCATACACGCAATCAAATACAAGTAAATATTACAGATTTTTATGGGTGTTACATTCTCCCCACCATAATTAAATTGAATACTATCAATTTAAACTTGATATCAGTAATAGATTGTATTTTATTTACTATATTTGGAATATAACATCATGAGAAGGGTTATTAATAAATACTCAGGAAAATAGAGAATGGGAAGTATAAATGACATAAGGAATAACATATAATTAGGTCTCCAATTATGAAAACATTATCTATGAGTATATATATATAAACATGGAGTAAAAGTGTAAATGTTAATAGGGACTGATTGAGGACATCAATCATGAACAAGTGAATTATTAACGAAATATTAATGGCATCAAAGCTATAAATCTGTGATGATTTTGTAGACCTTCATTTCGAAAAAATTAAGGTATTAAGGAAACACATTTTTTTATCATTTTCTTAATGTTGGGTAATTATATTATTGACTAAGAATATAAGGAAATAGAATTTTAGGATACATTTCAATTTTTTAATTGGTATTTAAACTTTTAGTTGTACCTCAATCATACTCTAAATCATCCCATAGCTGATGAAATTGGTATCCAAAAATTAACATTCATTCCAGAAGCACTAAATCATTTTACTTATCGTATGGCCCACAAAAGAGTGAAAAGTCAAACAATTTGTGTCTAACTATTCTCCAAAGACAATACGGTTAATTTATTAATATCTAAACCTAAAAAGCAACACTGTTAGTTCAAAATTAATAATTATTTATGAAATTATTTTAATAATTTAACAGTAACTAGGACATTGTATAGGCTAGTTGTTGGAGAAAAACCCTTATTATCCTTCGGTCATGGATTTATGTCCCTTTTCCATATTGGATCAGATCAATTGTCACTCAAAATACTAATTTTCCATTTCTAAAACTGAATTCATATAATTTCCAAAATAATTTTTATAGGAATACATGAAATAAGGAAAATCACTAAATATCCTTTTAACTATATTTTTCAACACACCCATAATATGGAAATATATCAACTATTTTAATTCTTAGAGGCATTTCCTTAGTCCATGGCTTATCTAAAATATTTGTAGTTGGATTTATAAATCATGACACATTAACATAAATCTAAAACACCTTTTGTTTAACCAAGGTTATTTATTATCATTATCTACTCAAATCTTATATAATGGTTTGTAAAGAAAATATAAATTATCAAAAGAATTTCCCCTAAGGGTGTTAAACTAGGTGCAATGTAAGGCCTATTGTTTAGTAAAATGTTACCCTGAGTCAAGCATGAGACACATTTTCAAAGTTGTTACTCCTAGAAATATCTGTGGTATAACCCTACCCACTTGTAGTATCCAGAGAGGGATGTATTTCTAGGAATATCAAAATAATTTCAACTTTACCAAAATTTTATGATGTTCTAGTATTCTTACCCGAAATATCTATCTGAGGGTTATTCTCCCTAAACTATGTCTTCTAAATCTAGTTTCCAAGGATGTTATTATAATAAATTTTATACTAACTTTAAAGACATGACCCTAGATATCCTATATCCAGTGTATACTACTATTATATTAGTATAACTAGAATTAATAAAATCCCAAATAACCTATGAGTTTAGTATTCTTGGTAAACTAAACACACAAATGATTCTTTTATTACAAATTAATACAAAAATAATAACATAATTTTTTTTATTTTAATAAATTACTTTTAGGATATTAAAACTAGTCCATCAAGTAAATCCAATTATATATTTTATAGTACACTTCACTGTATTCTAGGAGAAAGGAAACAAATTATGGTTGAGCTCAAATGATTAGTAAAGGAAAAATATAGCAGAAAAAAATATGACTCAATTAGATTAATAATTATGGCTTAGTAAATAACATCACTCCGATACCATGTAATCAAAAAACTGATAACGAATTTCATAATAAATATGTCAATGTAATAGATGGAAGCCCATTCCATTAATATAACTTTTTAAGGAAAAATCAATATGGCAAGGTATAAAACTGAAACAAATTCCATTTAAATAATAAACTATAAAGAAATTTATCCATATATATATATCAACGAAAAATATCATGGATGAATAATAACTAATACTAAATGACGAAAATAACTAATTTTTTGAAATAATTTCTAAAGAAAATGAAAACCTATATCATCAGGACTTGTCACAAGATGGTTTGAAACCAAATTTAAAACCAATTTAATTTTCACAACTAGTTTATCTCATGAGAACCAATCGATACATCGAGGGGATATATTATATATGGGCCACAATCCTCATTATCAATCCAATGAAATCATCATATCAAATAATAAATGTAAATAATATTCTTTATCAAATATCTGTATTGAATAATGAATATAGATTTATCAATAATTCTTTTGTTAATCATATAACTATCAATGTAAACAAAATTTTTAAAAATTAAATATATTTTAGGAAATACTAATATCCATTATGTGATAATATTTTTATACAAGTAAATTTATCTTAAAAATTTATTGAAATAAATTTTTTGATTCAAGAGAAAGTTAATAATCAAAAAATTAAGTGATGTTTAAAAGATAATCACTATGAACATTATTTAATAGAATAGTATTTAAACATTCCAAAGATTCCCATACATCTTTGAAACATTTAACCCATGAACCCCATTATGTAATAATATTAAAATAATCTTAGAATATTTTGAGTGTAAAGAGATTCATGATATAATGTGTCAAATTGATGTATAAGCACCATTTAAAAGTGAATTGGGGCTTAAAAACCAATAAGTCATAATGGAATATAAATTCAGATAAAATCCATTACAAATGAATCATATACCCAAAAATAATAATCATCAAATGAATCATTTATAAATAATCCTGTCAAATATAAAAAATAATATTTTAATAAATAATAATGGGTAATTCTATACATACCATATGAGGTAAAAATAATATTCCTTTTTTCATGGAAAAAATGTTAGAAAATGTCTCGTTCGAAAGGAGACAATAAGATTACTTTGAATAAATTGTAAATATACCAAATTAGAAAAAAAATTCTTAGATCAATTTCATATATTTTTTTAAAACACTTTAATAAAACATGTTTTTAGAATAAAATAGGTTTTCCCACTAAAGGGTGAAATGATGTCGGGTTTTCATAGTATTCTTTTATGGAACATTTTGAGTACTGAAGAATGAAATAATGTTACTAATACATGAAAAGGTTCATGAAAACCATAATATAATAAAACTAAATGGTTCATTCGAAAAGAATTAAATAATATTCTTTTTTTGATATTCATGTGTAAACAATCCAGAACAAAATGAGATTCTTAATTAAACCATTAAAAAGACTATAAAATTTATTTTAAAATAAATAAATCAATAGATTTTTTGTGTCAACTGTAAATCAACATAAAATATGTTGAAATAAAAAAATTTATATAAAAAAAATTATTATATATATAATCATCGAATAGTAAGGATAATGAGGATGTAATATGACTCAAGGAAAAGAAATTGGGTTATAAAATTATTTTCCACTTGGAAAATTTAATTAAAATACAATTTAAAGAAATAATTCCAATTAAAATTAATAAAATAACATTAATCTAATGTAATTCGTGGTATGATATTTTAAAATAGATATTATATACATTGCACAAAAGAAGTAAGTGGCGAACATGACATTTATCTCACTGATGTAACAAGTTAGATAAAAATACTTTACCGTGAGTCTGACTTGTCTTGTCTGTCTTTGTATTACCAAATAATAAACATATGTTATTTATTTATTTTTTTATACCCCTTTTCATTTTTATCATTAATTTTTATCAATTATAACCATGTTGTATACAATTAATAAATCAATTAATTTGTTGTCCAGTGTTTGGACCATTTTCATTATATATATATAAAAAACATTGGTCGGACAACTATGGTAAATGGAGTCATTATATATATTCCCCAAAAGAATAATAATGTAATAAATATCATAATTATAAATAAATTATAATTTTTAAATCAAACATTAAATATTATTAGGAAAAATGAACCAACGATACAATCATGGAGACGGTATGTCGTATGTATTCATGAGTAACGTTCTTATTTTTCAATGATCATTGTGGAAAGAAGGTAAGTAACTTGAATAATTATATAATTATCATTTTATAATAAATAAATAATGTTTGATATTATAAACTAAAAAAATAAAATTATTTTGATGTAAAAGGAATCATCACGTCGAGGAGGTGGTAGTCCACACGTCCATGAACAATGATATCAAATTTTAGTTGTGTGAAAGGGTAATAAAGAAAATGATATATTATATTTACATAAAGGTAATTACTTTATAAATATAATATTTATGTTTTATATTCCAAATATTTTCATTAAACTCATCCTTTATACATTCCATGTATCCTTTGAAAGGATCACATAATTTTGAGCGGGCGGTAGTCCATAATTCCACAAACGATGTTATCATTTCTATAAAAATGGAAAAGTATAAATATAAGTGTTGTAAAAGATTTAATGTAATTTACCTATATAATAAATAAAATATATATCCTATATAAATATGGTTTCCATTCAAATTTCCACCATGAGTGGTGGTAATGAAAAATTGTACAATCATCATTTAGAGAGGTTGTAGTTAGCCTTATACATAAAAGTTATGTTCGTTACCCATTAGCTGGAGTTGTGTGTAAGTTTAGGTAAAACCATTAAAATAAGAAAATAGTAGTATATTTATAATTTTATTTTTTCTATATAAACATGGAATAATAAGAATTGAGGGATTGGAGAATGGAAGTAATTTTAAAGATTATTATGAAAGATGTTACCTATTAATCAAGTAACTATTTTTTGTTTAAACCCAAATGCATCCTTAGATTTCTATATTCTGAATGGGAGGATTCAATAATAATGGAGGGATTCTAGGGATTCTATTGGGAATATATTTTCTTATCCTATGTGGATTGAGAGGTGTGATAATGTGTGAGGAGATGATGTGTTTTCATAGTGGAGAAGTAGTGGAACTCTTGTAATATTTTGGAAAAAGGACCCCACCCATGTGTTTTTATTTAATGTGGATAAATAATTTTTCCATGTCTACAAAATGGAGTACAGGGTCATAATATGGATACTCAATGTATTTTTTACAAGATTTTGGCCATATAAGGCATTGATTTTAGGGTTTAGTCACTTGTGAGGCTTAATTACTCCTTAAACATTATAATTAATTTTAATTACCTTCACTGATATTTTTAGTCAAAAAAATTTCAGACTTATAAAAAATTTAAATTATTCTAAAAATAAATATTTAATCCATTTTTTTAGAATCCATTGATATAAGTGGGAGAAATTAATTTTTATTTAATCTCGTAGATAGGACAACAATGTATGTTCTTAATTAAAAACATTCAAAAGTATGCTATGGTTTTATATTCAATTTCAATGTGAAATTTAATACAATGAACTATATTATATTAACTAATTTAAAATATGATTTAATTAATTCTCAATATAAATCAAAAATAGTATTTATCCTTGGAAATAAATTAAACAAAAATGAAATTTGAGTTAAAATTCATTATTTTTCATTTCAACAAAAAATACATCACATAAAATTACAAAAAATTACCCTAAAATAATATTTATGTTACTAAATAAAAAATTAATTTAATTTTTTCAAAATATTTTTAAATTATTCAAAAACATTATTTAAAATAAGTCCAACATTATAAGGAAGTAAAAGTTCTTTAATAAAAATATACATTTTTATGTAAAATATTGGGTTTTTTATTATTTTATAATAATAAATTCTATTTGAGGAATATTATAAATATTTTATTTAATATATAACATATATATTTCATTATTTTCAAAAACCAATTGAATTGAATTGAATTTACATATAAAAAACACCTTTTTGATCATAAAAAAAAATTCCTTTATATTGAATCAGTTTATATTTTCATTTCTTATTAATTGGTAACCTTTTAATTAATTTTGTATTTTTGTAAACCATATTTTTTAATTAATTAGTTTATAATATTAATAACTACTAATTTAATATCTTGGTTAATTATTATTATACTAAATCATTATGTTTTCATAACATATTATTGTTCTGAAAAATTTGGTCTTGCGTGTAACGCAATCCATTAATGAAAATTGTTGTTTCCTATGTCACACACTAACTCGTGAAAAAGTTAAAAGTGTGCTATATAATATATTTATTTTTTAATTTTGTATAAATATATTAAAAATTCATTGTATATTATGTTCCCTTATGCTCTTTGTGTTGTGTGTCATGCATGCTATTGAATACAAGTTACTCATTTATATTTTTCGGGGTGTCACATTCAATATAACATGACAATATCCTGACCATAGATCCACCATGAAGAATTATTGTTCGCCGAATATTTGACTGAATAAGACATAAATTAACTTCATATGATACTTTTTTGTTTATCGTGATATTTTTTAGCTAATGATAGTCAATACAAAGGCAAATTGACCCATCCTTCTTCTTGACTTAGATGACTGGTGAACCAAAAGGTGAAGTGACAAGGTGTATGAAATCATTATACAGATTTTCCTCTAGTTGTTTCTTAATCTATTCATGTTCCAAAGCAACCATTCAACATATAGTCATCAATAACTGTATCACCCTAGGTATATTATCGATTGAAAATTCAACCTCTTCTATAGGGGGAAGACCAAATAGTTCTTTAGAAAGCACGTCAACATACTCCCCCACAATTGGTATGTCTTCAAGGATGACACATTCCTAAGAATCAATCATTTTATATTGAAATTATTTCACATATGATAATAATATCCATGCTTGAGGTGTTGGTTCTAATAAAATTCATCCGCCTCATTTCACTTGTATAGTATTGGGGGTCGATTTTTAATATAAAGAGTTATTTTATTATCACCAAAATTTATGTTGGATCTATATATAGAAATACAATCAAATCATAGAATTTAATCAAATTACACCAAAGGGAGTACAATGATGTTTTCAAGGATGTTCATCCCATTAATTTTGATAGGGATACTTATATACATCAGAGACAATAATTTGGGCTTTTACTATTTTTAAAGATAGCTCGACTTCCATTATTTGTGTAGTTGTTTGAATAATTCAATTAAAAATTAATGATATGAAAAAATGTGTAAAACCAATATAAAAAACAAGGTTCACTTAATTTTAATAAATAAATAGTTTACCTATCACTACTTCATTATTGGGATCCACCTCAACAGTTGTGATCATAAAAGATCACCCTTTCTTCCTTTGAGGCTATTGGTTTTCTCTGAAAACCATTGGATAAGTGAATTATTTTGATAATTCCAGGATTCCATGAATTTTATGTAATAAACAATGCATTGAGGTTCTAATGGAGAATTCATTTCCTCCATCACATTGGTGGGTTTCTCCGGTTGGAAATTTATAGCTTGGTTCCCTTCCTTTCTACAGTTAAAGCAATTCTTCACCCTTTAGTCAATTTTTGGGGTGCTTACTTCCACACCATTGACAAGTGCGATGTTCAAATTTCATAGAAAAATTATATTTCCCGTATTACAACCATAATTAAAATACACTTTCCCTTATTATCCCAATGATACCCCTATGATTTGACTATCTCTATTTCGACATTGAGGGAACATAAGATAATTTCAACATTCCTATCGAAGTCATGGATCAGAATGGATTTTCATAGACCTGGTTTAATCCCACCAAAGATGATTTCTACCATGAATTCAAGTCTGTTGAAAAATTAAATGGTTTTTTATTAATGTATTTTGATGTTTTCCTCATACGAACCGATATAGTCATTATCTATTTTCTTAAAGTTAGTGAAATCCCATTCAATTTTATGTCATATTGTGTGAGGTAAATATTTATAAGAAAAACATTTTCTAGAATTCCTTCCACCCCATCACATCAATCTCTTATTATGTAATTGTAGTCTTGATCAATTCCAACCACTGATCTTCTATATAATCCATTTGACTAACACCCTATAGAACCATCTCTTTCATGGAACATTGAATGATGGATATGATATTCTATGTGTATTTGAGCCATTTTTCCTTAATTAAGGGATCATATAAACCATTATAAGTCATAGTCCATTAGCTTAGGAAAATCATAATTTCATCTTGTTCTCTATTGGGGGATTTTTGAAGCTCCTATTGATCTACGATTTTTCATCACAACCTGAGTCATATATGATATTGTCATCATAATATTTTCCACTCCCACATTCATTGGGTTGTGAATATCTTTGGGGAAATCTTCACATTTCACATGACATTTATTGTCTACCTAATTCCTCATGTTTCCAACCATTTTCTAGAATAAAAGGAAAATTAAGGATGATTATTTTTTAACTATTAAACACATAAAGGTGTAAAGCAATGACATTAAAGGGATGACAAATAAATTGAATTTATTTCAAATGTTATTAATTTAAATGCTTTAATCTAGGTTATCCATGATAAATTTCATAAAATATTTTCCTATATGATTTATGTTATTCCCTTAAAAATGTTCCAAAATGAGTTTATGAATTTTCCAAAAAATATCCCATAGGAATGGAAAACTAGTTGTGCAACAAGGCCTATTATCGGCACCAGTTCTTAAATGAGTCTAGCTCAACAAGTTGATTTCATGTTTTATCCCAATGTACATGAGTGTCAGATCCACATACACTTGTTGTATCAATACATGGATTTATTTTTGTGATAGAACACATACAATATAATGTCCAATATTTATGGATTCATTCTCATATAAAGAACTCTCTTTATGGATTTATATAGAGTTTTTTATCCTAATCCCAAAAATAACAAATCTTTTCATTTTGATTTCAACTTTGAAAAGCCATCAATTTTTTACACATTAATTCATGATTTATTACATAAGATTACAGTTAATAAAACCTGGTAGTCCAAGATTTCTAGTGCCTTTTTGGAATTATGTGTATTACATTTTAAGTTGAAATAGTAAAAAATTATTTATTGAAATATTCCATAACATGATCACACTTAAAATTTCATTGAATAACCTTAGGACATAAATAAGAAAAAGATGAGAACATAAAGCCCAGTAAAAGGAATAAACATGGAATAACATGAACTGAATAATACATGTTAGATAATAGGAATATCAATGGGACATAAAATGATCAATAATTATAAACATGAAAAATGAGACATGATATTACATGATAACTATAAAGGAAACACTAGAAATGTGTAAACAATATAAAACAAAGCATCATAAATATAGGTCGAGAATAACTACATTGACATCATAACAGAAAAAGTCCCATAAAAGAATCTAGTTCACTCCCAGACCCAACTTCATGTCTCATGAGACTAAATATTACCCAATTCTTTGGAGTGAAATATAATTCTTGGCGCACTCGTAACATTCATTTCATTCTTGGGATTAAGGGTTCCACATAGATCATATAACATGGATTCAATCAGTATCACATTTTCCATGATCAAGGAGTGCTAAATACAAACATTTATTTAATAATTAAAATAATTATAACTATATAAAGGTGATCACCCTTGATTGGAAAACAGTATTTTATTTACTATAAAAATGTTTTGGCATGGAAAAACTACGTGAAATTTTGGCTACATAACAATGCCAATTAAAAACTCATAAAATGTGTTGATGAGAGAGAATGGGTTATATAATAATTTTAACATAAAAGTTTATGTAATAGGGACCTATAAATACATAATCCAACATTAGTAATATTAAATATAAGGTAAAAGATAATAAATAAATTTTAATAAAGAAGAGAATGTGGGGATCCATTACTATATTTTGGCATAGTAACGGGTGTACATAGATGTCCATGGGAGGGATTTAATGAGAGAGAATAGTACATCTCATCATTTAGATATAAAAATGATAGTTTTTTGGATATGTTAGAAAATATAATAAAATGAAAAAATTAACTAAAAGGAATAAAATAAATGTGTTTCTTGAATGAAAATGAGAGAAGGAGATCCCTTAATTGAGTGGGACACTCCAAATTCAATAGAGGAGCCTCTTAAAAGATTAAGAGAATATGGCAGGACTCTATATAAGGGATGATATAGTAATGATTTGATAATTTTATTTACTAAAGATAAATGGGATCTTGGGTGGGTTTATATAGGAACTATGTGGGTGAATTATTTATCATTTGTGAAACCTAGGTTTTGGACTCTATATAATAAAATAACCAAAACCAAAAAACATCCCTTGGTTTTAATATGGTTCCTGAATACTTATTTTGGTTTTTGATATTTTATAAATTAAAAATCCAAAATAAATAAAATTATACCCTTTCTTAAGTTGAAGTGAGTCATACTCTTAAAGAAATGATTTTAAAACAAAATATTAAATTATTGGTTTTGGAGGATTCACAAAAGATTTATGAAATTAGTCAAATAAACATAAAATCAAATTATTTTAAATGGAAAAAATATAATCAGTCGTGTATACCCTTTTTATTATTTATTATATCACTTTTGGGACACTATTATGTCATAATACATATAGTACAATTATAAGGTATTTAATTTTTACCGAAAAATTTTACTGTCTTAGAATATTATGAAAGAATCACCCTTGGATAATTTAAATGTTCTAATTCCTAAAATTATATTAATTTTATCTAATTAATTTAATAAATATGTGAATTTTACTTTTAAAAAATTAATTTACATTTATTGAGAAATGTTGGGATTTTTTAAACAATAACCGTTTTTGAACACTTTTAAAAATTACATTTTACTTCATAAAAATAATAAGACCATTTATATTTAAAAAAATATTCAACAATAATATTTTATTAAAATATTAATTATTTCCAAAATCCATTAATTTATCAAAATAAATTCCTCAATTAAATTGGAATATTAACCAAAAACTACTATTTGTGTTTTTCTCTATCAAAATAAAATTCAATTATAATGTAATAATAATTGGATGAAAATATTTTCATTATTATATACCAAATACTATATATACTAATATTTTTGGGGTCTAGAAACATAACCCTTTAATAAACCAGAAAATACCTAAAGAGCAAGGTACCTGATAATGAGACTTCCATGGGGTGGTATTGTGTACATGGTTTGGGTCGCGATCTCGATGAGATTGAACTTGAACCGTATATAGTTTCAATCATTCTTAAGTTGTTTCGTCTCATATTGGACTTGGTCAAGGGAAAATCCTAGAGTTGGTATCTCTGTTGGATACTCTGATAAATGGAATCCATGGGGTTTATTCCTACTAGTTGAGGTCATCATATAATTTTTCAATTTAAATTGGATTTATTAAAACCCTATATTTATGATAATCATATGATTAATTTTCAATGTCTATGTTATCAAGGATAATTATTCATTTTTTTCATTTAAATCAATTAAGATATAATAGAACTGAATAGGTGAATGTGTTTTCTATAACAATATTATACAATGATACATTTAATTAATACTAAATTGGAAATTTTATTTATAATAATTCAGGCCGATACATCACTTAAGTCTAGTATCACCTCCACCTAGTCCAAAGCCAATGGATATGGGGTTGAATGTTAAAAAAATTATCAATTATCATAGGCCATTCTTTCATTTTCAGAGAAATGGTTTCATATTGTCAAGTAATTCATTTCAGAAGGGTATTAGATGTTCAGTACTTGATATGGGTTATTAGGAAGTATTAGGATAGTTTTAACATGAAATGAACTAAAAAATGATGTAGCTAACCTATTTATGGGGATCTTTTTGTTACATGGAAGTTTAGGAAAATGAATGTTTTGAGACACAACTAGTTGTTGTAATCTCACCATTATGGGATTCACCAATGTAATCTGTATGAAAATCATTAATATAAGTGACATCCCACTAGGATTTCATATTTTATTTTCATTAATGATTTATTAATTGGTGAATAAGTTTCAATTTTTTTTTAAATCATTGAAAATGATTTGATTTTTGAAATTCGTGGTGGAATTTTCAAAAACGATTTGATAGTCAAAATTATTGACTTTTGGAAATACATATAATGATATGTGTGATGTGGTAAATATATAATTTCTAATCCTTATATATATAAAGAGTGATAATAAATTTAGTTTTTCTTTGGTTATAGAAAATGGCACTAGGTAGGCTCTATAGGAACTAAATGGATAGAGATACTAAGTACGTGGTCACACAAAATCCATAGGTGAACCAACATTTGGTTTAGTGTATTTTCCATGTTTTTTATACCATTGAGTTTGGACTATAACTAGATAATCTTCATATGATATATGTCATCCATATTATGGAAAATATCTAGAATATGAGTCGAGAGGAAATGATATAAGAAGATACTATTGGAAATATATGTGGAATAAGTATTGTTTTCATCATGAGAATAGGTTGGAACTCTAACACCTAGTAGAAGAGGAAGATGGAATCATATTATAAAAATGGTGGACCACCTCAAACATGAACCATAGGGTTATTTAACTTCTATCCAAGCCCCAAAAGTATCCAAGGATGTTTCCAATGTGGTTTTTTAGAGAATACCAAGTGAGACAACATGACACCCCCAATTACATGTCATAATTTGAACAAAATTGGACATCATCATAGTTATTGTCACAGTGATCCAAATTTTGGTGCTAGAAACACATATCATGATTCTAAAACATCTTATAAATTTATGATATGAGTTAGGAAAAAAAAATCTCATCCATAAAACTGAAGAATACATAGTGATTCTATGAAAATCATGACACCTAAACCTGTGAAATCTCAAAGAGTAACAAAAACGAATGTACAATGAGTAAGAAATTGTATGGAGCTGAGAAATTGATGATAGATTATCAATAAAGACCTTATATAATGACAGGTACTACTATTATTAATTTTACCCTTATGAATTTTTTTAAACTGGCATGTCCCATTCATTTACTTCTTCTTGTGTTGTTGTTCTTCTCAGTTTCTAAATTGATATTATTCCTTTTTTGAATCTGAAAAATCTATTTGTATAAAGAAAATGTTGATAAATTTTTGTGAAAATCCTATTTTATAAATATATATGGTGTTGATATTTTTATGATATGTCTCTGTGTTTGAGATGTATTTCAATGAAATATTCATGGCTATGGATTTATTGTAAATTCTCAAAGCTCATATCGATTGTTTCACCTAATCGGTTAGTTTTGAATATGTATATCGCATTGAGAATATAACTATAGGAAATAGAAATGTTATGAAAAGTGGGATAGGATTTTTATAAATATAATTTGATACTATCCATTTTTAGATGGAAGCCTTGACCTTGTAAATTGTGGATGATATTGAAAATAGTTGTTTTCTAACAACAATTGATCAGTTTCTTGATTTTTTTTCTAGAAAATTTATCATTGATTGCACCCACAAGAGATATGGATTTTATGATTGTTATTTTTATAGGATCTATTTCTGTCTCAATTCAATCATATTAGATATAAATAGTAAAATTATAGTTATTGAAAGTCCTGCTGGAATGGATGGAAAACAAAAGTTTTATTTCTCATAGCACGTCCCTATTGGAAGAACCTATTTTGTTTGTAAAAAGTGATTACATAAGTATTAAACTATGTGTGCATTGTGGTAAGAATGCCCATGTTATGATAATAAATCAATATAATATTACATTAATTGTGGATATTTTATTAATTTAGTGGATTCCAAAGCTTTTCTATGATTTAATTGCATTCAGTATATCACCAATTTTGGGCATGGAAGGAGGACATTTTGAATATTGTTTTGCAATGTAGATATGAGAAATGTGAGTATTGTTAATGCTTTATGGTATATTAAATTCACTATATATCTTTATGGAATTTATGTATTATATTTAACAAAGGAATATATATTATTTTGTTGTGGTTCTTGTTGATGACATATTTTTGTGCTCCATGACAAAGGCTGAGCATGATCAATATATGGTGATAGTGTTTGTTATCATGAGGGATCATTGTCACTATGCCAGATGTTCAGAGTGTGTTTTTTCAAATTAATAAGTATGTCTCATTTACCATGTTATCTCATTAAAATTAGCCTTTTTTATCCATAAATGATAGAGGCTCTTATCTCATCGAAATAACTAAATAATTTTTTAGAGATACACAGTTTCCAAGGCTTGGTTTGTTATTACTGATGTTTTTTTTCATAAATTTTCATGATTATATGTAACTCATTGACCCTAGATACATAGATTTAGGAAATTATTACATAAAAGTTCCATTATTATAGTGGATTAAGTTTTGAAAGACCAATTAGTTTAGTATCCATTGATGTACTAGCTACAGACAAAAGTTTTACATTACATCATGAAATAAAAAAACAGTGTGTCCCCTTTTAAAATACTCATATCATTTAGCTTATCCCTGTAGGTTAGTCATAATATAATTCTTCACTTCCTGGGAAAAATAAAACATAATAATGGGGTATGATCAGATGCTCATTAAGGAAAACAATAAAGTAGAAACTATCATAAATAAGCAGAAACATTTAAGGAAATTTATAAGACTAAAACTCAAGCCTCTTAATCTTAAAATTCAGTATAATATGGAAAATATAAATCAAATAATGAAATTTACGTATTCACATGGATAATCTACTAGTCGAATAATCACATGTAATATAAATAACTAATTTCATAATGATGGAATGTATAAAACCTGACATCATAACCACTTAGTCAAGGCCTCATGCCAAGAATAAAAATAATATTCTGTCAAGGCCTTGTTACAAAAAACTATTATGTCTCATGAGCCCTACCAATGCATCGAGGAGTTGTAGTGGGATCCACCTCTCACATACGAAGTCCAATGCATTCCTCATATGGAAATTTTGAAACATAACACAAACATTCGTATTAAAACAAGTATACAAAATGTTAATACATTAACCATAAAACATGAATTGTAAAAAATAACACATCCATAGTCAATCATATCACAAAACAATCAATACAATATTGAAAATTTTATCATAATACATCAACTTCAAACAAGTGTAAAATCCATCAAAGGATGTTGACATAAATGAAATCTGAACAATTTGAGAGAAATATCTCTTTTATTTTAAATTCATTTAAAAGTAACATAATTATAAAAAGAAAACATTTATTTGAAAATATTATTATAATATTTTAAGGTAATATTTGAATGTTTTACAATGGCGGAAAATCGCTACACCCACCGTATAATTTCAAAAAAACATTCATCCCACAATTTGTCGAAAAGGATATAAAGTAAATTGTATTGAAAATGATTAAAAGATTCCATTCAAATAATTTTATAAAAATTAAAACAATGTTATAAATTACTTTAACCCATATTATAGGAAATTGTAAAAATGTTTTGAGATACATTTTTATGAAACAAAGATCTGGGTGGTAAAGAAGTGGGAACCATTCAAAAAACATCAAGCAAACAGTACACCAATAAAAAAGACCACCCAAAGACAAGGAAACCTGAGAATAAAAGCAGAACAAGAAAGAGTGAACCTACACACCTCCGATCCCTTGCACAACAAAGAAAACAGATGGCCACTAGCTCGAGGGATCCCGTCTATATTTCCATGCCAGATCGCATGTAATAAGCTCCTTCTTCATTGAATCAGAGAAGTGTGGGGGGAAGCAGAAGATGATTAGATCTGAGCTTGTAGGGGTCACCTAATATTGTTTATTCGCCTACACCAAGACCTCAGACGAAGCCATTGGGAGGGTAGCTGGGTCTTGTCTTTTGTTCATTGTCTCCTGCACCTTTGAACCCGGGTGATATAGATGTCCCAGTAGATACTTACATACAAACAACCTCAAATAATAAAGAGATTGTAAAATTAACCCATACCATGTACTTTTACATAGTAGAGGGTACATTAACCTAATATATAATAGTAAAATAATTTTTGTTAAATTATAAAATAACTACATTCATAAATATGATATCATATATGATCTTCTAATGTTGTTTTTTTAATAATATTTTTGTAGAAGAATTATTTGTTGTGTTAACTGATTCATTTTCCTTTATAAGTTTTTTAACATAAGTAATTTTTATTATACATAGGATGTATTTGATTCATATGCAGAAAGATATTAGGTTTTTAAACATTATTTTAAATCATAAAATCAAAATTATTCTTGAATGGTTATTATGTGGAATGAATCTCATCATGTTTGTGGAGACCGTAATCCATACGTACGCACAAGCAAAAATATCATTATATTGATGGTGAAATCATATATAATTGGATGGTATAACATATATATAGAATAATTAACATGTTAAATTTTTTATTTACATCAATTATACTAATTATTATACCCATATAATTAATGTATTGTTGAATAACCTACTACACTACGACGTGGAGGTGGTAAGCCATACGTACGCACGTATTGTGACTTTATCATTCATAGGATGGATAGAATAATTAATATAGTTATAAATTACATATAATAACATATCAGTATTTAGGATGGTCTGAAATTATGATTTTGGTATGGAATCAACAAATAAATAGGAAGTGGAAGAAGAAAAGAACTTCAAAGAGGTGATGAAATAATTACCTCTACTTCAGTCGCTTCCTTTTGTTTTGATCAAAAGGGCTCCATTGGTTGGAATTATGATCAATGTAAGGAATCTAGGTTGAAGTTAGGGTTGTTGGTAAGATATTTGAGCAGGGGTTGGCTGATTCAAATTGGTTTGAAGGTGTGATTTTGAGAGAAGGTTAAGTACCCTTTTATAAGAGAGGTGGGGATCACTTTAGGAAAATCCTCAAATATTATATTTTTATAAAATAATTTTAGGTTTATAATAGATAAAAATGGATTTATTTCAAGGCTGAGGTGGTGATAGGTCGATATCATCTCAACCAATAGGTTTTAGACACGTTTAGTTTACCATATTAATATTGTCATTTAGATTGAACTCTTAGATAAATTGTTTATCTTTTACAATGTAGTCTTATATTTTTATATTACATGGGTAATTAACTTATTATAAAATTACACCCAAACGAAAAGTTGTTCTTTAATTACATATCTATCATTATATAAGTATTTGGGACGAAAATTATATTTTTAGGAATATTATATCACTTATTAATGTAATATTTGATTAAAAACAGATTTATTTCAATTTTGACAATATTGATTAATTGGTTTTTGTGAAAGTCATGAAAAATTCATTAATTCAAAAAAAAAATACATTAAATAAACCCTAAAATATCATATAAACCAATAAAATTAGTTTAATTCATGTAGAGGTTCAATTTTAATTTATTGGTATATTTATAATATCAATTATTTCCATCTTTCATTAATATGGTAATTACTGCATCATCAATGTATCTTAAATAAATTTAATATTTTAAGGAATAAAATTTCTAAATAAAATAAAATTATTTAGGAAATATTTTTATATTTCTAATGAATAATTATATTCGAATTTATCTTCTGTATAACCCTATATTATAAATTGTTTTGTTATTATAATTTTAATTTAAAACTCTTATCTCTTCTTTAAATAAAATAATAATAAATGTCCCTATCTAATCCATGTGGATCAACGAAGATCATATTTTAGTCCTAAGGATGATTTCATTCGAAAATAACTTATCCAATAGAATTTGGACATATTTTAGAGTAATTATAATATCATTTTTACCTTTAATTACCAATTTTACTTTTAAATGTGGTAAATTAAATTCAAAATTTATTATTCATAAAAATTATTTTCATCCAATTGAACCATATTTTACTTAATGTTTTCAATCAATTCTCTCATAATTTTGAAATTAAATTCACAAAATTGGTAAAAAAAAATTTATGGAAATTTGCATATGTGCCTAGAAGGTGGATAAATGTGTCTTGAAGGTGGGTAAAAAGACGATAAAATGGTTTAATAAATTTATATATATATATAATATTGTTATAAAATGAATCTATTGACTTTAATTTTTCAATATATGTATGATGTATCTATTTTAAGATAAATTTTTAGTTAAAACTAATTATTTAAATGAAAAGTATGTTTTTATGTACTATGTTGTATTTTTCACTATTTATAAAAAATTGAATGTTTTTTGAAAAACATCATAAATTCACACAACGAAAATTTTGATATTACAAATTATAATATGATGTCTATTTTACCAAATTAAAAACATAGGAGTTGCATAAATTAATTTAAAATTAATTCCCATTGACAAAACCAGAAAGCCAGTTTTTAAGAAGTAAAAACTATCAAAAGATTGAAATGTGTTTTTGTACAATTTAAATGTGAAATTACCTTCAATGACTTAAATTATATTAAATGATAAAAATAAAATCTAATTATACATTAAAACCACTCTAATTTATAATTTATGATTATAAATTAATTTCATTAAAAAAAATTAATTATATTTTAGTATTTTTCACTATTCATCAAAATATGAACGTTATTAGAAATTTACCGAAAATCTATCCAAACTAAATTTGTATGTTATAATTCTAAATAAGAATTTAATTTAATTACATTTAATATATAAAAGTGTCAAATATTGGATTTAAAAAGGGTTCTCCATGAAAAGGAAGAAAAACTACATTTATTGATAAATACTTATTTTATCTGAAAAATTTTATTTGTCCATATATTATGTCTAAGAAACACAAAAAATGAATGTTCAAATTATATATTATATATATATAATTAAAAATGGGGTTAATACTACTCATAACATATATTTAAATGGCTATTTTGATAGGTCATGATGCGCTTGAACTCGGTGTTGCGTGTAGAGCAAGCTGTTAAATTACTTTAAGGAGATAACATACTATGAAATCATGGTTGGTTACATTCTGCCCTACATAAATAAATTTATTCCTTGGTATTTGAAATTGTTCTTAGAAAATACATGGTTGATAAAAGAAAATACCTTTGTGGAAAACCCACATCGAAAATAAGGGTTACTAATATTTAGTATTAATAAGAGGTAAATGGAAATGAAAAAGTCACCACCAAATTAGGGTTTTGAATAGAAGAACATTGTTGGAAATTATAGAAACATAATTGGATGAAAAACATAAATATTTATAGGGTGTTATTTAGGCCGTCAATCACAAACAAGTGAAAAATAAATAGAAAATTGATGGCCTTAAAGCCACAAATCAATGATGATTTAAAATATCATCAGTTCAACAAAACATATGGTATTATGATAAAACATTATTGGGTTGTAAGTCCTCTCCATAATATTTAATAATTAATTTCTTCAAAGAATAAGAAAAAAAATAATTGATAATTAGAGTTCCATCCATTAACTAATTTCTACCACAAACTCATCTTTCTCTACAAGAGATAATAGAACACAAAAATATTCTATTAAACCTAATCATATAGGGTTTCCAAAAAAATGAATTTATAAATCATCTATCATAACATTTTAAAGATAAAATACTTTATACAAATTGGGACATCACGTAGTCCAGTGGTATTTTGTCACCCTTCGGTTGCAGGTTCAACTCTCACGGCCTTGCCGGATGGGATGAGTTGTCACCCAACCTCAGAGTTTCTCTTTTTAGAATAATCCAAAAATTATATTGATAAATTATATATCCATAATCAATAGAATAAAATGTCAGGCCTAATCCATTACAACCTTTAGACTTAACCAAAATACTTTTTTCCAAACTCAAAGTCCAAAAATTTATAAGGAAGTTCAACATAACAGAATGGAGATCTCTTTTTTCCACATTATAACATGTGAGTAACTTCATTATGTATTATCTTAAAACATTGTGAAACACTAAATTAGCAATAAAACTTATTGATTACATTCTTGATCTCTTATTCATTATAGAATTATTTATATATTCCTTATATCCAAAAATTTTGAATACTCCAACAATAATGGAATAATCAAACCATTAATCAATTTTAAGGTATTGAAGAATGTAAAATATAATTTATCCAAATCAACCATATATTATTTAAAAAACACTATCTCAGTATCAGTAAAATATTATGGTTTATCATTCCTTCAACCATGTATTTTCCAATAAGTTTATCCTACTGTTGTGTCACTTTTTTTAGTACCATATAATCTCAAATCCTCAATGAAATAGAAATGTAGTACAATCCTTATTTATTTCAATAATTAGTATAACCTATAAATCATTGATAAAACTCTCAAATGACATAATTCATTAATAAATATATAAGAACACTAATTATTCCTATTCATCAATGGTAGTATCATATTATTATTATCAAATAGAATCATTTGGGGTATACACTGTTGATTGGGACATTTATTCATGTAGTTTCCCAAATCCTTGAATATGAATAATTCTATATTTGAAACCATTTTATTACACTTGAAATCATATATTGATGTATTTTTTCCCCAAACATATAATAAACTTATATTACATTCATGAATTTACCAAGGTGATTCTTTCCACAGTTATCACATATCCGAAAATTCTTCCTCCCCTCTTCCCTTTATGCATCTTTATCTCTATCATTCTATTCTTCTCTGGCTTCCCTTAAAATCAATAGGACTCAGATATTTATTTACTTATAATATTAACACGTGATTCTATTTCTTCATATGTTTAGAATGTGTGGGAGACTATTTCCCTTGAAAATGTTGGGTTATGAAAATGAATGATATGATACTTCTTACTCATTGGATCATGAATATTACTGGAGTTCTAAATCCTTCTACTCGGCACCATTTCTAAATAATTTCATAAACTAGTATAGTTAATAAATCACAATTCATAATTCCAAACATGTAAAATAACTAACATAAATTGTACAATTTTTCCTTATAATCCATAATCATAAAAAAATGTTTTCTTTGACGAAGTATTTACTAATAAATTAGTCATAATGGTTTGTAAAGAAAATGTGAATTATCCTCAGTATATCCCTCAAGAGTGTAATAACCAAGAGTGTAGCAAGGCCTGTTATTGTGTACCATGATACCCTAGGTCAAGACCAAAACTCCTTTCCAGAGTTTTCACTCCTAGGTACATATGTTCTAGAGCCACCCCTACCTATTTGTATCCAGAAAGAGATGTATTTTTTTGGAAAACCACATAATATTTATAGTATTGATTTTTTGGATGTTCTTCTATAGTAATAATGAATGTCTATCATAGGGAAATGTTCTCTATTCATAGTTTATCTAAATATAGTTTCCAAGGTTTTTACTAAATATCCTATGATACCAACTATAACGCCTCGACCCTAGTTACCCAAAGTTGGTGCATTAATTCATAACATTGGAAAGACCACAAGAGATCATGTCTCAAAATATTGATTACTTTAGTAACCATGGAAGTACTAGATATATATATATGTTTTAAATTACACCATGAAATCAAAAAACAACATTGTGTCCCCTTTTAACACAATCATATTTTTTTTTCATATCCCTATATGTTAATAAAAATATACTTATTTGTATCCTTGGAAAAATAAAAATAATAAATGGGTGAGATCAGATGCTCAGTAAGGGTAATAATATGGAATAAACTATCAAAAATAAGCATAAAAATTTAATGAAATGTATAAGACTAAAACACAAGCCTCTTAAAAATAGAATTCTCTATAATGTAGCACATATAAATCAAATAATTCGACTTAATTATTCACAAGGATATTCTACTAGTTGAATAAACACATGTAATATCAATAGCTAATTTCATAATAATCGAATTCATAATGCTAGATATCATAACTACATAGTCAAGGCCTCATTCCAAGACTACAAATATGATTTTTTTCAAGGCCTTATGCCAAGAAACTAGTTTTTATCAGTATAACTACTGATGTATTGGTGATCTATGGCAGGCTCCACTGGTCACTTACTATGTGAAATGCATTTCTCATATGAAAAGGTTGAAATATAACGTAAACATTCATATTTAAACTAGTATACAAAATATTAATACATTAACCATAAAATGTAAATTGTATACAAATAAAAATACCACATTCAAACATATCACAAAACCTACAATAAAATATGGAAGATTGTATCAAAATAAATCAACTTTAAACAAGTGTAAAATCTATCAAAGGATGTTGACATAGATGAAATCAAAAATATTTAAGAGAAATATATCTTTCAATTTTGAAATCATTTAAAAATAAAATAATTATAAAAGAAAATATTTATTTTAAAAATATTTTTATAAGCTTGAAAGGGAATCTTAGAAGGTTTTATAATGGCATAAAATAGCCTCACCAACCGTATATGTTGATAAAATATTATTTCCTAATTTTTTTTTGAAAAAGTCATAAAGTAAATTGTTTTTAAAAAGACTTAAAGATTCTTTTCAAAAAAAATTATAAAAAGTGAAAAAGGGTATAAATGACTTTAAACCATATTGTAGGACATATTTAAAATGTTTTGAAATATATTTTTAAGAGACGCAAATGTGGGAGATAATAATGTCCCAGTAGATACTTACGTACAAACAACCTCAGATAATAAAGAGATTATAAAATTAACCCTTACCTTGTAATTTTACTTAGTTGAGGGTACATTAACCACCTGTATAATAGTTAAAAAATTGTTATTAAATTATAAAAGAACCATAGTCATAAATATGATATCATATATGATCTTCTAATATTTCTTGGTTAATAATATTTCAGTAGTATCATTGTTTCGGGTGTTAAAAGATTCTTTTCCTTTATTTGTATTGTCACATAAGTAATGTTTGTCATTGATAGGATGTATATTATTCATATACAGAAATATAATAATATTTTAAAAATTATTTTATGTCATAAGTTGAAAATTATTCTTTTATGGATTCGATGTGGAATGAATCTCCTCACATTCGTGGAGACGGAAATCCGTACGTACGCACAAGCGACAATATCATTCTATTGATGGTGAAATAATATGTAATTGGATGGTATATAATATATAAAAAATAACTATCATGTTATATATATTATTTACATCAATTATAATCAAAATTATCCCCATCCAAATAATGAAGTGGTGAATAACAAACTACACCATGACGTGGAGACGGTAAGCCATACATACAAATGTTTGATGTCTTTGTCATTCACTAGATGGATATATTAATGAATATGGTTGTAAAATATTTATAACAACATATCATTATTTACAAGTTACTGGAGTTATTATTTTGGTATTGAATCAACAAATAAATAGGAAGTTGAAGAAGAAAAGAAAATGAAAGAGGTAATGAAATAATTACATCTTCTTTAGGCGCTTAATTTTGATTTGAACAAAAGGGATTCATAGGTTGGATTTATGATCAAATTATGTCCTTTAGGTTTAGTTGAGTGTTTTTGGGAAGATATTTGAGTAAGGTTTGGCCATTCCAAATGGATTTGGAGGTGTCATTTTGAGATATTGGGATGTATGCTTTTATAAGAGAGGTGAGGGACACTTAAGGAAAAGCATGAAATATTATTTTATTATTTAATGATTATTAATTTATAATGGCTCAAAATGGATTTATTTAGAGGTTGAGGTGGGGATGGGTCTATATCCTCTCATACAATAGGTTTTATAAAGGATCAGTCACCATATTAGCCTTATCATTTAGATTTAACTCTTAGTTAAATAGTTTAACATTTACAATGTCTTCTTTTATTTTTATATTTCATCATTAATAAACTTACATTAAAATTACAAGTGAACAGAAAGTGGTTAATTAAGGAAATATGTATCTTAATATAAGTCATTTGGATTGTATTTATATTTTTAGGAAAATTATATCATTTAATAATATATTATTTCTTAAAAAACATATTTATACGAATTTTGACACTATTTAGTCTTTGGTTTTTATGAAATTCATGAAAACATGATTACTTATAAAAAAATCATTAAATGAACCCTAAAGTTTCATATTATCCCCAAAAATTAGTGTAATTCATCAAAAGTCTCAATTTACATTTATTTGGATATTTATAATATCAATTATTTTAATCATTCATTAATAAGGTAATTACTGCATCATCATTGTGTCAGAAATAAATTTACTTATTTAATGTATAAAAATTATAAGTAAAATAACAATATGTAGGAAATATTTTATCTCTCTTATAAGTATTTATAGTCAAATTTATATTATGTATAAACCTATATTGAATTTTTTTTAGTAATTATAATTTCAATTTTACACATTTAACTCTTCTTTAAATAAAATAATAATAAATGTCCATACCTTATCCAAGTTGATAAAATAGGATCATATGTTATTAATAAGGTTTATATTGGTCAAAAAAATATCCAATATAATTGGGGAATGTTTTAAGGTAATTATAATATCATTTTTACCGTTAATTACCCTATTTACTTTTAACTATCGAAAATAAGCTTCAAAAGATACAATTCAAAAAAAATTATTTTTATCCTATTAAACAACATTTTACATACTGATGTTAATTGTGTCATTCAGATTTTTTAAATTCAATTAACAGAATATAAAAAATTATTTTTTATGCAAGTTTAAAAAATGTGCCTAGAAGGTGGCGAAATGTGTCTAGAAGGTGGGTAAAAAGACGTCAAAATGGATCCATAAAATTTTATACATCCAATATTATTATAAAATGACTTCAATAAATTAAATTGTACTAATATATGTATTATTTATCTATTTTAAGATAAAATTTATAAATAAAATAATTATTAAAATGAAAAAGTTGGTTTTTATGTAATATGTAGTACTTTCACTATTCATTAAAAATTGAATGTTTGCAGAAAAATACCAAATAATCCTCGAAAGCTAATTTTGATATTCCAAATTCAAATATGAGATTTATTATACCATATTAAAAACATAGGAGTTTCATTAATTAATTTAAAATTAATTCTCGTTGCAAAAACCTGAAAGAGGGGTTTTAAGAAGTAAAAATTATAAAAAGATTGTCATGTGTTTTTGTACAATTTAAATAGGAAATTACATAAAATTAGATATATTATATTAAATGATAAAAATATAATCTAATTATACTTTTAAACCAATCAAATTTATAATTTAGTACTATAAATTATTTTGATTAAAAAGTTTTTTTAATTAAAATTTAGTATTTTTCACTATTCAACAAAATATGAAAGTTATCAGGAAAATACCAGATATTTGTCCAAAATTAATTTTTAAGTATTTATTATAAATAAGAATTTAATTTCATTAAATTTAATATATAAAAGTTTTAAATATTGGATTCAAAAATTGTTCGCCATTAAAAGGTGGAAAACTACATTTTTTTTAAATTCATAGTTTATTGGAAAAATTGAATTTGACCTTATATAATTAATAAGAAACAAAAAATGTGAATGTAAAAATTATATAAGATATATATAATATTAAAAATGTGGTTAATACTATTAATAACCACTATTTCAACGACTAGTTTGATAGGTCGTGATGTGCCTAAACTCGGTGTTGCATGTAGCGCAAGGTATTAAATTAATTTTAAGAGATAAGGTACTATGAAATCATGGGGTCCTACATTCTACACTCCATCAATAAATTTCATCCTCAAAATTAGAAAATTTTCATCAAAAATAAAAGTTTGAAAATAGAAAATAATTTTGTGAAAAACACATATCAGAAATAGGGTTACTAATATTTAGTCATAATAAGAGGGAAAGGTAAATGAAAAATTCACCACAAAATTAGGGTTTTGAATAGGAGAATATTGGTGGAAATTATAACAAAATAATTGTATGGAAACCCTATATTTTTATAGGTAGTTATTTACTTCATCAATCACAAACACGTTCACAATAAATGGAAAATTGATTCCCTCAAAGTCATATATATATGATGATTTAAAAAATAATCATTTTAAAAAACATATGGTATTAGGATAGCACATTTTTGGTTTTGAGGTCCATTACCAAACGTTTAGGAAATAATTTCTACATAGAATATGAAGAAAAATAATACTTGATAAGTAGAGTTTCGTCCATTATCTAATTTCTACCACAAACTCATCTTTCTCTCCCAAAGATAACAGCACAAAAAAATATTCTATTAAATGTAATAATAAATGGTTTCCAAAAAATTATATTTCATCCATAATACCATTTAAAAAACAATGTTATAAAAACTGGGACATCACGTAGGCTAGTGGTATGTGATGTACCCTTGTCTCCCTTTGGTTGCGTGTTCAAGTCTCACAGCCTTATCGAACATGACGGGTTGTCGCCCGACCTCTAGGTTATACATTGTATAATAGTAAAAAAATAATCATAAGAAATTATTTAACCTTAAACAATAGAATAAAATGTCAATTGTAATCCATTCCAACCTTTAGACTTATCCAAAATACTTATGTCCAAACTCACAGTCCAAAAATTTATAAGGAAGCTCAACATAACAGAATGAAGATCACTTTTTTCCACAAAATAACATGTGATTACCTTCATAATGTATTCTATTAAACAATGGAAAAACCCTAAAAGTTCATAAAAAACTATTTATAACATTCATTCTACCTTATTTCCTATTGAATACTAGATATATTCATTATATCCAAAAATTTTGAATACTCCAACAATGATGGAATAAAAAAACCATTAATTAGTTCCAAGGTAGTCAAGAATATCCAATATAATTTATCCAAATAAACCATCTCTTATTCCAGATTCACTACCTCAGTATCAGGACCATATTAATGTTTATCTTTTCGTTAACCATGTATTTTACAAAAAGTTTAACATGTCATTGAGTCACTTTTCATAGTAATATATAATCTCAAAACCTCAACAAAATAGTACTGATGTTCAATCCTTATTTATTTACATAATTAATATAACTAGTACATGCTTGATAAAACACTCCAATAACATAATTAATTAATATATTTATATATAAGAACCCAAATTATTCTTCCTTAATAGTGGTAGAATCAATACATGAGTATTTTTCAAGAGAAACTTTTGCGGTATACATTGATGATTGGGACATTGATTCGTGTAGTGTCCCAACTCCGAGTAGATAAGAATTGTACCTTTGCAACCATTTTCATACGCTTTCAATAAAATATTAGTTTCCTTTTTCACCTCACTTATAACAAACTCTTGTTCCCTTAAAACATTTACCATGTTGATTCTTTCTAAAGTTATAACATATATGAAAATTCTTCTTTCCCTTCTTTATTTTATCCACATTTCTCTCTACCATCATTTTATTATCTAGTTTCACTTAAAATCCATAGGACTCAGAGAATTCATTACTTATCTTATTAACACATGATACTATTTATTCATATGATGATAATACATGGGAGATTATTTCCCTTATAAATGATGTCTTAAGACCATTAAATATATGATCCTTCTTACTCTTTAGATCATGTGTATATTTGGAGTTCTCATTCCTTCTACTGGGCACCATTTCTAAACAATGGAATACACTAGGTTCGATTATGGGTCCCAATTCATAATTCCAAACATGTAAAATATCTAACATAAATTGGATGTTTTTTCCCAATAATCCAATATCATAAAAAAATGTTTTCTTTAAGGATGTATTTACTCAAAAATCCTTCATATTGGTTTGTAATAAATATGTGAATTATCCTAAGCATATCCCCTATGAGTGTCGTAACCAAGAATGTATTAAGGCCCGATGTTGTGTACTAGGATACCCTGGGTCAATCCCAAAACTCATTTTCAATGTTTTCACTTCTAGGTACATCTGCGCTAGAGCCACCTCTACATGTTAGTATCTAGAAAGTGATGTATTTACTTTGAAAACACTCATAATATTTACACTGCCAAATTTTTGGATGTTCTTATATACTAATTATCAATTTATATCTTAGGGTAAGGTTTTCTAATCAAATTTTATCTAAATATCGTTTCCAATATTTGTACATAACATTTAATGATACCAACTGTAATGCCTCGAACCTAGTTACCTAGAGTTGATGCATTATTAAATAAAATTTCCATGATCAAATTAGATCATGTCTCAAATGGCCGATAAGTTTTATAGGATTGGAATTACTATATACATACATGTGTTGTACATTAAATCATGAAATTAAAATCAAAAACATTGGGTCCCATTTGAAGAAACTCATTTAGTTTACCCTATCCTTACAGGTTAATCGTAATATTATTTTTTTGCACCCTGGGAAAAATAAATCATAAGAAATGGGTGAACTCAGATGCTTAGTAAGGATTACAATATAGCAGAAACTATCATAAATAAGTATAATCATTTTTGGCAATGTATAAAACTAAAACCCAATCCTCTTAAACCTAAAATTATGTACAATGTGGCAAATATAAATCAAATAATGTCATTTACTTATTCACATGGATATTCTACTAGACAAATAAACAAATGTAATATCAATAGCTACTTTTATAATGATTGAATTAATAATGTAGGACATCATAACCACATAGTCAAGGCCTCGTTCCAGGACTTCAAATAAGATTTTTTCAAGGCCTTATGCGAAGACACTAATTTGTCTCATAAGACCTGCCTATGCATCAAGGAGCTTTAGTAGACTCCACTCGTCACTTAATTAGTCCAATGAATTACCCATACTGAAAGGTTGAAACCTAACATAAGAATTCATATTAAAACTAGAAAAAAAATGTCAATACGTTAACCATAAAAAATGAATGGTATAAAAATAACACATCCCCAGTCAAACATATCCCAAAACCTTATTACAATATTGAAGATTGTATCATAAAAAATTGACTTCAATCATATTTAAAATCCATTAAAGTATTTTGACATATATGCAATCAATACTATTTGAGAGAAATATCTCTTTCTATTTTGAAATTATTTAAAAGTCACATTATTATAAAAGAAAAAATTTATTTTGAAAATTTTCTTATAAGATTGTAAGAGTGGATTTTATTTTTTTATAATTTTAGAAAATAGCAGCATACACTATATAAGATTAAAAAAACATGTATTCCTTAATTTGTCGAAGAGGACATAATGTACCTTGTTTTGAAAATGAAAGAATGATTCCTTTCAAAAAAAATTATAAAAAGTAAAAAAAGGGTATAAATGACTTTAACCCATATTGTAGGAAATAGTAAACATGTTTTGAAATACATTTTTATGAAACAGGGATGTGGGTGATAATCAAGTACCAATCGATACTTACGTACAGACAACCTCATATAATAACGAGTTTATTAAATTATCCATTACCTCATACTTTTCCTTAGAAAAGGGTAAATTAATCTATTGTCTAATAATTAATTCAATTTTGTTAAATTATAAGAGAACCACATACATAAACATGATATCTTATATGATCTTCTAATATTTATTTGTTAATAATATTTTCATTGTATCATTGTTTCGAGTGTTAACTGATTCATTTTCGTTTATATATTTTGTTAGATAATTCATGATTTTTCTAGATAGTATGTATTTTATTCATATTCAGAGTGATATTATGTTCTTAAACATTATTTTAAATCATAAATTCAAAATTATACTTGAATGGTTACGATGGGGAATGAATCTCATCGCGTTCATGGAGATTGTAATCTGTACGTACGCACGAGTGACAATATCATTCTATTGATGGTGAAATAATATGTAATTGGATGATATATCATATATAATAATCATTAACATTTTATATTTGTTATTTAAATCAATTATACTCGTTATTATACACATCTAAATAATGAAGTGTTGAATAACAAACTACACCACGACATGGAGACGGTAAGCCGTATGTACGCACGTATAGTGAATTTTCATTCATAGGATGGATATAATGATGAATATGGTTGTAAAATTTGTAAAATAAAATATGAGTATTTAGAAGGAATTGTAGTAATTATTTTGGTATGGAATAAACTAATAATGTGGAAATGGAAGAAGAAAATAACTTGAAATATGTGATGAAATAATTAACTCTTCTTCGAGTACTTCTTTTTAATTTGATCAAATGGGCTCCTTAGGTTGGAATTTTGATAAAATTAATGACTCTAAATTGAGTTGAGGGTAGATGATAAGATATTTGAGTATTCTTTAGCATATCCAAATGGCTTTGGAGGTGTGATTTTGAGAGTTGGGTAAGTAACATTTTATAAGAGAGGTGATGGTCACTTTTGGAAAAGCTTGAGATATTATTTTATTATAAAATAATTTTCAGTTTATAATGGCTCAAAATGGATTTATTTCAAGTCTGAGGTGGGGATGGGTCAAAATTTTCTATGAAAAATGTTTTAGACATGTTTAGGTCACCATATTATCCTTATCTTTCATATTTAACTCTTACTTAAATAGTTTAACTTCTACAATGTCTTGTTGTATTTTTATATTAAATGGTTAATAATCTTACAATAAAACGACTAGAGAACACCAAGTTTTTATTTAATGACATATCTATAATTATAAAATTTTTTTGATGATCCACATATTTTTGGGATTATTATATCATTTAATAATATAGTATTTGTTTTAAAAACTCATTTATGCCAATTTTGACACTATTTAGAATTTGGTTTTTGTGAAATTTTTAAAAACATGTTTACTTTGAAAAAATACAATAAATCAACCCTAAAATTCCATATTTACCTATAAATTTTGGGTAATTCATCAAAATTCCAAATATAAATTTATATTTATATTTATAATATCAATTATTTTACTCTTTCATTTATAATGTAATTACTGCATCGTCATTGTGTCATAAGTAAATTTTATTATTTAAATTATAAAAATTATATATAAAATACCAATATATAGAAAATATTTTTATCTTTATAATGAATATTTATAGTAGAATTTATAATATGTATAACACTATACTAAAAATGTTTTTGTTATTACAATTTCAATTTAATACTTTTTACTATTATTTAAATAAAAGAATAATAAATGACCTTATCTAATCCAGGTGGATCAAATAGAATCATATTTTATTCCTGAGGTTGATTTTGGTCGATAAACACTTGTCCTTTAGAATTAGGACATCTGTTAGGTTAATTATATTATCAATTTAAGCTCAAATTACACTATTTATTTTTAACTGTGGTAAATAAAATTCAAAAGTTACTATTCCCCAAAAAATTATTTTCATCTTATTCAACCCCATTTTACCTTCTGATGTAAATAGTGTTTCCTAGATTTTTGAAATTCAATTCACAGAATCCGTAAAACTATGTTTTATGAAAATTTTCAAATGTTACTAGAAGGTGGGTAAATGTGTCCAGAAGATGGGTAAAAGACGTTAAAATTGATCAATAAACTTTTATATATGTAATATTGTTATAAAATGACTCTAATGACTTATATTGAAATAATATATGTATTATGTATCTATTTTAGTATAAATTGTAATTAAAAATAATTTTTTAAAGGAATAATTCAGTTTTTATGTACTCTCCAGTATTTTTAACTATTTATAAAAAATTGAATGTTTTAAGAAAAATAACAAAATTTCCACTAAATCTAATTTTGATATTCCAAATTCAAAAATTATCTCTATTTTACCAAATTCAAATCCTAGGAGGTGCGTTAAATAATTAAAAATTAATTCCCATTGTTAAAACCAGAAAACGAATTTTTAGGAAATAAAAAATATCAGAAGATTGACATGTGTTTATATCAAATTTAAATGTGAATTTACATCCAATGAACTCAATTATATTAAATGATAAAAATATAATCTAATAATACATTAAAACCACTAAAATTTATAATTTATCACTATAAATTATTTATATTAAAAAAATGTTTTTAATTAAAATTTAGTATTTCTCACTATTCATCAAAATATAAAAGTTATAAAAAAAGTATCCAAAATTTTTCCATACTAAATTTTTATGTCCCGATTCAAAAGAAGAATTTAATTAAATTAAATTGGATATATAAAACTATCAATTACTGTATTTAAAAAGGGTTCTCCATTAAAAGGCGGAAAAACTGAATTTTTTGAAAAATAATTCCTTCATCCGAAAAATAGAATTTGTCATTATATTATTTTTAATAAATACATAATATGAATTTTAAAATTATATATGATATATATGAAATTCAAAATATGGTTAATACTCTTCATAAAATCTTCTTAAATGGCTAGTTTGATAGGTCGTGATGCACTTGAATATAGTGTTGTGTCAAGATCATGCTGTTGAATTATATTAAAGAAATAACATACTATGAAATCCTGGTGTGTTAAAATGTATTTACCAATAAAATATTTTACAAGGAAAAATTTTCTATTCTAATGGAATTATTAACTTCCAAAAACTTTTCAAGATAATACATTTCCCATTACATATTCACTAATCATGATATTTCATAAATCAGGGAATGTTTATGTGGTGTACTGTGATTCTTTGGGATCTAGGTTGGGGTGTGTTCTCATGTAGGGATATCATGTTGTTTTTTATGGATCACATCAATTATAGTTGTAACACCCCAAGCTTCCACGATACACTTTTCTTTGAATAATATAGTAGTGTGTGTTGTACGCAACTTCGAGTCCCAACACACACCACAACCAATCAAACTATCTGTTATGAATAGTAATACCCACTTTTTGAAATTTTATACATTTTTTCTTTCAAAATGGACTTCATTTTTGGATTATGAATATCGAAATTAGCTTAGGGTAAATTTTTGGTATTTTTGGATAGCTTTCATATTTTGATGAATAGTGAAAATTACTAAATTTTAATTAAAAACAACTTTTCTAATCGAAATAATTAATAGTGATAAATTATGAATTAGAGGTATTTTAGAGTATAATTAGATTATATTTTTACCATTTAATCCAATGTTGGTAATTGGACACAATTTTACATTTAAACTGCACATAAGCAAGTACCAATCTTTTGATAGTTATTATTTCTTAAAAACACGCTTTTTGTTTTGACAACCGGAATTAATTATAAATTAATTTTTTCCACTTGTGTGTTTTGAATTTAGAAAAATTCATTTAATATTTATAATCAGGAGGTCAAAATTGTGTAAATATGTAACTTTTATTTTTAGAAATTTTGAATAATTACTTCGGTAAATATTCTATTTACCATGGTTAAAGGGTAAATCCGGTAAAAAAGGGTAAAAAATTATATTATAATAATGTTAATTTATCCTAAAACATTTCATAAACTTATTTGTTGATACATTTCCGACCATTGGCATCTTTGGGGCGATTTTTGGATTCCATGGAGCCACTTGTAAGTGATAAGGACACTTTATATTAATTAAGTTAAAATAAATACAAAAATTACATAAGCATATATCTTTTAGAAAAAATAAATTTACATAGATTTATATATGTTATTTTTTTACTATAAATACTCATTATAAATATAGAAAGATTTCCTGAATAACGGTATTTTTTTATAATTTTTAGACACTGAATAATAAAGTTTATTTATGACACAATAATGATGTAGTATTTTCCTTATTAATAAAAGAATCAAATAATTGGTATTATAAATGTTAAAATAAATATAATCTGAATGTTTTGAGGACATCCATGAATTTTATTGGTCAATATTACATGTTAATATTTCTTAAATTAATTTTTTTCGAATTAATAACGTTTTTAAGGTTTTAAAAAATTATTAAATAGTGTTAAAATTGACATAAATGAGTTTTTAAAAAAATATTATATTATTAATTGATATTCTATTCCTAAAAATCTAAGGATCAGCCGAAAGACTTATATAATGATAGGTGTATCATTAATGGACCACTTTGGGGACTGTTGGAAGTATATTTTAAGTTTATTAAATATATAATATAAAAATACAAGGAGACATGGTAAATGTCAAACCAATTAACTAAGAGTTAAAACTAAAAGATAAGGTTAATAAAGTGACCCAAAACTGTCTAAAACCTATTGGATGAGTTGTTTTCGACCCATACCCACCTTATCCTAGAAATAAACATGTTTTTAACCCCTAGAAACCTAATATTAATTTATTATAAAATAATATTTCTGGATTTTCCAAAGGAGCCCGTCACCCCTCTTATAAAAGGGCACTCCCCCTTCCCACCAATTCACACTGTCAAAGTCTTTTTGATCGGCCAACACCTACCCAAATATCCTCCCAACTTCCGTCACTTCAACCTAGAGGCCTTAGTTTGATCATAATGCCATCCTATGGAGCCCTTTTGATCAAATCAAATGGAAGAACATGAAGAAGAGGTAATGTTTTCACCACCCTCTTTCAAGTTCCTTTCTTCTTAAACTTCTTGATTCTTTTTTATTTCCATTATAAAATAATAAGTCTAGTATCTTAAATATAATATGATTTTATTATAAATATGATACAACCATATTCATTATTCTATCCATCTTTTGAATGACATGTCACCATATGTGCATACGTACAGCTTGCCGTCTCCACGTCGTGGTGTAATTGTTATTCAAAACATTGTTATTTGGATGGGTATGATAATGATTCATAATTGATGTAAATAATAAATATAACATGACAATGATTCTATATATATGATATAATATCCAATTATATATTATTTTAATATCAAAATAATTATATTGTCCCTCATGCGTACGTACGGACTACAGACTCCACGAACATGACAAGATTCATTCACCATCATATCCATTCAAGACTAATTCTAATTTGATGTTTAAAAATAATGTTTAAGGATTTGATATAATTCTGTATATGAATAATATACAACCTAAAAATAACAAACATGACTTATGTAACAAAAAATATAAAAGAAAACAAGTAAGTTAACACCCGAAACGACGATACTACTAAGATATTATTAACAAGCAATGTTAAAAGATCACATATGATATCATATTAATGTATATGATTATTGTATAATTTAATAACAACTATTTAACCATTATACTAGAGGTTAAACTACAATCAACCAAGGAAAATTACAAGGTAAGGGTTTATTTTACAATCTCTTGAAAAGAATCTTTCCATCATTTTCCAAACAAGGTACTTTTTGACATTTTCGACAAATTTAAGGCAAGAATGATTTTTTTAACTTATACAGAGGATGTGGATATTTTACACTATTATAACATCATCAAAGATTCCCATACAAGATTATAAGAATATTTTCAAACTAAATTTTTTCTTTATAATTAAGTGACTCTTAAATAATTTCAAAATAGAAAACGATATTTCTCTAAAAAGTGTTTTGATTTCATCTATGTCAACATCCTTTTATGGATTTTAAGTTTATTTGAAGTTGATTCATTATGATATAAAACTTCCATATTGTATTGAAGGTTTTCTGATATGTTTGACTTTGGATGTGCTATTTTTATACCATTCAAGGTTTATGGGTAAAGTATTGACATTTCATATGCTAGTTTTAATACGAATGTTTATGATATGTTTAAACCTTTTCATTTGAGGAATGTATTGGACTTAGTAAGTGAAGGGTGGAGCCCGCTATAGATCCTTGATGCATCAGTAGGTCTCTTGAGACAACTAGACATGGAATTTTCTAAGGCCCTTTTCCAATTTGATATATGGTTTTGTTCGAGGCCTTAATTATTTTTAGACATCTTGGTCAAGGCCTTTAAAAAATGTTTCAGAATTTTCGGAATTATACATTCCCTCATTATGGAAATAATATTGATGGTTCATGTGGTCATTTGACTAGTAGAATACCCATGATTATTTTTTATTATGGAATTATTTACTCAGATCATATTCTTTCCATAAAGGTATTCACGTTTATTATTGGTAAAGGCATGTGGTTTCAATTATTCACCTTGCATAATGTTTATGTCATTTTCCACTGTATTACTTACCCTTACTGAGCATTTGTGCTCACCCCTTTCTTATGTTTCATTTTCCCAGGATATGATGAAGTTAGTTATGAGTGACCTTAAGGCATAATCTAGGAGGCTAGGTTTTTTCTAATGAAATATATTTGTGTTTTATTTCTCTTCAAGCTGTAATGTTAAACTTATATATGAATCTTTTTTCCAGTAATATTAAATTGATCGGTCTTTCGAGACATGATTTCCTTGTGATAATACCAATGTTATGTAATAATGCATCAACTCTAGGTAACTATAGTTGGGGAATTATAGTTGCTATCAGATGAAGTTTAGTACAAACCTTGGAAACTAGATTTAGATAAACTCTGATTAGAGCACACAACCCGAAGATAGAATTTGAGGATTTGTATAGAAGAACTTCCTATAATTTTGGTATTGTAGAGATTTTGTGAGTTTTCCGAGCAATACATCCCTGTCTGGATATGAGCAGGTAGAGGAAACTCTAGCACAGATGTACCTAGGGTTAAAACCTGAAAACACCGCTTTGAGCTAGACTCGAACGGGAACTGGTGCACAACAACGGGCCTTGCTGCACTCTTGGTTACAACACTCCCGGGGGATGTGCTTAGGATAATTCTCATTTTCTTTACAAACCATTATGATGGGTTAATGAGTATATACTTCCACAAAGAAAACATTTTCTATGACTATGGATTATATCCATAAACTGTTGAATTTATGTTAAGTGTTTTAGAAGTTTGGAATTATATATTTCGATTCATAAACTAATCTAGTTTATGCCATTGTTTAGAAATGGTGCCTAGTGGAAGGAATATAAACTATATCAATGAACGCACTCCATGTAGGGATTTCCCTCCTACTTAAGATAATTATAGTGGAGCTAGTGATATAACTGGTGCTGATTAGCTAATCACTATATTGGGACAACTCACTCAGGTTATGAATAATAACCTTACCCGTATGGAACACCCAGATCCACAACATGGAGGATCAATGTTAGATCGCTTCATGAGGAAACAACCACAAACATTAAATGGGAGTAAAAATTCATTAGTGGCTGAGCAATGGATAAATTCCTTATAGAAAATATTCCATGCCTTGGGGAGTAGTGAAAGGGAAAAATTTATCATGGTAGTTTACCACCTCATAGGAGATGTTGATCAATGGTGGTAATTGATTCAAAACAAAAATTAAGATGATGAAGTGTCAAATTTGGAATGGAGGGAGTTCAAATATATTTTCATAGAAAAATACTTTCCTTGTGACCATCTATGAAATATGGAAAGACAATTTCTCAGTCTGAGGCAAAAGGAGGATGAGAATATCACAAAGTATGAGGCTAACTTGACAAGGTTATCGAGGCATGCTGAAGATCATATACGTAACCCAAGAAGTAAGATTGATCATTTATTTGATGGGTTAAAACCATTTCTCCATTGAGCATTAGTATCACAATCCTTCTCATCAAACGAAGATATTGTCTCGTGTGATATCAAGACAGAAAAGGAATTCTCTAAGTCTTATGACATTAAATCAAATAAAGAGAAGAAGAGATCTGCTGAATAATCTTGGAAAGTAAATAAGGAATCAGGGAAGAAGGGAAGAATTGAATTTCCAACCTATGGTAACTGTGGAAGGAAGCACCATGTTGCATGTCTAAAAGGAAAAGGAGTATGATACAAATGTGGACAGAAAGGCCATCTAGCTGGTGATTGTAAAGGAAAGAAAGAAACTGCCAATGTTCAATGATACAATTGCAGGGAGATGGGACATTATGCAAATGAATGTCCTAAGCGTCAAGGAAACTTACCTCAGAAAAGGCCAAAGGATCAAGGCCAAGCTTATGCAATCACTACTGCTGAGTTTTAAGCCCCAAAAGACGTGGTGGCAGGTAATTTAATGCTTTCCTCAAGTTTAGAAAATGTATTATTTGATTCTAGATCATCACATTATTTCATATCTTCCCAGTTTTCTAAGAAAATTAGATATTTCCAATTTTATTTAACAAGGGATTTACCTGTTAATACTTCTAAGGGAAGTATCATTGCTATAAAGTTCTGTGAATCGGTCCCCATTAGAGTACATAAATTTTCTTTATCTGCTGATCTCATCGTCATAACCATTATTGAATTTGATATAATCCTCAGTATATATTTTCTTTTGAACCATGATGCAAATATTTATTATAAGAAGAAGGAGGTTACGATTTTTGATGATGATGATGATAAAGAACACCTTATCTTGAGAGCAGAATTTTCACCACCTAATTCTTATCTAGATCCACCCCGAGTAGCTCAACTAAATTCAATTATCGATGAAGAAGAGAATGAAATAACTATGAGTGAGGAAGGGAATGTTGAAATAGAGGATATACCTATTGTGAAATAATATGTTGATGTGTTTCTTGAATATTTACCTGGACATCCTCCAGAACGAGAAATTGAGTTTTCCATTGATTTAATTCCTGGTTCAAGGCCTATATCAAAGAACCCTTATAGAATGTCCACTCTGTAATTAGTTGAACAAAAGAAAAAAACTAGATGAATTGAAAAATAAAGGATTTATTCTCCCTAGTGTTTCCCCATGGGGAGCCCCTGTCCTTTTTGTTAAGAAGAAAGATGGATCTATGTGGTTATGTATCGACTATATGGAAATGAATGCTATGACAATAAAGAACAAGTATCCCCTACCTCGCATTGATGACTTATTTGACCAACTTCATGGAGATCAATACTTTTCAAAGATTGACCTTTGATCTGGATACCATCATTTGTGTGTGAAGAAGGAAGACATTCCGAAGACAACATTTCAAGCCAGGTACAGACATTACGAGTTTTCAGTAATTCTTTTTGGATTGACTAATGCACCCTCTGTATTCATGGATATAATTAATAGAGTTTTCAAGAAATATCTCGATGATTTTGTGGTGTTATTTACTGATGATATCTTGGTATATTCCAAAAGCTACGAAGATCATGAAAATCACTTGTGCATTATCCAGAAGACTCTTAAGAGGCATGAATTATATGAGAATTTTAGCAAGTGTGAATTCAGGCTTCAATAGATTTCTTTTCTTTGCTAAATTTTCTCTAAGGATGGAATTTCTCTTTATCCTTCTAAGACTAAGGCAATCCAATAATGGACAGAATCGACAAGTATAACTGAGGTATGCAGTTTTATTGGTTTAGCAGGATATTATCGGTGTTTCATCCAGAATTTTGCCGGATTGGCTAACCAATTAACGAAGCTCACACGTAAAGGGGTTAAATTTGTTTGTACAAAAGAGTGTGAAGAATGATTTGATGAATTGAAGAGAATATTAGTCAATGCTCGTATATTTACTCTACCGTCGGGGAATGACGGGTTTTTTATTTATAGTGATGCATCAAAGAATGGACTTGGTTGTGTCCTTATGTAGAATGATAGGGTTATTTCCTATACATCAAGAAAACTAAAAATTCATGAGCAAAACTATCCTACTCATAATATTGAGATTTATACTATAATCTTTTCTTAGAAGATATGGAGACATTATCTCTATGGTGAAAATGTGAGATTTATACTGATCACTAGATTTTGAAGTATATTATCTCACAGAAATAACTCAACATGAGGGAAAAGAGATTGTGTGAACTACTCAAGGATTATGATTGCATGATACACTACCACTCGGGGAAGGCAAATAAGGTGGCATATGCTTTGAGTAGAATGGATCATGGAATTTTGAACAAGATGAGAGTTGAAAAGGATTCTATATACATGGATCTAGTAAAGATAAATATAGGAATCACCATGGAAGGTGAAACATCAATACTTTTTCAAAAGGTTTCCAAACCATCTTTACTAGAAAGGATAATGAGTTCTCAGACTAATGATGAAGAGTTTAAAAAGAAGATTAAAGCTGTGAATGATGGGAGATTGAGTGACTTTTTGTATGAAGATAGAATTTTGAAGATTGGGAAGAGACTTTGTGTTCCTGATATACCTGATCTAAAAAGAGAATTTTTGGATGATTCTCATAGTTACAATTTCTCTATACACCCTGGGAGCACCAAAATGTATAGATATTTAAAGAAAAAATTTTGGAGGGACAACATGAAGAGGGAGATTGATGATTTTATGTCAAGATGTATGGTTTTTTAATATGTGAAAGTTGTAAGGTAATAGCCTGGAGGAGTCATGCAACCTCTTCCCATACCTGATTGGAAATGGGATAATATAATGATATACATTGTCATGGGACTACCAAATACTCCAAGAAGGAATGATGTAATATGGGTCATTGTTGATCGTCTAACCATGTTAACACATTTTCTTGATATAAGGGAAGATTTACCACTTGAACATCTAGCATGACTATATATTAATGAAGTTGTGAGGCTTTATGGAGTACCCCTATCAATTGTTTCGGATCACAATCCCCATTTTAAATCATGATTCTGGAAATGTCTTCAGAAGGCCACTGATACTAAGCTTCATTTGAGCACTGCCTACCACCCTCAAACAGAAGGAAAATCAGAACGAACTATTAAAACAATAGAATACATGTTCAGATCCTTCTCACTTTACTTTCAGGGTACGTGGGATCAATATTTAATTCTGGTAGAATTTTCCTATAACAATAGATTCAATTCAAGTATTCGGATGGCACCATATAAAGAGTTATATGTAAAGAGATGTCGCACACCAACCATTTGGGATGACGTTTGTGAAAGAAAACTTGTAGGCCCAGAACCTATTGAGGAAACAATGGAAAAGGTATTGGTAATCCAAAACAACATCAAAGCAGCTCAAAGTAGGTAGAAGAGCTATGCCGATAACCGAAGGAAGGATTTGGAATTTCATGTAGGAGATCATGTTTTCTTAAAAGAATCTCCATGGAAGGGTGTTATACGTTTTGGTAAGAAGGGTAAATTGAGTCCCTGGTACATCGGACCATTCGAAATTCTAGAACGAATTGGGGTTGTAGCTTGCCATTTGGAAATGCCGCCAAGTCTCTCTAAAGTTCACGATGTGTTCCACGTATCAATGTTGAGAAAATACATGCCTGACCCAATGCATGTACTCAACTATGAGGAATTAGAACTGGAACTTGATCTATCTTATTGAAAAGATCCTATCAATATTCTTGATACGATATAACAAGTGCTAAGAAACTAGAAGACCTGTCTGGAAAAAGTTCTATAGATAAACCATAGGATGGAAGAGGAAATATGGGAACCCGGGGAACTTCTGATGAAGAACCACCCGAGTCTCTTCATGCGGTAGTATTCTAGAAATTTTGAGGATGAAATTATTTGAAGGAGGGGAGAATCTAGCACCCCAAGATTCCATGGTATGCTTCTCTTTTAATAATATAGTAGCGTGTGTTTTACGCAACTTCGAGTCCTAATACACACCACAACCAATAAAACTAGCCATTATGAATAGTAATACACACTTTTTGAAATTTTATAAATTTTATCTTCCAAAATGAACTTCATTTTTGGATTCAGAATATCAAACTTAGATTAGGGTGAATTTTTGGTAGTTTTCAGATAACTTTCATATTTTGATGAATAGTGGAAATTACTAAATTTTAATTAGAAACAACTATTTTAATAGAAATAATTAATAGTGATAAATTATGAATTTAAGGGATTTTAGAGTATAATTAGATAATATTTTTTCCATTTAAAACATTTTTGGTAATTGGACATAATTTCACATTTAAACTGGGCATAAGCAAATACCAATCTTTGGATAGTTATTATTTCTTAAAAACACACTTTTTATTTTGACAACGAGAATTAATTTTAAATTAATTTCTGCCACTTCTGTGTTTTGAATTTAGTAAAATGGATTCCATATTTAGAATCATGAGATCAAAATTTTGTAAATAGGTAACTTTTATTTTTAGACATTTTGAATAATTAATTCGGTAAATATTTTATTTACCATGGTTAAAGGATAAATCCGGTAAATAAGGGTAAAAAATAATATTATAATAATATTTCCTTACCCTAAAATGTGTCATAACCCTATTGGTTGATACATTTCTGACCATTTTCATCTTTGGGTCGATTTTGGGACCCCATGGAGCCACTTTCAAGTGATAAGGACACTTTATATTAATTAAGTTAAAGTAAATACAAAAATGACATAACCATATATCTTTTAGGAAATTTTTTTACAAAGGGTTATATATGTTATATTTTAGACTATAAATATTAATTAGAAATCTAAAACTATTTCCTAGATAATGGTATTTTATATATAAATTTTAGACATTTAATAATTAAATTTATTTTTGACACAATAATGGTGCAGTATTTTCCATATTAATAAAAGAATCAAATAATCAGTATTATAAATGTTAAAATAAATATAATTTGAAATTTTTTATGATATCCACGAATTTTATTGGTTAATATGACATTTTAGGATTTTTTATATGAATTTGGTTCGAATTAATAAAGTTTTTATGACTTTAAAAAATCAATTACTAAATAGTTTCAAAATTGACATAATGGAGTTTTTTAAAAAATATTATATTATTAATTGATATTCTATTCCTAAAAATCAAAGTTTCAGCCAAATGACTTATTCAATGATATTTGTATCATTAATGGACTACTAGGGGGTTTCTTGGAAGTATATTGTATGTTTATTAACTATATAATATAAAAATACAAAGACACATGGTAAATGTCAAACTAATTAACTAAGAGTTAAAACTAATAGATAAGGTTAATAAAGTGACCCAAACCTGTCTAAAACATATTGGTTGAGTTTTTTTCGACCCATCCCCACTTTATCCTCGAAATAAATCAGTTTGGAGCCATTATACACTGAATATGAATTTATTATAAAATAATATTTTTAGCTTTTCCAAAGGTGTGCCTCACCCCTCTTATAAAAGGGCACTCCCCCTTCTCAATAATTCACACCTTCAAAGCCTTTTTTCTATGCCAAACCCTGCTCAAATATCCTCCCAACTTCCCTCACATAAACCTATAGGCCTTAGTTTGATCATAAATACAACTTATGGATCCCTTTTTATCAAATAAAAAGGAAGAACGCAAAAAAGAGGTAATGTTTTCACCACCCTCTTTCAAGTTCCTTTCTTCTTCAACTTCTTCATTATTTGTTATTTCAATTATAAAATAATAAATACAGTATCCTCTATATACTATGATGTTATTATAAATATTTTACAACCATATTTAGAATTTTATCCATCCTTTGAATGACATGTCACCATACGTGCGTACGTATGGATTACCGTCTCCACATCATGGTGTAATTGTTATTAAACAATTATTATTTGGATGGGTATTATAATGATGTGTAATTGATGTACATAATAAATATAACATGATAATTATTCTGTATATATTATATACAATCCAATTATATATTATTTTAATATCAAAAGAATGACATTGTCACTCGTGCGTACGTACGGACTACCGTCTCCATGAACATGATGAGATTCATTCCCCATCATATCCATTCAAGAATAAATCTCATTTGATGATTAAAAATAATGTTTACAGACTTTATATAAATCTTTATATGAATAAGATACAACCTATATGTAAAAAACACAACTTATGTAACAAAACATATGAAGGAAAACGAGTAAGTTAACACCCGAAATGACGATAATACTAAGATATTATTATCAAGAAATGTTAAAAGATCACATATGATTTCATATTAAGGCATATGATTCTTGTATAATTTAATAACTATTTCACCATTATATAGGAGGTTAAACTACCCTCAACCAAGGAAAAGTACAATGTAAGGGTTTATTTCACAATCTCTTGAAAGGAATCTTTCCTTCATTTTCCAAACAAGGTACTTTTTGACCTTTTCGACAAATTTAAGGTAATAATGTTTTTTTAAACTTATACGGTGGGCGTGGCTGTTTTTCACCGTTATAACATCATCAAAGCTTCCCATACAATCTTATAAGAATATTTTCAAAATAAATTTTTTCTTTATAATTATGTCATGCATAAATAATTTCAAAATAGAAAGCGATATTTCTCTAAAAAGGATTTTGATTTCATATATGTCAACATTCTTTGATGGAATTTAAGTTTATTTTAAGTTGATTCATAATCATACAAAAATAACATATCTTATTGAAGGTTTTGTGATATGTTTGAATTTGTACGTGCTCTTTTTATACCAATCAAGGTTTATGGTTAAAGTATTGACATTTTGTATGCTTGTATTAATACGAATGTTTATGATATGTTTAATCCTTTTCATATGAGAAATGTATTGGACATAGTAAGTGAGGGGTGGAGCCCTCTATAGCTCCTTGATGCATCAATAGGTCTCATGAGACAACTAGATGTGGAATTGGTCGAGGCCCTTTCCCAATTTGATATTTGGTTTTGGCCGAGGCCTTAATCATTTTTAGACGTCTTGGACAAGGCCTTGAAAAAATGTTTCAGAATGTCTGGCATTATACATTCCCTCATTATGGAAATAATATTGATGTTTCATGTGGTCATTGGAATTGTATAATACCCATGATTATGTTTTATTATGGCATTATTTACGCAACTCATATTATTTCCATAAAGGTATTCATGTTTATTATTGGAAAAGGCATGTGGTTTCAATTATTCACCATGCTTAATATTTATGTCATTTTATGCTATATTACTTACCCTTACTGAGCATTTGAGATCACCCCTTTCTTATGTTTCCTTTTCCCAGGATATGAAGAAGTTAGTTATGAGCGACCTACAAGAATAATCTAGGAGGCTTGGATGTTTCTAATGAAATATATTTGTGTTGTATTTCTCTTCAAGTTATAAATTTTAACTTATGTTTGAATTTTGTTTCCAATAATACTAAACTGATCAGTATTTCGAGACTTGATTTCCTTGTGATCATGCCATTGTTATGTAATAATGCACCGACTCTGGGTAACTAGGGTTGGGTCGTTACAAAATTCTCATTCTAAGAACTTCCCAACACATGATATGAAATTACATGTTGTAGTCTACGATTTGAATACTTGGCATCAATATATATTTGGTGGAAAATTTATGGTGTATACAGATCACAATATCTTGAATAATGTTTTCTTGCAAAGATATTTGAATATAAGGAAATGAACATGGATAGAATATTGTCAAATGTACCACATTGACTTAATGTACACACCATGATAAGAAAATTTTGAAGAGGATGCATTAAGAAGGAATTCATATAATAGGTTTTCTAATGATGCTTCATATTAGTGGAAACTGATACTGGATATTATAGAAATGCACCTAGATTTTGAAGACTGGTGTAGTTTTTAGTGTCCTTTCTAGTTAACTTTTTTTATTTATTTGGTTGAAAAGGATAGAGGGGAATAGAAATTAGTTATAAATTTGAGTATATAAGATCCAAAATCATTTTTTGTGAGGCCATTTTGGGATGGAATATCGAAATGGTATTAATATGTTGGTTTTGATAATCGAAGGTCTTACCTATGGATTATGAGAAAAAAATCCTTCTGGCATACCACTATTCGAGACGGGCTATTTATCTTGGAATAAAAAATATTTATAACACAGTGGTAGCACAATTTTGGTTGGGATGAATTAAATGAATGGTAACTATGTTTTTCTGGATATGCCTTACCTATATGTAGGTTATGGTAGAGAAATAATGGCCACCAATTATATTATAGTCTTTACCTATTCCTATTTGAAAATGAGAGAATACATCCATTGATTTTATAACTGGTCTTCCATGAATGGTTTTTTAAACATGATTCAATATGTGTGATAGTGGATTGGAACCTAAATTCGGCCCATTTCATCCCAACTCAAGAATCTAATACGGTGGAAGACTTGTTAAAAATCATTTTCCAAGATGTGGTGAAAAGGAATGGAATAAAAGTTGCGATAGTATTATACTAAGATATGATGTATAAATATTGATCTTATAAATCATTAAATAAATACCTTGGTATTTAGTTGACTATGAGAAAGTCATATAATCCTAAAATGAATGGAAAATACGAAATGATGCAAAAAAAATTGAAATACAGGATTAGGGCATGGGGAATTGATTTTATTGGCTCATGGGAGGGGCACTTAACATTGGAGGAGTAATAATATAACTATATTTATTAGAACTCACCACATATGGTTCCTTTGTAATATTTTATGGGAATCCATGTTGTTCTCCACCATGTTCAGTAGAAACATGTGAGAATTCACTAGTTGTAATGATCCATGTGTACGATTCAATGGATGGGATATAGCTGATAAATAAATTCTATGGAGATGACACAAAGTCATTATAAATCATGAGTGGATGATTATAAATGCATTATTTTCTTTTTAGGGAGTGATAATTTGTTCTTAACAATCTATCCAAGGCTTGGTAATCATTGTTTAGAGAATTATGTCATGTTATCACCTCGATACATAAGATCTTTTGAGATACATGAATTGATTGGTGAGGTGAAATATAAGTTTTATATTCCACCAAAGTTCTATTTATTACATTATACATTTCATGTATCTCAATTTAATATGTATAAACTTGATCATGAACATGTGATTATGTGGGATCATGTTAACCTATAGATGGATGATATCGTGGATCATGTGCTTGTGGAAATTGTGGAATGGAAAGATACTATCTTTCAAGGGAAAATAATTAGACTAATATATGGTTTTTACAAACATATTTTTAATCAAGAACAAATGTTTGATAATTTGAAAGAAATTTTAGAGAAGTAGCTAGAAATATTCCCATAAAATGAGAGTTTTATACATTGGATTAACAAACCGAATTCATTTTTTATTATTTTTTAAAATCTACCATTCAAGGGGTGATATGGAACCCTTACAAGGCCCGAAGTCATAGAGACAATTACATGACCTGTTGGTCATAGATGAAGTCACGAAAACAGGAAAACATCGAACTGCTCCTTCCTACCACATGTTTTAAAGTTACCACTTCTCCTTCATAAGGATACTTGACTAGATAACTTTTGTAGAGTTGTATAGGCTTGATACCAATGAAAATGTCATAACCTCTCGTTCTTCTAATTCTGGTTAGCTCTGCTATGGTGAATGTTCCTTCTCTGGTCATCATTTGGAACCTTGTACTTTTTATTCTAATTGTTACATCTTCAAATTCATGTGGCCCGAAGGCCTTAGGGTGGCCTGAAGGACATAAGGTGGTCCAAAGGCCTTGATAGATAACTGGCCCAAAGGAATTGGGTGGCCAGAAATCCTTGCAGGACCCAAGGACAAAACTGGTGGCCCAAAGGCTCTGATGGATGAATAGTTTTGACTGCTTCAGTGCTTAACAATACCTGTTATAGTTCCTACTACAGTAATACTATAGTGCCTACTATGGTGTAACTAAAACACAACTACAGTACCTTGAAAATATGTCTCTACTCGTATTTGATCCCGGGTCTCTTGGATGAACTTTCAGAGTCCTCACCAACTGGGATGAATCTCATGTTAAAGTGTTTTCTACTTTTTGAGGACATAAATTCAAATTGGTGGGAGAATGTAAAACCCTCCGTTTTAGGTATGTAACCCTTTATTTATTTATTTTATTTTTATAAAATTATTAGGTTTAGTTTTTTTAGGTTCATTGAAGCTTTTTAATGTGTTTTTTTCTTTTATGGGGGTTCCCAGTTTGGTCACGATTAGTAGAAACCATGCAATAGCTCTAGGAAACTGGGAAAATTAAATAGTGGGCACTAGGTTGGCTCACGGTTAGGTGCAAAATTTATAAAATTGAGAGGATTCCTTGTATAAACTATGTAATACATGATAAAATGGAATATTAGGGATAGTGAATCATTTTTCCAACTATGTCATCCAACCATGCGAGGTGTGTTTGGAGGGTCTGTCTTATGAATGATTAGCATATAGTTATCATCACCATATGCCAAAACAATACACCTTCACAAACAATATCTAAATATTTTGGATATCATTTGAATTACCGCATAAATAAATAATTTTTCAATGAAACTGGTCACCACCTTAACATTAGTTCCACCTAAGAATGTGGATAATATTCCTCATAATCAAGGTGTTATTCCTTATCAAATTGAATTGTGTTAGAGGAATTTATTGTTGTGTAAATACTCATTATTCATCCTTTTCCTTATATTTATTCTTATACCATCAATTTAAATCATGGATCTAATCCATTGGGGACAAATAAATAGTTTTTTTATTTCAATGAAAATGAGTTATGTTTTATTTTATTAAAGGGAACAATATCTAAATATGTTTTTAGATTCTTGGTTTTGGAAGTTGTAGTGTTGTTCTATGATTTCACCTATGTTTGATAGGTAGGTGTAATCTCTCTTCAATCCTATTTATTGAAATATAATGTCATGATTTTTAATTGATTTAACTTCTTCAAAAAATTCTAAATCATGGTATGATTTGAGAGAAATTCTCATTTTAGTTATGGTTTTGGAAAATCAAGGAAAATGGATGACTTTTTGGATAAAAAGTTGTTATAATTATAAGAAAGTTATTTTGAAATTATGTTTGGTTTGATTCATGTAATTTTTTTATTGAAATTAATTGTAAGGGACTAAATTATTTTATATAAATGGGGTTTAAATGATTTTGGTATAAATGGGTTCATGTGATTATGTAAAATTGGGATGGATAATGTCATCAAGTTCATGCCCATCAAAATTAGATGGAAATGGGTGTGAAGTTCATGCATCCAAATTGTTCACCATGTGTTGGATTAGTAAAATTTTGAATCCCCTCTCACAATTATGGGGAGGTCAATGGTTTACCGGATTATATGATGTGTGGATCAGTGGTTTTTTTGAAATATTTTGGGTATTCCAAAAGGATTTGAGAATGATTTTAAAGCTTATTTTTTTATTTCCTTGGGAAATTGTTTTTGTTTAGAAAAAAATTTGTGGTTGGGAAACTAATTTGAAATGGGTAATTGGTTTTTATTGGATATACTATTTATGTATTTATATAAACTAATTTAAATTTTATTTGGACTATTTTATATAAATTTTCTCAAATTTTCTATCCTTGTTGTATGATTTGGTATGTCTTTGTGGGATTCCACACTAATTTTTATACTCACAACCTCATTGGGAACTTTTGATCATTTGATGATGTTAAATTTTGAGACACAAGTAAATGTAATATATCAATGTTCATTAGTGATTCTTCTTGATATATAGGTTTGGAAATGAAGATTTGGATTTTGTAAAATATTGGGAGCTATTGAGTAAACATATTTAGTGTCTTTGAGATTTTTTGGTCTTCGTTCCCACATTTTACACTGATATTGTATTTTGTTTTGGATTTATAATGCCTTGTGGTTCATATTCATGAATAATTTAAAGGATTAATTATTTATGGTTATCTTGTTTTGGATGTTTATCTTTAAAGGGAAAACATTCTACCAATTTTTTTATGAATCCCTTTGCATTTATTTCTAACCTTTGGTGTATTGGGAATATCACCTAAGCCAGTAGGACATTTATATCATCCAAAGACAATGGGTGAGGGGAGAGATGTCAAAAATTGTGTCCTATAAATGTATATAAGAATATATATATATATATACTAATATATATATATACTACTATATATATAAATATATATACTAATATATATATACATATATACTTATATATATATATATGTATATATATATATACTAATATATATATATATATATATGTATATATATATACTAATATATATATATATGTATATATATATACTAATATATATATATATATATATGTAAATATTACTTATTATATTATTAAAAGTTTAAAACTAAAGTAAAAAATAAAAAATGTGAATGATCAAAATGATATATAAAATTTCATCACATGCACATCGTAAACATGATAGGGATATGGGTAGTGAATCCAAAAATCCATGATATGTAATCCCTTGATAGTCATGAATGTTCCATGTTTACACATGTTTTTTATCTTGATTAATATTTTCTAAAGAATCACTGGATTCTATTATTACAAAATGTATTTCCATGTATTTTCAGAGGTTATTATATTTTAAAAATTATTTAAGAAAATTATTTTTTCAAAATATTATGTATTTTCAACGTTCTATAAAACATCATTTCAATAATTATATATTTATAAAGCACAATTATTATATTTTAGAAAAAAATATTTCAATTTTTTATATTAGTTATAAAATAATTTTTTTCAGACTAATTTTAAACATTATTTATAAAAGAATTTTTATTGGATTTGAGATATATTTTTGTGTAATTTAATTCTCACCCAATGTTTCAAAATATTTTTTTCAAAGTCTCATTCAATGTTCTAAAAGAGTTAGCATTATTTACTAGCTACTATGAAAAAAATCAAAATATAATATTATTTTAATATTTTTAAACTCACATATGTTTTAATTGTTGGTCATTTTACTCTAAATCATAGATCGGAAATGTTCATTATTTATATTTTTCAGTTTATTTTTAAAAAATATATTATATTTGTAACGTCCCGAGCCCGGAGCCCTTCCACTGTTGCCCGTACCCGGTCCGCCACATGACCTCAAGCACGTTTCCCCGAACGCCAGAGGCTGCCGACTAGCAGCGAGGGCCTTGGTGAGTCGGTGGGGAAACTATGACATCATTCGGTAAGGTATACAAGGTAAGAAAACAACAATAACAGTGGAAGTAGTAAACAACATGCATACCAACAGAAACCAACAGTGGGAGCAATGTAAATGTATAGCTATGATGACAATGATGCAGCAGGTACAAGTATCTAAGGAAAACATCAAACACAACATCATGCTGAAATACAACTGAAACCAAGTGCAAAAGAAAACAAAGTAAGCTCCCCAGCATCGCGAGCAATGGCTCGGTCCCATGCTCCCCAGCTCCTGGTGCAGTCAAGATCCTGAAGTAGAAGGGCGCTTGCCCTTATCTATACCTGTAGCAACATAGTCTTCTTGGGCCCAAAAGCATGTCCCAAACATGGTGTGAGATAAAATCCCAGTAGGCAATCACCCAAAGATCTGTGCCTAACAGTCAATGAATAAATGGCAGTAATAAAACAAGATGCAGTACACAGAAGAGCACAACAGCTACAATCCACAGTTCTAACAAAAGAAGTGCACAAGTAAACAACCAGTAACAAAGGAAAAAGGTAACCCTCTGGGTAGCTCTCATAGCCTAACCCCTATGGTTCAACATATAAGTACTAGCAACCCTCTAGGTGGCACACACAGTCTCACCCCTCTGGTCCAGTCACGTAATTAAGCAGACTCTCTAGGGAAGCACTCACAGTCAATTCCCCCTGTAGTCTCGTATCGTGCTAAAGGCTCTCTGGGGAAGCACTCAACATCAATTCCCCCTATGGACCGCGTTGTGCTAATGGCTCTCTGGGGAAGCAATCAACATCAATTCACCCTATAGCCCGCGTATCATAATTAAAAGACTCTCTAGAGAAGACCTTCCGTCAATTATCCCTTTGGTCTACTACTCTAGGTTCTCACAGTCCTGAGTATAACTAAACATGCTCAGTGCGTGCACATCATCCAAGTAAACCACAAGAACTACAAGGCTATCAACTAAGGCTCAACCGCAATAATAAAACAACAGTTCCACTTTCCTACGACTAGGCATGGCAACTGTAAAATGCCAAATAGACGGAATAAGCATGGAAAGGCAACCTAAGCACAAATAAAATACTCTAATAACAAGCAATAACCTCTACTAAAGCAATCAAAAAAGTAGGCAAGCAACAAGGGAAAAACAGACAACACGTAATACCCCGTTCACGGGTATTGGTGGAATTTTCACATAATATTCATTAACTTTCAAAGGAAAGGAACAAACCACCTACCTCGATCCTAGGAGATCGATATACGTGAACCTCGATGACAGATTTCCCTTGGAATGACGTAGATCTGAGAAAATGAACAAAACGCTCATCCTACGATAACATGGAAAAGAGGAGGAATCAGGAAACAAGGCTAAAGCATAAGGAAGAACTCACCGATGCGCTTCCAACGCAACTAACCGTGCTCGAATCGGAGAACAGACGGCGAGGCAGTCGTTCGTCGAAGATCCAGACGTACGGGTCTCTTAGGACGGCCGAAAACTGGAGAAGAAGGTGAATATGAGGGTTAGACGCGACCCCGGTCCGTTTCATAAAAAAAAGAAAATACACAGCATGTACTTTTAGAGTACACGGCGTGTACTTCTAATTTTTTCGTACTCCGAAATAATTGGCCTCCACCTCAGCCTTACACACCGTGTGTGTGGCCTGGACACGGCCAGCACACAGCTTCGAGCCAGGAAAGAGTACACGGCGTGTACTTCTGAAATTTCCAGAAAATTCATTTTTCTCAAAAACTCCCGAAAAAAGGAAAACATACCTGAAAAGAGATCTGGGTTCTTACAAACATCCCCCCTTAAACAAATTATTCCCCGAATTTCCCTAACAAGGAAGAGAAGGAGATTACCCGAACAGTTCCGGCCACTGCGATCAAACATCAGCCTCCCTCTCCCAGGTCTCGTCCTGTACTCATCCATGCTTCCATAGCACTCGTACCAGAGGAATAGACCGCCGACGGAGAACCTTCTTACTACGATCGACAATCCGGATAGGATGCTCCTCGAACGACGCATCTGCTTCAAGCTTGACTTCCTCGGGCTGAAAGACGTGATACGGGTCTGAAAAGTAATGTCGGAGCTGAGATATGTGGAAGGAGTCATGCATGGCCTGATACCTCTGAGGTAGTTGTAACCGATAGGAAACCGGCCCCACTCTCTCCAAGACCTCAAACGGCCCGACGTATCGCAGTGAAAGCTTACCCTGTCTCCGAATCCTTTTGTGTCCCAACCTCAGTGCGACATGTAGGAAGACCTGATCACCGACCTCGAAATCCAGAGGTCGTCTCTGTTGATCAGCATAAGGATTCTGCTAAGACTGCGCTGTAGCCATCCTCTTCTGAATCATCTCAATCTGCTCTGAATTCTCTTGAACAAGACGAGGTCCCAACAAAGCTTCCTCTCCTACCTCCAGCCAGCATAAGGTTGATCGACATGGCCTACCGTACAAAGCCTCGTATGGAACCATCTGAATGGTCGCCTGGAAACTGTTATTGTAGGTGAACTCCACCAGAGGAATATGCTTCTCCTTGATCGGCAAGAAGTGAGCAACCTTCGTAAGTCTGTCGACGACAACCCAAATAGCATCGTTCTGTCGGGGTGATCTCGACAATCAGGTCACGAAGTCCATCACAACATCATTCCACTTCCACTCCGGAATGGGTAACTACTGTAAAAGGCCTGCTGGTCGCTGATGCTCTACTTTCACCTGCTGACAAGTAGAACATCTCAAGACAAAACCAGCAACATCCTTCTTCATAACTGGCCACCAGTATTGGCGATGAAGGTCCTGATACATCTTGGTGACGCCCGGATGAACTGCCCAAACAGAGGAATGGAAATCCTGCATCAATTCCTCGCGTATGTCTGCTGGCACCCATACACGTCCTTGGAAGCGCAAGATATCATCCTCACCCACTATCCATCCATGAAGAGGGTCCCCTTCTGACACACTCTCCCGCAGGACTAAGCCTTATGAGTCTGATAGCTGCCTCATCCGTACCCAATAAAGTAACATGGAGGTAACAGCTACATAAGATAGAAAAGTATGTCTCTGTCTGTCGTGCACCTCCAAATGCATCTCAGAGAACAGAGCCATCAGTTTCCACTCACTACTGGCCTCATGAACTGCCTGAATTTGAGTTCTCCTGCTCAATGCATCGGCCACGGCGTTTCCCTTTCCTGGCGTATAGGCAAGCTCGAAATAAAAAGACTGTAGATACTCAACCCAACTACGCTGCCTCAGATTCAGATCACGCTGTGTGATGATATACTTGAGACTCTTGTGGTTAGTAAAAAACACAATGTGCTCTCCCAGAAGATAGTGTCCCCAACAGCGCAAGGCATGAACAACAGCTGCCAACTCCAGATCGTGCGTAGGGTAGTTCTTATCATGTGGCCTCAACTACTGAGATCCGTACGAAATGACTTCATCTCCCTGCATAAGTACACCTCCCAGCCCGATACCCGAAGCATCACATTAAACAGTGTACCTCTTACCTGTCTCTGGAAAGACTAGTATTGGTGCTGACGTCAACCTCCCTTTCAGCTCCTGAAATGCTGACTTACAAGAATCTGACCATAAGAAATTTTCCCCCTTCTTGGTCAGACCTGTCAAAGGTGCTGCTAGACAAGAAAAGTCCTGAATAATGCTTCTGTAGTATCCAACCCACCCTAGGAAGCTTCGGACCTCAAAAACGTTCTTCAGCTGCTCCCAGGAAACTATAGCTCCCACTTTCTCTGGGTCCACTGATACCCCTTCCTCTGATATGACTTGATCAAAAAAGTGAATCTGATCCATCCAGAAGTGGCACTTCGAGAGTTTAGCATAAATTCGATGCTCTCTCAGCATACTCAAAATGGTCTCAAGATGTGTGGCATGGTCGTGTCGAGTGCGAGAGTACACCAAGATATCATCAATGAAGACCACGACGAAGGAATCCATGTAAGGATGGAACACTCGGTTCATCAGTTCCATGAAAACTGCAGGCGCATTCGTGAGACCGAACGGCATGACTGTATACTCGTATAGACCATACCTACTCCTGAAGGCTGTCAGAGGTATATCTGATGGTCTAACGCGCAACTGATGATAACCGAACCTCAAGTCGATCTTTGAGAAAACTTAGGCTCCTCGAAGCTGATCGAAAAGGTCATCAATCCCTGGAAAAGGATATCAGTTCTTGACCGTCAACTGGTTCAACTTCCGATAATCCACACAAAGCCGAGGGGTACCGTCTACCTTCTTCGCAAACAGAACAGGTGAACCCCAAGGAGAAGTACTAGGTTGAATGAAACCCTTAGCCTGTAGCTCCTCCAAATGCTTCTTGAGCTCTTGCAACTCAGGTATGGCCATCCTATAGGGAGGAATGGACACCGGTGTCGCTCCTGGAACGTGCTCAATAGAGAAGTCTACCTCACGCTCTGGAGGAAAACCTGAAAAGTCCTATCGAAATACATCCCTAAAGTGATCCACCACTGGAGGAAAGTCCAACTGTGGAGTTCCCTGGTCATCCAGATAAAGACTAGCAATCTGGGCTGTTACCCCTCCTAGCCCCTGATTCTCGAGTCCCGCCCGACTCGTCCGAACTTCCCATTCGCCTCTATGAAGAAAAGATTCACCCTCTGGTGAAACGAAACTCACTCTACGGCGATAACAGTCGACGAGTTCCTGAAAGGGAATCAACCAATCCATTCCAAGGATGACATCATAGCCTGTCATCTCCAGGACATAGAGATCCCATGAGAAGCGATACCCTGCAACCTCGAGAGGGCACTCTCTACACTGGCGTACACTAGATGTCCTCATCCCCAAGGGTGTGTCTAGTGTCAATGAGTCAGCAGAACAAAAGATGCAGAGTCCAAGGCTCTCCACAACTACAATAGAGATAAAGCTATGCGTATCACCAGTATCGAAAAGGGCTGAAGATAAAACTGAGGCTACTAAAATTGTACCTCAAATAGTAGAAGGGTCGGGATCCTACTCATGATAAGTCTGCTCCATGGAAAAAGACTGGCCTGCACCGCAGCCCTGCGCCCCTGACTGACCACTCTGAGCTGAACCTCCCTGCTGGTGCTGAGAGACTGGTGGCTGACCGCCATGGCCTTGACCTCCACCTCAGCCCGAACAGCCCGAAGAACTCCAGTTCCCTGACTGGTGAGAGACTGGTGGGGCTGCTCCTGAACGAGGAGTCATGGAAGAACCCCGGTCACCTAGTGCTTGTGGGAAAACCTGGCAGAAACGCTGAAGGTGACCCAACTTGCTGCAAGATCGGCACTCCACAGCGTCTCTCTGGCACTGCGGCCTCGTGTGCCCTTCCCGGCCACACTGGTAGCATGTCACCTGGCTTCCTGATGATGCGTCCCACTTCCTTGAATCACCGCGCGTAGTCTCCCTACGATGCTTCTTGCTGTCATTTGATGGAAACTAGCTCTGGAAGCCGAACCACCCTGGCTCGTAGCTCTAGAGTCTCTCAGATTGCGTTTCGCAATCAGTTCCTGGTTGACGAAGGAAGTAATGGATGTTAGCTGGATGATGTTCACCTGCGATCGGATCTCACGCCTGAGTCCATCCTCAATCTTCCTTTCCAAGAACACCCCAATCCCATCCCGAAGGGGTGTAAAATGCTGTAGCTCAGTAAAACGAGAGGAATACTCCATGACAAATAGAGTTCCCTGCTCTAAGCTCATGAACTCCCAGGCTCGATCGGCCCTCAGGGTCTCCGGGTAGAAGTAGTCATAGAACACACACTGGAACTCCTCCCAAGTCATAGTCTGCTGCTGACCCGCCTGTGAGATCACGTCCCACCACCTCTTGGCAGATTCTCAAAGCATGTAGGTGGAGAGCTTGACCCGCCTCTCCGGAGGCGTCTCTAGATGCTCGAATATAGTCAGCATGGCTTCCAGCCACGACTCTGTAGCCTAAGGTCCTCCGTCCCCTGAGAACGTGGGAGGATGCTGCTGCTGGAAAACCTGTGTCAAGTCTGCCATAGATGAGGGAGGAGGCGGTGCTCCCTGGAAGGCCTGCATCATCATCATGAAACATTCCCTGAACTTTGAATCAGTGCCTGAAACTGGTACGACAACCGGTGCCAAAGCTGGCTTGGCTGGGGGATCGACAGGAAGACTTTGATCATCCATATCCGGCGTCTGATCACTGCCCGACAACAGACGTATGACCGGAGGACGTCTCGGAGGCATTGCTCTGAAAGATCAAAAGCACACCTCAGATCAGGAAAACAAGGACAGATAAAACAAGAGCACAAACGAGAACAGGGGAATAAAAACACACAAGATTGAAATACCCGACTACACGACGTGTATAATACTACACGACATGTCTTTTGAAACCATTGACATGGGCGTGTACTCCTTCCCCACAAGTCGTGTACACCTCAAACTACACGGCGTGTTAACAACCACACACGGCGTGTACATGAAAACTATTCCCCTTCCCGAGTCTCCTAATATGGCAAACCCACACGGTCCGAATCAACATGAGACTACACAGCGTGTTCAAAAAAAACATGGCATGCACTAGACAAGGCTTCGGTGGTCCGTGTTGTTGAGTACACGGTCGTTTACACGGCTGGTCCTTACATGGCGTGCTCCGAACAAGCACGGTGTGTATAGTAGAAGGTGACACCGTCCTGTGTTGTTCGTGACACGGCCGGGTACCTGGGCAAGACTACACGGCGTGTTCCAAACAAACACGGCATGTGAAAAAGAAGGTAACGTCGGCCCGTGTTGTTCGTGACACGGCCGGGTACCTGGATAGGACTACACGACATGTTCCCTATGGACACGGCGTGTTCTACCCGAGCTTCCCCGACACGTGTTGTTAGTGACACAGCTGGGTACACGGCTCTGATCTCACACGGTGTGTACCAATGGTACACAGAGTGTTCCCAAAGTTACTCCCACGACACCGTGTTCTTCTCACATAGTCAGTGACACGGCCTGAAAACTACACGGGGTGTATCCAAAAGTACACGCCATGTATTCTGGGTTTTTTTGGGCAGTAGCTCAGAAACTGTGCAGAATTCCAGAAACACAAAAAACAAGGGAAAAACGTGCCAAATTCTGATCCGTGAGGGCCCATAACACCTCAAGAACCGAACTTCGGCATTCAATTTAAGCAAAGAACAAAACAAACAGTTTTCTAACACAATAGCAGAAAATTTATTAAGCATTTATCACAATAGCATGCATAATCTACACAGAGCCTATCACAACAGCATGCAATCGCTAATGCACCCTAGATGGAATGGTAAGAATGCATGACATGTGATTTCTACAAGTGACTATATGATTCATGAGATGGCATACCCTCATCTCATCGGGTTGTGATAGAAATAGAACCGGAATATCAAAACAATAACCGCACAAGTCATGTGAATCACTCTTGGTGAAATCATATCAACCATAAAACTCAAAACCAGCAAACTGCCATTAACGAGGTAGTATGGCCTTTCCCTGTACATAGGTTAGCTACTCCCGAGCACAGCTTAATACCAAGTACCGAATCCATCCTATCCCTGGCTATAGTCTCCAAACAGTAAAGCAAGAGAAGAAAACTCTTCTGATACCACTTTGTAACGTCCTGAGTCCGGAGCCCTTCCACTGGTGCCCGTACCCGGTCCGCCACATGACCTCAAGCACGTTTCCCCAAATGCCAGAGGCTGCCGACTAGCAGCGAGGGCCTTGTTGAGTCAGTGGGGAAACTATGCCCCCATTCGGTAAGGTATACAAGGTAAGAAAACAACAATAATAGCGGAAGCAGTAAACAACATGCATACCAACAGAAAACAACAGCGGAAGAAAAGTAAATGTATAGCTATGTTGACAATGATGCAGCAGGTACAAGTATCTAATGAAAACAGCAAACACAACATCGTGCTGAAATACAACTGAAGCCAAGTGAAAAAGAAAACAATGTAATCTCCCTAGCATTGCGAGCCACGGCTCGGTCCCATGCTCGCCAGCTCCTGGTGCAGTCAAGATCCTAAAGTAGAAGGGCGCATGCCCTTATCAATACCTCCAGCAACATAGTCTTCTTGGGCCCAAAAGCATGGCCCAAATAGGGTGTGAGATACAATCCCAGTAGGCAATCACCCAAAGATCTGTGCCTAACAGTCAATGAATAAACGGCAGTAATAAAACAAGAAGCAGTACACAGAAAAGCACAACAACTACAATCTACATTTCTAACAAAAGAAGTGCACAAGTAAAAAACCAGTAACAACAGAAAAAGGTAACCCTCTAGGTAGCTCTCACAGCCTAACCCCTATGGTTCAACCTATAAGTACTAGAAACCCTCTAGGTGGAACACACAGTCTCACCCCTCTGGTCCAGTCACGTAATTAAGCAGACTCTCTAGGGAAGCACTCACCGTCAATTCCCCCTGTAGTCTCATATCGTGCTAAAGGCTCTCTGGGGAAGCACTCAACATCAATTCCCCCTATGGACCGCGTCGTGCTAATGGCTCTCTGGGGAAGCACTCAATGTCAATTCCCTCTATAGCCCGCATATCGTAATTAAAAGACTCTCTGGAGAAGCCCTTCCGTCAATTCTCCATTTGGTCAACTACTCCAGGTTCTCACAGTCCTGAGTATAACTAAACATGATCAGCATGTGCACATCGTCCAAGTAAACCACAAGAACTACTTGGCTATCAATTAAGTCACAACCGCAATAATAAAACAATAGTTCCACTATCCTACGACTAGGCATGGCAACTGGAAAACGCCAAACAGACGGATTAAGCATGGAAAGGCAACCTAAGAAAAAATAAAATACTCTAATCACAATCAATAACCTCTACTAAAGCAATCAAGAAAAGAAGGAAAGCAACAAGGGAAAAACAGACAACACACAATACCCCGTTCACGGTTATTGGTGGAATTTGCACATAATATTCATTAACATTCAATGGAAAGGCACAAACCACCTACCTCGATCCTAGGAGAACGATATATGTGAACCTCGACAATAGATTCCCCTTGGAACGACGTAGATATAAGAAAATGAACAGAACTCCCATACTACGATAACATGGAAACGAGGAGGAATCAGGAAACAAGGCTAAAGCAGAAGGATGAACTCACTAATGCGCTTCAAATGTAACTGACTGTGCTCGAATTGGAGAACGGACGGCGAGGCGGTCGTCCGTCGAAGATCCGGCCGTACGGGTTGATTTGGACGACCAAAAACTGGAGAATAATGTGAATATGAGGGTTATACGTGACCCTGGTCTGTTTCATAAAAAAAAAAGAAAATACACGGCATGTACTTTTAGAGTAGACAGTGTGTACTTCTAATGTTTCCGTACTTCGAAATAACCGGCCTCCACCTCAGCCTTACACACCGTGTGTGTGGGCCGGACACTGCCAGCACACGGCTTCGAGTCGGGAAAGAGTAAACGGTGTGTACCAAGAAAGTACACGACATGTACTTATAAAATTTCCATAAAATTCATTTTTCTCAAAAACTCCAGAAAAAAGGAAAACATACCTGAAAAGAGATCCGGGTTCTTACAATATTCTTGTATCTGATTCAGATGGGTTGGTGTTAGGATACAATAATCGGTGCAAAATATTTTTTTTAGACACCTATAGAACAATATTTAATAAAAGATTAATTAGGGATCGTAACCCAATGAAAGTATTTGACGATAAATGTAGAAGAACAACCTAATGTTTTTTCTATGATAGATATTATGTGCATTTTTATTGAAAAAAATATCTATTTTGATGCTATAATTAAATATGGTTATCGAAAAAAATACCTTTCTATAATAACCCAGAAAATTTAAAATTAGGAATGTGCTGATTGGCACCTAGTGGATGACAACATACCTTACTGCAAACCTAATTTAACACTCTTAGGGGATATCCTTAATATAATTCACATTTTCATTACAAACAAATATGATGTTATTTAATATATAATTTAAATAAGTGGGCTATGTTCAACCATGGATTAAGGAGGTAGCTATGATGAAATAAAATAGACAAAATTTTCGGATTCAAGAATGAAATTTTATAAATATATTTACCAATGGTATCTTGGTTATAAGTATCATGAAACATCAACAGATTTTGGTAAATTTTAGATGAATGGGTGTCTAAATTCATTTAAATGTTAAGAATACCATCACCAGATTATGATATTATAATTGATCACAAGTTCGTTGTATTAAACAACTCTTTTTATGATTATGTGATGGGAGTATACCATGATAAAAGAAATTGTTGAGAAATTTTTTAAAAGTATAATCTTTTGTAGAAATTTTATTTGAGGAATAATGCCTTTAAATTTAGAGATATAATATTAAAGTTATTGATATAATTTAGGGATAATATGATCGTTAATTATATTTTAAAAATAGAAAAATTATAGTATTAGACATTTAAAAAAACATTCATTGAAAACCATAGTAAAAATGTTATTTAATGATTAATCTTATTTCAATGATTTCGATCATATTTTGGGGACAATATATTATTTATACAAAAATAATTTTAGAAAATAGATATCCAACATTATGAGTGAATGCCCATAGCATCCGGAATGGCATTCAATCTTGAACCCCTAACTGAAAGATGATAATGGTTTCAGAGCTTCCACTGGTCTAAATGATTTCCTGGTAAATTTTTCATTTTTAATTATGAAATTTGATGAATAAGTATTAATTTTTAGGTTTATAGATTAATGTTTCATACTTTTGTTAACCATATTGTTTTTGGAAAATATTTTGAGGTAGAGGGAAAGTAGAGTCACTCATTTAGGCATATTATGATCCGTTTATACTGAATTTTAGTTCTTTAGGTATAAAAATTATTTTTTTGATATTCATTTATTATTGTATACAATGAATAAGAAATTGATCGAATCACAACCAAATGATGAAATTGTTCTTATGGATTTTGAATTGTATCATGTAATTATATTTCATTATATTCATAGAAATTAAAATTATTCCTTTACTTGATGAAAATTACCATGACACAAAAATGACATCATATTATATTTATATCTTATGAATCAGATGAACATTTAAGTCATACCATATTTATAGTTTTAAGGACCTTAAAATTCCATTGATCATTAACTTTTATGTTATCAAATACCCCAATCACTCCATAACATTATTTATTCTTTAATTCTATTTACATATCTTCACATTCCACTAATGTTAGCCTAATTAGAAAGCAAAATATTGGATATTTCATATGACCATTAGACATCCCTTTTCTCTCTAATTAAGTGGATATTTTATTAACCCTTTTACATTATTGGTTATTCAACAAAGGTGTTTTCAAATATCAAACAATTGATTTCCAGCATCACCACTAAATTAAGAGGAAACAATTTGTGTATGGTTTTGATAATTTAACACCATGATATTTTAAAATAATAACATTTTATTCAATAGTATTTGTGACATGCAACACCAATATTATAAGAAAAATGTAACACCCCAATACTTTTTGATATAATAATTTATAAATAAATTCAATCTCATAAATATATTTCATTATAGAAAACACTATTTTTATATTTCATTACACACAATGATATTTTAGCTTTCAATACATACACAACATGTTTCTTTGATAGCTTGTGTGACAAAGAGGATTTTATTTTATCGAACAAAAATAAACTATTAATTATATTATATAATAAGATAGTTACCGTCTAGACGTTGAAATGGATGGTATTAACATGACTAAATAATTTATTAATATATATATATATATAACATATAATTATTAAATATTTATTTAGCTATAATATATTGCATATCATTGAAATGTAAAAGAAATGTTTTATAAAAAACAAATTTTTTTAAAAGATGTTTAATCATGGTTGGAACACATAATTTAATGTTATATTTTTTTACCAATTTTAGAAAATATATCTGAAAATATAAAATATATTTTTTAACATTGACTACAAATAATTTCTTAGAGTGAATTTTTTATGACTTTTCTAAAATGATAAATTTTTTAATGAACAGTCAGATATGTTGAATTTTAATTACAAACATCCATTTTTTCTAAATAAATTATATTTTTAAATTATATTTTATAATGGTTTAAATGAAAATTTTCATTAATTTTATTTCTAATAATCCAAATTTTTTCATTGGAAAAAAATTTGACTTTTATTTTTGATATAAAAACATTGTAATCTTTTGATCATTCACATCAAAACCCACATTCTAAATGCTTATATAGGATTAATTTTAAGTTTAATTCTACCACTTTTAGAGTTGAATTTAGAAAAATGGATTCTATATTTGGAATGTTAAAAATTTATATTTTATAATAAGGAGAATATAATTTTTTACCGTATTCATTAGTGAAAATTGATACAATTATTACTGTGATTAAAGTCAAAACAGGGTTTGGTGCATGAAATGTGATTTTTAAAAAACTAATTTGACTCACACATAGGTTTTTTTATAATAAATTTTATTTCATAAACATAATAATTAGTTATAAATTTTATTAAAAATCACATTTTAATTTTATTCTTAAATGATAAAATACATTTCCAAATAAAATGATACATGTTACCGTCGTAAAAACAAAATGACTAAAATTGAGTAACTTAAATATTGTGGAATAAAATGATAATAATTATTTTGGTAGAGCTATTTATCTATAATATAAACCACAAAGTCCATTATTGATCTATTTTGGAGAATCATGGGGTAAATGAGACCTCTTAATAGTGAATAATTTAGGGTATTTATATAGATGGCACTCTTCCTCAACTATAAATGGACACTCACTCTCCCTATTTATTCACATCTTAAAATAAATATTTTTTAGAAAACACCAGAAAAAAATCAAAAAAACATTACTCCTCTTACCAAAATGAATTATTTTTGTTTTAAGACCAACCTAGAAATGATTTAGTGTAATCATTTGGAGAATACCTAAAGAAGAAGCAATTTTCTTCAATGAGTGTCTTTATTTTTGTTCTTTCTCACAATCCAAACTTTTTTATTAAAATATTATATTATAAAATAATTTTTATATTAGATATATTTAATTTCCTTTATAATGTGTTGATGTCCAAAATAAATCATGAATTCCATAAAATGTGTTTTGAAATCATAAGGTGTGTATACGGTGGACTACGACCTCACAAACTGATGTCGTTTATTTTTTCCACTTCTACCTCTCTTGGTTGGGTATGATGATGTATATAATATATATATATATATATATATATTATATTAATAAAATATATATACTAATTTAGTCATTATATAATATATATCTTATTACATTCCTTTTTGTATGAGACATAGTAACATCACCCATGTGAACGATAGACTACCGCATCATGATGTGATGTGATTCGTCTATCAATAACTCTTCACATCGATGGTTATAAGGATAATATTGATGAATATATGTGATATATATTAAATTATTATTATAATAATGAAATAATTATAAATCTGTAATGATAATATATATTATTTTCAATCTATTGATTTCACTCATGTAATGATTGTAACATCATTCATGTACATGATGACCCCAACTTTCATAAAGCGACACAACTCTCTTTTCATCACAAAACCACATGGATGAAATATAAAAGTCTATAAATATTAATTAATGGTCTTATTAACATTATGTAATGGTAAATTTTTTTTTACCTCTTTTCTATAATCGATGTTGAAAAATGAAAAAACACAGATGCATACTTATGACCTACTATATCCATGATCATAACATACATCATTTTTCCAAACCATCATTAATGATTTTTTAAAAAATATATATAATTTATTAATATTATAATTATTTCATTATTATTATGATGTGGATGAGGATAATATTTAATATCTGCATTAATAGGTTCAATAATGACAAAATATGCATATGAACACAAGGCAATTGACACCTGGAACAATAAAAACAATTAATTATTATTTATTAATGGATGATAAGATGAAATAAAAGGATATTATATGATATTATAAATATTTATATGGTTATTTTATACATTAATAACATACTTAAAACCACTATACATGAGTTTAACTAGAATACAATCAAAAGTAAGTGTGAGGTATGGGATTTCATCTCAAATTACTTTCCATTGAGACTTATTTTGTATTATGCAACAATTCTCTTTTATGTGGGGTATATACTACAAATTTTACATGTGATATCATGAATAATTCATTGTTAATGGTATATTAAATTTACTTTTTAATTATTTCATCTAATGGTATTTTAATTAAATGATACTAAGTGGTGATGGATTTCATCTCAGTTTACATTCCATTTATAATTACATATTATTTTACACCAATTAACTTTTATGTGGTGTATATACATTCCCCATCAAATGTAATTTCATTAATACTTCATTTTCACTGTATTTTAATTTTCAATTTGATTTAATTTTTCCCTAGTGATTTGAATTAAATGTAATCGAGTAATAAGATATTTTGTCTCAATTTTAATTCCATCGATACTTATTTATATTTATGAACCAATTATAATTTATGAGGTGTATATTCTATATGTTTTAATTGTATCATCATGAATACATAATTATTAATGCTATATTATGTTTCAATTATAATTAATTCATCCAAGGGTAATTGAACTTAAAATTACCAAATGGTAATAATTATTGTAAAATCTCACATTCTATTCTGATTAATAACATTCTTTTGAAACAATTCCTCTCTTGAAATCAATAATAAGTTTAAATTAAATTTATATTAAATATAAATATTATTTTGTGATGGATATGATTATTTACTAAAACCTATACAATTTTTACCAATGGTATTTATTTTTAATGTTATTTGATTATGTAGAGAAATATTCATAAATATGTAACCCATTTTCAATATAGATATTTTATATAGAACATTGTTTATGAATTATATTATTTTTTAAATTTTTTTGGAATGAATTAGACATTAATTGCATTGTTTGGGATCTATTAAATGTAATACCCTAAACAAATTAGTAGTTTCATGAAAAAATAGTTGGGAAGATCAAATAGGTTTCTACCCACTAACTCAAACTATCATGATGATGGATCATGATAGTAAATATATTGAGGTTAGATATTGATATTTTTTATGCAAGACATTAATAATTACAAAATAATCAATATTTCATGTGATTATTCAATTATTTTTAGTATCCATGTTCATGTTTTAATCTCGTTTTATTATTTATGTGATATAATTTCGTCATCTTTTATGTTGGACATATTAAGCTCTTGTTATTGATTAAATAGCTTGTGTCTCATTCATTTACCTTTCAATGATTACTATTAATTATTGATTCATTTTATATTACATTTCACTTAACCCTTATTGTGAATCTGAGATCACCGTTATTTTATTTCCTACCCAAGGTTTTGAGGATGAATCATTTGAATGAGTTTTAGGGATTCCAAAGATTTTCTTCTGTTATGTTTATTTTATTTTCCCAATGTCAAAGGGGTATTATATATGAATCTATTTCCACAAAACAAATACAATATTCAGTCATTTTGGATTTTATTTCATATATCTTTTGACAATTTAATGTATTAAGACATTAACTCTTGGTTTCAAGGGTCAGGGTCACTACACTTTGTATTAGATGAACTATTTAGAAAACATTGTAGATTCAACATTTTTGTTTAATGATAATATAATAGATAGAATTTTTTTATGGTTCTAGGTAATTAAAATTTTGGTTGGGCCTATTATTTTTAGGGATTCTAGTTTTCAAAATTATCAAAAAACGAAATTCATAATTTTTCTTAGGTACAAAGAATTAATTTTGAGGGGTAAATTCATTTTAAGGGTGATAAAATTTATAGTAGATGAAAATTATATGAATTGCCACACTATTATTAATAATTATTTTTTCATAAATAATAATTTAATATTATTGTGTAGTAGTATGTTTCAATAATATTAGTAAAATATAAATTTGATATTTAAATAAACAATAAATCATATATTTTTAAAATACAATTTTCATTTTATTTGTTAATAATTTTTATATATTACTTATATAAACAATGCTTAGAATATATAAAATATTTATAATTATCCATTTAATTAAAATATTTAATTTATGGTTTATGTAAATATCTAAATATATATAAATATAAATATATAGAAAAGTAGTTAATATATGTGGAAAACTGAAATAATAACCACATACTACATTATAAATATGTATATATACATATAATGTGTAATTGATATTAATATCTATGGTTATGTTTATATATAAAAAATAATTGTAGAATTGTATATTGTACATATACAAAAAACATATGGATATATATATTTATATCTATATGTCTGTGTGTGTGGGAGAGAATATATATGTTTATATATATATACTTATATTTGGTATATATATACACATATATTTATAAGGATTATTTTATAAAAATAATATATATATATACACACACACAAACATGGTGCTTGTGAATTATTTTTTAGAATTACATTGTATAAAAGAACAATAATATTAATATACAAATATATATATATATACATATATATATATATATATGCCACTTGATGAAGTGAAAAACTAAAAAATGGTCTTAAAATATGGAAATAATGTAGGAGAGAGGGTTGATGTGTTTGGGGGGGAAGGAACCCCAAAAAGGGAAACAATGTGTGTGTTGTGTGTTAAGAAAGAAACCAATATATATATATATGCTAAATTAATCGTGATATATGTGTTATTATTTACAAGTAATTGAAATAAAAAAACTAAATAAATAAATAATATAATAAAAAAGTTTCAATTTTTTTAGTGGTTAAGGAACCCATACAAAAATTTGGGTGGTGTGGGGAATGTTGTGGAAGGAACCCATATATATATATATATACAATTAAACATATATACACATTAAATATATATATATATATATATATATATATATTAAAATAAATGTTAATTATATGTTCAAATATATATACATATGTAATATATATATGTTTAAATATATATATATATATGTGTGTGTGATAAATATATATTGTAGAACACACACACACATATATGTATATTAATAAATATATACATGTACACACACACAAATATATATATATATATATATATATATATATGAATAGAAATTAAGTGAAGGAATATTAAATATATGTGTGTGTGTGTGTGTTGTGTGTTGCCTGTAATGGAAATAAGTAATAAAAGAGAGGGAAACATAATTCAAGTGGAGTATGTGAAATATAAGAAAAAAAGAGAGAGATAAAATATATATTATTAATTCATGATAAAACGTTATATATATATACGTATATATATATATATTTCTAAATTTATGTGTTATAAATATATATATGTATCTTTTAAATATTATATTAAAATATAATTTTCATAAATATATTTTATAAATATATATTTTATATATATAATCTTTTTTATATATATTTATATTCACATGATAATATGAATTTCATTAAGATTTAATGTATAAAAAATGATGAACTCAAAATAAAAAAATATAATAATAATAACAGAATGTAATTTTACTTGATGGGAATGAAACAAATATTTTAAAATTCGCCATTATTTAGAAGTATTTCAAAATATTGATTTTAATAAATTAAATATATAATTGAACGTGTAATAAATTTAGAGTAATAAATTGATGTAAATCCCTTATGTTTTTCACCCAACTAAAATCTTGTAGACTCTTTAGAAAAAAATGAGTTTCTTTGGTTGCGTAGACAGAGTCGAAGAAATTATAGTCCTATGGGAAAGAGGTTTGGAATGAGTTTAGAATATGAGAATTCATAGAGAAGTCCAATTAACTGTTTCTGGTAATATAATATGTATTATATTTAGAAACCCCTTTCATGTATGTGTTAATTTTTTTAAAAGATTTTAAATTCATGGTTTTCAAAATCCTCTTCCAAGGAAGGGAGTTAATTTAAAAGAATTATAATTTTCAAAAGATATTAGAAGAATAAATTTTATTATTTTTAAAATCATAATTTGAAACTCTATGTATAAATTTGTTTATGTAATAATATTATTTTAAAAAATTGAATGTTGTTTTGAACTAATAAATCTATTATTTTATATACAAAATGTCATTTAAAAATTTCAGATGTTAAACATAAGAATAGGTATATCCATGAACTACATTTGTCACTAACAATCCATCCATATTTTATAAATTTTTATTATCATGAAATAGATTATAGGGTATATATATTTATTCAATTATATTTATTTATATATAATTATGTATATATTAATTATATTATTTTAAAAAGTTTAAAAGTCCAATGAAAATTTAAAAATGATCAATCTCAATATGATTTATAATATTTCATAACATGGACTTTGTATACATGAGAGAGATCTTGGGAGTGAGGCCGACCCTCTAAGATGGATAGGTCCATAATATTCATTAAAGATAAAAGTATGCAAAAGAATTAATTTTCTAATCATGCATAATATTTTGGAAAAAATTACAGGATTATTTTTTTAAGATAGGTACTTACATGAATGTTCATTTGTAGTATATTTTGATTTTTTTAATTTATTATCCTAAAATGACTTTATTTTCAAATGTTTCTGAAAGTTATTTTATAAGGTTATATATTTTTGAAACCATATTATTATATTTTTGAAAAGTATTTCTCAAATATTTATATTTTGTATAAAACAAAATGTTTTCAAAATTATCTTTAAACATTATTTATAAAATAATATTCACTGGTTTTTAAGACTCCATACTGAGAAATTTTATGCTCAAACGACGATTTAAAATATTTTTCATAGGATGATTATAAATTCAAAACGTTTTTATCTTTATTAAGGAACGTCCATGAGAAATGTCGAAATAAAAATTTATTTTTAATTGTTTAAACTCTAATATTTTCAAATGATTTAACATTTTCTAAAAAATACAAGAATGAAAAAGATCCTCATATTTGTAAAGGACATTAAATTTATCATTTTTGAAAAATTGACATTGCTTTTGTACGGGATATTAAAAAATGGGTGTCAGGACACTACATTTAATTTATTCTTATTTCAATCTAATCATAAATTTAATATGATAATAAAATAAATGATATAAATAATAAAGAGTTTTTATGATTGTAAATAAATCTAATCTAATTTTAGAAGTATAAAAATAAATTTTATTCACTATGATGATATATATGGGATCTAAATGTTTTCTAAAAAAGTATAATTTTATATAAGTAAATAGAAAAATATGATATTTTAATGGAAAGATTTAATATTTCTATAAAATGAAATAGAATTTTAAATTAATTTAAATTAATTGAGTGGTGAATTCTTGTATTTAAAAAATGATGCTTTTTTTAATTAAATTTTTTTATTACCTATAACTTGATATATAGAGTTGAATAGATAAATAATGTGTATTTATAATGAAAAAAGAAATTGTGATGTACTTTTATATCTAAAAAATTCACCTAGATGGAATAGATGTAATCACATATAATGAAAAAAATAATCATTCATGATTTCACATTATAATGACGAGGTTATAATAAAAATTTAAATCAATTGGATTTTCAATCTAAATGATCATTTAAGTAAAAAAATATCATCATTTAACACCAGTTGATAAAAAATGCTATATAAGTTAAAACTAATGTTATAGTATATTCTCAGAAAAGATAATGCCGTACATATTGTAATCACATTACTTTGATAATATTTATATGAATACATCAGTTCAATCATAGTTAATTACTACTATCAAAAGGATTTATTATAGAATACAAATTTACATCATTGTATAATCGCTTAATTTTTTAAAAATTTGGAGTTACCTAAAATTATAACGGGGGATATTATTTTAGGATGACAATATAGAAATCCATATTTGAAGAATTTTTAATTTAACATCTTTCAAATTTTATCATTTAGAAAATTTTTATGAAATAATTTTAATTTTATTTTATAGAAAATTATTGTAAATTATATTTTATATAGAAATCAATTATGTGAGCATTAAATGGTTAGAAAGATTTTAGAAATCATATATGAATAAAAATTTCCATTTAGTATATTTGAAATTTTTCTTTCCATCATATATTGATTAGAATATTAAAGATATGATTCTAATATTTAATAATGGTTATTAGAGAATCATAAATGAATCTGAATACATAAATCCTACTAATGTATAATTCTTAAAAATTAATATTTTAAACTATATTCTAGTTTTTTTTATCCTCTATGGGATAATAAAGTTATATAATGAGAAAAAAATACAAGATATGGGATAGAGGGATTAGGAATTTAATATTTATTTACCACAATCTCTATAAATATTATATTCATTAAAATATATTATACATGAAATTTAAATTTTAATAAATGATTTTAATAATTTTATAAATAATTTATATCATGATATAATTTTTATGTTTTTTAAATAAATGTTTCAATAAATGTAGAAAATATATCTACCAAATTATATTTTTTATAATTAATTTATTGATTTTCTAGAATGAATAATATTTTAATGGATAAAATGATTGAGATAAAAACTAACTAATAGGTAGCATGCTATTCAGACATTGTGATTAGGGGATAGTTTCACTTTGTTGTTATACACTATAATTACCATTGATAATTTTTTCCCAATGATCATATTTTGAAAGGAATATTTAGAATATTTCCCATGTTGAACTATATATAGACATAATTGTTAAATTAGTTATAAAAAATTACTAAGAGGAATTATTTGGTAATTAAAGAATTTGAAATGTTTACAAAATATGTTTTTTAATTATTAGTTCTCAATAGGGTTAGTTTTTTTAATAATATAACAGAATTTTTCATTAATTATTTTTGTGGAAGGTTATCATAGTTAAACATAACCCAAGGAAAATCTTGTGAGAGGGATGATGATATATCCTCATATTATTTTTGTATCATGTGATACTTGAGGACTTAGTCGAGGAAATTAAAATAATTTTTATATCATAATTGAGTAGATTTATTGAATATATAAAATGATTTAATATCTTTAATTTGTTATATATTGATTCCATTTTTTTAGAACTAGTGATTTCCATACATCATCAGCTCCACTATTTTTGTTTTTCATCCTTTTAAAAAGATTACATTTTTATTTATAATGTATGTATATTAATTATTTTGATGATGGTTCAATTATAATATATTCAAGTATATGTAATTCACATTAGTATTGGTTTCATTAGTGTAAAATGTATATATATTTATAGTCGGACAATACCCATAACAAACCAAAGGTAAGGTATCACCATCACATATTGATCCTTAAAAATATTGATCTTTTACAAATTATAATTTTTTTATGACACAGTGAAATGAAAATTACATTTTATAGTGACTATATCATTCTAATCTATGAAAAAATCACTACAGAAAAAACACACAATTAATATTGAAGATATTTTGTCATTAATTTTTCCAACATCAGTGATCCTTGATTATTAGGCTTAGTAATAATATACATCCATAACCATGAACTCATTAATCACAAAAATTGAGTATTTTTCATTGAACAAAAACATAACCACGTAATAATTGATATAATTATGTTTACATTATTAACCAAAAAAATATTTAAGATGTATTAGCTAAAAAAATTCCCAAAACATGATTTAGGATTAAATATACAATATATTTCCTTTAAAAAACTGTAAAAATATATTCATGATTGATTCATAAAAATCTAATAGAGGAATAATAGAGATGTTTGAAAAAACAATCCCATGTTAACAAACTTGTGTCATTATATAATTCTCAATGTGGTGGGGATGCATATAGAAATCATAAGGAATATACAAGAATATATATATAGCTAAAATAAGCCTATACTATGGGTTCAAATAAAAACACTTACCAACTCCTCAAATCCCAAATTTCAATGCCTCCTGTAAACATGTTACACCCCATGAGAAACCAGACATATTTTCACATTTCAAACTAAATCAATTATCCATATAATTCAATTCATTATTTACCATCAACAGAATTTAATCACACATCCAATCATTTATTTCATCATTATTCATTTCCATATATTTTACCAAACAATCCCAATTCATTTTAAATACTATTAACTAGTTATTCCATCACTACATGAGCCTATGGTATAATGAAACCACATATAAAAATAATCTCATCATCCCTATCCTATAATAACCTCACATCCCAAATATCACAAACAATCAAACCACCACATCATCACCGCAAAATAATTTAGAAACAAATCATCACATAAATGAATCAAAATAAATACAAAAAACCACACATCACCATACCAAAACATGGAAAAAACCACACATAATCACAAAAAATGAATATCAAACGAAAAAAAACATTTCTGCCAAAAAATGATTACCAAATACACCACACCTCTCTAATCCAAAAGCATGACCAAACAAACCACACCTCATCACCAAAAAATCACAATAAACCCAAAATCACATTACATCTCATCATAACCACACATTTTCACCCCAAAACATGAAAAACATCATTAAACATAAAATATCATTTTATAGATTTAACAAATAGTATTTTATCTTTAATTTATTTTTAGGGGTGTTACAACAGAAACCATAAATATAAGGGAAATTAGTTTAATATAAAAAATAAGATGGAAAATTTCCATTTAAGGGTGATATCAAAACAACTACACAATAAGGGCTCTACAATATATATCAAACACTTGAAAAAAAATCCCCCAACAACTACAAGTTTATAAAGGGAATTCAGCATGAACAATCATAATATCACAACAATTTCAAAGCTATAAAATCTTGAAAACCACTCCCCATTATCATTAAATTTCAATTAAATATATATTTAACCATTATTAGTCTATAAAAACCCGTCCTTCGTATATTAATAAGAGTAATAATCTCACAAATGATAACAGAAAGGGTGAAACAATGGATTCTTTACCTCAATGAATCTTTTCTAACTGAATTCACAACATGAGGTGTGTATGAAACTCTCACAAACCAAAAGCGAATAGTGAGACAAAAGATCAACATAAACGGCATTAAATTATTTTTAAAAAACATCACAAATAAAAACCAAATAAAAATTAAAAGCTCTATAGTGAATCAAAATGATTATAATGATTGAAAAATACGAGGAATGGAGAATCACTCACTGTGGTTCACCTAAAAAAACCACTGGAACCAATAGATCAAATAAAATGTGAATATGTTTAAAAGCTCACCTTTGGGATCCTAGGGTAATTTCGAAATAAGAGAGAGATATAAGTTTCTCTAAATGAAAATAATTATCCAAAACTCTATAAAATAACTTTTATCTTTTTGTTTACAAATCATGTATCCCATTCGTGATGTGAAATTAATTAGTTTCCATAAAATTCAAACTTCTACATAAAGTCAGATACCATATTCCTGAATTATTTACACATTGTGAATTACATTCATTAAATGAATCATATAAATGGGTTCTGACTCAATGAACAAATAAGACTTAAAACTGGCTATCAATATAAGTTGTGAACTACTAGTTCACTTTGTGTAAATCATTTACAACCAGAATTTCCTACAGCTACTCTACTACACATCCAACCTCCATTGAATCTCCTTAAGACAACTCAAAAATTAGTACAAACCAAATAGTTTACAATTTAATAGGTCATTAATGAATGGGATATTACATAATATACCCCTCAAATCATTCTTTCACCCATGAATCCAAAATCAATCCCATAAAGAAAGGGGTCTAAACAACCAACTTTTGAGATAATTCTCAAGGGTATCGTTACTCCTCAACACTACATCTAGTCAAGAATACCAATTAAAACAACCCAGAAGAACCCTACATAGCCACAATCCACATGCTATCATACAACAAAACCCCCACACATCCATATAATCCTCCTTTCATCTCAATCATACAACTGATATAACTAAAAAACCATGCTACCCCAAAAAAATGAATTAGGTAATTATATCATGAATGTTGAAATACTCTATGGTTTGGGTGGTATTAACTCACCCACATTAGTCAAATCATATTTTAGAATAATAAATATCAAATAATCATCATGAAATTCCCATTTAATATGATGGAACATGAACAGATTTCAGAAAAACGTATCCTAAAAGAAAAACAAATGTCATAATACATAACATGATCCAAACATCACTTCACAATAATAACAGAGAAAAGAAAAACTCAAAATAGCTCTAGCTATTGGCACACAACTATGTCTCTCACTCCCAATAACTCTCCTCTAGGCCACAATGCCTCCAAAACCCAAGAAGAAATCAAATTGTTTGTCACATAGTACCTTATCCTAGAGATCTTAAATCTTTACTACCTAATCTACAATAGTCGTGTCACCTTTGATATACAACTCCCCCCAGTCAATGAAAATGGAGTCAAGATGAAGACAATGATAAATATGGGATATTTGGAAGAAATCCTGAATCATTTCAAGATGTGGTGGAAACAGAAAAAGATGTTCCACTTCACCAAGTCACCCCAACACATTAAATGGACTCACAAACCTTTGAGAAAGATTACTCCACCTTCCAAACCACTACTATGCATAGTGATGAGGAACATTCACGAAAACATAGTCCCCAACCATGAACTCCATGGTCCACAAGAAAAAATCTATATAAGACTTATATTAGTATAGTTCTTATTTTGTCCTCTATAAAAAAAATTAAACCTTCTTTGTTGTTATCTAAACCCCATCGAGACCAAGAAAAAATTCCTCCATAACCTCTTTACAACTCAACAGATAATGAAGTGGTCTCCCTTAAAAATCAATTTACAAAGAAATGACGATATATGATATATTTTTTTCATAATAAAATTTATCTAAGGGAAACTGGCTCAAAATATCCCAAAGTCTATGATGCAGTCCACCAACATGTCCTCCAATGTCTGCAAGGTCTGCTCTATCTTCCAAACCTTCTGAGGGTGGAAAATAGTGTAAAGGAGTAACTGAGTTTCAAAAGAATTATATAATCCAATCAATAATCATATGTTAAAAAAACATCTTTACCCAAAAAAATGTATCATTAGAATACATTGAACATCACTACCTCATAAATATACCTCTTAGAAATTGAATCCCCTCCCTTGAATTCTTGATCGCTATGAAGTGGGACAATGTTTTCAATCATTCCAAGATCTACCAAATATCATCATAAACTATAATAGATCAGGTCACCCTATAATAAAATGCAACAATATTTCCTTCCATTTAAACTTTGGATCATCCAAATAACTCAAAAAACGGATAGGAACATGACTCTAGACAATTACATAATGGAAAATCAAACACTTCACCATGAACTCCTCTACCACCTATTTCATTTTAGGATTCCATAAAATGTATCTTCAAGCCATGATACATCTTGGATACTATTTTTTATACCTCAAATGGTGAGATATGAAACTCTAGAAATTCTCCCTCACAAATCACTATGGGAAAAAATATTCTCCCATGAAAAAAGATATAGTTCCATCCGTTCTTCGACAACCCCATCAGAGCATTATCTTGACAAACAACATCTCACATCAAATATTACTACAAGACTCCCAACCAAAACATCTCAAAATTCAACAACACATAATACTAAACCAGCATCTTATAATGATATCCACAACCACTTTTCTCCCTGTAATTAAGACTCATTGCTGCAATATCCTACATCCATTTAGAAAAATCCACACACTAATAAATGACATAATTAACTGAATTATTTCTCAATGTGTCATACATATAGTGACGTCGGATTAACATACATGGATATTACATCATTTTATATGAATATTCATTAAATTAAGAAAATAATATCCTTACAACCATAACTGTTTAGTGTATTTACAATCATATAAACAAAATCTTATATCCCAGGGAAACATAATTAAATTTTTTCTTAAAGATACCCACCATTATTAATTATACCTAATACATTTCTTCATAACCTATGGAATGGAATCATAAGAAAGGGGTGAGATCATATGCCCAGTTAGAGTAAATGAAGGAAATGTATAAGAATAACATATATAGAAGGGTGTGGAAAACGATCATAACATTTGAAGATCATACACTATATATTAGAGATCATAATAATGAATGGATGTTAATAAGACATTGCTGATAATAGAATTAAGAGATTAATTCTTGAAAGAATAAAATAAGAATAAGACATGGAATTTATGAAATTCACCATTTTTTTTATAATTTTGTGACCATGTATGAGTAGAAATAATTTCACTCATTGAGTTAAGGTCATGAAATAATTCCCAAACATAATCTTATGTACAATAAACTAGGTCCATTCATAACATTATGAACATTTTATTAGGTTCTGAAATACCCATATGGAAAAAGAAACCAGGTCCATGAATAACATTATAAACGTGTAATTAGGTTCATGTATAACATTATGAAGTTGTAATCATGTTCATACATAAACTTTTCCCATGAAACCAGGTACATGAATAATATTTTTAACATGTTGGGTTCACACGTAATATTAAGAATACATAATAAGGTTCACTCATATCATTTTGAACATGTAATCTAGTTGATTCATAAACATATGGATATGAAAATAGAACAATTCATATCACTATGAACTAATAATAAGGTTCATTCATAAAATTATTAACATATAATTAGTGTATCTCATAACATTATGAACATGTAATCATGATCACACAAAAACTTATCGACATGCAACCAGGTCCATGAATATCATTTCAAACATGTAATTAGGGCCACACATAACATTTATACTCATTATTCATCAATATTTACCCCATGAATTTGAGGGAGATATAAGTCCCACCCATATCATAATTATATTATTAATACATGCACCAAAAGGTAATAAAACATTTGTCATATCATGAACCATAAAAATGGATTTTAAAATCATCCTATAATAACCCATGAAATGAAATGGGTATCACTGACATTTTATGACATCATAACCTATGGAAAATGATAGGTTTCATAATAATTTCATAAAAATTATATCTCGGGAAAGAGGAAAAGATTTCATAAACATATAACCCATCAATGAGAAACGAATTTCACATACATATAACTGATTAAAGGGAAACAAGTTTCAAAAATACAATGAAATTAAATGTATCCCCATTTAGAGACAGAATATGTATGGAACCATTAGATAATTTCCTAGAATGGAATTAGTAATATCAACTAATATAATCATAGATGGAAAATAATCATTAAATCTCTTTGAAAAACAAATCTTAAAGGAATTATCCTTTTTTTATTTGAAAAATTCGTTTTAATGCACACAATAATTTCAAAATCTATTATCTTTGAAAATATTTTGAAAACCTAGAATGAAGCCTTGAAATCATTTTGAATTCTGTTTTCCACGAAACCATGTAAAATATGATTAATTTTTTTTGACAACCCAGTCTATTAAAACATATAAAATAATCCTGAATAATTATTGGAAACATTTTCCCTGAAAACATATTATGTAATATTGAAAATATTTTAAAAAACATGTTCTTCTAAAACAATATAAAATCATTAAATAATATATTAAAAATGTTTTGAAAACAATTTGATTAAAAATAACATTAAAATAATAAAATGGTTTCTTTTAAAACCATAAATGATTTATAAATCCATTTTACTAGAATATAATATTAAAATATCATTTGAAAATGTATTTATATTTTTTTTTTAAATCATGGTTGTTGAAATAAAATTGATTTCTAACCAAAGAGAGGGAAAGAGTGAGATTATTTTTAAAAAAAAAATTATTATCAGAACTACAAAGATAGGAAAATGGTACTAGTACGTGGATATATCATTAATAAACATAGGAGAAGAAAGTACATGAGTTTTCTTGAGATATGGATCATAATATTTCATCAAAAGAAGCATAATAGTTTAAAATCTTTAAAAGCGATGAGATTGCTTCATCAAAGTATTACCAAATGGTTGCGTGGGATAATAATCTTAATTTAAGAAAAAAAAGCATGAAGCAGAATATATCATGTTAATAAGGATAATAATTATATAAAATTTAAATTGGAATCATATACACCTTGTTAAATAATATAGGTGCATAAGAAAACCTATGTGTCATAAAAGGCAATTTGAGAAATAACTATATTACTGATTTGGATACTTTTTAAACATTAACCCTATGAAATAAAGCTCATATAATAAATAACTAAATTAAAAAAATTAATTATAATAATAACCTAATACATACATGGGAACTATTCACATCACACAAAAGGAATGCGTGGTGAATAAGGCATGTATCATAGGAGAGTAAAATGTGAGATGAAATTTCCTTACCTAGTGTCTTTATTATCATCATACTCATTTAAAAAACTATATAATAAATATAAATTTATTATAAATCTTTTAAATACCCATATTCTTATATCAAATTACTATATTGATTGATTATGGATTTATATTACCCTCATGTTATTAATTTCATGTCAACGTTACACATCCTGTAATATTCACATTGTTTTTCGCTTGTGTCTTAATTTGTTATATCATTAATCCTAATATTTATATAATGATTTAAAGATGTGAAACATGATATAAATATAATCTATATAATTTATGTTTTTTTTATAATAATCTATACAATATATAATTTTAAAATGGAATACACCATTTATGGAGATGGTAAGTCCTATGTATACAGGAACATTGTTTCCATTTTTATTATGACATTGAAAGAATAAATGTAATATAATATAGGTATATATATATATATATAATTATTCCAGTATTATTATTATATTATATATATCATATAATTTAAATAAATCATCTAATGCATTCTGTAGGGTGGTGTCGTTACTTACTATGAAGTGTATCAAATATAGTATTTATTATTGATCCCAAACATTCCCTACCTACAATGACATAATTTAGTGTATGTATGGGGTCTTATACCTAGGTAGACTACCATTTTATTTTTGGGAAATCTAATTCCTATACATTTAATGGTGTTCTTTCTAGAAGTCATTTTTTGGGAGTCTGGTCTATGTTCTATTTTGGGATGACTTTAAATGATAAACGATGGGTTGTGATCAATTCGAGTATCATAGTAATGGTTATACTTTAATTATATCCTTTTAAATACCCAATGTCTTATTCTTCAATGAATATTGGCATCACTAGATGAATTTTTCTCAGCCTCCTAGTTCTACCTAGGAAGTATCTATTCTGTGGTTGGGAGATAACGGCAACCTAGATACATTAATGTTGTCTTCTTAAGGTAGAAATATTAATAAGCTAGTGGTCATAGCTTAGTCTACAAAAATTCAGAGAGGATCATTTGTTTGGAAATCATGTGATTGGGGAAGTTAACACAAATGGTATAGACCATTGGTTCATTTCCTAGATACTAATTCAATTAGCCTAACTATGTTTAAACATAAAGTTGTATTTAATTATGCCGAAACATCTTTTGAACCCTACCCCTTTGAAATTTCGCTACATATGTTAGGGTAAAATGCAGTTAAACATGTGGAAGATATCATTCTTCATGGAGTGATTTACATTAATGCAATCAGGCTCATTCAAATGATCGGGAATGGTAACTGAAATAAATGTTCACTATGTAAATCACAATTATAAATTAAATACGTACATGTGAAATAGAAATATAAAATGAATCTAAATGAAATGGTGTGAATTGAATGCATTGAAGAATTGAAGCTCGACAACTCTTGGTTTAATTAAAATTAAAAAATACTAAGAATTTGAGAGTTAGAGAGGGGAAAGGGAGAAAGGATTCACAAAGGAGTTGAAATGGAGTAGAGAATCAGTTCTCGGAATATCTCAAATGCTATACCACTCTATAGATTACTTAGAAATATTTCATCAGGATGTGAACCATATGTACATGCCATGTTGACTTGATCCACATAATTTTACCTTTGATATCTAAAAAGGAAAGTCGGTCTCACAAATTTATGAGTTTTGACTTGGTACACAACGTGTATTGGTTTTTTACACAGTGTACTCTACATCTAGCAGGCTTTTTCATGGAATATTCACAGATTTCTCAATAACTTGTTTGACTAGATTCCTAATGCAACCAGTTGGGACCCAACATGCAATGGTTTTTTCCTTCATGGTTTGAGGCATGGTCACTATATGGATTCACGACTTGAGTAAGGCTATGATCTTTCGGTACACAATGTGTACCAATGTATCCTGACGTGTACTTGGCTGATTTTTTATCTTTTCTTCCTTTTATTCTTTGGAAACCCATGATGATATTATTCTTCCAAAATTAGACACATTCCACATGCATTATCACTTAATTTATTGAAAAAATATAAAAAATTGAAAACATAATTTATATATAAATTAGTCTTGTCAAATCCCCCCCCCCCCTAACTGAAATTTTTCCTCTCCTCATGCAATAAAACGTCAACAAATATTTTTTAATTTAAGATAAATTTGTAAAGCAAGAAATATTCATTATTTCCAAGCAATGAAAATTAGGTGTATTCATAGAAAATTATATTTCCAAAATAATAACTTCATAGAAAGTTAGTCATGCCTCACAGTCTAGTTTTGAAAATAAGCTTTATTATTTAAATCATAACCCCTTAACTATTCCTTATGTTATATTCCCAATTGTAATCGACCTCACCTATCATTTCTCTTGTGACTCAGGGTAGAAAATGTAAGTAGAGGTATGCTCATACAATGAGTACATGTTCCTAACCACAGGCCTGCATTGGTTCTATCATCTCTACTATGTCAAGACAAGTATATGATTAATATTGAGGGCTTAAACAACTGGGTTCCGATGAACCGGTAGTTGTGGGTATGTAGGTAAAATTTCAAAAATAGGCTCTAAATGGAGGGTAATCTTTGTAGTAAAATTCATATATTGTAATAGAAAGTGTGATGACATTCCTTCATTGGGCCTATCAAATCCATACACCATATGCATGGGTTAGATACATATGTGTATCATATATATAAAAAATTATTCAATTCATTTCCTTTTTCATATTCATTTTATTTTTAATAATTTTTGAAATTCATTCATATGATAGATCTCAAATCCATCACCCAGACACATATGATTCTTTAAGGGATTCAACGGTCTGAAAATTTGTTATTTTTTACCATCCTAGTACACAACCCACATCAATATTTCTTTTTATTTATAAATATTGAAACGAAACTAAATAATAATGAAATACGAAAAAATGTATATGGATCACAACCAAGTAGTTAGTTTAGTGCACCATACATCTCTGAAATGTGTAAGCAACCCATGCTGTCTGAATGTATAAACCAAACTTGTTGAAATATATTCATAATCATTGTACAAGGAAAAGTGTTATAAAGGAAGTAGGCTTGAAATAGTTTCATTCTAATAGGTAATTCATGGAAACTATGGGCTAAATTAAGGATAGATGTGAGGTGGGTCTCATGGAATGTGGATATAGATTATTACAATAATCATTTTAAATTTATACTTGGTTAGTACTCTTTTTGTTAAGATTATAGTGCATGTTCTAGCTAGTTTACTTGCCCCCAGGTATCTATGAAGACATGTTCTTTAATAATAGTATGAAATTGATGTCTTAAAGTCCTATCAATTAGTGAGAATCCAATAAAATCTAGAAATCAGAAAGGGAATAAATCCAAAGTAATAGGTCAATTAAATATGATTTCAATGATTATGGATTTGAATTAATTATCTCAACTCATGAATTGTTCAAAAAATTATATGGAGTGAATCATGGTCCTTAACAATTTTCCACCTAATTTTTTCATTAATTACATGGTAATAATTATTTTTAGGTATAAATCATGCTTATTATTTTTTTAAACATCTCCTAGAAAAATGAGATCAATAAAAATTCAAGTGCATCATCAGTGAAATGATGAGAATCCCACCCACACACACATTTTAAGAGACAGTGTCCCCACTATCAATATAATGATTAAGGGAGTAGTATGGAAGTGAATTTTAAAGAATTGGAAGTGACATATTTAATGAAATTAAAATAAGAGGGAATATGGTGCTCCTTAGAACAAATGGAATTCCATGGGGGTGTTTTGAGTTATTGTAGCATGAAAATATAATGTAAATGAAAACGTTTTAGAAAATAAAATCCTGCACTAGATAACAAACATTAGTCCATAGGATTAATCCTTTGTAATAGACGGGAAAATAAACAGGCATAACGAGTAAGAAAGTGGGATATTCATTTTTATTCAAATTTTGATTGTTTTAAAATATATATTCATGATACACATAAAACAAGGAATGAAAAAATTAAAAAATTCAAGTCAATGACTACTCAAAAAAAACAAGAAATCAACTATGGGTTGCCTCCTATAGAGCACTAACTAAATTTCGTCCGCTAGATGGGTGGATAGAGATTGTTGTTAGATGGTCCACCAGCTCAGTTTCTTTGTTGCATCTTACAACTTCACGAAGTTGTGTCTGAATGATCACATTGTTTCTTTGGTAGGATAATCGCATCACCCAAAACTGTGTGATCATGAAAGAGGTTTAGTAAGAATGAAATCCTTGTTCGTGATAGCTGATGCTGGTGGTGAATTGCGAGTGATAGCTCGTGAAGTTATCGGGTAATGTCGATGATGCGCTCGAGTAACCTTTATTATATGACCATTGGTGGGACTATACCATTATGAATGGAAGATTATTTGGATGAACTTTGCATGAAAAATATACAAATAAAATATATGGAAATAAAAACACATTATAATGTAAAAAATGAAATTCCATGAATATTTATATATATATCCAATGTGTTTATAGAGGTGGAAAACAAAATGAATAAAAAATCCCTCCCATGTATATGAAAAGGGTCCCAAAAAATCAAAAGATTAATCTAAATCAGATAGGAGATCCACCCAAAAAAATATCTTTGACTTTCATCCCATTGCCTGGTGTTTCGTTCGACTGTCTAGATGTATCTACATTAGCAATAACAGCAGTAGAGGATGGAGGTGTACCGAAAATTAGTGGTGTGGTAGTGGAGGTAAGGAGATGTCCTAAGGTGGTGGGTGGGGATGTATCGATATGTACTGTGAATGTGGGTATTGTAGAGTGATCAATTAATGGTACATCTGGGATGGGATTAATAGAAACTCACATGCCCCTCTGGGTCTGCTCCTCTAGGAACTTTTTCTAGGTGGAAGGGATGGTGAAAATTGGAGGGAGGTTATTCTTGTCATAATGGATGGTGGAATGTTGTAGGATGAAGGTCCAAATTGGGTGGGAGATGATGAATGCCTAAATTAGTGTACTTAATAAATGGGAGATGAATTTGGATTGATATTTGGGAAAAATTCACCCAAATGTACAGGATATTAGCCTGGATCTCAGGGAGGGTTTGAAATTATTGTGGTGGTATAGTCAAAGGGGTGGCTGATGAGGTGGTGTTGTGTATGGGGGTAGTAGGTGTGGCTATCTAAGGAGGCTTGGGTGGATCTACTTCTACTACTCTAGATGGATGCTCTTGAGGTGTGGCATGTTGGAAACCTGGTACCTAGGAGTAAATTTATTCCTCTCCCATGAGCATCATCATCTTGTGGGGAAGCACAAGATCAATTATCTTAACTGGTCTGAAAAGGTTTTGGGGAAGAGATACATCAAATATGCCTAAGTACATGGCCAAGTGGGTGATAAAGGATCCACCCATGTGTGTGTCCCACTTCCTCTAAGTCAGGACTCTAAAATATGAAGCAAACTGGGCAACCATATTGATAGGTGGCCCACCCATGGTAGCTGCTAGAATATATTATTACATCTAATTGACATTGACATGGTTCAATCCTTGCAAAAACCAGCCATGCTCCATGGATCTATGAAAGACGCACAATGTCTGGACTTATAGATGAGTCAACATCATGAGTCAAGGGTTGTGATAAGACTTGGGGTCACAAGCTCTGAGAGGCCATGGGTTCAGTGTACTCTTGCTTCTTAGCTATGTCAATAGGGTTGGTAAACAGTGGAGATAATTACCTCCTCAGTGTAGATACCGAGACTGACTCTTGATTCTCAAAAACCAACCATGTGGGGTCTGCCGCCATTCCAAAAATCTATCTAGTAAATGGTTTTCTCAAATGTGACCAAAAACTCATGGAATAGATACTGATATGTCGCATCTTATACATTGATAATACCGTCGATATGAAAATTCTACAAGAGGTGTAGAAAATCATCGACAATGTTCGACTTGGGGAACATGTCCAAGAACAACATTTTGTGGGTTTTCATCAGCTTCACCTCTAGGTGAAGAATATTTACCCGATGATGTGGTTTTTGGAAGCAGAGCACCATGTGAAAATGCTGGTTCCCATAGAGGGATGTAGAGTAGGTGTTTTCCTGAGATTTATACATAGATAAGGGGTGATTAGCAGCTAGTCGCTGGCTCTTGGAGTCACAGGAGGAGGTATAAGTTGCGGGCTCGGGATGGGGTTTCATTGTGTGTGCCATGGATATAGGAGGGTGGTGCATAGGGAGTTTACATGTGGCATGATAAAAGAGGTTGATAGTGTGGAATCCTTTTTGGTAAATAATGGAAGAGGATAATGGGGGACAACGATAGAGGGAAGGGGGTTGTGGGTATATAAGTGGAGGAGGGGTGTGGGATGTTTTTCAGGTGCTATTGGAGTAGGGGGAGTCGGGGGAGATAAAGAGTCATGGGGGGGGTGCAGGTCATGACTTGAGGGATGCAACCAAAATATTTTTAAAACAGAAACTGACCATATACACGATGTGTACTAGTGAGTCACATCATCTTCGGGGAAGAAAATATGGAATTTTGGGTGAAAAAGAGACAGGTTGTGAACAAATTGTTCATGACGTGTACTGAACTGTATTATTATCAAATTTTTTATTTGTTCATCTACTCAACCACCTTTATATGTGATATTCTTGGAAGAAGATCCTAATATAACTTATCTAAAATATTCCTAACCTGGGTTGTCTCCCATTCATGCTTTATTTTATAGTTGGGAGATACACTCCTTCAAATCATAGTGGAACATGAGGATGATGACACAACCTTCATGGAATGTCTCCTAAAATATCATAAACCATTAACCATTCACCTTGAATGGTGTTCCTCTATCTCATTGAATTTCAATTGTTCTATAGGGAAAAACTTGTACCACCTCAAAAGGACAAGACCATTATGAATTTAGATTCCAGGAAAATAGTTTTAATCATGCATTGATCATAAAAACCTTATTCCCTTGGATGAAGGTATGCCTTGTAATTTGTTGGTCATTCCATTTTTTCATTTTTTATTCGTAAATATAAGGCCCCAGCCTTAAACCTTACTTAATCTTGAGTTATTACAAGATTACACATTGAGGATCTTTTCAGGTTTAGAGTTTTAGAGAGTTAGATCAGGAAACTTGAATTACATTCCACATTTAAACAAAGTGGTTAAATAAAAGACAATATTCATTCTTCCCATCAACAGAAACATATTTAAAATAAAACACGGATTCTTTCTTGACACATCCTTGACACTATCATCACATCATGTACCTTTCCCTTGACCTGTGAAAAACATTTCAAAAACTTGGGATGAGAATAAAAAGCTCAGTAAGGGTTATAAAAATATGGAAAGGAAACATGAGTTCATATATACATAAGAATGAAATCATACTTTACCTATAAAACATAGGAACTTTAACAGACCTCATCAAACCATGAATAAATCAATGAAATCATAAGACATAAAGGTAACTTGAGGCATTCATAACATTCTTACGTAGGGAGTAACCCTCTTGGTTACGTTTTGGAATACCCATCATAGTATATTCCCTAAATCTCTTCGGAGAAACCTTAACGTTTTACTCCTTCGCGTTACCCAATGCATTGGAGAGCTATATCGGGCTCACCCGCCCTTAGTTTATCACGGAACCACCCGTCTTCATAATAATTCCCTAGAACCTCAACATAATTGTATCACATAAAAATGCTTAAAGGAAACATAACATTTCAACCTTTCAATCACAAGATATCAATACAACACATTGATATAAAAACATTATGAAAACCATTTTCAATACCAAAATAAAAGAAAATTAAAACATGGTATTTATTTTTCTTTTAAAAAGAAGGTATGGCTTGTAGAGGAAGCCGAAACTCAAATAACGGTCACGGCGGCGGAGAAGTCGTTGTCACTGCATACGTACGACAAAAACATTCCCTTTTGTCGTTTAGTAAACGCTTCGTATAAAAAAGATTTCTTTTGAAAAAGCGTAAAAGTCAAAGGGTTTTATACACCGTATAAAATAAGGTTGTGTATTAAACAAAATATGCCTCAATGAAAGGAGATTGAGACGAAGTCCCATACAAAGACGGTATCCTTGGTTTAAGGATAAATCAATTACATAATTATGTGTGACAAACGAATACACCAAATATAAGTGGATATTAAGTGTAAAATAATCAAAGGTCATTCACACATATTCAAAGGATGACATATTCAATAACTACATGTTGAACCCAAAGAAATCGAAATTGGGTTAAGAAGTTCCCTTGATAGCCTAACGACGTCACATCAAAATGAGTTCATGAGAGATAAAAAAAAGTATATCTCATCACTTGGAGATAAAATTTACATCAATAAGGGTATATTAGAAAATATCCCAACATAACAATATGTAAAATAAAAGACCCAACAAAAGAAGTCTTTTAAAAAAGAGGAGGGTGAAAGGTTCCCTTACCGACATGGGTATCTTTCGAAACATACGCCCCGTGAAAGAAGGACAATACAACATTGATGTAAATACTCACAAATGAAATAATATTACACAATGAGTAAAATAATGGTCAGTACATACACCACTCAATGGAAATTGTGGCAAATGTAGCATAAATCTCACAAGAATAAAAGTGAGATGAAAAAACCCTTACGAAAACTCGGTAGCCTAACGGCGCCACTTAAAACTTCCAAAAATGGATTGATGAGATCAAATAGGGTATCTAATCACATTAAAATAAAATTTACAGAAAGTGGAATATAAAAGAACATCCCCCATCATAAAAAGGAGGAGCTTAAAGGAAGTGACATAAAGGAGTGTACTTAAAGAGAAAGAGAGAGGTTAGATCTCTTACGAAAATTCGGCAGCCTAACGGCGCCACTCAAAACATCCAAAATGGATTTATGAGAGGAAAATATGGTCTCTCATCATATGAACATAATAATTACAGTAGGAGTAATATAAAAGAATACCCCAACCATATTAAAGATGATCTTAAAAGGAATGACATAAAAGAGTGTACTTAAAAAGAAAGAGAGGTGTAGGATCCCTTACCTCGGGTCCGACTTGACTCGATGATTATTTAACGTCCTGAATAATAAACATGATTTAATTTCCACTTTATTAATAACCTTTTTCTAGTTCATTATTCCTTTTATATCACTTATTTTCATTTTATAAACATTATGTAATCATTTAAGTTAATAATGTTTGTTTTGTCGATATTTGGTTCTTAGGTCGAAAGTGGACTTCTTACAATTACATGTTGTTCGTGTGGTCAACGGTTCTTTATATCCAGAATGACATTCATCATTTGGATAGAATATATATCATATATATCCAGAATATACATGTATTTATAATATTACATAATCATTTAGATGTAAGAAATTAAATGCACCGTTCATGGAGACGGTAAGCCGTACGTACGCATGAACGCTACTTTCATTTCTTTTTCATATTAATGGGATTAAAACTAAATGAGAGGTATGTATATTTTAATTCCAGAATTATATTAATCATTTAGATGTATAATTAATCATATATATCCATTATATACATGTACTTATAATAGTACATTACATTTGGGGATAAGAAATGAAATGCACCGTTCATGGAGACGGTAAGCCGTACGTACACATGAATGCTACTTTCATTTCTATATCATACTTTAATGGAAAGAAATAATAATGATATATAGGTATATTATAATTCCAGTATAACATAATATATAATAACATTAAATCCATCCTTTATACGTCCCACGTTTGGCATTAACGAATCACATCACCTTGAGGGGGTAGTAGTCTGCACTTCCTAAAATGAAGATATCGTGTATACCCATAATGGAAACAATAATGGTATGCCATAAATGAAAAATACAGAAGTTTAAGGAAAGAATAAACATATTATATATCATATATAAAAATATTGACATCATAATGGCCACCTTTGAAGGTGTTAAATGAGCATTGAACAATCATCGTTTCGGGAGGTAGAATTTCGCTATCCACGGAAACCGTATGTTATTTAACCATTTGATGTAGTTGTGTGAGAGTGTAGCTCGAATAAATCTTATAACAACATCCTAGTATATTTAAGATACTGTTGTTGTTACAAAAGTAGTAAATAAAAAGAGTTTAGGGGGTTGGAGAAGCAAAATAAAACAAATGAACATGAGAGAATGAATTACCTTTAAAAGTGTAACTCCTTTTGATTTGAGCCTAAAGGCTTCCTTTGAAAGGATTATTCCCAAAGAGAATCCTCTAGGATGAGGATAGGGATGTGGGGAGAGTAATTTGTCAGGGGATGGCCGAGCCAAAGGCTTGCAGAGTGTGTGAAATGAGGTAGAGGTGGGGGCCTTTTATAAGAGGTGAGGAGGGGCACTTTTGGAAATCATGATACTATTATTTTATTTTCAAAAGTGTTTCGAATTTCTAAGGTCCCAAATTGATATATTTCGAAGATACGATGATAAGGCTTCTAAATATTCGCATACAATAGCTTTTGGACAAGTGTAGGTCTTATATTTTATATTATCGTTTCATTTTATTTAAACTGTTCATTAATGAGGTCATCGTTGCATCATCATGATGTCATAATTAAATTAATTTATTTAATGTCTAAAAATTATAACAAAAATATCCTGATGTAGGAAATATTTTTATCTTTCCAAAGAGTATTTATAGACAAAAATATGATTAGTATAACCCCTTATAAAAATTGTTTTAGTAAAACAATTTATGTTAGTGTCATTTTCACCTTTATTTAAAAAAAGGCATTAACGTCATTATCTCACCCAAGAGGCTCCATAGGGTCCCCTAAATCGACCCATGGGTTGTCTTGGTCGTCCATGACTCATCCAATATGGGTAGGACAAGTGTCATGGTGTTTTCATATTTTTATAATATCATTTTTACCTTAAATTACACTAATTACCTCTAATCGCGATTAATGAAAAAAAGTTACTATTCACCAAAAAACTATTTTCATCCCATTGAACCAAATTTTACATACTAATAACAAACATGTATGTTGGATTTTCAAAATTCAATACACATTAGTGGTAAACTTTCATTTAACTGAAAAATCAGTTTGCTTGATTACCACTTAGTGGTTTCACTATTCATCAAAAATTGGAGTTTTTCCGAAAATTACCAAAAATTCACTCTAAGATATATTCGATATTCCGAATTCAAAAATGATGTTTATATTACCTAATTCAAAGAATATAATTATAGTTAATTAATTAAATAATTAACTCCCGCTTTCAAAACAAATATTGTGTTTTTAAGAAACAATATATATCAAAAGATTGATATTTGTTTATGTCGAATTTCAAAGTGAAATTAATTCCAAAGTACACCATTGAATAAAATGGTAAAAATATTTTATGGTTTCACTTTAAAACCAATTCAAAAGATAATATAATCATATAAATAAATTAGATTAAAAGAGGTTTTGAATTAAAATACAACATTTTTCACTTATTCATAAAAAATGAACTTTATCGGAAGAATAACAAAAACATACACAAAGTAAATTTTGATGTCCCAATTATAAAGAAGGATTTTATTTGGTCCAAAAGAATGTATAAGAGTGACCAAAACTATATTTAAAGAGGGTTCTCCATCAAAAGGTGATAAGTGAACCTTTAGTGAAAACTAGGGCATATACGCCTAAAATTGAATTCTTTCCGTATTTTAAGCCTTTATCTTTTATTGGATAAATGTAAAAACATTTAAAAACATATATAATCATATTTTAGTTATTTCTATCCATTCTCGCCAATACAACGACTACATGTTAACTGCCATTTAAAATAATATTATTTTATTATTAGAGTGCAACATAAGATTTCCAAGAAACTCGTTGTTGCGTGTTGGGTACGCCATCGAGCATAGCGTCCCTTTTAAAGTAATATTAATATTTTATTCAAAAATATGGATAAATATGAAAATGTCATATTCTTTATTTACCTGGGGTGTTACATCCTTCCCCCTTTTGGGAATTGCGTCCTCACAATTTTAAAATTGGGCTTGGAAACATCCTTGAAAGTCCCACATTGGAAGAAGAGTCGGTAAAACAATCACTTTAAAATAAAGAAAGATAAGTACAAAGGTCACCCGAGTTAACCCATACTAGGATTCCAAGTATGAAAACATGGACATGGAGGAGAAAACATAGGGTCATGTTCTAATGAAGAGTGATAGAAAACATGTTTAGGAGAAAGTTAACCATGAGAAAATCACAAACTTGTGATGGGTTAAACGGTATTCAATTCCCCAGTAGGAAAAGTTAATAGACAACATTTTTGTTTTAAGATACTTTTTATTGGGGAATTTATTAATAAGGAGACATAATCACTTATGATGTTGACTTTCAACTTTTATTAGATTCCTTACACAAACTCATATTTTCTCCAAAAGGCGAGTATTTAGGAAGACTTGTTCACATTAAGAGTACTATAATCAACTTTTAGAGAATCACCTAATCCAAGAAAGATAACTATATACATCCCATGTCTTTAGACTTTAACCAAAACCAAAACCAAACAGGCTAGTACAAGACCAGATAATCTAGAAAAGGATAACCCTTTATAAAAAGAAAATCAATTCTTAACCTCCAAAATTTGTCCAACAAAACCCAAAGTTCAACGAGGACCATTAGATAAAAAAAATTTCCATAAAATTATTCAAAGTAAAACAATCTAAGATTGAAACCCAAATATTTGAAGGATTTAGTGACATAGTCTTCCAAGATAAATCGTAACATTTATCTCCAAACAACATCAGTTGCTCCTAAAGTCTCGTATTGAAAAGTAGTTAACCTAATCACATATCCTCCATCATAGGTTAATCACTTTCATAAATAACCCAAAATAAACTTACTCTTAATTCATAAAATCATATAAATAGAAAGAATCAGTCAAACTAACCAGGGACTTCACGTAGTCCAGTGGTAGGCGATAAATACAAGTCACACTTTGGTTGTGGGTTCGATTCCCGCAGCATTGTCCGACGCGACGGGTTGTCACACGGTCTGCGTGTTGTCCTTTTTCCAAAACAATATAATTCTCAAAACATTTCCCAAAACGAGATAAAATCTTAAAAAATAAACCTAACATATTTTAACCTCAAGTTTATCTCATGCCTTTCATTTTCCATCATAACATATAATAACCCATAATTACCTCAAAAGTAAGGATCATATAAACCCTAATGGTTAGCTTTTTAATTATTACCTGAACTTCCACATTGATTAGTCATCTCGTACATGATGCATTATAAAACATACCAAGGTTAACGTGGTTGATCATGACTCCTTGATAGTTGGTTTAGAACAACCACGAGTTTCCTCATTGAATACCCCATTTCATCGAGTCTCTTAATCAGAGAACCACCACAGTTTCCTTAAAACCAATTGTCACTTAGGTGCCTGCGAGATCCATCCATTCACTAAAAACATAAATGTCAGTGTGAGTATATCAACAAAACCATCATGTACTAATGTGGAAGGTAAACACTAAGATATACTTACTCATTCACTTTATCTAAAACTAGGACTCTTTCTGAAATCCTAACCATTATGGTAATGTCACTTATGCTTAGAGAATACCCTAACCTCTAAAGTTATCTAAATCGACCTATGATACCAACTATAAGGCCCCAGCCTTAAACCTTACATAATCTTGAGTTATTACAAGATTACACATTGAGGATCCTTTCAGGTTTAGAGTTTTAGAGAATTAGATCATGAAACTTGAATTACATTCCACATTTAAACAATGTGGTTACATAAAAGACAATATTCATTCTTCCCATCAACGGAAACATATTTAAAATAAAACACGGATTCTTTCTTGACACATCCTTGACACTATCATCACATCATGTACCTTTCCCTAGACCTGTGAAAAACATTTCAAAAACTTGGGATTAGCATAAAAAGATCAGTAAGGGTTATAAAAATATGTAAAGGAAACATGAGTTCATATATACATAATAATGAAATTATACTTTACCCATAAAACATAGGCACTTTAACATACCTCATCAAACCATGAATAAATCAAAGAAATCATAAGACATAAAGGTAACTTGAGGCATTCATAACATTCTTACGTAGGGAGTAACCCTCTTGGTTACGTTTTGGAATACCCACCACAGTATATTCCCTAAATCTCTTCGGAGAAACCTTATCGTTTCACTCCTTCGCGTTACCCAATGAATTGGAGAGCTATATCGGGCTCACCCGCCCTTAGTTTATCATGGAACCACCCGTCTTCATAATAATTCCCAAGAACCTCAACATAATCATATCACATAAAAATGCATAAAGGAAACATAACATTTCCACCTTTCAATCAACATATATCAATACAACACATTGATATAAAAACATTATGAAAACCATTTTCAATACCAAAATAAAAGAAAATTAAAAAATGGTATTTATTTTTCTTTTAAAAAGAATGTATGGCTTGTAGAGGAAGCCGAAACTCAAATAACGGTCACGGCGGCGGAGAAGACGTTGTCACCGCATACGTACGACAAAAAAATTCCCTTTTGTCGTTTAGTAAACGCTTCGTATAAAAAAGATTCCTTTTGAAAAAGCGTAAAATTCAAAGGTGTTTATACACCATATAAAATAAGGTTGTGTATGAAACAATATATGCCTCAATGAAAGGATATTGAGACGAAGTCCCATACAAAGACGATATCCTTGGTTTAAGGATAAATCAATTACATAATTATGTGTGACAAACGAATACACAAAATATAAGTGGATATTAAGTGTAAAATAATCAAAGTTCATTCACACATATTCAAAGGATGACATATTCGATAACTACATGTTGAACCCAAAGAAATCGAAATTGGGTTAAGAAGTTCCCTTGACAGCCTAACGGCGTCACATCAAAATGAGTTGATGAGAGACAAAAAAAAGGATATCTCATCACTTGGACATAAAATTTACATCAATAAGGATATATGAGAACATATCCCAACATAAAAATATGTAAAATAAAAGACCCAACAAAAGAATTCTTTTAAAAAATAGGAGGGTGAAAGGTTCCCTTACCGACATGGGTATCTTTCGAAACATACGCCCCGTGAAAGAAGGACAATACAACATTGATGTAAATACTCATAGATGAATGAATATTACACAATGAGTAAAATAATGGTCAGTACATACACCACTAAAAGGAAATTGTGGAAAATGTAGCATAAATCTCACAGGAATAAAAGTGAGATGAAAAATCCCTTATGAAAACTCGGCAGCCTAACGGCGCCACTTAAAACTTCCAAAAATGGATTAATGAGATAAAATAGGGTATCTCATCACATTAAAATAAAATTTACATAAATAGGAATATAAAAGGACACCCCCATCATAAAAAGGAGGAGCTTAAAAGAAGTGACATAAAGGAGAGTACTTAAAGAGAAAGAGAGAGGTTAGATCTCTTACGAAAATTCGGCAGCCTAACGGCGCTACTCAAAACTTACAAAATGGATTGATGAGAGGAAAATAGGGTCTCTCATCATATGAACATAATAATTACATTAGGAGTAATATAAAAGAACATCCCAATCATAAGAAATATGAGCTTAAAAGGAATGACATAAAAGAGTGTACTTAAAAAGAAAGAGAGGTGTAGGATCCCTTACCTCGGGTCTGACTTGACTCGATCATTCTTTAATGTCATGAATAATAAACTTGAGTTAATTTCCACTTTATTAAGAACCATTTTCTAGTTCATTATTCGTTTTAGATCACTTATTGTCAAGTTATAAACATTATGTAATCATTTATGTTAATAATGTTTGTTTTGTCGATATTTGGTTCTTAAGTCGAAAGTGGACTTCTTACAATTACATGTTGTTCGTGTGGTCAAAGGTTCTTTATATCCAGAATGACATTACTGATTTGGATATCATATATATCTTATATATCCAGAATATACATGTATTTATAATATTACATAATCATTTAGAGGTAATAAATGAAATGCACCGTTCATGGAGACGGTAAGTCGTATGTACGCATGAACGCTGCTTTCATTTCTTTGTCATATTAATGGAATTAAAAAAAATGATAGGTATGTATATTTTAATTCCAGAATTATATTAATAATTTATATGTATCATTCATCATATATATCCATTATATACATGTACTTATAATAGTACATTACATTTGGGGATAATAAATGAAATGCACCGTTCATGGAGACGGTAAGCCGTACGTACGCATGAACGCTACTTTAATTTATATCTCATACTTTAATGGAAAGAAATAATAATGATATATAGGTATATTATAATTCCAGTATAACATCATATATAATAACATTAAATCTATCCTTTATACGTCCCACGTATGGCATTAACGAATCACATCACTTTGAGGGGGCGGTAGTCCGCACTTCCTAAAATGAAGATATCGTGTATACCCATAATGGAAACAATAATGGTATTCCATAAATGAAAAATACAGAAGATTAAGGAAAGAATAAACATATTATATATCATATATAAAAATAGTGACAACATAATGGCCACCTTTGATGGTGTTAAATGAGTATTGAACAATCATCGTTACGGGAGGCAGAATTTCTCCATCCACGGAAACCGTATGTTCTTTAACAATTTGATGTAGTTGTGTGAGAGTGTAGCTAGAATAAATCTTATAACAACATCCTAGTATATTGAAGATACTGGTGTTTTTAAAAAAGAATTAAATAAAAAGAGTTTAGGGGGTTGGAGAAGCAAAATAAACAAATGAACATGAGAGAATGAATTACCTTTAAAAGTGTAACTCCTTTTGATTTGAGCCTAAAGGCTTCCTTTGAAAGGATTCTGCACAAAGGGAATCCTCTAGGATGAGGAGAGGGATGCGGAGAGAGTAAATGGGCAGAGGATGGCTGAGTAAAAGTCTTGAGGAGTGTGTGAAATGAGGTAGAGGTGGGGGCCTTTTATAAGAGGAGAGTAGGGGCACTTTTGGAAATCATGAAACTATTATTTTATTTTCAAAAGTGTTTCGAATTTCTAAGGTCCCAAATTGATATATTTCAAAGATATGATGATAAGTCTTCGAAATATTCCCATACAATAGTTTTTGGACAAGTGTAGGTCTTAGATTTTATATTATTGTTTCATTTTATTTAAACTGTTCATTAATGAGGTCATCGTTGAATCATCATGATGTCATAATTAAATTAATTTATTTAATGTCTAAAAATTATAACAAAAATATCCTGATGTATGAAATCTTTTTATATTTCCAAATATTATTTATAGACAAAAATATGATTAGTATAACCCCTTCTAAAAATTGTTTTAGTAAAACAATTTATGTTAGTGTCATTTTCACCTTTATTTAAAAAAAGGCATTAAAGTCATTATCTCACCCAAGAGGCTCCATAGGGTCCCCTAAATCGACCCAAGGGTTGTCTTGGTCGGCCATGACTCATCCAATAGGGGTAGGACAAGTGTCATGGTGTTTTCATATTTTTATAATATCATTTTTACCTTAAATTACATTAATTACCTCTAATCGCGATTAATGAAAAAAGTTACTATTCACCAAAAAATTATTTTCATCCCATTGAACCACATTTTACATACTAATGTCAACCATGTATGTCGGATTTTCAAAATTCAATACACATTAGTGGTAAACTTTCATTTAACTGAAAAATCAGTTTTCTTGATTATCACTTAGTGGTTTCACTATTCATCAAAAAATGGAGTTTTTCAGAAAATTACCATAAATTCACTATAAGCTAGATTCAATATTCCGAATTCAAAAATGATGTTTATATTACATAATTCAAATAATATAAGTAGAATTAATTAATTTAATAATTAACTCCCGCTGTCAAAACAAATAGCGTGTTTTTAAGAAACAATATATATCAAAAGATTGATATTTGTTTATGTCGAATTTCAAAGTGAAATTAATTCCAAAGTCCACCATTGAATAAAATGGTAAAAATATTTTATGGTTTAACTTTAAAACAAATTCAAAAGATAATCTAATCATATAAAAAAATTAGATTAAAAGAGGTTTTGAATTAAAATACAACATTTTTCACTTATTCATAAAAAATGAACTTTATCAGAAGAATAACAAAAACATACACAAAGTAAATTTGGATTTCCCAATTATAAAGAAGGATTTTATTTGGTCCAAATGAATGTATAAGAGTGACCAAAACTATATTTTAATAGGGTTCTCCATCAAAAGGTTATAAGTGAACCTTTAGTGAAAACTAGGGCATATACGCCTAAAATTGAATTCTTTCCGTATTTTATGCCTTTATCTTTTATTGGATAAATGTAAAAACATTTAAAAACATATATAATCATATTTTAGTTATTTCTATCCATTATCTCCAATAAAACGACTACATGTTAACTTCCATTTAAAATAATATTATTTTATTATTAGAGTGCAACGTAAGATTTCCAAAAAACTCATTATTGCGTGTTGGGTACGCCATCGAGCATAGCGTCCCCTTTAAAGTCATATTAATATTTTATTCACAAATATGGATAAATATGAAAATGTCATATTCTTTATTTACCTGGGTTGTTACAGTAAATCATTGTGTTTTCATATACATCTCTCCTTATTTCCTCCAATGTGGTTAATTGTAATAATCGTTCCTCTCCAACTTTTTCTACATCAAGATTCATCTTTTTAATTTCCTAGAATGATTTATGTTCAATATTTACCCGAATATGACATGGTTTAATATATAATAGTAAAAATGGGGTGGTTCTTATATGTGTTTTTCATGCAGTTATGTATTCTCATAATGCATCATTCAACTTCTGGTTGCAATCACTTCTATTGGTGTTTACAATTTTTATTAATATTTGTTTCACCTCCATGTTTAACAATGATACATCCCCACTTTTTTGTGAGTGAAAGGGAGTTACAGTGTTGTATTTATTACCATATCATTCAAGAATTTTCCACACTAGCATATTTGATAAATGTTTTCCATATTCAATGATGAGTAATCATGGAAATCCAAAATTCGAAAACACCTTTTTTGAAGAAAATTCATGACTACCTTGGTTGTTTAATGTGTTGGGGTTTCAACTTCTACCCATTTTGAGACATATTCTACCAAAACCAGAATGTAACTCCTACCATGTGACATAGGAAATGGTCCAATAATGTTAATATCATTGATGTCAGAAACATAAAATTCCATAATAGGTTTTTGTGGAATCTCATTTCTTTTACTAATTTCCCACATTCTTTGAAATCAATCACATTGATGGTAGAATCCCATGGAATCATGATGCACTAATGGTCAGAAAAATATGCTTTGTAGGATCTTTTCTACTACGTTTTGAGGTCCATGATGTCTTCTAGTTAGTGATATGTGGCACATTTCGATGAAATTTTGTATCTCTTCATCCATGTTGTAGTGTCTCAAAACGCTATCAACACTACACATGAATTAAAAAAATTCATCCCAAAATTATTATTTGGTATCAGACAGAAACTTATTGCATTGCTAGTACGAGAGGTCATCATAGAGATATCATGTTGCAAGACAGTTTTCCATGTCTTAAAAGCATTGTTGTATCATGAAACTAAATAATGTCTCATATGGATAATCTACTTCAATATTTTTCTCACTATCTTCTTTAATGATGGTCAAGGGTAATCAAGATAGGTGGTCTACAATGGAATTCCCTATTTCATTGGTGTGCTTGATTACAACATTGAACTAATGAAGAAATAGAATCCATTGTATCAATCTTGGTTTTGAATTTTTCTTGTTCATCAGTTATCAATGGGTGACATGATCTGTATGGATAATGAGATTGGATAGAATGATGTATGAAAGGAACTTTTCAAAGGCATATACTATGGGTAGGATCTACTTCTCCTTAATCGAATAATTGATTTGGGAATAATTTGAAGTATTATTGGAATAATAGATTGGAAAAAGGTGTTTTCAATGCGTTGTCCAAGAATTGCTCCTACCTCTAGGTCACTCGCATCACACGTAAGCTCAAACTCTTTTTCCCAGCTTGGTGTAATTATAATAGCAGATGAAATCAGAATTTTTTCAGTGATTCAAATGCTTGTATATAGTCCTCATTTAATTTTAATGGAATATCACTAGACAAAAATTTTGTTAGTATATGTGTGATGTTTGAAAAATATTTTACAAAGCATATATAGAACACAATATTCCTAATAAAACTTTTGATCCCTTTAACGGTCGATGGTTCTGGTATATCATTGACAACATTGATCTTTGGAGGATCAAAATCAATGTATTCTTTGGAAATATTTTGTCCCAGTACAATTACTCCACGTACCATGAAGTGAACTTTTTCCCAATTTAGTACTAAGATTCTCTCCCCACAGCGTTGGATAACCAGATATTGATTTCTTATATAAACATCTACCGATCACCTATATACTGAGAAATCTTCCATGAATTTTTTGAAAAAAATTCTTCAGCCATATGATGAAATATTTGTGTCATGTATCTTTTCAATGTTGTTGGTGCATTAAACAAATCAAAATACATGTGTCTATATGCAAAAGTAACAAATGTGAAAGTGAAGGTAGTATTGGGCCAGTTAGAAATGTCGATAGCAATTTGATTGTATCCTAAATAACCATCCAAGAAATAGTAGAAATCATTCCTAGCTAGTCTCTCTAGAATTTGATCCATAAATGGTAAAGGAAAATGAACTTTTATTTCTGCTAAATTAAAATATTTGTAGTCCACCCAAACTCTCTATCTAGTGGTGGGGTGTGTTTAAATGATTTAATTGTCATTTATAATTTATACTACAATTCCTCCTTTATTGGGAATGACATAGAGGGGACTCAACCATTCACTATCTGATATAGGAAATATTATTTCATCATCCACGAGCTTCAGTAATTTCTTTTTTAAAACCACCTTCATTGGCATCGTGAGCCTCCTATGAGGTTTCCTTTTAGGTTTTTCATTCTCTTATAATGAAATTCAGTTGGTTCACTATTAAATATTTATTTCTTTAATATATTCCACTCCCTAGGAAATTGATTTCTTGTGTAATTTAAAGACATCAAATAGTTTTTATTCCTGATCTTAGGATATTTCGATTATGATAATGATGGGTAAAGTGGATGAATCTCCTAAATATGAATACTTCAACGTACCAGTTAATAGTTTCAAGCCCAATAAGGGTTTCTGAAAGAAGGATGGGATAAATGGTGGCACAATATCTCTAGTGAGTGGCTCAATTAAGATTAATTTATCTAAGTCATGGTATTATTACTTTTATGAACCAGATTCATTGATCTCTTCTTTAGTAGACATGTACTCCTCTCCTTATTCACTGAGAGAGATGGAATTGTAGTCCACCATATCTTCTGATTGTTTTACTTCCATTATTTAGTTAAACACAACTATTTCTTCTCTGACTCTAAAGATGAGAAATCCTTGATTAACATCAATCAATGTATTTTTAGTAATTAGGATGGGTCTTCCAAGAATGATCGTTACATATCCATCCTCTTCCATGTACAAAACTAAAACAGGGAAAATGATTTTGAAGAGATTAACCAGAACATCTTCAATAATTCCACTTAGGTACTTAACTGAATGATCAACTAACTAACTATAATGCTACCCTTGTTTCCTTCATTTCGTGGAGTCCAATCTTTCAGAAAAAACTCAACAGGATTAGGTTAATGTTGTCTCCAAGATCACATAGTTCTCTTCAAATTTCCACTCTCCTGCCACACAAGGTAACAAAAACTTCCATGATATCTCATCGTTGGTTGGATTTTATGTTTTACAACAATATAGAATTATTTGTTTAATGAGATTACTTACATATCTTCTATCATTGTCTTGTTTGATTATTAGTCTATCAGAAATTTTTCATATATAGGTATTTAGACAATTACTTATGCAAAATAAATTTATCTATGCAATTTTTTGAAAATATCGAGTTACTTTTTTATAATGTGCTTCTTGCATACCTTACCTCTATCATTCCAAAAAGGGAAGAGGTGGCTTCCATGGAAGATGGGATACATAAATGGGATACTTCTATTTTTCTGGAGCTTGCACCTTCTATGATAGAATTCCATCTTATGGTACTATGATAATGGATTCTTTTACTAATTTTTGTTGTGGTTTGGGCTCTTCATATGGCCTTGTTTCCATTGGTTGTTAGAAATCTACCATTTTTCTGCTCCTCAGTAATACAGCCTTGGATTACTCTCTTGATTATATCTCATTATTATAATGTATTGTACCTAGTAATCATTTAGATACAGTTTTTGATATCTGAACCATTTGTATCTCCATGTTTCTCAAAGCTTATCGCTGGAATTACATATTGGTCTCTTGTGTCATCATCCTTTTATTTGACTATTCAATGAAGGATGTTAGGAATTTCACCAAGTTACATTGTAGTGGTGGAGGTGACTGTTGTGGTCTTGTATAAGCGGGTGGAAATTTTTATTGTAGTTGGGGCCTGGGAAAGGGTTATTGTAGATATTTCAATCGTTATCGTCCTAGGACAAGGTTTGTTGGTGGACACTCTGTGGGTCCTTGGGTGCAAAACAGAGTTTCAAAACTACACTCCTGAAAATATCCTTGATTTTTTGAGGCCTTTATTGAGATGTCCTTTGCTAAAAAATTGTTTTTTTTTGTTACTACATAAATGTATGATTTTGTTGATTGTAATTAACATAAATAAAATCATATGTTTCTTCATATCCTTCTTTGTAATCCTTATTGAATTACGGTCCACCACACATCTCACACGACTAAATCTCCATGAATAGGCTAGGAGGGGGTTGTGTGGTTGGTACCTAAAATGACTCAAGCTTCTTTGTTAGCGCTTTAACATGCACTGATAATCGGATGGTCTCATCAACCTAGTAGATTCCACATCTTGATGATCCATTGCCACTTTTTCATAGACTTTCATTGTTGGATACTTCATAAAAAATAGATCTTCTTATTTAGGGTGTTTGAAACATCAATACTCTCTCAATGGATGCATCTATGAGTGTTCGTACCATTAGATGGAGTACGGATATAATGTTTTCATTTGAATACATGTGTCATGTCCATGATGTGGACATTTATCATTATTTCTTTGAATTGATCTCATGATTCTGATGTAGATTTTCTATCCACTTGTGAAATTGTCCATAGGTCATTTTGAAGCTTCCAGGTCTGGATCAGTGGAATGTATTTATTCATAACATTTTTTTTGAGATCATCCCATGTCGTAATTGACTCATGTGTTTGGCTTTGGATCGACTATTTTGCTCAATATCTGAGTGAAAAGGGGAAGACATTGTAGAGACCCGAAGCTTGACGTACATGGACATTACATCACTTTTTTGGAATACTTAATACATAAAAAAAACAGACACACAAGGACCATAATAGTTTAGTATCTTTGAAATCTTGGAACGTAATCTTCTAATCGTGGTGAAAGATCTTCAACATCTCCCATAAAGATCTTCCACTTTTTGTTTCCTTACCTAAAACCTTTATTTTGATCCTTGGGGAAAATAAAACACAAAAAGGGTGAGCTAAAATTCTCAGTAAGGGTAAGCATGGATAAAATAAAACATACCATATACATTTGAACATAAAAACATGAACATAATTTCTAAACATCAAAATCTTGAGCGACGACATAAAACATGGAAGTACCTAAGGCATATATCTTAATGGAACATAAACCATGATAAAATATCATGGGAATAAAACATGTAATTGTGACATCCATTAAGCACATGTAATGATTTCCATAGTATCCAAGGCGTTGCTTCCAAGACCATCTTAGTGGACAAAGTCCCATTCTGAATAGAGTTCATTCCTCGTTTCAGTCATGTAACACTGAACCGGATTAACTTACCAATCCATCCATGTCTATCTGATGAGATATAAAATCTTTACCCAATTCATTGGAGGGAGATATAGGTCCCACCAATCTCATAATGAAATCATTCTTACTTGTGCCACAAAATAAATATTCATCATTCATAAAAAACCCAATAAATAAAATGGGTTTCATAAACATCATCCCATCATCTCATAATCCATATAAAACAAATGGACATTTCATCGTAAGAAAAGTGAAACCATTTAAATCATAATGACATTAAACTTGAAACATACACATATTAAAAAATTTCTTCTTAGATGGAAAATGGTTTTGATAAAACATCTGAAATGAATTCTTGAGGAAAATATCCTTTCTTCTTCAAAATAAACTTCTTTTCACAAAATGACATGCACTTTTAAAAGAAGGATATTTTTTTGAAAATAGTCATGAAATATTTTGGAGGAAGCTTCATGAAAATAAGGCTTTATAAGATCGTAAAACCCTTTCATGCCGTATAAGTTAAAAAAACATTCTTCTCGTACTTTTGTCGGAAAAGTCAAAAAGTACCTTGTAGGGTAAATAAATGAAAGATTCCTTCCATACCGTGGGGTAAAAGTCAAAATGGGTAAAAAGTACTTTTTAAATAAAATTACATGAATACACTTTTATAAAACATGGACATGGATGATAGCAATAACCCCCAGTAAATACTTACAAATAAGAAATCTCGGATAAAAATGATATTTGCAAAATTATCCCTTACCTTAGGTCCGATATGATTCTTACGTATCTAAACCTCCTGTATAATGATTTAAATAATGTCATTGACTTATTACAGAATCATATTCATTGTTATGATATCTTATATGTTTCACTTATGACTTTATATTACCCGTTCTTTTGTAAATTCGATGTTAAAGCAGCGTTTTGGGTAAAATCATTTCATTTATCGAATGTGTTTCGACTTGTCGTTCTTGATATTATTACTTATATCCTGATTTAAATAATTCCAGAATGTAAAATATAATTTATATATAATATATATTCATCATATACATGTATATTATAGATCGATAAAAGGAATGAAATACACCGTTAATGGAGACGGTAGGTCGTATGTATGCATGAACGTTGTTTTTGTTTCCTTATTGAATTGAATGAAACTAAATAGATGAAATACATATATATATATATATACATAAATCCAGTAGCATTATTATTTAATAAATTTCATTATTATTCATTATATAAATTTTTATGATCATTCATGTATGGTTAACATGGAGAATGAATCTCATCGCGTCATGGAGATAGTAGTCCGTACGTACGCACGAGCGACGATATCGTTCCCATAATTATAGAATTAGAGTGGATGGTATAATATATCAGAATTAGTATGATGTTATAATAACCATATAGAGTTATTATTTACGCCATTATACCCATCCATGTAAGTTTTTGGTGGAAAAACGGATTACACCACGGCGTGGAGACAATATTCCGTACGTACGCATGCGCGGTGATTTTGTTTTCCGTAGTATGGATAGAAGGTGAAATCGGGTTGTTTAGTATTTATAATAACATATCATTATATGAGGGATACTTATGTTATTACTTAATAATGAAACAAATAAAGTAGAATAATTTGAAGAAGAAATAAAATTGAAAGAATCGGTAACAGATATTACCTCTTCTCTAACACGCCTCTTTGAATCCTCCTCTTAGGGTACTAAAATTGGTCTTTCAAGAAGACCAGGACCTCTAGGATGTTTCTAAGGAAGTTGAGAAGGGAAATGGTCAGGGTTTGTCCGAGCTTAAAGGCTCAAACTGGTGTGAGGAAGAGAGGGAGGATGTGCCCTTTTATAAGGGAGGATAGGGGCACCTTTGGAATTCTTAAAAATATTAATTTATAATAATTATAACCCAACATAAAAACCTCCAAAAATGACTCATATCCGAATATTAGATTAGATAGGGTTGTAAGCTCATCAAACAATAAAATTTAGACATGTTAGAAATTTATTTTAAACATTATCAACTTGATTTATCCTTATTTAATCAATTTAATTTTATTTGTGGTAATAACATTCTAAATTTTAAATTATAACAAATAATTACTTATTTGTTATGAATTTTCCATAATTGGATACTTTATAACATTTTATACCATATAAATTTAAATTCATAATTTGAAAAAAAAAATTGATTTTTAAACAATTTTATAATATATTATTTTTATAAAATAACAATAGTGTCAATTTTGACACTATTTATTTATTTGAATTTAAATAAAATATATACAGAATATATGTTCGAAATAAAATCATTAATATATTAATAAAATATCATATGTATCTAGAAAATTAGTGGAGCACATTAAATAGTTCATATAATATTTATTTTATTATTTTTAAAACCATTTATTTGGTTTATATCTTAATAAAATAATTACTACATCATTTTTTGTATAATTATTTAATATACTTATTTGTTGCATAAAAATTAAAAATAAAATCCTATGATGAATATAAATCTATTAGCTTTCATAATAAAACTTTTAATCTAATTTATCATCTTAAAATCATAATATGTAAATTGTTATATTTATTAAATTATGAAGGTGACAACTTTGGCATCATTTAAAATAAAATAATATAAGTGTCATAATCATCTTAATAAGGATCCAAATGGTGAAAAATTCTGAAAATGGACGATTTCGGTTTATATATACACTAATAATAAGTTTTGTGCAGATTTTTGGGCCTTTTGATATGTATTAATATTTCAATAAAAACTATATTAATGATTTTTCACTAAATAAATAATTTATGAATCCCTATTGTGTCAAAATTAATGATAATTATTTAATACATAAAAATTATAAATAAATTTATATTATGTAGAAAATTTCATTATCTTTCTGTAGACTATTCATGTTTGATGTTTCATGAAGTTTATCACTAAATTAAAATTAATATACTTATAATATTTAAGAGAGTGACATGTTGTCACTTTCTTTGGTTTTAATAATAATCAAGTTATTTTCATGGACAAAAGTCCATTAAATGATTCTAATCCGACCCTTAGATGATATGGGTCACCTTTTAGTCATCCAATAGGATTTTGTCTGGTGTTAAGTTAATTTTATAATCTTATATTTACCCTTAATTACCCGATTTACCTTTAACTAGGGTAAATAAAATTTACCGTAGTTACTATTCATAAAGCCCAAAAATAAAAAGTAGCTTATTAACATAATTTCGAACTACTGATTCCAAATATGGAATCCATTTTTCCAAATTCAATACACAAAAGTTTCAGAAATTAAATTAAAATTAATCTCGTTGTCGAAAGAAAACGAGTTTTTGTTTAAAACATTGCAAAAGATTGAATTGATTTAGCCTATGAATTCAAGGTAAAATCAATGATAATGAGATACATCATATTAAATGGTAAAAATATATTCTATTTATACTTTAAAACCATTCAATATAATAATTTAACCACATAAGTTATTACAATGAAAAAAGTTGTTTTTAAATAAAATATAGCGTGTTTTTACTATTCATTAAAATATGAAAGTTATCAGAATAATATGAAAAATTTATCCAAGGTAAAATTTTATATCCTGATTACATATAAAAATTTTAGCTTGTAAAATTGAAATTATAAACATGTCTAAAACTATATTTAAAGTTGGTGCGCCATCAAAAGGTGGAAAATTACATTTTTTGAAAAATACTTATTTTACCCGGAAAAAATATTCTGTTCTTATAACATGTTCTAGAAAATGTGTAAGATGAATAATAATGTTATAAAATTCAAAATATAGTTAATAATACTCATAACGGCTAGTTCATAATAATATTATAACAATATATCGTTGTTAGTAACACCCGGTATTACGTACAACACACGCTATCGAGGAAGGTCGTGATTGCGTGTAATGCAAGCCAAGTCAGGGTTGCGTGTCATGCAATCTCCTTTTGGTGTAGCGTACAGAACAAGACATTAATGAAATTAAAAAGAATATTTTTCATAAAATCTCGGGGTGTTACATTCTACCCACCTTAAAATGAATTTCTCCCTCGAAATTCGTTGGGGTTATAAATGGTTTACTACTCGAAAGTTTCTTTAATAGAAACCCACATCGTAAAAAGGAATACTAAAACTTAATTTAAAAAAAGAATGTTAGAAACATAACGGATACACAAATAACTCATCACTAGGTTTCCACATAGGAGAACATATGTAAAAATATGGATATGGAGGAGAAATCTGACCATCATGTTCTGATGGAGAGTGATAGAGAACATGGCTATGAAAAAGCCATCAATCACAAATCCAGATATTTGTGATGATCTAAGGTACCATCTGATTCATCGGATATAAGGGAACTAGGACAACATTTTTGGTTTTCATGATCATTTCCCTAAATCTGATGAAATTGGAATTAGAAGAAATACTTTCGTGATTTTGGTACAGTCTCACCATTGTTCGTTCTTTGGACAATTTCCACTTCATCTCATAAGGAAATGAAGTTGAATTTGTCATTCGTGAAGTGTTAGCAGATCATGTGATAGAATGATGGGTCATTCCATCTGTCTCAAACAAAAGCATATAAAAGTTATCAAAAATAAATAAGTCCATCTATAGTGAGATTAATCATATATGGTTCCTAAAATGGACTTATACTCCATATATCATACTGCTTAATATAATAAAACTAGTTTATACTAAACAGGGACCTCATGTAGGCCAGTGGTAGGCAATAAAGGTCAGTCACACTTTGGTTGTGGGTTCGATTCCCATAGCCTTGTCCGACGCGATGGGATGTCACCCGTCCTGCAGGTTATCCTTTTTCTAAAACTACATCCCATAAATAATATCGAAAAAAAACTTCTATCCTTAAACAATACTAACTTATGTCCAACATAATCCATTCTAATCTTTAGGCTTATCCATAATACTGCAGTCCACTACCATATTATAGTGAAAATGATTACCAGAGATTTCATATAACAAGCATTTTAATTCCATAATTGATCCCCATATATCATAAGATATGTCTTGTTGGTCACATTCCAAACATTCGAAGTCCTTAATCATGTATTCTCTTGAAAAATGAATACCCATTGAATCTTAGTGAAAAATTGAATGCTGTCAAAAGTTAACTCTTTCCACATTCCAAAATCCAAAAATTCTATATACTCAAACCATGATATAACCTTCTCCTTATATCAGTCATGAGCTCATGAATACTATCAAACATTTAATTTTCTCCTTATCCCTTCATTATGTGCATATCATCTACATTCCAAAAATATCTAAATAACCTTTCATGGTTACTAGTACCATTAATCATACACTTTCAAAACATAGGAAAGACAACAGTGTAACAATCCTTAGATGTCTCTTTATTCCATAGTACCATGAGACTACTTATACAACATTACACTTGATAAACATGTAATCATTCCACTACCTTCTTAAACCATTTACCGAACTTCAACAATTCTTTCATCTCACATATCATTTGTAGTCTCTTCATCATCATAAAAATAAATACTACCAATACGACCATACTAATTCTTTTTATGAGACTTTCCCTTAGGGAATTGGTTTGCATAATGCCCGTACATTCCACATTTAAAACATTTAACCATTGTTGATGTCGTAGTAATACCATTATCCTCATCCATGGTGTTAACTGAACCTTTTCCTTTGCACTTACTGGATTTGTGTCCTTCTTTTCCACACCCAAAACATCTTCTAGTTCCTTTAAAACAATCTCCCCGATGCCTCTTCCGATATGATTTATATGAGGGAAATTGAACTTTCTTTCCTCTATGATCATCATGAAACTCCATATTTCTCTTATTATCTGAGTCGGGAAACTTAACAAAGTTGAGATTATTGATCATATTATGAGATTGCTGATTAGGCAAAATAACGATGTTTGGACTTCCAAATCCCGTTTCATTTGATTTATTATGAAGAATATCATTCCATTGTCCGCCATATCCTCCATTATCATGAATCTTTCTGTTTCCATCCATTTTCTAAAACCCAAAAAGAATAGTGTGAGAGGAAAAAATCATGCTAGGGAAAACAACATAGTAAAGGGGGAGCACCCTCAATATCTAACATCTTAGGTTAAATTCAAAGATCGTTACCGTAGTTCAAGGACTATATCCTATACTTATACTTATCCTTAGGTACATCCCTAGACATGCCTTAGAAATATATCTAGGGATCTCACTAACGTTTTCGCATACTAGTTTCCAAAGGTTGACTAAACCATTCCTCTGATACCAACTGTAGAGACCCGAAGCTTGATGTACATGGACATTACACTACTTTTGTGGAATACTTAATACATAACGAAAACAGACACATAAGGACCGTAATAGTTTAGTGTCTTTGGAAACTTGGAACGTAATATTCTAATCGTGGTGAAAGATCTTCAACATCTCCCAAAAAGATCTTCCACTTTTTGTTTCCTTACCTAAAACCCTTCTTTTGATCTAGGGGGAAAATAAAACATACAAAGGGTGAGCTCAAATGCTCATTAAGGGTAAGCATGGATAAAATAAAACATACCATATACATTTGAACTTAAAATCATGAACATAATGTTTAAACATCAAAATCTTGAGCAACGACATAAAATATGGAAGTACATAAGTCAAAGATCATAATGGAACATAAACCATGATAAAATAGCATGGGAATAAAACATTTAATTTTGGCATCCATTAAGAACATGTAATGATTTTCATAGTATCCAAGGCGTTGCTTCCAAGACCATCTTAGTGGACAAAGTCCCATTCTGAATCGAGTTCATTCCTCGTTTCAATCATGTAACACTAAACCTGATTAACTTACCGTTCCAGCCATGTCTATCTCATGAGATATAAAATCTTTACACAATGCATTGGAGGGAGATATAGGTCCCACCCATCTCATAATGAAATCATTCTTACCTGTGCCACAAAATAAACATACATCAGTCATAAAAACCCAATAAATAAAATGGGTTTCATAAACATCATCCAATCATCTCATAATCCATATAAAACAAATGTAAATTTCATCGTAAGAAAAGTGAAACCATTTAAATCATAGAGAAATTAAACATGAAACATACACATATTAAATAATTTCATCTTATAGGGAAAATGGTTTTGATAAAACATTTCAAATGAATTCTTGAGGAAAATATCCTTTCTTCTTCAAAATAAATTTCTTTTCACAAAATGTCATGCAATTTTAAAATAAGGATATTTTTTTGAAAATAGTCATGAAAACTTTTGGAGGAAGCTTCATTAAAATAAGTCTTTATAAAACCATAAAAACCATTCATGCCTTATAAGTTAAAAAAACTTTCTTCTCGTACTTTTGTCGAAAAAGTCAAAAAGTACCTTGTAGGGTAAATAAAAGAAAGATTACTTCCATACCATGGGGTAAAAGTCAAAATGGGTAAAAAGGACTTTCTAAAAAAATACATGAATACACTTTTATAAAACATGGACATGGATGATAGCAATAACCCCGAGTAAATACTTAGGAAGAAGCAATCTCGGATAAAAATGAGATTTGCAAAATTATCCCTTACCTTAGGTCTGATATACTTATTACGTATCTGAACCTCCTGTATAATGATTTAAATAATATCATTGACTTATTATAGAATCATATTCATTGTTATGATATCATATATGTTTCACTTATGACTTTATATTACCCTTTCTTTTGTAAATTCCATGTTAAACCAGCGTTTTGCTTAAAATCATTTCATTTATCATATGTGTTTTGACTTGTCGTTCTTGATATTATTACTTATATCCTGATTTAAATAATTATAGAATGTAAAACATGATTTATATATAATAAATATTCATCATATACATATATATTATATATCGATAAAAGGAATGAAATACATTGTTCATGGAGACGGTAGGCCGTACGTACGCATGCACGTTGTTTTCGTTTCCTTATTGAATTGAATGAAAATAAATAGATGAAATACATATATATATATACATAAATCCAGTAGAATTATTATTTCATATATTTCAATATTATTCATTATATAAATTTTTATGATCATTCATGTATGGTTAACATGGAGAATGAATCTCATCGCATTGTAGAGACGGTAGTCCGTACGTACGCGCGAGCGATGATATTGTTACCATAATTATAGAATTAGAGTGGATGGTATAATATATCAGAATCAGTATGATGTTATAATAACCATATATAGTTATTCTTTACGCCATTATACCCATCCATGTAAGGTGTTGGTGGAAAAATAGATTACACCACGGCGTGGAGACGATATTCCGTACGTACGCATGCGTGGTGATTTTGTTTTCCGTAGTATGGATAGAAGGTGAAATAGGGTTGTTTAATATTTATAATAACATATCAGTATATGATGGATACTTATGTTATTACTTCATAATGAAACAACTAAATAATAAGAAGTTTAAGAAGAAAGAAAATTGAAAGAATCGGTAACAGATATTACCTCTTCTTTAACACGCCTCTTTGAATCCTCCTCTTTTGTACTAAAATTGGTCTTTGAAGAAGACCAAGACCTCTAGGATGTTTCTAGGGAAGTTGATAAGGGAAATTTTCAGGGTTTGGCCGAGCTTAAAGGCTCAAATTGGTTTGAGGAAGAGAGGGAGGAGGTTCCCTTTTAAAAGGGAAGAGAGGGGCACCTTTGGAATTCTTAAAAATATTAATTTATAATAAATCTTACCCCCCATAAAAACCTCCAAAAATGACTCATATCCAAAGATTAGATTAGATAGGGTTGTAAGGTCATCAAACAATCAAATTTAGACATGTTAGGAATTTATTTTAAACATTATAAACTTGATTTATCCTTATTTAATCAATTTAATTTTATTTGTGGTAATAACATTCTAAATTTTAAATTATAACAAAAAATTACTTATTTGTTATGAATTGTCCATAATTAAATACTTTATAACATTTTATACCATATAAATTTAAATTTATAATTTGTAAATACATTTGTGATTTTTAAACAATTTTTTAATATATTATTTTTATAAAATAACAATAGTGTCAATTTTGACACTATTCATTGATTTGAATTTAAATAAAATATATACAGAAGATATGTTCGAACTAAAAGCTTTAATATATTCATAAAAGGTCATATGTTTCTAGAAAATTAGTGGAGAACATTAAATAGTTCATATAATATTTATTTTATTATTTTTAAAACCATTTATTTGGTTTACCTCTTAATAAAATAATTACTACATCATTTTTTGTATAATTATTTAATATACTTATTTGTTGCATAAAAATTGAAAATAAAATCCTATAATGAATATAAATCTATTAACTTTCACAATAATACTTTTAATCGAATTTATCATCTTAAAATCACAATATTTAAATTGTTATATTTATTAAATTATGAAGTTGACAACTTTGGCACCATTTAAAATAAAATAAAATAAGTGTCATAATCTTCTAAATAAGGATCCAAATGGTCAGAAATTTGACCAATGGATGAGGGTTTATATATACACTAATAATAAGTTTTGTGAAGATTTTTGGGCCCTTTTATATGTATTATATTTCAATAAAATCTATATTATTGATTTTTCACTAAATAAATAATTTATGCATCCCTATTGTGTCAAAATTAATGTTAATTATTTAATACCTAAAAATTATAAATAAATTTATATGATGTAGATAGTCTCATTATATTTATGGAGACTAAACATGTTCGATTTTTCATGAAGTTTATCACAAAATCAAAATTAATATACTTATAAGATTTAAGAGAGTGACATGTTGTCACTTTTTTGGTTTTAATAATAATTAAGTTATTTTGAGGGAAAAAAGTCCATTAAATGATTCTAATCCGACAGTTAGGAGATATGGGTCGACTTTTAGTCATCCAATAAGATTTTTTCAGGTGTTGGGTTAATTTTATAATCTTATATTTACCCTTAATTACCCGATTTACCTTTAACTATGGTAAATAAAATTTACCGTAGTTACTATTCATAAAGCCCAAAAATAAAAAGTAGATTATTAACATAATTTGGACCTACTGATTCCAAATATGGAATCCATTTTTCAAAATTAAATACACAAAAGTTACAGAAATTAAATTAAAATTAATCTCGTTGTCGAAAGAAAACGGGTTTTGTTATAAAACATTGCAAAAGATTAAATTGATTTAACCTAGGAATTCAATGTAAAATCAATTCTAATGACATACATTATATTAAATGGTAAAAATATATTCTATTTATAATTTAAATCCATTCAATATTATAATTTAACCACATAAGTTATTACGATGAAAAAAGTTGTTTTTAATTAAAATATAGCATGTTTTTACTATTCATTAAAATATGAAAGTTATCAGAATAATATGAAAAATTTATCCAAGGTAAATTTTTATATCCTGATTCCAAATAATAATTTTAGTTTGTAAAATTGAACTTCTAAACATGTCAAAAACTAGATTTAATGTTGGTGCGCCATCAAAAGGCGGCAAAATTGCATTTCTTGAAAAATACTTATTTTACCCGGAAAAAATATTTTGTTCTTATACCATGTTCTAGAAAATGTGTAAGATGAATAATAAGGTTATAAAATTAAAATTTTAGTTAATACTATTCATAAAGGCTAGTTCATAATAATATTATAATAATATATCGTTGTTAGTAACACCCGATATTACGTACAACACATGCTATCGAGGAAGGTCGTGATTGGGTGTAATGCAAGCCAAGTCAGGGTTGTGCGTCATGCAAGCTCCTTTTGGTGTAGCGTACAACAAAATAAATTAATGAAATTAAAAATAATTTTTTTCATAAACCCTCGGGGTGTTACATACATGATGTCGTATAGAATCTGATACTAATCATTGGTTGTGATAGGTCTCATATACATCCAGGAATTTAGAAATATTTTTTTGGAGTCTATGTTTTGAAGACTGCTAAACTACCCCATGTTTGGGATCCTGTGAATGAGTCTAGGTTTAATTTCAAATGAATGGGAATGAATAGGTAGGCACAAAATGCATGGTCTTTCACTATAGATAAATTTTAAATAATATTCCATGATAGTTTTTTCTAGTTGCATAGGGTGATCGAAAATTTGATGGGGAATTGGAATGTTTGTCCCAAAGGGTTATCGTTCTAGGTCATTACTTATCGGCAGAGTGAACACAAATTCCTTTTAATCATTGGATCTTTTTCAAGGGTTCATGATCTTTTTGGTTCCTTAATAGGGAATGGGGAACTTGGTACATGAACTAAAAGTATGAAAATGATGCAAGGGAATTAAGAATAATGGTAGTGAAGGAATATTAATCCTATGATAGAAAACCAAAGTTCATTTCTTCCAATGTAACATTGCCTCCCCAAAAATAGTGCAAAAAAAATTGATGGCTCTTGTGTAGCGGTTCCATTACTTACTCATATTTGTATCAGATTTAGAATTTATAGTTGGTCCCAAACTTTTAATAACTACAAAGATGTAGTGTAGTGGATGTACGTGGGTAAATATACAGGGAGTCTATCATTTGATTTTGGGGACATATGATTTCTAATCTTGTAAGGGAGTCCTTTTTAGAAGTCCTTGTTTCAAAGTTTGATCTATGTTCAATTTTGGGATGAATTTAAATGATAAATGAGGGGTAGGGATTAATTCTAGTATTTTATTGAAGGATTTCCTTTATTTCTATCCTTGGATATATCCTATTTTACAGTTTTTGAAACAAAAGAGGATCAGTAGATGACTTTGGTCTAAGACACCTAGTTATACTTAGTATGTAGCTCTTTTGTTGATGAGAGATATCGACAACCTAGATGCACTTATTTTGGCTTTTTAAGGGGGATATTTTCCTAAGACAGTTTTCCTAACATAGTCTACTCCAATTAAGATAACATATTTTTTTAGAAAATCCTATGATTGGGGATATTTTCACAAATGGGATAGATAATTGGATCATATCCTAGATACAAATTCAATTTTCATTTCCATGTTTATACATAAAGGTGTATTTAATTATGTAGACAAATCATGTGATCCATACCCTTAATAAATTTAGCTACTCCTAGAGTGATATGATTAATTTAAATAAGTGACAGACAACATTATTGATTGACTGATTGAAATTAATGAAATCAGGATCATGAAATGGTTCAGAAATGGTATCTAAAATAAACTTGAACTATGTAAAAAACAATTATAAATAAAATACATACTTTATAATGAGAAAAGGAAATTGAATCTAAATGTAATGGTGGGATATGAATGCATTAAAGAAAAGATCCTCCATGACTATTGGGTTTATAAAAATGGACAAATAAAAAGAATTTAAGAGTTTGAGAGGGGAATGGGTAGAATAAGTATCAAAGGATATTAAAGAGATAAGATAATAATGTCTTGGAATATCTCAAATTATATTCCACTCCACTTCTTATATAAGAATATTTTTTTCACGACTTATACGTTAGGTACACAACGTATAACCATGATCTATGTCATTTCCCCCTTGGATCTACAACATGAAATGATGGTCTCATGGATTCAAGAGTTTTGAATAGGTAAAAGACATACACTTTTTGTTCATGTCATGTACTCTGCATCTAGCAAGCTTTTGGATAGAATCATCACAACTTTCTCTCTAACTGGTTTTCCTGGAATCATGATGTGGCCTATAGGTACATGACATGTAGCGGATTTTCCTTCAGGATTTATGGCATGGTCACGTAATGGATTAACAAATTAGGGAAGGATATTAACGTCATTTAAATTACTTGTATGGGTGTATCATGATGTGTTCTGGGCTGATTTTTCACCATTTATAACTATTCTTCATTTTAAACCTGTGATGTTCTTATTCCTCCAAAATTAGACACATACTAAATGCATTATCAAGTAACATAAAATATTAAAAATTCACAATATAATTTATATATAAATTAATCTTATCACCATCCTTAATACATTCCATGTGGTTTGTGAACAAATTAGATGCCTTTGAGGAGGTGATAGTCCACACTTCCTCAAATGAGATTATAATATTTACAAGAAACGAAATGTAAAATGATATTTTTTGAAAATGATATATAGAAACCTGAACACATAATAAATAAAATATATGAAATATATAAATACAGTGTCCATCATAATTTCCACCATTAATTGGGGTAAAAAGAATAATGAAAATTCATCATTTTGTGAGGCGGTTGTTCAATGTATACAAAAACACTATGTTCATTACCCGTTAGATGACAGTGAGTGTAAGTGTCAATTGAAACCTAATAATAACAAAAAAAATTATATTTAAGATATTGTTGTTTTCATAAAATCAGGGAATAAATGGATTTAAGGGGATGAATAAGGAATATAAAAGAAAAGAGCTTGAGAGAAGTCGTTACCTCTTAATCAGTTAACTCTTTTGGTTTTTTTCCCAAAGGATTTCATATATTTATTTCATCTCAAGGGGAGGATTCTAGATAGAAAGGAGGGATGTTGAGAAGTATATTTGAAATATATTGGACAAACCTAAGAAGTTTGAGATGTTCTAAGAAGAGGTAATGGTGGTGGCCTTTTATCGGGAAGGAAATTGACTCACTTTGAATTTTTGAAAAAAATAACGTTGGGTGTACACATTTTCATAACTAAAAAAGTCATAAAAAAATTGATAAAAATATATAATGTATGGTTCAAAGAATATATATTTGAAAAAAACTAGGTTTGGTAATGTTTGTAGGCCATTTTAGCCTTTCAGATTAACGTTTAGTCCCTAATAAAGCTTAATTTGACCTTAATCACTTTTAGTAATCTTTTTGGAAAAAAATTACATTATCTAATTAGACTCTAAATATTATAATTATTAAAATGGATTATATACTTTTTTTGAAATTTAATTCTCTAATGAAAAAAAATTATAATTAATGTTAATCTTGTAGATGGGAAAAAATAATGAGTTTTAAAGGTAGAAAATTGTTCAATAGATTGTTAATTTTTTTATATTAATTTTCAAAGTGAAATTGATTATAATGACATAAATTTTATTTATTTATTTATAATTTATATAATGTAACCAAAAAATATATTTAATGTATTATAAAACAAGAAAAATTATTTAAATGAAGGATGATACATTTTAATTAGTATTTTTCACTATGCATTAAAAAATGATGATTCCCTAAAAAATTACAAAACTTCTCCCAACGAATATTTTTCATTCAAAATAAAAAAATGATGTTCATTTTATCAAAATAGACTTTTATATGTGTCTAAAATTTATTTTTTTGTTCTTTACAAAAGGTTAGGAAAAATAAATCATTCGAGAAAATAGTATTTTTAATTATCTTATATCTTAACCCAAAATTACATTTTTCATTCTCAATATGTTTTATTTAAATAATACAATTATAAAAACATTTGAAAATTATTTATTAATGTTCATAATAATTTTTTTTATGGATAGGTTAGAACTAAATCGTTCTAAATAATTATATCCACTAAAAGAATGTTTTATAAAGACATGGTATTGTGTGTAATGTATGGAAAGTCTGTGTTTCATGATGCACATGTCACATAAACTGTTCATGTAGTGAAATACATATTAGTGTTTCATGTAGGGGAAGGCATGTCAGTGTTGTGTATATCCCAATCTATGTTGGTGCGATGTGATTTGAATTTTTGAGTTGGTGTTTTAATATATATATATATATATATATTAAACAATTTCTAATTTCACATGAAATGTAAAATATCCAGAAGATAAATTAATTCGAAAAAAATATTTTCGAAAATCTTGGGTTATTTCATTCTACCCTGCATAAATGAATTTCTCCTAAAAAATAATATAGTTTCTCAAGGGTTTAATACTTGATATTTTTATTCATAGAATACCACATATTAAAAATTAATACTACAACATCCATTAAAAAGGGAAAATCAGAACCATAATGGTTACAAAAAGTATCTCATAATGAGGTTACCACATCAGAGAACATGGGTGAAAAGTTAGAATAAGGACATGTAAGGTAAATATTACCACTAAGTTATAAATGAGATTGATAGGAAAAAAGTTCAGGAGAAATTTAGCAAAAAAATCCTTAAATATATAATGACCTAAGGGACCATATGCTTAATTGGAAATGAATATACAGGGAAACTTTATTTTTGGTTTGAAGATAGTTTTTCCTAAATTTAATTAATTTTGAGGAAAATATATAATTGCATGATTTTATCACAACATCACCCTTGGTATTTCATTGATTCACTTCACCTATACATATAAAAAGGAAGTTGACCTTTTCATTCCAGAAGTACTAATATATCATGAGACCCATGATCTATAATCTCATTAGTTATTATCAACAAAATGTAGTTTTAACCGTATATACAAAATGAATAAATCTTCGTATAGAGAGATAACACTTTAATCTTATTGAATTCATCTGATGATTAACATAAACATTCCCAAAATGGTTAACCTTACAACCCTTTTAAAATATCAAAATTTAATTCTTTTGAAATAATGTCATAAAATCATATTAAAATTGATCCCCGATATATTATACTGTACCACTTGGTTGTCACATTGAAAAAATTTTAATACCCTCATCATATATTACCTTGAAACATGGTAAAACCCATAATTTTAATAAATCATTTTGGAACACATGCACGCTTCCTTATTCAAATGATTAATAGATATATTATTTAAATACATGAAGTTATAAACATCATCCATGATGACATAGAATAGTTTTTCAATTTTCATTTCTAGTTTAATCCATAGAGACAAATATACTTTTTCATACCCAACATATCATTATACAAACATCATTATCTCAACGTCGGGAATTAATTAAGAGTTACCTTCCCTTAAACAATATCATCATTCTATTAAATCAATTTTTCTATAAATTCATCACTATTCAACATTCCATTTTCAATCCATAATTAAAACTTGTACTAAAAAATTATATATTTCATGATTCATAAAACATAATCTCTAAATTACAAAGCATATATAATTCATTCATTGCAAATTTTTCTAAAACCATTACTCATGTTTTATGAACTTATAACATAAAACCTCATTTCTAGAATAAGAAATATAAATTATGTCTTAAAGTTTTTTAACCTCAATATAATCATTATTCTTATGATTAAATTATAAAATAGTGGAAGAACATCACATACCTTTCACATTCCATGTGAAATCCCTTCATCTTTATATGTATATCCAATACATGTACCACCTTCCTAATTCTCTTTATGATATTTCCACATGGGATATTAATTGGCATAATAACAATAATTTCCACATCTTATACATTTAATTTTAACCATGTTACTTATATTTCCATCTATTTACTAAAAATATAATGCATAGTGTGACAAACATTTATCATATTAGGATACCATATAATCAATAAAAATTACTTTGGGGGTACCTAAATCATGGATCTTATTTATTTAATCTAGGAGATAATAGGTTTATCCATGTTTATTCATATTCAACCTCTAATTAAATCCTTTATGATGTTTTGTAATGTTATTGTGAATTGCTAAAGAATATCACTCTACAGTGTCAAACCAGTTGTACAACATCGCCCGTTTTTGTGTAAAAAATTACCCAATGTCAGGCCTGGAACATATAGTTAGTGTTGATTCCCAAAGGTAAATTTTTTATAGAACCACATCCATATGTAGTATCCAAGAATTAATTTTTTATACGATTCCACTCACTCTATCCTTTACCAAGATTCTAGGACATTTTCCTAAACATTGACTCATCATTATACTTAACTATAATGACATCCGTAGACATATCCATAGATATATAACTAGGGATATCACTAAATATTTCTTATCCCAGTTTGAAATGGTTTAAAAAATATTTCCTTTCACACCAACTATATAGACCAAATCTTAACATACATTTATTTTACATCATTTTATATGAATATTAAGTACATTACAAAAATATGTTCCCTCAGACAATAAGATTCTTGTGTCTTTCAAAACATGGAAACAATATATACTATCCTAGTTAAAGATATTCAGAATCTCATATAATGATCTCAAACATTAGTACTTCTACCTAAGACATTTATGCATAACCATGAGAATTGAAAAATAAGATTTTGGTGAGATTTGATGCTCAATAATGGTCAATAAGAAAAATGTGTAACCATAACATGGAAAAAGGGTATGGGGAATGAGAATAATATTTGAAGATCATAACCAACATAATAGAAATCGTAATTATTATTGGTAGTTTTTCATAAATAGATTACAATATAATTAAGAGAATAAGTTATGAAATAAAAAAATTGGAATAATACATGGAATTTATTTCATTCACATTTGTATATAACATTGTGAATATCTATAAGTAGAAACAAGTTCACTCATTAAAATAAGGACATGAAATCATGCCCCCACATCAACATGTACACATGTAACCGTCTCTTTGTATAACACTGTGAACATCTAATTGGGTTCAACCAAAATCTTATGGACATGGAACATGATCCAAGAATAACATTATGAACATGAATCTAGGTCCATGCATAATATTGTAAACATGTAATAACAATTACACATAACATTATAAACTCATAATAAGGTTCACTCATAACATTTTGAACTTTTAATCAAGTTCATGCATAATCTTATGGACTTGATTCCAATTAAATGTATAAAATTTTGAACATGTAGTCTGGTTCACACATAACTTTTTTACTCATGATCAATCCATATGTACCCAATGAATTTGGGGGAGATATAGGTCCCACCCATCTCATAAAAAAATATCATTCATACATGTGCAATATGATGATAAAAAATTCATCATATCATAACCCATAAAATGGGGTTTAAAAACATCCTATTAGAACCCATGAAATGAAATGGGTATCATTAAATTTTCACAAACAATTAAACTATAGAAATGATATAATATTCACAATAATTTCCTCAAAATCATAACCCGTGAAATATAAATTGAAATCATAAAGATATAACCCATGAAAGATAAATGGATTTCACAAAAATAGATCCCTTGAAGGATAAATGACTTTCAAAAAGACCATAAACGTAATAATAAACCAATTCAGAGATAGAATATTAATTTAATCATTAGATGATGTCCTATAATGGAATGAGTAACATCAATAGATGTCATTATAGATGGAATATAATTTAAAAATATATTTCATAAACATATCCTGAAGGAAATATCATTTCATCTTTGAAAATCATTTTTAAAAACATATGAAATATTTGAAATCCAATTTCATTGAAAATATTTTGAAAACATACAAATAATTCAGGAAATCATTTTTAAAAACATTTACAGGTGAAGTTTTAAAATTAGCATGACTTTACTTGAAATTTTATTGAAAACTATTTAACTTAAAATCATATGAAATAAGACTAAAATATTTTTTCATTGAAAATTTATTGAAATTTTATAAATAAATATTGAAAAAGTTTTGAAAAAATTTAATTTAATATATATGGAAAAGTAATAATGAAATAATGAAAACATTTTGAAAACCATTTTTTCAAAAATAACATAAAAAATATATAACGAATGACTTTAAAAACATTATAAAAATTTAAAATCTATTTTCCTTGAAAATAATTTTCAAATAACATTTTAGAAAAAAATTTAAAATATTTTGGAAACAATGTTTTGAAATAAAATATATTTCCGACAGAAGAGAGAGATATAGTCATATTTTTAAAAAAAAAATTCTTAATTATCTTAAGTACGAAAGAGTGAAAAAAAATTACTAATAGATTGATATATCTTGAATAAACATAGGTGAAGTAATATCATAAGTGTTCTTTATAGATCAATCATAATTTTTCATCAGAAGAAGCATAATCATTAACAATATCAAAAAGTGATGAGATTGTTTCAGTAAACTCTTACCACTTTGTTACATGGGATCATACTCTTAACTTATGAAAATTAAATTACATGAATAATAAAAATCAAGAAAATAATAAAATTATTTATATAATATTTCAATTTAAATCATATATACCTCTTTAAATAACATAGGTACATAACAAAACATGTGTCAAAAAGAAGTAAATTTAAGACAAAACTACTATACAGATTTGGGGACTTGTAAAACATAAACCACATGAAATAAAGATCAAAGAATAGATATATAAGTAACCATAAATTTATTTATAATAATTCTATAATAAATCAATGGGAATTATATACACCACACAAAATTAATTTGTGGTGAATAAAGAATTCATCTCATGGAAATAAAAATTGATATGAAATTCTATTAAATTTTTCATGACTCTTGTTCTAAATTGTTAAATCCTCATATAAAATAAATATAAATTTATATAAACATTTTAAATCAACATATTATTATATCTAATACTATGTATTTATTTATTATGACATTATACTACAACTTTCTTTGCAATTTTCCTATTAAGGTTATGCTTTAGGTAATATTCTATTTATTTTCTCCTGTGTATTAATTTGTTATATCATTGGTAATTATACTTATTTCATGATTTATAGAATTTAAACCATGATAGAAATAGAATTTATTGTCATAATAGTTTTATTATAATAATATATACAATATAGAAGTATGAAATGGAATACACCGTTTATGAAGACGGTAAGTCGTACATTGGCAGGAAAGCCTTCATTATTGTCGTATGTAAGGAAACAATGTACATGAAATATGTGTGTGTATATGTATATATATAATTATTAATGTAAAATTATTATATAATATATATAATATAATTTCACTAAATTCATATTTAATACGTTCCATGTATTGTGTGAAAGAATCATGTCTTTTTGAGGGGGTGGAAGTCTACACTTCCTCAAAAAAGAATTATCATATTTACACTAAATGAAACATAAAAATTATATGAATTTTAAAATAAATAGAGAATCTTAAAGGAATAATAAATATAATATATTAAATATAAAAACCAATTTTCTATCATAATGTCCATCATAAGAGGTATAAAAGGAAAAATGAAAAGTCATCATTTAGTGAGGCAGTAGTTCGTCATACACATAAAATGTATGATCATTACCCAATTAATTGATGTGTGTGTAAGTGTAGGCCAAACACTTAGAATAATAAATTACTAGTATATTTACAAAATTTTATTTTATTAAATATTGGAATAATGGTATTGAATGTGTTGGTGTAGGAAAATAAAAGAAAGGATCCTGAAAGAAGACATTACCTCTTAATCGGGTATCTCCTGTTGGTTTGTGTCAAAATGATTATTAGATTAAATTATTCCTAAAGAGATGCTTCAAGGTAGAAGTTATGAATGTTTATAATTGTATTGGATTTATTTTTTTTGATCATAATAGGTTTTATTAGTTTTTAGAAGATGGAGAGTCGGTGGCCTTTTATCGGGAAGGAAAGGGACTCCCTTGGAATTTTGGAAAACAATTTAGTTGTACACATGTTATTACATAAAAAAGACATAAAACCCAAAAAAAATAAAAAAATGGAAGTTTTATGTGTGAAATATTTCTATAAAATGTGTGTTGGTCATGTTTCTAGGTCATTTGACACCATAAGATTATGGTTTATTCTATAATTAGGCATTATTTGACCTTAATCGTTGTGATTAATTTTAATTTATTTTACTAATATTTTTCGTCAAAAATTAAGATGGTATAATTAGACAATAAATATTATACTGATTTAATTTGTCTATTTACATTATTATATATTCAATTCATATAATTAAAAAATTAATATTAATTCTAGTCATGCAGAGGAGACGAAATAATGGGTTATTAATGTAGAAATATGTTCAAATGTTTGGTAAGCATTAATATTAAATTTCCATGTAAAATTGATTATAATTATGTAAATTGTTTTAGTATATAGCTAATTGATCTAATGTGTCCTTAAAAAATATTAAAGTATATTTCAACATTAATAATTAATTTAATGAAAAGGAAATTATAATCTAAAATGGAGTATTTTTCTATATTCATTAAAAATTTTTGATTCCCATAAAAATCCCAAAATTTCAAACAAATATAATTTCTTCCTTCTAAATTCAAAAAATAATTTTATTTTATAAAATTATTTTTCTATGTGTCTAAAATTAATTTTCTTTTTCTTCATGGATGTGCATGAAAAGAATAATTTTCAACAAAAATATAATTTTAAACCATATAAAGACTTCACCAAAAACTATATTATTCATTATAAATATGTTTTATTTATATAAAAACATTATAATATATTTTAGGATTAGTTATTAATATTAATATTTCTTTTTATTAACATTTTTGTTATAACGAACTCATTTAAATAATTTTAAAAATAAAATGATGTTTGGTAGAAACTCAGTATAGCATGTAATGCACGCCAAGTAAGTGTTGTGTGTAGTGAACTTGAAGTTGGCGTTGCGTGCAATGCAAGACAAGTCATTTTTTTGTGTAGTGCAATCCAAGTCAATGTTTCATGTAGTGAAATCCATGTCAGTGTCATGTGAATGGTATGATTGAAACTGTGTTTATAAATATATTACTATTTCCATTATCACATCAGAAAAAAATATAAAAAAAAAATTAATTCAAAAAATATATTCTAAAAAATTATGTGGTGTTACAAGACACAACATTCCCTTTTGATGAGGTATAAAAGATCACAAAATAAAAATCATTAAAAATATACATCAACCTCCACTTCTAAAAATTAAAATCAGGTTGAGAAAAGATATACCTAGAACTCTTATAATCCATGTATAAAAAAGGTTCTCTCCATTGAGGTAATGCCACCAGAAATTGAAAGAAAACCCTACTTCTAATATATCCAGATCATGGGTGTTGTTTATACCCTTGTGAGGATGTATCTTCCATGACCCATAAGATATTAATACCCTCTTCTTCATCAACATTCATCCAAAAACCCTTTTTAAATCATTATAAAACGTCTCAAACAATAATCCCTCCTAAAAAAATGAGGAACTAGATCATTGATCAAATTCCCCTTTAGGTTGCCAAATATTATCTCGAAAAGATTAGTCCTGAAAAAATCCTGGTCTTACTTATTAAATTATGTCAATAGGATTTTAAATTGATATAAATCTGGAAATATCCTCTGAAAGTATCCTACAAGAATGAATATACATCAAATTTATTCCATGTTCTTGTGTGTTTCCAAAAACCATTCTTTGAATCTCTAAGGTTCTAAATCCCAAATCATATATGAAAAAAGATTTCCATTGAAATTATTTTCTTAATTCCAAAATTTAGACTTGGATAACATTCCATATAGTTGGTGACATTGATAAACAAGCATGAAAGCACTGCGATAATCCACATGATCTACATGTGGAATTGAGTAGATAAATATTTCATCGATTAAAAAGGAAAAAGAAGTAGTGGAGTAATTAATTGATCACGGAGTTCGTGATCCCTATGAATAGATCTGGTGAATTTGTAACATCTAATGACATGAATAAAATCTCAGAGTTCTAATACCTACATCTAAAGGGAGCCTTTACAATATAACCCTCACTCACTCTCAACTGTTCATATCTTGACTATAGGTTTATCATTTAAAATCAAATTACTCCTATAAATAGGTCAAAATGGTCATGTATCCTCAAAAGATGGTAATGGTTCTTGACCATCACCTAATTCATCCTTTTGTAGTCTTTACACAACCTTATTCTACTATATTCCTTCATGGTGAACCACACTGGAGTACCCCATGGTGAAACACTAGGCCAAATAAAACCCTTTTAAATCCAATAATCTATCAAAATCCCCAGACCCTGTTACAATGAAGTTGGGAAACTACATAGAAACATCAAAGCTGAGATGAATCAGGTCACTTGTCTGTCCCAACCCCTATAACATGTTGAGGGGGTATAAAATACATGTAGAAAACATAAAAAATATCTTTAATAAACCTAGTGAATACACTATCCATGTATCTAATGATTTCATAGAAAAAAATTGCCCTCAATGGAAAAAGTGGATCTATACACTGACTACCCACCTGACAACTCTACTCCCCAATAAAAACCACATGCAGACCATCCACATTTAAGAAAAATACTCTCCATTTGATGTAGCTTATAATAGTTCATATAGAATAAAACCAACTGATCCCTTGAATGACATAATATAGCTTCACATGATTCATTAAAAGATCCTCATATTACTTATGTGGCCCCATCATTAGTCTAAACCCTTTAACCACATCATAAAATGATGTTTAGGCATCCAACTGTTGTAGTCAACACTGGGGGAACATGAATCCAATCTATATCTAGTCCTAGATCATGTACAAGAGTGTTTAAAATAATGGAGTGAAAAGATCTCGAATTAAATAGGGAACATGCAAAGAGAGATGACAAAGTGATCAATCCTCAAACGATCTTTTTCCCCTATAGCACTATTGACTCAAATATGTGAAACTAACCGCACCAATATTCCCTACCTCTGTGCTAATGAAAACCTACATTTCCACACTCGTGTTGAGGTCTCCAAACAAGAGGAACATCCTAAGTTTATCCTCTACCCACTGTATCACCCTATGGTTGAGAATAATCCAGCAAAACCTACTGCTGAAATAGTATAACTGGTAACTACTACTGAGGATGGCATTGAACCTATCTTCCTGCACTAATACGACCTCAATGTACCATTGAGAACTGAATTTATAAATGAACACAAACCCCATAGGAGAAATAGTATAGCCTCATATCTGTACGAAATTAGTAGAAACCACTATCCCTAGATGGTGTTAATGGAAGGTGCTGAGGTCAAATCATCATTGATGAAACTAAGAAGGTCCTAATGCCTAAATCCATCCACTAAAAATTAATCTCCCCACGTAAACTTGTTTATTCTCATATCATGGTAATCTTCCTTGTGAGTGTATCTACTTGATCACCTACACCTTCTTCATATCCTCCAGATATGTTTGTCATCCTTAATGGTGTAACAACAAATTGGATAGAAGGAATGATCCCCTCATCAATACATCTCACATGAGACACCACGTCTATAAAAATATCATGGTAAAAATAGCTATGATCATTGAAAATGATTCCCAACTCATTCACTAATATACACCTCTTCTAAAGGGAAAGAAGCTCTTTCCTCTTCACGTCTTTCATAGTCGACCAATGGAATTTTCCAAAAATTCATTCTAAAATTTTACCCGTGAAACAACCTCTTCCTTCATCTAACCAAGATATAGAGTCTACATATGATGTGCTTCTCCCCACATATGAAAAACATCCAATGGGACCTAGAAACCCACTAGAGTCTATTTCAAATTGAAAGTGATCTTGGGATTCTACTGCTGCCTCTCTTTCTCATAATTTAAAACACTTCCATCATAAATCACCAAAGACTTCCGCTTAAAAGCATGAACCACTCTCTATTAAGCCTCATCATTATCTGCCAGATCAGTTTGCTGAATGGAAACTACCTGATTGACCCAAAAACGATGAACATGATTAATAAATTAAATGAAAGAAATAATTTTATAAGCCTATGTATTGTGGAATTTTATTTAGATTCATTTTAATAATCATTATTAATTTTTATCTAACATAAACAACCCATCTCAAATTGGAACGCAATTATTCATGATTCATGAACCTCTCCTTCGACTCTACACTATATATAGGTCCACCTCACATGTTCACTAAATAATATCATCGTTAAAGAAATGTTTCAAAGGGGGAACTTAAATCGTGGTTACATCGCAATATACCTAGCCTATGTCATGCAACATGGTCAACCTACATTGTTTTGATATTGGCCTATAAAATATTAACTATTCTTAACTACAAATTCTATTCTACCTATCAACCATCACCTATGACAGCATGCATTCATGACCCCCTTTCACCAAAGATTCCTCAATGAGGGAGAGATATAGTAACCACAAAGTCCCACCTATGGTAGGCCATGGGTAAGAGACCTGCATTGATGGTATAAAAATAATAGGAAATGGGATTCATTACCATCTATAATAATATACGATCATGAGATAATATGAATAATCCATAAAAATATGTTGTAACATAATATTAAAAGGAACCAAAAATATCCCCCAATTCATTTATAAATAAAATAGTATTATATAAAAGTACTCAAAAGTAAATACAAAAAAGAAATGCTAAATTTGCATCAGAAAACTACCCCAAAGGTATAAGCTAATACATTCCATCCCGATCAATGAAAACCTCCTAGAAAACTGATAATTAGTTAATATACATTGTGTGAGAATATAGTTATACTGATTAATAAAACAAAACCCTATAACACACATTTGAATGCTGCACACAACTACACCCATGAGAAAATTGAAAAAAAAAACAGAATCCCCAAAATAGTTCAACTATATATCATTACCTCACCAAGGAACACTGATAAAATAAATATTTCCATTTATATAAACATAATGTGAATCATATCGATAAATCTTTCCCCACACCACTTTGCCAATAATTTCTTGCTCTCACAACCAAACATTGTATGTTTTGGAACAACCATCTTTTATGAATAACATATACCACCTCCCCACAACAATTTCACCTCACATCAAGCTCGTAGACACCTAGGCCTCTTCCCCACAACATAGTTACATCTCATCTCACCTGAATATAGTTGGGCCATCACATCATAATAAATTCTATAATAAGAGTGGTGGGGTTTGATGAAAATTCAGTACATCAACCATGTTCCCTCCTCATACCATGAATGACCCCCCAACATAAGCCTCCCAACATCAAAAATATATCACATCTTGCTTGAAAACACCTGGTCCACCACACCACAACATGATCATATCAAATCTCACTAGAAGACAGTTTGGCCATCACCATGCACACTAGAAAACCTCAGTCCATCATAGTCTGTCTATATCTACTATCCCAGAAGAGGGAGAGAAAAAAGAGTTGGTTTCTATCCATCCATCCTCATCAACATGATATTGGGAAAAAACCCCATGTGAATATATGGTTGTTGGTACATAGTTCTCAATATGGGTGTGGTACTTATATAAATCAAAATGATAATAAAACAATATACATATATCCACACACTTTAACACCCTATAGGTTCACACAGAAACACCATCCAACTCATGAAATCCCCACTTTCACTCTAACATATAAATTTAAATCACTATACTATCCATAATCCATAATTACACATTTCTAACCAATTATATTATTTATCCCATTCTTTTAATTAATTAACAAAAACTCTGATTGACAACAAAACCATTAATTTATTTCATTATTAACCATTCCCATCACATTAACCAAACCTTCCATTTTCATTTTAAATATTATTATGTATTTATTATATCACAACCCAGGAATATACAATAAATGCATACAAACTTCACAATAATCTCTTTATCCTCATCATACTATCACCTCGCTGCACTAAAATCACGGAAAAACAAACCACAACCTCACCTTCCACAAATAATGGAAAAAACCATCAGTTTACTACCCAAAAATTACATCCAAGTAAACAAAACCACACCACCCCAAAATCAAGGTCAATTAATACATTCCTTTCCACCCCAAAAGAACAAAAAAACCATCACCCCACTACCCCAATTAAATATCCAAACAAACCAAACCATATCACCCCAAACAGATGACCAAAAAACCATGCATCATCACCCCAAAAGAATTCCCAAAAAACAACACACCATCACACCAAATCAAAAACACACATCATTTTCTCCCAAAATTAACACACATTAAAACACATCAATAATTATTTTAATGATTTAACTAATGGTATTTTCTGAAATTTCAAATTATCTTTTTGGGTGGTGTTACAAAATCCACATTTCCATTGGAAATAATTTTATTAATAAACAATAAGTTGTTATCCAATTTCAATATTAGTGTGTTATCACAATAACGACACAAAATGGAATTTAATACACATATTAAACTATCACAAAAAACCCCCCTAATGGGCACAATTTGTAGAGAGGCATTCATCCCATGAATTCCCAAAATAACAATAATATAGAATCTATAGAAGCATTCTAATCACTTCCCATTAGAAATTAATTTCAATTAAATGGTAAATTTATAATTATTAGGAACGTTCAAACCATCCCCCATAGATAAGTGTAAAAAAATGACACATGATACACAAATGTGTGAAATGAGGGATTCCATACATAAAATAATAATTGAAAAATTGATACACACTTCAAGGATAAAATGAAATGCCCACAAACTACAACCACACCATGTTTTCCCAAATCAATATACAACACATCCTATTATTGAAGAAACATATACCAAATAAAAAATGAAACCATTGAAACATCCCCATTGTGGAAACACAAAATAAGATTGAATGAAAACCACAATGAAAGGAGAATCTGTCATTTTGGATTTCCAACAAACAACCATAAGAACAAACATATCAAAGTGAAGGAGAAGTGGTATAAAATGTCTCCTTAGGTAAATAAGGGTTTTCCTAGAACAAGGTATAGAAAGGTGTGGTTGATTGAAAATAATTGGCTGAAAGTGTTATAATGTGATTAGTATCCATCCATTATCACATAGTGTAACACATTCATGAAATAAAATCCACATGATTCCCTAATATTAAAATTTTCAACTAAATTTTCATCTTCGTAACATTAATTAATAAAAATTAATTAATTTCTATCATGAAATTAATTAATTATTGGGGTTCCACCTTAGCCCAAACACTATCCATGAAACGAGATGACTGCTGAATCTGGGATCTACCAATTCACATCATGTAAACTATTCATTATGTGAATTTACTACTATAACTCTATTACACCTATAACCACCACTAATTCTCCCCAGGCCTCATATGAAACACCTAATACATCCATAATAAAAAATTTAATAGTATAGGAAATAATTATCTATTATATTGTAGTTCATTTGAAGACTAGAAATGCTTGTTTTACAAGAAGGTTAAAATAGTTTTATTATTAACATGAATTCATTGGTTGTGAAATTCTCTTCACTAAGGAATTTTTTATTCACTATTTTTATTTAATTCTATCTAAATGAATTTATCATAATACTGGAATAAAAAAAATATAGGTTTTATCATATACATTAATATTTAGACAAATATAAAGATGAATATTATTTTAAAAAATGAATTTTCCTATTTAAGAGTCATATATGAAAATGTTTTTCTAATAGAATTCTAGGATTTTTATGCCTTATATTACATATAAGACATAAACTATATAATATTTTTTCCCATCATGATATATATTTTATGAATATATATATACATGATTGATATAGAAAAAATAAGTTGAATCTCATTCTTCATTTGTTCATTTATTAGTATAATATTCTATATATTATATTACTCTATAAAATAAATATTCAAGAGAAATTATTCATTCATGAGGAAATTAATTATAATTTTAAGGGATCAAATGATCCAAAAAAGGATGAAAAATAAATGTCCATTTTCGTATAATTATTGAAAAAATAAAATGTTTAGAACTAATTTTGATAATATTCAATTTGATCAATCCTTAATATTATTAAATACAAAATGTATCATTGAATCGACCAAAATAAAAATAAATTATCATCATAAATCATTACATTAATATGTAACCTTATGACACTAAAAAATATGATATGTTATATTAATAACCCAAACCAAATAATGATTTGATCAAATATTCTTCTATGGTTTATTTAATATTTATCACAGAACAATATAAATAACAAGTTGAAAAAAATTCCTAAATCATATAATATCAACAATAAGATATTAATTTATATAAACAATAGAAATTAACATAGATGAACAATAATTCAGTTTTTAGACCAAAATATAAAATGATAATTATTACTAAAATATAATTTAATCTTAAAAAAAATACATATGTATACCATCCTTATATAATTATCCAAATATAGTGAAATTGTCAAAAAATAACATTAACCTCTTAACCACAAAATAACATTTCAATCCAATGGATATATATATATATATATATGTGATACAACATATATCTCCAAAATGAAATAACACTTTTATACTAATTATCTATAATTACCATAGTATCAATGATCAATATTAACCATAAATGTAATCAATATAATCCAACTAATGTCAAAAAAATATAAATATATGGTTTCAAAAGTAGAATTTTCACTAAAAAATAATTTAAACATAAGTATCACATATACCTAAATGACTATTGAAACTCCTTAAATGATTCACAAAATAAACCCTAAATTTATACACATAAATTGTTCACACTTTATCATAATACTATAACAAATATTTCATATCTTATTCTGTGATAGTTCATTCCACTAATAAAAAATAAGAATCATGTCCAAATATTCAATATAATAAATCTTATCTTTTTTTAATTCATAAATAAGTAATACCATTAATATATTTCATACCATATATATTTGATGTCTACTTTTTTATCCTTACTCTCAAAGATGATTTACATTCAAAACCATTATTTATATGAATTTTATATTTCTATTATATATAATTTGTAATTATTCCTTGATAGTTTATTTCTCTTATGGCTCTTTTTAGAAAATGTGAAACATAATATTTATCATTAGAAACCTTTCTTAAGGTTCATTATCCCACATTCATGACATGTTAGATGTTTGATATTTTTACCTTTATAAACATTATAATATGAACATCCTTAAAACATCATTTTTAGTTCAATGGGTTATGAAAATAATATGGGTTCATGTTCTAAATAATAAATGATTATATTGTTTTATAAGTAACCATAAGTTATTTTACTCCATATCCAATCTAGTATTTTTTCCCTTAATTCAGCTACAACATTTTTCTTCATGTCTATTTTATCTTAGTCTATATAAAATTAATCATTTGACTAGAAACAAAATTATTCACAATAAACTAACTTATGAGGGGATAAATAGAAATATATAAAAATAACGTCATCTTCTATTAAATACCAATAACATTCCATTAATATTAACCATTAGGGTTGTAAAATAATTCAAACATATTTTCAAATTTCATCCTAACTAGTATTATTACAAAATATAGTCCTTTTAAATAAACTGTAATGCATCATATCTTAAAAAAACTTAATATCATGACTAATATTGAAGGATGACCTTTTTTTATTTTGATGATCTTTTCTGATTATGATTATAGATATTGAGGATGAACATATAAATTTCAATATATTACAATACGAAGTAGACAGTTCAACTAAAATTCTATTTCTACATTAAAAAATAGGATTCTTAAATTAAAACTCATGATTCATTAATTTTATTTCTATTTTAGATGGATCATTGTAGTTAAAAGAGAGAAATTTAAAAAATTATATCACTTCCTTATACCCTGTGAAAAAATAAATATAGAGGATAGTAAAAGTATGATTATTATATGATATAATATGTATGAAATATAATAATCTCATTGACCAAATTGAGTCCCCATATGAGTGAAATTAATTTCACATAACATGCTATGAGATGATAATAATCACCTACATAATCCTGAGATGATTATCATTTGCTATAGTTTTTCATAAAATGTTCCATAAAAAACAATAGGTGAAACATGGAGTTCATGTAAATTTCATAAAACATCCATAACTCTTTGATGTTTTTTAGAGGCCCCCTCTACAAAATTGAATTAAAAATAATCTGGTTGGAGCCTCAAAATGTAACTGGGGGCCTATAGGATGTGAATCTATTTATAGAGATAACTCAAGTAATGTCATGGGTTGTTTGTTTGGTGGATGTAATATGTCCTCCTATATTTAAGCAAAAATAATCATCATTATTCATTTCATTCACTTTGTTTGTCATAAAGTCATGGATAACCTCCAGCTCGATTGTGACTCCCCCAATGTTTTGAAAGCTATTAGAAATAGATTGATACAATTGTCTTGGAAGCTCATGGATAAATGGATGAACAATCTGGCCTCTCTCTTGAGTTTCAATTACCTTTTCACTCACTCTTACTAGGAAACTATCTTCGTGGTTGATGGACCCATGAATAAAGAAATCAACAGGGGACTCTCTTGGTTTAATGATCTTCCTTGTGCATCGATCCCTCTTTATGATAAATATTGTCATAAAATTCCCTACATTAGACTCGTGTAGTATTTCTTGTTATTAATATATTTATCATGTCTATTTATACAAGACATAAAAAATTAATTTACGAAAATAATAATTCAAATATGTTTCATGAAAAAACAAGAATAATTACCCATAAAAAAAACATTTATCCATATATTTTCATATAATTTATTTAAAATCATATTTTTATTTTCTAATCTAAAAAAATAAATTGTTTTCCATAAAAACCCACTAATAACATAATCATGTAATATATCCATGAATAAAAATATAAATAGAAAAATGTGTAACAATTAATTTCATAATGATGTAAATCATAATAAATGATTTCATGATGTTCTCATTAATGCATCGTTCCATGAAATCAGGAACCTTGCCTTTTATACCTTATTACATGAAATTTAACATAATGATAAGTCCTTATAACTACATATTTTATATAATATCAATTGCTTTTTGAATAATTTTTCATTGTATTAGTAGACATACACTAAGAAATACCCATTATATTCCCTCACATGAGATCTGTTATTTCATCATGGGGAAATATATAAATTGGACCCAAATTTGACATGTATATTTAAAAATAATTTATTATATATTGAATACAAAATATAATATATAATCAATATTCCATGATGGAAAACATTTTTATTTAGAATAAAAGAATATGAAATATTATTAATTCCCACTATGAACAAAATTTATGAACATGACCAGAAGTCATCTTTAGAAATAATAAAGATGGTATTTTTTTGATAATATCTCCAATGATACATAAACTAATTTTAAATATGTCAATACAGAAAAAAAAATTATAAATTCATAACATTTATTCTTTAATGAACAAGATATAACATTCATTTCTTTTCATTTCATTTATAAATTCATACAATAATAAAAACATGATAATAATATTAAAATCCTAGAAAAATTTAGAGTGACCATGATAATGAATAATGGCTATGATAATGGGAATTTTTTTAATGTGCTATATATTAAAAAAAATTTCTTCAATAAAAAAATTAACAAAAGACCACCCATGAAGAAACTAAAAGAATTATTTTTTAAGTAATGATAATGATATTAATTTTTTATGAATACAATTTAATTTTTATAAAATAATTAATGTCATTATTGAATCATTATAAATAACATGAATGTTTAGGAATAATATTTTAAAACATTTAAAATATTTTTTAAAACACATGTCTTAGCACTTTAGTAATATTCGAATTAAATTATTATTGAATAATAGAGTACGAAAATTATTTTTTTAACAAATAAATTTAAATAATTAATTTTAATATTTTATATTAACATATATTGTCTCATAATAAGGTAATAATTTGGTGAATATTGAATAAATCATAGAAAATAAAATGAGGATTATAATATCAAATAATTTGGAATCTTTTGACTAAAAGTATCATTGATGGAGAGAAAATGGAAATGATTTTTTATACCAATTAATTTTATTAAATTAATGATAAAATAAATTCATATAGATGTATATACAAAATAAAATTTAAATCATCTAGTGAACATGATGTTAGTCTTAATGTATTGAGATTGTGACGGAAAATCCCTTACCACAATTTCTCGACTCTTTCAATTGTTCTCAAACACATGAAAAATAAAATTATAAATGTTTTAAACATAATAAATAACTTTATTAGGTATAATTATATTATAATTATTTTAAATTTTTAATATATTAACTTGAAATATTTAGTTTTTAATTCTTTTTTGTTTTCATTATAAATTTTTGGATGTCATGTTAATATTCAATGAACAATTTTGGTAGGTTTACCATGGTTATGAGTCCATTAACCATAATTTATAAAATATTAATCAATAACTTATTATCATTTTTATATAATAAATATTAGCTTATAAATATTACTGATATTTTAACTAGAAAAAAAATAATCACATTGGTTCATGGAGCTAGTAGTCATCATGTACCTGTGAGCGATGTATTAATTTTGAAACGAATTTAATTGTAAGTTATTATTTAATTTATCATACTTAATTTTAAATAATATTTTTATAAATATTATTTATAACAATTTAATACATTATTATAAATTACTTGTGAGGCGATAATGATAAATTACATATATCTTTTTGTGGAGGTGGTAGTCCACATTTATACACAAGTATTGTTTTCATTTATCATATGATATAAAATGAGAATAAAATGTGTTGTGAAAATAATATAATTTTTTTATTATATATAAATTAAATATGTTATACTATTATAATTTTTATTTATAATTTAATAATGGTGCAACTATAAAAAAAATTAAATTAATTGGTTTAGAGTAATATATCTTATTTGGAATGCTTTTTTCATTAGGAATTATGCATTTTATTATTGTATTTTAGTGAGACTCAAACATATATGTAATGGGAAGGAAGGAAGAAATGAAATTACGATGAATTAAAATGAGATTAATTGATTAGGTGGTGTGATAAAGAGAACATAGGAGACATTATTTTATAACTAAGGCTGGTCGAAATATTATAAATAAATTAAATATATTGATATAATATTTTTATATTTCCTGGAAAATGGCTCCAATGTTTTATAGAATAACCACTATGGGTAATAGGGTCAATAAATTTTCAATCGATTAAATTTAGGAATGTTTATATGATATTGTTAACCTTAGATCTTTATTTATACCACACAACAACCATTTTACCATAACGCCGATATTTTTTTCAATTTTTATGGGCCATGATTTTAATTTTAAAAATAAAAAGTGACACATTAATGTGTGATTGAATAATTCATAAATAATTCAATATCACCTTGTGTTTTTTCTATGTATTTAGGAATTCATTACGATTGTAAAATAATTTTCCAACATTAAATACAATTTCATGTAATGATATTTAATATTCAATAAATATTTACCTGAAAAACCAAATTGTAAGATCTAAATTTATAGATAAACATTTTTTGTAAAGGGTAACATTTATATTTATACAAAAAATTAATGGGAAATCATAATCAACCCAAAAAATATTATTTTTTCAAAAAAATCACATTATGTTAAAACCACCTACTCAAATTCTAACATCATTTTTCAGAAATGTTCTTTGTATTTATACTATTAGTATAAATTTTAAATAAATTATGTTAAAAATATATTTTATTAGTCATAACATTTAGTATCAATAATCATTCTTATATCATTTTGACATATTTCTATAAAATGAAATCATATTAAGAATGAGTGTATGACATTTTCTTATTACCAATAAAATAAAATATTTTGATGGTTACAATAATAATATATTTTCATAAAATTAACATATTTTAAGATTAATTTTGATATGAGAACAAATAAAAAAGTGGTATTAAAATCTTTTTTTTATTTTTTTTACTATATACCATAATTCAAACCAATGTTTACCTATTTTTACAATTACCTTGGTAATAAATTATCACATTGGTTACTTTTCATTATGAATAAAAATAAAATATATGTTATTTAATATTTATAATATGATGATTACTAGTATAGAATCCATTTTATTTGACTTAATTTCATGAAATTATAATAATTCATGCTAATATGAATGCATTAATTGAAATGAAATAATATTTATTTAAAAATTCCAGTTTTAATCATAAAATTTAATTTATACCAAATTAATTTATAATATATATTCATAGGTAATTAATTGGATTATTTTGAATAAAATTAATCTATTAAAAATTTCACCAAATTAAAAACCTCAATGAAAATTTTAAATTAAATTATTAATTGAAAATATATTATTTTTTTCCCTACTAATGAACATAAGTGATGGGCATGGACCATGTAGTCAATCACATTGAAGAATGGTTTATTAATAATCCATGAATATGATATTTATTATTCCACTGATAATTTAAGGAATAATCCTTCACTAGTATTGATCCATATTTTCTAGTTAAATTGGTCATATTAGAATCCATGAATCCTATAGGGAAAACATATTCTACTAGTGACTATATTCGGATGGATAAGAAAATAGGAAATCCATGGTTTGGGCATTAATCTAGTGTCTTGGTGGAGGTTGAAATTTTGACACAGTGATAAAATAGTTGGTTCTAGCAAGAAGGGATGAAACATAAATCTTTTGATTCGATATGAAATGAAACATATACATTTCATTAATCACATTTATTTTGGGATCTCATTGTGGAATGTATCTAAGGAGAGGAATGAAACATTCAAAAAAAAGAAAATTTTAATGAATAATGAATAATTAATTAGGGAGTGGGGAAAATTATTCCACCACCCTTGAATAGAAACAGTATATATAGACCATAAAATGATGGTCATTTTGAAAAAAAATTACTAGACCATTAGAGAGCATTCTTAATGAGGGAACCTATAGAAAACCTAAACAACTATCAGCATCCTTTGATAACACAAATCCATTATACTCTAGAGATACCTATATCACATGATTTATTTAGGATCATCATGATATGAAGGTGTATTAGGGAAAAGATTATGATGATGAACAATAACTCAACCCTCCTTTGTGAATCTACTATATTCCTGCTATTAATGATGGAAAAATGGTTGTCATCAATGCTGAGACTCCACTGGAAGGCCCATTGGTGCCTAGTTGACATGTGTACCCATATGTGTAAATTGAAACTAAATAGACTCCTATGGTGGTGAAGGAATCAAGATACCAATAGCAGGATATGGGAATTTATATATTTAAAAAAAAATATAAATTCAAAGGTGTTTTTAATGAATCCAAAATCATGTATTTTTAAAAATGATAAAAGAGAAAATCAACATGCACTATATGATAAAAAATGATATATAAGTCTCATTAATTTTGATTTCATCCTATATGGAAGCCAAAATGTAAGTTAATATAGTAAAATTTACTTATTCAATGCTATCCTTAAATATAGTGACTACTTTGAGTAGAAAATTTTTGGATGATGTGTCTAAAGACCCACAGTTTCATGTGTAGATTGAGATCAACGATGAAATTGATGATTATAGAAAAAATATTAATAGATATATATTAGAAAATATAATATAATATAGGAATCATGGATAGCCATAATTCAAGTGGATTAGAATAAAAATATTAATTGGAAAAAGAGAAAGTCCGTGTAGGTGTTGAACAATAGAATGGATCCTTCACAAGGGTAAAGGTCATAAATAAATAAAGAATTTTTTTAGAATATTCAATTTATAGGGAATACCAAAATGAATAAGGCCCTTATATATTTTATTATTTCACAAAAACAAATGTTTTATTTGAATAATTAAAGAAAAAATTATGTTTGAAAATTAGTAGGATTTCAAATGGGTATTCCTTGGGTACAATTTTGTGTCTCATAAACTATATGATAATGACATTGACCATCTCTGTATTTTAAAGAATGAATAAATTAATATTAACCCATGTTGAGGCAGGACCCGAATATCTTTATTTTTCATATTATCTCATGCTACACTATTTCACTCTTTTTTCTATATTCTTCCAACTCATACATCATGATACGGGAATAATAGATGAAGATTGAGGTCGTCAATGAAAATGTGAATAATAAAATTTTATAATGGGATATTTTAACATTGTGTTAAAACATGAAGCAAAAACATTCTCTAACATCAAAAAGATATAATCCTTTGAGTTATCCTCTTATATTGATCTGTGGACCCATTATGAGGTTCCAATGGATGTAGATTCCTTCACAGAGAAAAGGTATATTTTAATGGATGATAATGAATTATCTTGGATAGAAACTTTATTCAAATGGAAGATAGAAGTGTTTATAATGTGATATATGGGTAACATCCCACCAAAATTTGAATCATATATTAACCTTATCATTATTGAGATCTCAACTATTGAATTGGTAGATCCATTCCATTTTCATTTCAAAAATGGATGGGTTGTTACCTGGGGATGCAGGGAAATTATTTTGGAAGATTAAAAGTTGTAACCTATTTGTAGCCCACATAAAATACATGTAATTCAATTAAATATTAATAAAAAACTTCTATGGGAATGGATCTAAATATATTTCTTTTATATGGAGTTGGAAATTATGGCTGGTGAAGAACAACATCCATGATTCCATTTAAGGAATCAATGCCTGAACAATCCATCAATGGATGAAATGAATGCTCACCCTAATCTCGATGGCCATTTAACCATCAAATAAAGCCTTGATATGAATCAAATTAATGTGAAATGGATAAAATATGTGGATATAACTAACATAAATTTCATATACTTCATAATAAGAAGAGTGTAAGGACATGAATGTACGCTATTATTGATAAGGGTTTCCCATACAATTTTAAAAATGAAATCAAAAAATATGTGGTCGACTAATTTAGTGATCTATATTTTGATGTTGGCTTGGAAAGATAACCAGGATTGATTGATAACATTATAATAAGTATTTAAGATCATAAACACAAATCTCTTATCAAGACCCCTGATAAAGAAGAAGTGAAAATGCTCTTTTCTCAATCAAAATGAAGAGTGTTGCTAAATGTGATAGATTCACCAACAATTTATTCATGTTCAGTTATGATATCATGAAAGTTGATTTATCAAGTATAGTTAGGAAATTCATAACTCATTAAGAAATTCCTTAGGAGATCAATTCATATGTCATTTCCTTGATTCATAAGAAATATAATGAAATAGATATTAAAGATATCAGACTGGTTGTCTTGGGAATATTGATCCAACATCATTACTAAAATAATTATTTTTGAGGGTGAGGGGAATTATCAAATATCTCATCGAATCAAATCTATTTACATTTTTTCTTGGGTGAATCATTCCTAATATAATATTCACATCCCTAAAAAGTGTTAACATAATGAATAGGAAGTTGAATGAAGGGGATTTTGAACATAATGTTGACATATCCAAGGATTTTGAGACTCTGGAATGGTGTTTCATGTATAATATATTAAGAAATACAGCTTCTCCAATTAATTTTTATGTTTATTCAATAACATCCTCACAATAAGAAGGATGTACAATATCATTAAGGGGTTCCCTAATGTATTTATCTAGTGTACTATGGGTTTTATACAAGGAGATCCATTCTCAGTGATTCTTTTTTCAGATTATAAAAGACTATTTGAGTAAGTGTATTAATGATCATTCCCAAATCGACAAGTATAAGAAAATAAATTTTGGAAGGAATGGTTTTACACCATTACATCTTATTATGCAGATGATATTCTTCTTGTTCTACAAGACTCAATCTGAACTATATCTTCTATCAAAGAACAATTTGAACACAATGAAGAAGTGGATGGGTAAGAAATCATGTGTAGAAATCCTTAAATAGGGATAGTGACTGAATCTTAGTATGAAAATTAAATAGGATCACTAGAATATTTGGAATGAACTATATATTACTTCTATTCAACAACCTTGGAGTCCATTTATTTTGTGGAAAGGTGGAAGGCCATTGTATTTGAAAAATGTGCTCTGAAATCATAAATCAAATGTTTAGATAGAAAGGGAATGATGTCTCGGGCTATATGGGTGTTACATGCTATTTTATTGAACACATTTATTTTTTTATCCATTCTCAATCTACATGTTTCCAAGAAGCCCCATCAAGGAGATTCAATTCATAATTATAATTTTTATATGGACTGAGTTAGTTAAAGAATGAAAATTAGTTATGGTTGCATGGAAATAATGTATCAATCCTAATTAGATTGGTGAAAATGGAATTAAGGATATTAGGATAATTAATTATTTTCTTATTGTAAAAGTTACAAGGAATCATCTGATTTCTAATGAATTCACTTTTGATTTTTTATCAAACAGGTTCAAGATAAGATTAGTGGATGTTATCCTACGCCAACTCATATAATTTGTTCAGACCTCAATCAAACACTCTTTTAATTCTACAAGGATTAAAAAAATGTGTATGTTCACTAAGAAATGAAATATCAATTGATGGAATAATCTTTTGAAATAGATGAGTCTCATAGAAATCATGAACATTCCCCTAAATACTATATAGATAACCATTGATGATTTCCTCATAGACATCAACAACCATTATTTTCTTCCATGGAATGCTATGTTGGAGGTTTATAATTACATATTCAATAATACATATATAGTGTTATGTAGAACAAACACCAATGTAAAGTTTAGTGACAATGATTATTTCACTTGTAATTTGTTAGTTTCATGATATTATCACCATGGTAATAAAAATTCACATTACATTACATGTAATCCTAAAGATTATTAATTATTTGGATAAAATTTAAAAATATAATACCCACACATGACCAACTATAGAGGGATGGACAACCTATCAAATTATATTTTCATTTATGCACAGGGTATAAAGATAATATGTGACACATATTTTTGTTTGTGATTGTTCTAAATCACATTGGATTTATGTAGGGGACCTATTTGTAATTATAAGTAATGAATGTCGATGTTTGGAGGACATAATTATTTTTATTTTAAGGACCAGGAATTTCCATGTAATTTTACTTAAATATATGGGAATTTTACGAGTCTGTGAAATTTGACGGTGCGTGATTCTGAGGCCCGAAGTGCCCTGAATGAATTTATGAACTTTTGTTCAGGTATATTCAGTAAACATGTGGGCAGGGTTTCCTAAATTTTATGTGGTGCTAGAATTTAATTTTGAGGGCACCGTTGAACTCAAAGCGCCAGTATTCACTTAAGGAGACTTTCATCTTGACGATAGTGGGTCGAGAGTAAAAGATAGTTCTTGGGGTTTTCGTGTAAGAATAAAATAAAAATAATAATATGTGACATTTTTATTTTTATTTTCAACACACATGTGGGTGTTGGGGGGTGGGGTCCACCGGAACTAAACCTCCGTGTGGAAGTTGGAAGTGGGGACCACTAAACCTTAACCTCCCATGAGAGGTTATGGTGGTGGGGACTACCTGATCCATAACTTCCAATGAGAGGTTATAGTGGTGGGGACCACCCGAGATTAAACCCCCTTGAAACCCCCCATTAATTGGGAGAAACCCTAAACTTCCTAATAAATGTGCAGGGACCCTCTTTAACATCTCCACAATTTTAATTGTGCCAACGCACCTTATTAATTGTTCCAAATCCCCATTAATAAATTAAACCATTTTTAATATTATGCCAATGAATTAATAGATATTATAATCTATTATCTAGGGATTCCTTTTAATTTTGGATTGAATTGGGGAGAGGATGAACTTGGGAGAAATCTCCCAATGAAGAACACTCCACTGATGAAGAACACTCCACCGACAAAGAATGCCGATGAGGAACACCTTCGACTACGAAGAACGACCTCAACTTTGACCTTATTCCATGTAACTTCCTTCGACATACGATGTGTTTGTCCACAACGAATCGATGTCCACCTTCTTGCGCCAACATCAACCAACAACAAACAAGGTATGGTTTTAATGATGTTTGATTATCACTTCACAAGTACACACCTTATTTTTTTCCGGTATGGGAAGAATCTTTCCGGGAGTGTTTGATGTGCTTTATTCTTGTGAACCTCTTGCAACTGCTCTAATATGGAGAGTGTGGGACAAACTAACATGGCATGTCCTCTCTGTAACCCTTATATTGATTTGCAGTGTTTTTAGAAACAGAGGAAGGTGGAGAAGGTGATGAAGGAAATGACACCGCCATTCGCGGCCTCTGCGACCCACACCACCCTTCAGCGCACCGGCCTCCCGGCTGAACTGGCTCTGCACCGCTGCTGGCTAAACCGGTCCATAGCCGTTCTGTTCCTCGGCCGCGGCATGCCCTGGCCGCACCGCACCTCGGTCGTGCCGCACCCCGGCCACCCCAACCTCCCTGCTAAGCCACCCAAGTCGCGCCATCTTCCGTCTGAGCCACCCTAGCCGCTCTGGATTCCTGGTTGAACCGGCCCCAGTCATGCCTCCCGCTGGCCGAACTGGCCCTGGCTGTGCCACCCCAGCCCCCGGGCCGTGCCGCCCTGAGCCGCGCCCCCATGGCCCTCTCAGCCGAACCTGCCCCGCGCCCTGGGTCTAGCCGCCCTCATGGTTCTCTCCAACCTGAGTCGCCAATGCAGCGACCTCCAGGATTAACCTCATTTGTGCCGACCCACAGCCGGTCTGTGCCTTCATGGCCAGTCTACGCCCTCACGACTCTTTTTGGGCCCTCGCGGCCCGATGGGCCAGACCCAACGGGTCAGGCCGGTTCAACTCGAACCGTTAGAAGCGCTGGAATTCATTGAGTGAGAAGGTCCTTTTTAGTATACCCTACTGTATGTTTTGGTATAGTTGAGGTATGGTTTGGTTGGATCGAGTAAAAATCCAACCGGGCCCCCGTGATTAAAAGGATAATAACTCAAAATCCAAGCATCCGTATAACGTGTTGTTTGTTACGATGAGACCCCTATGGCATGGTGGACCTATGAGATACTTCTAATTAGGAAATCATGACATTTAGAGTATAGACTATCATCTTGTGGTGTGGATCCTCTCGGTGACGATCGAGTGTCATGTGGAGACCTAGTAGCTGGCTGAGACCTGACGACTGCTAACCATTTTGACTTAGAGTTACTCTACTGGACCAATGGGGAGTGCCTTGGTGTAACAGAAGACCCACAGTGGGGAACGCCTTGGTTTCATGGCATACCCACCGTACTCGACAGGAGGAGTACCTCAGTAGGATATGAGGTGGATCGCGCTTTGTGATGCGGTAGCCCAATGGTGGGTAGCACACTTGGTGACGCGGCAGATCCATGATACATGAAAAGAGGAGTTCCTCTGCAGTCCAACGTTAGTGGGAAGCATGCTTGGGTTCATGGAAGGACCACTATACTTGATAGAGGAGGTTTTCTATAGCATCTGAGGTTTCAAAAATGTGATTGGGTTTGTTACTGAGGCTGAGAGTACCAGGACTGGACGATACCTGGAGGTGGACCATAATGCTTGTCAATACGCGGAGGAGACGGATGGACGTGGAGTGCTGAGGAGGTGATCTATACTTACATTTTAGGTAGGATCCTCATAGGATGATCCAGTCATTGTGTTTTCTCTTTCTTTAGTTGTATTTTATTTTAGTTATACTTGTACTTTCCAGTGGGGCTCGTATTATGTCCCCTTTTACATTCAGCGCTCTTTTGTTATATAGTTTACACGTTGTTACGTCTCTTTCTGTGTGTTTAGTTGTGTGTTTTTGAAGGTCATAAAGTAAATTACTTCCTAGTTATATGGTATTATGCCTTTTATTCTAGTCTCCAGCCCTTGGCCTATGGAAGGTGGGCTTGGGGTAGTCATGAAATGGGCCCCAGGGGACAGGTCGTGACAAATTGTTATTAAAGGAGTCAGTTCTACAGCAGAACATAGGACTCTGATATTTTCTGTGAAGAAATAGTGTTAAGTGTAGTGAGTATGGTTTTTAGTTCAGGGAGTCCAGTTTTTGTGCGGAGACCGACGCATCCATACACCAGGACCCTGACATCTGCTTTCAGACTCAGTGCTTTAAACCACTGATTGCGTGTGTGTTTTCAAAAATTTTCTTTAAGTCAGTTCACCAGGTCAGCTCACCAGTTATATCCTTTTAACCAAAGTTCACCTGTTTCTTTTCAGGATGCCTCCACACTGAGAGCCAACTAGTGTTATGAGAGTTGTACGCACTAATAGCACACTGATCGATGAGGTTTCGGTGCAGGGCCCTCTGTCAATAGAGGAACTATAGGAGGCACTAGCGGTACCATTGCCCATTGGGACACCGATGCCACCATCCCCAGTAGCAGAGATCACATGCTTCTAGAGTGCGTTGCACGAGTTCCGGTGCTAGAGGCCACTCAGGTTTATTGGAGAGACAGACCCCCAGGCAGCTGAGGATTGGATGGAGGCCATGGTGAGAGTTATCCGACTGGTAGGGACACTAGCCGATATCATTGTGCTTCTTGCTACCATCCTTCTAGAGGAATTAGTGGGAAGATGGTGGAACTTGATGCTCCAAGTTCACGACGAGGTGATGCTTCTCTGGGCAGACTTTGAGAGCCTGTTTTAGGCATATTTTGTTCCAACGACTCTTCGTGCAGTGCACATTCATGGGTTACTACATCTGTAGCAGGGCAACATGACTATATCTCAGTACTCAGCGAGGTTCACTGACCTCTCATGCTACTCCCCAGATATGGTGTGGGGCCCATCCATTAGGGTCCAGTCCTTTGATTTGGGACTTAGGCAGGAGATCAGGGCTTCGATGTCCTCACTTAGCATCTCGACGCAGGAAAGGGTGTTAGAGAGAGCCCTCTTATTGGAGAGATTCCTTGCTGAGCAGACACCAGTAGTGAGACCCACTACCAGTCATCATGTAGCAGGGTCTTCTGCAGCTGGTAGAAGATAGGCATCATAGAGGTCCAAGAGAACTAGACCAACTGGTGGAAGACCGCATGACTCTGGATCGGTTGTTCAAGGAACCCGAAGCAGAGATAGACATGCCATGAGTGGGTAGTATTTCACATGCGGCAAGCAGTGTCACATGGATCATCACTATCCGACCTTCCATTAGGATGATTAGCAGACGGTCGAAGGATCTCCCAAGAAGAAATAGAGGTTCGATAGAGGTGGTCATTATGGAGCAGGCAGACGTGGTAGAGGAGCTAGTTCTGCAGCTGGCGGTGGTCGATGATTCGAGATATTACCTCCACCACCACCAGGAGGTCCACCCTGATCGTAGTGAAAAGGTGGATAGGAGAGATCTCAGCTCCAGGAAGCTAAGGCTTATGATCATGGTTCTCTAGAGATTATATGAGGTACAGTCTGTGTCTACTCCACCTTAGCTGCAGTTCTTATAGAAACAGGTTCCAGTCATTCTTTTATTTCAAATGCCCTCATTTGGAGCTCGGAGATTCTGATGGATCCATTGGTTCAATACTTACGTTTAGAGATTCCTATGGGAGAATATTTTATGATTACGCACTGGTGTTGATAGTGCAAGCTTACTCTAGGTGGGGAGAGCTTCGACTGGGATTTCTTAGTAGTGGCATCGAGGCCTTATGATGTCTTCTTGGATATTGACTGGTTATCTATAGTCTTCGCTCAGATAGAATGTATTAGGCACAAACCTTGGTGTGCCTTCATGGATGGTATCAGGTTTACCTTCCCCGGCGAGAAGGGAGCCTTTGCAGCATAGGATGGACTTTCTTAGAGGAGAGTGCAACCGATCACTAATTTGTTGGCTGGCCTTACCCTCAGACCTATTGATGTAGAGGGTGGAAGTTATCCTATAGTGGTGTACCATTACACGTATGGTTTCCCTGATGATATCCCAAGTTTACCTCCTCCCTGAGAGGTGGAATTTTACATAGACTTGTGACCTATAATGGCACCGATATCTACACCAGCATATCGGATAGCTCCCACAGAGCGTCTTGAGCTGCAGGTTCAGCTAGAGCACTTGCAGTGGAAGGGGTTCATCTATACCAGTGGTTCACCTTGGGCAACCACGATTCTATTCTCCAAGAAGGCAGATGGGAGCATGAGGCTTTGTGTTGATTACAGGTTCCTGAACCAGGTGACCATGAAGAACAAGTACCACATTGAGGATTTAATACCTCTTTGATTAGCTGAAGGGAGCATAGTGGTTCTTGAAGATAGACCTAATATCAGGCTATCACCAGCTAAATGTTTGAGATGAATATGAGCAGAAGACGACTTTCAGATGTCGGTACAGCCACTATGAGTTCTAGGTTATTCCATTCACCATAAACAACACTCCAGCAGTGTTCATGGGACTCATCAAGAGGGCCTTTCAGCCATACCTTTATCGCTTCGTAGTATTCTTCATTGACAACATTATGATCTACTTGACTACTAAGGAGGAGAAGGCCTATCATTTTTAGGTATTACTTGACACACTTTGAGAGAACCACCTTCATGGTAAGATCTTGAAGTGCTAGTTCTGGATTTCAGAGGTCCACTTTCTAGGACATGTCATCTTAGAGGCTGAAGTTGCAATAGATCCAGCGAAGATTGAGGTGGTACTTGCTTGGGATCCACCAATGAGTGTGACGGAGGTATGAAGTTTCCTAGGTTTTTCTAGATATTACCAGAGAGAATTATCCAAAGTTGTAGCACCATTATCATCCTTGACGAAGAAGGGGAAAACCTTCATGTGGTCGTATAAATGACAACAGAGCTTTCAGAAGCTGAGGTAGAGGCTGACTATTTTCCCCATCTTGAGGCTTATATAGGAAGGCGTAGGGTACATAGTTTACTGTGATGCATCAGGGAAAAGGCTTGGATGTGTTCTAATTCAGGAGAGAGGAGTGATCACATTTGGTTCTCGACAGCTGAGATAGAACGAGCAGAACTACGCTACCTATGACCTGGTGTTAGCAGTAGTGGTCTTTGCCACGAAGATGTGGTGGCACTATCTGATGGGTGAACGTTTTACCGTGTACTCTTATCATTATAGTATTAGGTATATATTCTCACACAAGGACTTGAACCTGAGACAACAAAGTTGGATTGAGTTCCTCCAGGACTATGACTTTTAGATAGTCTATACTCTTGGGAAGGGGAACGTTTTTGTAGATGCAATCAGTATGTGATCTGGTATACAACTTCTAGGTGAGGCGATAGAGCAGTCAGACACTTTGTAGATATACTTTTTGGATAGAGACAGAGCAGCTTTTCTATAGTCTCTAACAGTCACTCCCCCACTTCATCAGCGATTCATGGAGGCGCAGTGTGGGGACACTGACTGCGAGACACGACGTGCTCAGTTATCCCCAGAATACGAACCTGATGGATTTTATGAAGGTGGGGAGCACATCATCCTCCTCAGAGGATGTACCATGGACCTAGTGTCACTTCAGGAGGAAGTGTTGAGGGAGTTCCAAACATCCCCAATAGTGGTACATCTAGGGGTGGTGAAGATATACCAGGACATCCGATAACAACACTGGTGGCCGGGAATAAATAAAGCAGTTGTAGAGTTTGTCTCTCGATGCCTCATTTGTCAGCAAGTGTAGGTGGAGCATCACGTACCAGAAGTCTTGGTTCATCCTTTAGAGGTCCTAGAGTGGAAGTGGGATGAGATATCCATGGGCTTCGTGATAGGTCTTCCACGTACATCAAGGGGACATGAATCGATTTGGGTGATCATCGACCAACTCACCAAGTCGGCCCACTTCCTACCGATCAGAGAGCAAGGTTAATTAGAGATCTTGGGAAACCTCTATGTGCAGAAGATTGTGTGGCTACATGGAGTAACTTTGACAATTGTCTCTGATCGTGATGTGTGTTTTACTTCCCGGCTATGGAAGGGGTTACAGGAGGCTTTCGTGACACAGCTTTATTCGATCACTGCCTTCCGTCCTCCGACGGATGGTCAGACTATATAGACCATTCAGACCCTCAAAGACATGCACCATGTTTGTGTCCTCGACTTCAGTTGCAGCTGGGAGGATCACTTACCTTTGTGTGAGTTTTCATACAACAATAGCTATCACCCCACCATAGGGATGGAACCTTTTGAGGCATTGTATGGGTGACCTTACATATCACCTTTGTGCCAAACTGACCCAGGTGAGTTAGCACTCGTGGGACCAAAGATGGTACAGGCTATGAAAAATAAGGTGAAGATCATCCAGTCGAAGATGAATACTTCACAGAGCAGGGATAGGTTGTATGCCGGTAGGAGATGGATAACTCTGGAGTTCAAAGATGGCGACCACATATTTTTACGGGTCTCACCCCGACGTGGTCTATGGAGATCTGGCCGAGGTGGAAAGTTATCTCTGAGATTCATTAGACCTTTTCTGGTCCTCATTAGAGTTGGTGACGTGGCATTCCGCTTAGCTCTTCCACCTCAGTTGGACCAGATGAACGACATTTTCCATGTATCCCAGCTGAGGAGATGCGTGCATGAACCTTCTCACATCATCGACCATGGCGTGTTAGATATTGATGATGAGGATACTTTTCCGGAGGTTCTATAATAGATTGAGGATCTTCAGGAGTGGGTCCTTTGTGGAGGGTCGATACCTCTAGTGTGTGTTCGATGGCAGCACAGGAACCTCCAGGAGAGCACATGGGAGTGGGATGATCAGATGCATGCTCAGTACCCCCACTTGTTCCCTTACTTCAAGTTGTAGATTTAATGGGATGTAAAGCCCTAAGGTGGGGAGAATGTAAATACCCAGAAAATTCATGTAATCTTTTTAAATATATTGGAATTTTACGAGAGTGTGAAATTTTACGGCGCGTAATTCCGATGCCCGGAGTGCCCAAAATAAATCTCTGAACTTTTTTTCGGGTACGTTCGGTAAACATGTAAGAGGGTTTTTCTAACATTTAAACCGGTGCTTGGAATTGAAATCTGAGGGCACCATTGAACTCACAGTGCATGTATTCACTTATGTAGACTTTCATCTTGATGGTAGTGGGTCGAGAGTGAAATATATTTTTTGGGTTTTTCATGTAATAATAAAATAATAAAAAGTGTGGGACATTTTTATTTTTATTTTCAACACACATGTGGGTGTTGGGAGGTGGGGTCCAGTGGAACTAAACCTCCATTTGGAAGTTGTAAGTGGGGACCACTAGACCATAACCTCCCATGAGAGGTTATGGTGGTGGGGACCACCTGAACCATAACCTCCCAAGAGAGGTTATGGTGGTGGGGACCACCCAGGAGTAAACCCCCTTGAAACCTCCCTTTAATTGAGAGAAACCCTCAACTTCTTAATAAATGTGGGGGAGCCTCTTCAATACCTCCACAATTTTAATTGTACCAACACACTTTATTAATTTTGCAGACTCCACCTTAATCAATTCAACCATTTTGAATATTATGCCAACGACTTAATTGATATTATAATCTATTATCTTGGTCTACCTTTTCATTTTGGGTGGAATTGGGGAGAGGAGGAACTTGGGAGAAATCTCCCAACGAAGAACAATCCACCGACAAAGAACGGTCCACCAACGAAGAACGCCGACGAGGAACTCCTTCGACTAAGAAGAACAACCTCAACTTCAACCTTCTTCCTAGAAACGTCCTTCGACATAGGTTGTGTTCATCTACAATGAATTGATGCCCACCTTCTCATGCCAACATCAACCAACAATGAACAACGTAGGGGTTTAACATTGTTTTATTATCACTTCAAAAGTACACCCCTTCCTTTATTTTGCGGGTCAGGAATAATCTTTGTGGGAGGGTTTGATGTGCTTTTTTCTTGTGAAGCTCTTGCTACTGCTCTAAGGAGGAGAGTGCAGGCCAAACTAACATGGCACGTCCTCACTATAACCCTTTTGTTGATTTTCGGTGTTCTTAAAAATAAAGGAAGGTGACAAAGGTGAGGAATCGGCGGCGCCCCGGCCGAACCGGCCCCGCTTCATCTCTGGACGAACCGACCCCGACCAGCACTGCGCCCTGGCAACCCCGGCCTCCCAACCGTACCGCCCTAACCACACCATCCACCGGCCGAGCCACCCCTGCTACTCCAGCATCCCGGCCAAACCCACCCCGATCTCGCCACCCGCTGGCCGAGCCGGACCCGACCGCGCCACCCCGGCCCCCAGGCTGAGCTGCCTCGAGCCGCACCCCTACGGCCCTCCGAGCCAAATGGGCCCTACGCCCCAGGCCGATCCACCCTCCTGGTAGCCTCTGTGCCCAGCCGCAAACGCATCGCACTCTGGGCTGAACCACCCTCGCGCCGACCTGTGGTCAGTCAGTGCCCTCGAGGCCGGTCTGCACCCTCACAACTCTATGCGGCCCCTTGCGGCCTACTGGGCGGGGCCCAGTAGGCAGTGATGAATGTCATGGGATAGCCCACCCAATGAACTATGCTAGACCCAACGGGTCAGGCCGAGTCGACCCGAACTGGGTCAGTCCGACCAAGTCAGACCGGACCCTGGCCCACTACGATCCACTTAGGCTCCTTCGACCATATCTTTGGCACCGTACGTCCGTTTGAAGAACATCCATTGGTGTTGGAATTATTGGAGAGATAATTTCCTTTCGATTATACTCTACTAGAGTTTTGGGTATAGTTGAGGTACTTTCAAGTTGGACTGAGCACGAATCCAACTGGGACCTCGGGACTAAAAGGATAATAACTCACACATCGGGCATCTTTATAACATTCCATCTGTTGCGATGAGAACCCTATGACATTACGGACCACTGAGATACTTCTTCGTGGGACTTCATGACAGTTTGAGTATCGACCAATACCTTGTGAAGAAGATCCTCCTGGAGACGAGTGGTCGTAGTACGGAGACCTAGTAGCTGGATGAGACCTGATGACTGCGGACCATTTTGACTCAGAGTGACTCTACTAGCCTAGTGGGGAGCGACTTGGTGTCACTGCAGACCCACATTAGGGAGCACCTTGGTGTCACAGCAGACGCACAGTACTCAATAGGAGGAGTACCTCGGCAGGCTACGAGGGGGAGCACACTTGGTGACCCGGCATACCCACGGTGGGGAGCGCGCTTTGTGATGCGGCAAATCCACATTACTCGATAGGAGGCGTACCTCAGCAGTCCAAGGTTAGTGGGTAGCACACTTGGTGTTGATATTGGCCCACTATACTTGATAGAGGAGGAGTTCCCCAGTAGCCGATGTTTCGACAAGGTGATTGGGGTTGTTAATTGATATTACCCCTAGAATAAAATCTCAGTTGAGCTGAGTCATATTTTCTGTGTTTTCCTCATGATTGAGATGGATCACTTGATAACTTAGGTATATGTATGGTCATATACCTGAGTAGGGTTTATTTTTTGATTTCTTACTTTTTGGTTTATCCTTGGTGGATTTTTGGGAGACCTTGAGGGTCGCGGGGTCCCTACTGTGTATTGTTATACTCACCCCTGCACAGGCTATGTCCGCACCTTGTTATGTTGGATGTTGATGATGGGAAGTGTTGATTGAGGTTGAGAGTACAAGGACTAGATGGTACCTAGAGGTGCACCATACAGTGTGTCGATACGTAGAGGAGACGGACGGACGTGGATTACTGAGGAGGCGATATGTACCTACCTTTCCGGTAGGATCCTCGGAGGACGATCCAATAGCTATCTTTTCTCTTTCTTTAATTGTATTGTATTTCAATTGTACTGGTACTTTCCAGTTGGGCCTATATTCTGACCCCTTTTACATTCATCACTCTTTTGTTATACAATTTACTTGGTGGTTCATATCTTGATGTGTGTTTAAATGCGTGTGTTTACAGGTTATAAAGGCAATGCCTTCCCAGTTATAGGGAATTACTCCTTTTTTCAAGTCGCCATTCCCTGGACTATGGAAGGTGGGGTTGGGGCAGTCACAGCATGGCCCCAGGGGATGGGTCATGATATTCATCTCTAAAGTTGAGAAGTGTGATTGCGTTCATTATCTCCTTCTCAAAGCATCAATGTCAATTATTTCCTTGATCTAGAATGAATGAAATGAAATTATTTTGAACAACCAAAAATCCTCCACCCATGTGGGTGATCTGGCCAAGCATAGTGAGGTGAATACTATATTAATAGTTCGAGTTGAGGATATGGATAATAAAAAAAATGACCAAAATATTCACAAAAGGATGGTAGTATTAGGTAGAAAAAGGAATCTTTTTGTACTAAAACACATCTTATGGATTCATCCAATAACTTCATGGATTATGGTAAATGTTGATGGTGTAGCCTCTGGCATGCCGAGACCCTATGGATGTGGTGGTTTATTCCGAACCTATTTTGGATCTATTAAAGGATATTTCAATTATTATATTGGAATTGGAAGAACATATGATCATTAATTATGGCCTACGAGTCAGGCCGTCGAGCACACTATCTATCAAAACTAGAATAAATTATGGATGCAGTTAGACACAAAAATAATTGTTAAATTGATAAAGGAAAGAACCATTAATGTACCTTGGATAATTTTACCCCAGTAGAATAATTTTAATAATCATTCCAATCAACTCAACATGGATGTATCATAATCATACAGAGAATTTCATAACATGTATGATTCATTTTCAAAGAGGGGGATCCTGAAAATAAATATGGTGTGGTATTTTGAATCTCAATATTATGTTCAACCAATAATGGGTTCATACATTCAAGGTTTGGTACACTCCAATCCATATAAAATCGATTGTGACACTTGATCATTATTATTTACTTTTATTTAATAACTTTAGGACTATATTTTCAAGATCCAATATCCTCTTGGAAAATTTTTATAAATATATTTCATTAATGTGGATACTCAATTTTTTACATATAAATTCAATGGATATGTTATAAAATTAATATTTTAGTAATATCATTTGAATAAAATATGACATTTCATTTTATACATGGAATTGTCTATGGTTAAAAAAATCAAAAATTCAGTTCTTTTTAAGAAAAAATGATATTTGTTTCATCGAGGATATATTTACATGACATAAATCCCACCTGTATGAAACTATAGGTTTTCAGTTATACCTTTAACAAACATGAAAAACAATTTTACATTGCTATTAAATTTCAAGAATCACAATTGCATATATATATTCTATCTAATATTACCTTTATTAATATATTGAATACCTTTATGAAATATTATTAAAATTATGATCACATTGTCATAGGTCTAGAAATGAATTATATAACACTATTGTTACCATGGAAAAAATTATAAATTTTAATTAACCATTACACATCTGATGAAACATGTAGACTATACATATGTAGGTAGTTAAATAAAGAGAGGATATTTTTGTAGCTCAATTACCCTTATGTTTCATTCATAAATATAGGGTTTCCATTAAATGTTTTTAAAAAATGTTAGAATAAAATTATGTCAAAATACAAAATTTCATTTCATACATCCCAAAAATTAAAAAATCAATTCCTTCCACCTTTAGAAGACTCTGAAACTTCAAAAAATATTTTATCATATATGGATGAAAATAAAAAACAATATCATAAACAATTCCCATGCATCATCAAAATAAGTTTGTGTTTATAATTATATCATTTACAATTTATACATAATTCATCTATCACATGATTAAATATAATTTTTTTAATTAATTTATATTATTTTTCTCATTATTAATTTATATGATTGTTAAATCAAGACTATTTATATTTATGAATTTGTAGATACATACTAATTATATTAATTTTTATACATTTAAGTGATAATTTAATCTCTAGGTATGATAATTAAAAAAATTTATCATTTATTTATCATTTATTTTTTTCATAAGATTAAATTTAATGGTTTATTATAGATTATATAATTTTTTTAATATTATTGATCTAGAATATAGGTGTCACATTAGCCATGTATCATTAGGTGGATGGACTCTTCTCTGTAGATTGGATTCTTATTGATTTTATAGAAAATAATTGTTCTATATCTAATTAAATGACTCCATAGGTAACCCATATTGGGATTGCAGTTAAGATGAGAGTTACAACCAAATTCCTCATCCAATATATAATAGGTTGATGAGTATCACAGATGAAATAAATCACACAAATGGAAGTAATTGACATCATTGACCAAAGAATATAATTTATAGAGTAGATTAATAGAAAACATAATTTGAAAAATATAAAACATCATCCCATAATGCATGTAAACTTTATTAAAACAAAATTCACCATTATAAAATACTTAAACAAAATCAATAAGTAAAACTATCATAATTAAAAATCATTATCTAAAATATTACATATCGACCCCGAAATAATTCCTAGATATTTTAAATATATATTTCTATATATTGGGGTAAGAGTATGTGTACAAATCATTTGACCCTCAAAAATACATATCACGCTTTAATAGTTTAAAAAGGGTTATGTTAGTAGAAAAAAAAATATCGGTTAAAAAATATAAGATATCTCTCATCCACACAAAGGAATGATCATATAATATCAAATTATTGAATAATAACCAAACATATTATTAAAATACAAATGGTGCAGAGCTAAACTACTTCCCCATTTATATTATAGTCTCACTCACTAGTAAAAAATAGTGTGATTCTATTAATCCATTTTGCAGTGGGTTTTAGGAATTTCATATCTCATATCACAAAGATGACTCATATGAAAAAAAAATCATCATCACATATGTCTTGCCACATTTCACATCTCAATTTTAAATTAAATTTCCATTATAGCAGGGTACCTTGAAAGTGGAAGGCATCGATCTCAGTCCCTCTTCTAACAATTCCTATCCACCACCACAAGTTATCTTCACATTGACATAATCATGTAATGTAGTATATCATGAATAATTACATAAATCTATGAATACCATAATTATTATACCTACAATGAGACATCACATCTCAAAATACACCTGTTGGTGGAGCATAGAAGAGTGATGAGATAACCATCTATACCCTCAAATGTATGGATGGTTATGGAAAACAATTATAGATTGGATTTTTTTTCATCGGTGGGGATATTAAATATGAGTGCGATAAATAATAAATCACAAGGGAAGAAATACATATATCATAGGAAAATACAATCCATCATAAGTTTTCTATACAATAACATTTTTACTATTTCTCATAACAAGAACATCATCAAATATACCATTCATTATTAACCATTTCCATCACATAAATAATAATAATACCAAATTCCAAAAAAATCATGAGAAAATTCAATTTTACCAATTAATCTCTTCATTTAACCATTTAATGATTTACATTTTATAAGAAATATTACATAATTATTTTTTATTTAGTTATATATTTATTTATAAACCCATCATTTTAAATCAAATTCTTTTAATTATGACCCTAAAAATTCATTCTAATATTTAAAATAAAATTAATAGCCATGTAAAGTAATATTTGGATTATCCTTGTCACTATATTCACAGGTAATAATTATATTCCCTACCATTGAGAATCAATAACACGTTCTAATAACACATTACCACAAAAAAACATATCATAACGAATGATAATATTAATAATAAATTTCGCAAATCCATTAGTTCGGCACACAATCAACCATAATTTCATAATAATACAAACACATCAAATAACTAACCACTTCGTCTAATTCCCACCATGTAAATCATCCACAAAAATTATGGATTAAAAATTTCAACACAAAAACCATCCATAAATACATTCTAAAAATTCCAAGAATATCACATTAATTAAATTACAATAATTGTTGTGGATCATTAAAAATGAGAAGAAAAATACCAAAAAATAGTCATCTTTTAATAATTAAAAAAATTAAAACATTTCTATCCAATACAATATCATATCATAATTATCCATTTTTTTAAAATGTTTTGTTTCGATGCATAAATGATAATTCTTTTATTATTATGGATTCTATTAATACAGTTTAAGAAAAATAAATCATAGAATTAAAGAAAACAACATATCAACATAATCTGAAACAACATTCGAAAATTGTAATAACAAAAAGTAAAATAAATAAATTTCAATAACACATCCACATATATTTCAATAGTATAAGTTATTATCTTTAAAATATTTTTTCTTATAATTACCCCATGAAAAAATCAGAAAACCAAATAAATTTACATATAATTATGAGGGAAATCTAGAACCCCTTTCGATAAATGATTTATCAAAACTTCTACAAAATTAATATTAGATGATGAACTGATTAATCATAATAATACCAATGTTAAATAATTAAAAATATTGATTAATGAAATCACCATTAAAAATCATTACCAAAGGCCATAAAAATTTATTACAAATTGCAATCATATGCTCTTTACAAGTAAATAGATATAGAAAATAAGAGGGAATAACATCAAGAAAAACCATAGATAGAGTGTCATTTATCCCAAAAAACCCATGATTTGATGCTACCTAAGATACATTAATGATTTCATGAGATAATTATATGATTTTATATGTATTTTGGTGAAATTATGGAATCTAATGGAATTAATATATATATATATATATATATATGATTTTATAACATATCTAGAATGTTATGAAATAAATTTTTTACGTAATAATCCTTTAATATAACTGATACGTAAATTTTACTAAATACCACAATAATAATACCCCATTATCACCCCCATTTAACACATCATTAATATAAATATTTTAGTGTTACATAGGTTTTTTCAAAATATGAAAATAGAACCATGGTGTGATGAATCCTTAAATGATGAAACCTAAATAATCAACAATTAGGAATCATAAACATTCTATTCCATGAATCGGAGAATCAAAATTAAATATTATAGTGTGAAATTTATATATATATAAGAAATATTATCTCAAATGAATGGTTTTTATATTAAAAATTTTCACCTTGAGATCCATCATTTCATGTATTATCATCCAATCCCACAATTTCTCTTCTATCCCCAAAAAAATATCACGCCTAAAAATATTGACATGCATCCCCTATCATTGTAAATTATACCTATTGAATGATGGAAATAGATGACCTAAATATCCCACTCATGGAAGAACATAACATACTAAATGACCCCATTTTTTTCATCCCATAATGTAGTAACACATCAGGCCATTCTATTACATAGTCTTCTAATAATATATATAGGTTTTAACCCCCAAAGTTTATTATTCATTCCCCTCATGACACTTGTATCCCTTAGTGATGAAAATGTAATCTTTCAAAATGTTTTATGTTGTTAAATTTGAAACATAATTAATAATTCTTACCTTTAAAAATAAATTTCAATTCCCATAAGGAAAAAAATACCAACAACTTGGGAACTTTGTTGGGAGATACAACTCAAATAGCATGAAACCGTCCCAAAAACCATCGTGAATAACAAAATAAAAAAATATAAATTAAAATTACATGAATTAGTTGCCTCTATTATTTTGAAAAATAAATTTCCAAACATATCTGAACACTTACCTTACATCTATAATTCACATTGCAACATATATTACTTAATCTCACTATGCCTCTATAGAACATGTGTATATGCAATTGAATACTTTTTAAGAACATTCTACTAGTCATTCTTAATCTTAAATAGACTATTAAAATATTTCACATTAACCACCTTGTCAAATACTCCCAAAAAATTAAGATCGAGTTATTGTTTGGTTAGTTCCAATAAATGTGAAATGACAATGTCTTATTTTTATTCATTTCTATTTTCAAAAAAAATATTAGTATGATTAATAAAATTCATATTATGTAATTTAAATTAAAAATATTTTAAATATTATTTCTTATTTAAAAGATTAATATTTTTGTAATGATTATAATTTGACATTACATGTAATAACATCAGGCTAAATTGTGTATCATGTTACCCATAGACAATTATTTTATTTTTAATTTACCCTACTTTTATGAAAACAACATGTTTTTGAATTATAATAAGCATTTTCATAATGAAGTGAAATTGTATAAGAGAATATTTTTTATTAAGAGTTTCTTTCTTGATAATTGGATATAAATTTATATGATTTTGATTCATTCATATATTATAAAATTCTCTTAACATTTTAAAATTGATAATAAATCTATTCAGAAAATTAATGAGTCATTCATTGATATAAAATAAGCCATGTATACTATTTAATGGTTAATTAATTAAATATAATATTATTATTATTTTACATTTAATATAATATAGTTTGTTAATCCATGATTTTTAGTGAACTGAAATAAAAATTAAATATATTCTGTAGAATATTTTGATTTTAAATTTTTTTCATGATATATAATATGTTTTGAAAAAAATTAATTTTTAGTATTATCTAGGAATGTTTTTTATTATTTTTTTTGATCAATGATATAAAATGTTATCTATAATTGGGTGAATGGGGAAATAATTGTGGAAGTGTAACATTTTATTGATTTGAAATCTATATTTTTTTAGCGATTTTGTAGATTTTTTTAATTAGGTAAATTATTTAATATCGATTTTTAAGGAGATTCTATAAAAGTTACATATTTTAGTTTTTCTTAAGGTCACACAGTATGACAAAAATAAATAGCTTCATTAACTATTTTTTCATTGATAAGTTTCAATGAAAAAATTATGATGGATACCTATAATGGGAAATGGAATATATTTTTTAAAATGATTCGGATGGATATTTTAATAGGGTTATAATTTCATAGATATATTTTTTGGGTGAGTTATATTATTAGTACTGATGGTAAATTAGTTTAGTTAAACATTATTTTTATATTGGTAGTTCTTGTGTATAATATGTTCACACTTTGATGGTATGTTATTATTTGGGTATCCTATAATAGACAAGATAACTATAATTGGATAAAGGGAATTCAATTAGAAATTAAGTATCATGGGATAAATATTACTATACCTTAGTAGTAATGGGATATTCTGATACTTATATTTGTCTCTATGATGAATTATCAATAACATTGTTTCGATTTTGTGTTGTTTTATATCATAGATATCTCCAGAGAATAATAATTTGAATGTATTCATTCATATAATTAAATTCTATATCAATTTCTACACTTGATGTGTCACTAAATTATCTTTTGAATATGTTTATAAAAATATCCAATTATAGAATTTCATGTGTTTTGTGCTATTAAAGTCTACATAGGTTTGGTAAAAAACAAAATCTTTTTATTAACTAGGAAATCTGTTTGAACAGCAGGTCTGTTCAGTGCAATATGTTAAATTGGATCACATTTATTTTTAAGAAAAAAACTTATTTAAAATTTCATCATTTAGTGATATTTTATTAAACTATTTTTTTGATATCATTTCCCATGATGAAATTTTTTGATTTAATGGGTGATTATATGGAAATTTCTCTATGAAAAAAAATTCTAGGCTATTTTCACATAATCATTTAATGATATCATTTGAATACACCCCAATGGCTCTTACCATATTTGGTTAGTGTCTTATTATGGGTAAAATGGTTTTTAATATGTTATGTATTGTGCCACTAATGAGTTCTGTGGGAATTTTAAATATATTTTGATCAATTGGGTATCGGATATCTTACGTATCATGTGTGAGATGAAAGCTTAGTAGAATAATATATCCAATATGACTCATAGGTCAATTTTATTGAATGAACAAGACATTAAAAGTTCAAATTTTTCAATTGGTTTCTATAAGGCGTCTCTCATCATAGGATTGAGTAACCAAGTCATTGGATGAAATTTTATATAAATTATTTGTCCTTAATATTATGGTGATATGTATACTTGTAGAGTCATCGATGTGTGGGTATGCATAAAAATTATCCCTTATGTTCTAGGATCCAATTCAAGTTCTAGTTCATGAGAGTATATTAAAAACTACTAATAACATTTACCTCTAGTTAAATTGTAGGGAATTGATCTTGAAATTGATATTATATTTCTAGAAAATTTTTAAAATCATTTAATTTATTTTGTAGTATAGTAAAATCTCATTAATTAATCTCATTATATTCCAATTTTTTAGTTGGATTGTATAAATAATTTACACATGTTTTCGTTCCAACATTTTTTGTTTCATATCTTTCTGATTTTTTTCTGTAAAAAATAAAGACCATGATATTTAGTAACATTTTATCCGATGATTAACCATATACTTCAAATTTTATAATTTTATGCTCCTCCATTACAAACCATATTGTTTAAGAAAATGTTTGGATATGTCTATTCATTGGTCTATGTATGGTATAGGTGTCAAATAATGGGATTTATATATATTGATATCTTGTAAATAACATTGTGTTGTAATATATCTTAGTCTAAATATATTTTCCATAAATTTTAAATTGGGAAATCACACATTTAATAGTTATATTCATGATTCGTTTGTTTTTATCACTAAAAATATAATTTTTTTATTCATATGTGTATTGGAAATATTCATATTATCAAGTGTATCCCTAATGGATATCCTCAATTAGTATTCCCAATATACATCAAAAGATTATGTAGTATTACTTTTTCCATTATAAAAAAATAAATATGAATCCTTTATATAGGGGTTTAAATCATATTGTTTTTAGGTTGGTTGTTCTAGTGAGTTTCCTTTAATTATTATATTGTGGAGGTGAAATGATGAACATTACGTTATTAGAATATACCCTTAGTATAGATATTATTATGAGATGGAGAAATATGCTGGTAGATTTTTGGTTGAAGGATTTTTATACTTTATTAGTAACCAATGATATATCTATAAAACTACCTCCATCAATTTGAGGATGGAAATTCTAAAATAGAGGATAATATGATACCCAAATATTGTTGTAGTCCTCATTTTTATTTCATTTTATTAAGGTATGAGTTGTATTTATTAGTTATTACAGGTTTTTAGAAAGGGGAAATGTGGTAGATTGTTTTTTGGTGCTTTTTAAACATCACTGCTCAATGATGGAGCCTAGAGAGAATATAGTGGTCCACAATGTGGGTTAGTTACAGGAGTGGTGGAAGGGAGTTCAAGTATATGGTGAACCATATGGAACAAAATGGTTGGTCATTTGGGTTTTTTCAAGGAGATTATCTTGGATGGAATCATGTAGATCACACTAGCCATAGTAGTGAACATTCTATAACATTTATTGAGAGAATTTATGATATGTTCATGTTTTGGAAGTAATGATTGTGGATACCCTATTATGATGTAGTACATGTTTTTCATGATGTGATTCAACTGAGATAAATAGTTATATCTCCAAAGTAGTATAATTGGACTTTGTGGTGCATTGGACCAAAAATGTGCATTATAGAGTCAAGTTTGAGAATTCAAAATTGATGGTGTTCTCTGGGAAATGGAATTCTTCATGGCCATTGAAAACATCCATTTGAATAACCTTGAAACCAAGTGGATTCCCATATTGATAGGGTCGAAATGTGATTGACCTTATGAGAATGAGATGTTCAATGTGGATTGTGGGGATCCACCATCACATGTCCTAAGGAATAGTTGTTTTCAAACATGTATTAAAATAGTATAAATTTATGGAAAATGTTTTTTGGGTTTGAAGAGGAGACTATTAGATTGGAAATCATTTTAAGATAATTAAGTTAGTATAAAAAATAATTGTTTATGTTAAAAAATCAATGTAAAACCACATTCCTACCCATTTTAGATTGGCTATCAAACCAGGTGCTATATAAGGGGAATCATGGATTTTCTTATAATGACCCTATCTTGACATACAATACATAACATCCAATTTTTTAATACATAAAACCTTAATAAAATATTCACCCAAAGACCATACTAGAAATGTGCCATTGGATACATGGACACAAATATACTTGTATATAAGCTTGCTACATTATCTCCAACGAGGTTCATTGTTACTAGAAATATTCTCAGAAACATAATACATAATACATAACTTCATAAACTAGGTAAAGAAACATAAAAAAGGGTAAGATATGATGCTCAGTAAGGGTAAATGAGGGATAATTATAATCATAAACATGGGATTATGGTTATATTAATGTGATCATGAAAATTGAATATCATACCCTATTTATCAAAGATTATATAATAGAATAATGGAATAAATATTGGTTGTACATAAGACATGAATCCAAATTAAATAAATAATATAACCCAAGAATAAATAAAATATTAATAAAACATGGAATTATTGAAACACATATGCATATAATATGATTTACATAGTTTCCATGACAAAACTACCAAGACCATCTTAGTATTACGAGTTCACTCCCCATACCACCTTAGTAGTCATGGATCACTCCCATAGATATATTATTAGCATGATTTAACTCCCCATACCATCTTGGTAGTCATGGTTCACTCCCAAATCTATATTAGTAGTCAATATTAATTCACAATACCATCTTAATCTATCCCATGAGATATAACTATTCACCAAATGCATTGGAGGGAGATATAGGTCCCTCCTTTTTCATAATGAAATCATATATTCATGTGCCAAAAAAACATAATAAATAATAACTTAATCTATGAAATGAAATGGTTTTCATAAACATGAAATAATACCTTAACATTTGTAAAAAGAAAGATGTTTTATAATCATTTCATCAAAAAAATATTCGTGAAAATAAGATGGCTTCAAGGGACATATAACTCATGAAAAAAGTGGCTTTCAAAGACATATAATGCGTGAAAGAGAAAAAAGTATCATAAAAACAATTCCATCCAAACATAAACCATTCAAGTAAATAATACGAATCTATGCAATGAATCATTTCCCATAATTGAATGAGTAACACCAATGATATCATCTTTGATGGGAAATAATTTTTAAAGAACATATAAATACATTTCATGAGGTAAATATTCTTATTCGTTGAATTATTATTGAAACCTAAAACCTTTTGAAAGTTATATTCATTTTAAATATACTTTAGTACTTTTAAATTAATCATTAAAACATTTTAAAATCCTATTTCCTTGACCTTATAAATAAGAATTAAAAACATTTCAATACCAATTTCTATGAGAAATATAAATGACTCATAAAAAATTTTGAAAATAATTTTCATGAACGTAAATTTGTAAAAATATAATAAAAGTATTTTAACACATTTGAACTACATTTCCATTAAAAACATTCATAGGAGAATTAAAACCTTTTAAAATTGTTTTTCTATTATAACATATAAAAGAACCATGAAAATCTTTTGAAAACCACTTTCCTGGAAAAAATAATTTACAGACTAATAAATAAAGGTTGAAAAAATTTAGAAAATCATTTAATTGAAAATATATATCAAAACAATTATCATAAAAATTAACATTATATACATGAAAATTAAACTTCAATGAAATGATAGAAGGTAAATCAGTACATGTCATACACGATGAAAAGAATATTTATTTTCCATGGTAATATGTTTCGAAAAGTCCCTCAACCTGAAAATGCAAAGAATATTCCATTTTTTAAAAGGTAATTTTTTAAATATAATTAAACGGGTAAAATTGGGTTTTAATGATCAAGAGAGAATATTATAATACTATTCTAAAACATTTTATAGAACATGGTTTTGACGGAATACAAATTTATGACTAAAGATATATGTTTGATCATGTTTTCTTAAAAAAAAATTCTAAATTGTCTTATGTACCAAAGAGTGGGAAATGGTACTAATATTTTAAAAAATAATTACTAACCATATGATAATAAAATTCATATGATTTCTAGAATCAATGGATCTAACTATTTCTTTAATAAAGACTTGATAAAAAATAATCTTGATAAACAGAGAGTTTGATTTAATGAACTCTTACCACAAGGTAGATTTTAATAATAATACCCATATAGGAACGTAAAATTACATAGATATTAATATTTAATTAAATTAGATTCATGATATAAAATTTACAATGATTTTTACATAACTCAAATAAAAATTTAGGTGTAAAACATGGAACGTGTCTCAACAAAGAGAAATTGAGACAAAATTAATTTATAAATTGGTTAAATTATAATGATTAAACCCCATGATATAAATTTGGGGAAAATGGTTATATAAATAACCATATATTTAACATTATGATTCATATAATACATTAAATGGAAATATAGAAACCCCACACAAAAAAAAATTGAGTGGGAAATAAGGCACACATCTCACAAAAATAAAGAGTGAGATAAAATTCCCATACCTTGTGTCTTGACTTTCGTCGCACTATTTCAAACCACATGTAAAATAAATTTATTAAATTTTTTTACAGAACCATATTATTATATATTATACTGTATATGTTTTTACAATTACTTTATATTACCCGCTTTTTAACCATCTTATGGTGTGTTTTAACTTTATATACTATTTACTTTGTTCTTCCCATGTGTCTTAATTTTTTATATCATTGGTAATTATAATTATATCATGATTACGTAATTTAATATATGATATAAATATCATGTATATCATGTATATTTTTATTATAATAATTCATAGAATATAGATGTATGAAATATAATACACCGTTCATGGAGATGGAAAATAACAAGTATGTGGGAATGCTATTTCTATTTAATTGTCTTGTTATAGAAAAGAATGAAAAAGAAATGTATATGTTAATATATATATACATATCATTATTAATTTAAATTGATAATATCATATATATTTATTAAATCCATAAGTAATACATTTATGTAGTCTATGGTTGGATAACATCGCTTTCAGGGGGTAGTAGTATGCCCTTCCTCAAACAAAATTATCGCCTTAATAAAAAATGTAACGTATAAAAATGTGTGTTATAAAATAGTTAAATAAGATTAATTACATAATAAATATTATATAAAAAATATATAAATTTAGTTCCCATCATAATTTCCATGATGATAGGCATTAAAGGAAAATTGAGTAATAAACTTTTAGCAAGGTGGCAGTCCTCCTACTCGTAAATAGTATGTTTGTTACCCATTTGATAGAAGTCTGTGTATGTGTAGGTAAAACACCTAACATAAAACATCCTAATATATTTAGGATAATTTTTTTGTTTTATTATCATGGAAAAATAATATTTTTTTTAGTGGATAATGAAAACAAAAGAAAGAATTTTGAGGGAAGGTGTAAACTATTAATTAGTTAACTTCTTTTGGTTTTCACAATAGGGTTTCCTTGGAAGGGTTTAATGCTAAAATATGATTATAGGAGGAATGGGGATGTTGGTGATTTATTGGGTTTAAGGTTTTATCAATCCAAAGTGGATTTATATGTGTGAGGAACTGGGAGGAGAGGAGTCTTTTTATAATAGAGGAGGGGTGACACTCATGTAATATAATAAAAGAGAGAAACCCCACAAAATGTTTTTATTGAAAGTGGTTCAATGATGGTAAAATTTAGATAAAATTGATTATAGTTTCGGAATATGGCCATAAAATGGTATTAGTTCAAGTGTAAAGGTGGTTTTTGGCCTTAATTTTATTTCTTAGTTACTTATTAAGCATAATTTAATATTAATCATTGTAATTAATTTTAATTAATTAAATAATATTTGGGGGTAAAATCAAAGTTAAAATTATTAGATATTATAATAATTGGATTATAGAAATATTTAATCCATTTTTCCAAATTCCAAAAACAGAATTTAGAGAAATTAATTTATATTTAATCATGTATTCCGGTCAACAAAGTGAGTTTTCAAAGTAAAAAAACATTCAAATAATTACTATGTTTTTAAATTAAATTTCAATTTGAAAATGATTATAATTACCATTATTGAAATTATTGATAAAAATATTACCTAGTTAAACATTTAAACCAATTAAATATATGTTTTAACCTTATAAATAAATTTTATGAAAATGAATTTTGGAGATAAAATCCAGTATTTTTAACAATTCATAATAAATTAAATCTTATAGAAAAAGACCCAATATATAGCTGAAAATAAATTTTTTTATTTAAATTCCAAATTGGTGGTTTATTTGGAAATATTAAATTTATAAAAGTTCAAAAAATTAGAATTAAAAATCATTCTCTATTAAAAGGTGGTAAAACTACGAGAATAAAATTTTGGGGTTTTATGTGTTAAATATTTTTTTTTCTTATCTTAAATTTATAAATTCTATTTTATGATTATAAAAAATATTTACATGGATATATAAAAAAATATTACATTAAAATTAAATTCAAATTGTAATTAATTTATTTTTTTAGGATTAAAACATCCTTGTGTGCATAATAATAGTTTTATATACAAATACTCCCATTATATTCAAATTTTATCTTATATTCATTTCTAATTTTTTAACTAATTGAATAACTTTATTTTTTAACCATATATTTATGTAGGTTATTTAATAATATTCATGATACACAGTTTAATTACTATGTTATATATTATTATATATTTATTATAATAATATATTATTGTTCAGTAACACTCGGTCATGTGTGTTACACAAGCCAGCATGGAAAATCATTATTTCATGTAATGAGAGAAAACATCATTATTCCAATTATATAAATCCAATATTTATGTTTCATTTAGAGTACGTAATCCATATATATTTCATTATTAAAAAAAATATTTTCTGTTTTATGTGAAATGAAAATTATCTATAAGATTAAATTTTTAAAAATAATAATTCACAAAAGATCAGGGTGTTACAATTATCCTATGGTAATTAATCTTTATCAAGTATTCATTAAGATGAATGATTCAATTTTAATCTACTTATATATCACTATTATTAAATAAATACTGTAAATGGATGATGTTTTTAATTTTAATATCTCACCATAGACCCCAGTTAAATGTTTTGTGAAAATTTAATATCTATTTTTTCATAAAAATATTTTGTAATGTGATAAAAATTTCTTGAATCTGTAGCCTGAAAAATAATTTATGAATTTTTTTTGGAGGGGGTAAACATAACACTAATATGGGTTGGTTTATGATTAAGATATGCATTTGAAATGGACTTGTTTATTTAATCAATTGTATTATTCCATCGGGGTAATATGAGATTGTAAATCCCCTAATTGATAAATTTAATTATACTAATGGGATAGCACACAACATGTTGGTTTCATTATCAAATTTCCACTTTTAAGATGGAAAACATACATCTATGTGAGTTCATGGAATGAGTATGTATGTTATAGTTTGGGTTACAATATAGAGATGACTTTTTAATATAGTAAATGACAGTTATGGGTTTCAGTTACTTATATGAATATATTTTTTGTTCTATCCTACTGCCATCATTTTTTTTATTAATGGCAGATATATTTATTTGTTTATGTGTAATATATGGTTATTTTATTGGGTCTTTCATACTCAGTCAATATTATTACCCCGGACATATATTGTTTGGTGAATTTTTTTGTGACTATACTATTGTATAATTTTTTGGGGAGTCCCTCACATATAAACTAAGGGTATATATGTCTTTATCTTAATTTTTTTAAATAGTAATCAATTCCTCTAACAAATAACCAATAAACCAATAAACATAATGTTTATTGTATTTAGGGACTAGCTATATAAGAATCATATTTTATGACCCTTATGACCATTTCTATGAAATTAAGCTATAATAGAATAACTTATATAGAAATTACATATTCTACTAATATTAATTACCTAAGAAAATGGAAACATAATAACATGGGGATATCAGGTGCTGATTAAGGGTAAACAAACGATAATAATATAATTTCATAAGTTAAAATAAGAAGAGAATATGAGAATAATCAATATATATAAGAAAACTAGTACCCATAAAATCATAGATCATATATCATTAAATATTAGTAGGAAAAATATAATACAAGTAAAATAGACTTTTAAATCAATAGTCAATAATTATGATCCATGATAGATTAACACATTCATTTAAATATGTATTCAATTGATATAATCATTCCTCTTCTAATCAAACATTATTATAGGGAACATTGTATTCAAATGATACAACATCAATGGCTAGGATTATAAAAAACTATAATATAATCACAGATACTCTCTCCTAAGATATAAACATTAAAGTTGTGACATAGAGGGTTATATAGGATGCCATATGTTATATTCCATTATTATATTTCCCACATGAAATAAATCACTTATCACATCATAATGACCACTAGAAATGAAATTTGTTTCATAAAATTTCCAATTAAAATTAATTTACTTTTATAGAATAAAGATCCCCAAGAATAAATATATTTATCATTCAAATCATCTTAAAGAACCAATGTAATGAAAATGGGCTTCATTGTGATTCACTTAATCAAATCATTAATATTTACATCAATAATCATAAAATGATAAACCCATGGAAAATAGTATGGATTCTTATAACATGAATTAATGATCTATGTAATAAAAATTCAATCAAGGTATTAATGCATTTGTTATTTAAACCATATAGAGAAATGGTATATCGTAAGATAATAATTTTCCAAAATATTCGGATCCACTACATTTATGTGAACACCCATCAATAAAATCGTAAAAATACAGTATTCATAATTGAAAGGAATTGGGTGATATGTTATGATTGTATATAGTGGATGATTTGGAATGAAAATGGTATTGACTGATCATTCCCCCAAAATAAAAGAACATTTCATTACTCAGAAGTGAAATAAGTGGGATTGTTAAATTAGAATAATATCCTTGATGAAATATAATTTATGTAAAAGGATGTTGATTTTGATGAAAATTAGTTATGATAATTAAAAAAATGTAAGAGAAAATAAGAAAAAAATGATCATTTTGAAAACATGTTATATAGAAATATTTTATAAATAATTGATAGTATTAATTTCTTATAGAGTACCAATACCACATTAAAAATATTATCATTGAAAATTTCAATGAAGTATAAGAGAGTTGTTTACATGGAAAAAGTGAAAATGTTAATCTTTTTACACGTTATATAAAATAACCCACATAGAAAATAGTAAAAATCTAATTAAAAGTTTTTTATTAAAATAATTTAGTAAAAAATGATCTTAATAAATATATCAATTTTTGAATAGAAATTATCAAAACCAAAAAATGAGTTTGGTAATAGAAAAAAAGAGTTTCCAAACATTACTAATATAAAATTCCTATTAAACAAATAAGAAACACTATGAAAAAAATAATAGTCTAGGGGAAATCAAATATCAAGAAAACATATATAAACCCATATATATACAGATTAAATATTGTAATATTTAATTAATATTAAAACTTTTAACATGGATTATTTTTAAGAACAATCATTATTTGAAAATAAATTGGCAATAGAACCCTTAGTGATTGAGTACGATTTTGATCAAAATAACATTGAGGATTGGTATATTTTTAATCAATTTCCATTTAAATTATGTATATTATATAGATATATAATCATCATGAATAAATTAAAATACATTATTTATTTATTAATCACATCATTTTAAATGTATCATGGAGAAAAGTATAAAATAATTCTCAAGAAATTAAATTTAATACAAATAAACCATAAATTTTTTACAGCATACTCAAATGAGATCTACCCCCTATACAATAGACATATATCTATTATCATCATCATTATTATTTTTATTATTTAAATTAATTATAAAAACAAGAGAACTAGAATAAATTCTCTGAAGGTCTAAAATAATGTAAACTGATGGAATCCCCTGTCAAAAAACATCTCTCAATAGAAATAGATGTCCAATCAGAAAAGAAGGTGATGCTAGTCTCTAGGACTATAATGGAGGGTAGGTTGTAAAAAACCATATTTCCTAGATTCCATGTATTGATAATATTAGTATGTTCACTAATAATGTGAATATATCATCTACTAGAATAGGATATTCACCAAGGGGTGGAACCATTACATTTCATTTCATTAAAGATGTTAATGGAGTTAGTTTCCACTATAACTATCTCGATGCTCCTTTCTCTACATTGTTGGAGGCCAGTTACATTTCCATGGAATTGGCCTAAAAGGAATTTCTGTAACCAAATATTTTTACATATTAAATAATTATTGAATCCCTAGATTAATGAACTATACCACCTCCCTTCATGACACACATATAACACGATCAATCCGTGTTCAATTTGAAACTAGAGATATGCGCAAGACAACATATCCAATGTCCCTTCATTGAATTTAGAGTGGGATCAAAGATTGTGATGGCTGCCTATATTGGTCCTAGGTTAGGGTTATTATTCCAATTATTTAGAAGATGATCTACCACAAACATGTGGTTTCTAGTCTTAGAAATTAGAGGTTTTGTTCAGAAGATGTTCCCCTCAAATATTCCATGTTTTTTTCTTATTAGATAATCCATTATCCTATTACCAGAAATGACAACATGAGTATTCTTTATTGGTCCAATATCCCCCATTCCAAGAAACAAAAAATCAAAAAACATTAAATATGATATCTCCAGTTAAGGGATAACTTTTTAGTTAGAAAAAAAATATAAGACCATACACACCCAGTATCCCTTAATGAAAAGATGTTTTGATCTACCCTCCAAGTCGTTCTTACCATATAAACACAAAGAGACAAGATTAATTCCACTTTCATTCACTTTTTTAGTTGGTATTGCACAGTAACAAATTCTCAGTATAATGAAATTGTACTTCACTGGAATATCTTATTACCAAAGAGTTACTCTCCATGAATCGAGGTGGTTATTTTCGTTCAACACAAAACATAAATCTTTGATAAAGATGTTACCAAATGTGGAGGTTATAAAAAAACCTATCTGGATTTTTTATTATGTCTATTTGGTCACATGTATCCCTATGGTTTTTATGTAAGATTGCATTGATAAAAGAAAGGGGGTTCTTGCATGTCTAAAAGAGATGTCTGTGATGGGGTATCCTACAAACTCATGTTTTGTGCCATCCTAATAATGATGCCAAAATGATATATCCCCACACCCCAAAATCTGTTTGGTTTGTGATTGAAAGGATAATGTGTTGTGAATAACCAAAGGCAATAAGGAAGATGAGTTATTTCCTATTATACATACACTCCCTCAACATTGAGATACCATTAACAAGCCCAATAATGTCCTCTCTTAGATCACCTCCCTTGAAGGATTATCATGGATGACATGAAAAGTATATGAAACGCTCATTATAATAATACCTCCCTCCTAAATGGGTTTTACCATCCTTGTCTAGGATACCCAATGTATTTTTCCAATAGATTTCACATCCCAAATGAAGGCCACCAGAACGTTATCAATGTTAGATATCACACATTAAGGAACTCTAACTGCTAATAAATCATGGACTATAATGGATGAGACAATTATATTCACCAAGTCTATCTTTCAACCAAACAAAAGAATTGATTCTTCTAGTTTTGAATTCATAATATGATATTCCCAATAAAGTTGTAAAAATGTTATATGTACATCCTACATGAGTAGAGTTGTGTAAACATGTACTATATGGGAAGAGATCCTCTCCTCAAGTCTAAAATTGTTGTTAGGGAGTTTACCCTCTTTTTCAATCATCTACATTGCATAAAGTAAATTCTCTTAGGCTGATTTAAAATTTAGCCACTCTAATGAAAATTGTCACCAACCATTTAATTTATTCTACAAACTGGTGTCTTTTTGGAATTCATAAATATTATCATATCATGTATGAGAACGAGGTGAGATATGCAGTTAGAATAATTTTTTCACTGATAAAAAAAGATTAAACCCATATAAATGCATTGGTTAATGAGATGGATTATGAAATATTCAGTGAATATGAATATTCTTGAAGATTTTGGATCTCCTTGTATCAAATATTGAAGTCGCCTGTAGAATCCAGGATTTGTTTCGATAATGCAGACAACTATCCATAAGGAACCAAGACACTTGAAAATTAGATCAGAATCCCAAGGAAAGAATCCCATAACATTAAATACCATTATGATAAAACATCACCCAATTCTGTAATAGGCCTTATTCATTTCTATATTTAAATACATGTTGGATCCCTGAGTCTTGGAGTTTCAGTCACTAACCACCTCTTGAGCCAAATCAATGGCTTCATTGATATATCTATATTTCACCAAACTGTTCTGATCATCATATTTTGAATAAAAAATATGGAAGATATTCTACATCTAATGGAAAATTCTAAAAAATTATATAGAAAATTTCACATGCTTACTGGACTATAGTGTTCGAGGCTAGAGTGATCCTTTATTTTGGGAATGAGTATAAGGGTTGTATGAATACATATACTTTAGATATAACCCCATAAAAATAAGTTATGTAATGGTACAACATTGTCACTTTTGATCTAGTCCCATATCTCTTGACGAAACATTAGTAAAAACCCATCCTTACCAATTTCACTCTCTAGGTTGAGACTCAACATCATGACATATACCTTCTGATGGGATGAACATATTTAAATTTTTGCCTCAATATCTTTTTTTGGGTTAATATTAATTTTATTGGGAGTTTGAGGGGACTTAGTTTTTTTGGGTGCTCGGGACATGAAATAATGGAATATAGAGCAAAATTGTGCTATATGAATAGTTGGAACACGATTTTCATATAGTTAATTAATCTGTGTGAGGCGAGATAAATTTTTGGATAGTGGCATTTAGCATTGTTAGATCATGGTCTATAAAACGTGCAGAATTTCCCTGGTCAACTTATGACCCAGTGTCTTTATGTTATGTATTGTACATGGTTTGTGCATGGTTAAGAAAATTGTGTGGGTATACCTTGAAGCCTAGTAATGTTGGGTAAATTTTAAAAATTCCCACCTAATGATTTTTATGTATAAATAAATATTTTTCTACTCTCCTCCTCCTACAACCCTAGATCCTATCTTTGATGACCCATCCATAACAAGGGTTATTATCCTTCAATCATAGTCCATTTGGATTGCCTTTGGTTGTAGATCGATGATTCAGGTTTGTCTAATCCCTCCCTTATGTCACTTTTGGGTTTATTATTTTCATCTTTATCTCATCCCTATCATAATATCTAAAACCACTTTTTCTATTGAATTCTAGGATGAGGATTCAAATGGTTGTTAAATTTGTATCGAAGTCCACAATTGAGAGCGAATTCTTTAACATAATTGAGATAGGTTCTCTAAAAGTTATATCCCATAGTTTCATTGTAGATTTTATTATGTTCGGTTTAGTTCATAGTAACATTATTTCGATTTTTATTTCATTGGTGAGGTTTGGAAAATCGCTGTCTAAATAATAAGTAGAAACCCACATCATTCCCACATGATTATTCAATGATGATTTGAGTTATTCAGGGCCATCCATGGGGTGCAACGATATTTTTCAAGCCTAAAATTTGGTTATTCATGTGTATTGTTGTTCTATGAGGATGTTGAGCCAATAAAGATTTTATTAATATATTGAATGGATGTGAAAATTTAATATTTTTAGTGTGTAAATGTTTTTCAATGGATTAAGGGTTTGATTGGTTTGACATAAAGATGGGATAAATTGGTTAATTGAGATTGTGACTTGTGGTTTATGAACTATAATATAAATACATAAGGGAGTGAGTGCATATGTGATGATTAATATGATAATTGTTAATGTAATTTTAGATGAAAATATGAAAATGTGATATCATAAAGGAATTGAGGAATATTTAAAATATAATTTTAATAAGGGAATTAAAAAATATTCATAGGGAGCTAGGCATGAGAAAGGGAATTGGGATAAATGGGTTATGTTATTTAAAAATAAAATGTTTTTATGGGGTATTACATAATAAAAATTGCCATATTGATTGTTATGAATGGTAATTTTTTTATTTTTAGGGTGGGTTGGATGTGATATAGTATTTTTGTGCTGAATTGATGAATAATAATATGCACATGGATTGAGGTGTGGGATAAAGGACTACGGATCTTTCCACAAGTCGAGTTAGAATGTTGTTATAACTCCATCCACAGTGCATGGGTTAGAGAAGGGGAGAAATCCATATTCCCCTAATGGAATAATTCCACCAAGACTAGGGATTTGATGTAAGGATATTGTGATGTTGTGATGTGTTATCCCTAGTGAGTTAATGAATTGACTTATTCTCTTATGAAGAATGAAAAATTACATTATCCTTTTTTGAATTATTTGAATTCCTACCCCATTAAATACATGTTGACAATGAACTATGTAATGAAGATGATGCACATAATGAATTTAGAATGGCGGTATGTAATATATATTTAAATATTGTTAAATAGTGTCCCTTTATTGAATTTCATTTACATTTATTTTCTTTTATAATTTCATGCACTATATATTATACTGGACATTCTGTACACATGGTAGGTGGTGTCCTACTAAGTTGTAATCACACCCTACTTGGGCCTAAATTGGGTGTCCAATAATAATTTATGGTTGCAAGTCAGGAAAAGGGAAAAAGACCCATTCTTGGTAAATGATTCATATTTGGGACATGCATGGATTAGTTCCTGGACATAGAGTGAGAAATGTTTTGTGGATTTCTCTGTTTGTATTTGTTTTGGGTTTTATTCACTTTGAAATCTTTAGTATGACATAGAATATTTACTTTAGATACTGTTGTACCCCATTTTGGGAGATGCTTATTTATGCATGTTCATTGGATTTTAAATATAACTTTTCAATTTCTTTGGTTAAATTTTTGTGGAATACTATGGTATAGAGGGTATAGTCTATCCACATGGATTTAAAACCATCGATGATGGTCATAAACTTCTATCATACATGAAGTTCCACTTGAGGTCATGTGATGACCCGACTCATGACACCATTTTAGTGGTTCACAGGATTTGGATGTTACAAAGTGGTATCAATGTTATGTATTTTCTATGACATACTATATTGGAATGGTAGTTAGGAGGTTAGGAAGGTGTTAGCCCAGGTTAATTATCTCATTCTTGGGAGTATCTAACTAATGTATGAGAGAAATCCCAAGTCAGCTATGGTGGGAATTTTTGTTCTTTTTTTGTGTTGTTACATTTGATGAAATTTCACCATTGGGTTGTGCTCCAATTTTGTGATGTGACCATTTGATGATATTTTTCTTGTGGTCATAATGGAATATGTTTTTTTATTAATTCATCATTATTTTCAATTATGTATTTAAATAACATGCCTTATTATAGGTACCCAGACGGGGTGGGTATGTGGGACATAAGATGGGAGGATTCAACGGATTTCAGTGAAATGGTAAAAATGGTGTCAAAGGAATTGATAAAAATGGGTAAAAAGGGTAGTTTAATGATAAATAATAGATATATAATTATTATTGATAAATGGTGTTAATTGAATGATAAATCTATTAAAGAAAAGTGTGATTTGAAAATAAATTTGAAAGGGTGTATAATGTGAGTATTGTAACCATGTGTGTTAGTTGTCCCATTTCAACCATAGTCCTTGGTAGAGACGGTTGAGGGTAGTGTACTACGTATGATAAGGTCAATTTCAGTGGAGTATGAGAAATGTTTTGAATATTCCTAGTGATTATTCTTCCTATATATTTTTTGTAAATGATTTATGGGTTGTGTTCTAAATCACATTTTTGAATTGTAGATAAATTCTACCATGAAGACATGTGCTGATTAGGAGAGAAGGGGATGTTTTTTAGAATTCTTCTCCAATAGTGGAGTATGAGAATCAATTTTTCATGCTAATAGGGAAGAGAAGATCCATGGGAATTTTCCACATTTTTTACAGATGATAGAATGGGGCCCATGGCTAGTGGCATCGAGTATGTTTGAGCTGATGAGGGAGTTTTTGCTAAAACACCCTACAACCATTACAAGACAGGGTAGTCCTCAGGTGGCTGAGTTTTCTATAGAGTCTATCTAGAAAATTATTAATCATATGGAGACTCCTTTTAAGAATAGATTCAAGTTATCGTATTATATATTGTGTGGTGAGGAAAATAATTGGTGGGACATTTTTTCATTGATGGAGTAGGCTGAAGGAATGTCATGGAGGTGTTTTTAGGAGTGATTTCTCGAACATTACAACCTAGAAACATTGGGGAAGGAGAAGGATATAGTGTTTATTAATTTGACCCAATGGGTTGTGTCATTAATGGATTATATTATTAATTTCACTAACTTACTCTTCTTTATTCGGATGTTGGATGTCGATAAGGTGACCATGGAGAAACACTTAAAGTACGGGCTAGGTAATGAGATTAGGTCTGAGGTGAATATTTTATATTTTATTTGTTTTTAGTGGTATGGGACCAAGAACTTACCACCCAACTGATCCTAAATAGATCTTCATGAGGTGGAATTATGGTGACAGATTAGAGAACATGTCTTAGAACTTCATAGGGAAGGATGCACTGTTGTGTGAATTTGTAATTGGGAAAACGTAAAAAGAGTAGTTAAAAGAGAAGGAAAATTTTTTTGGGTGGTTATTAGGTATTCTACAATCAATTTGGAAGTTTGGGGGACATATAATGTTTGTGTCCCTATCACCCAGTTTAGTGTCGGCCATATGGTAGGTACGAACATATACATTGGTTCATCATGAAATCTCATAATCCATGAATATATGGTGGCTAGAGGAAGGTTTCAAGTGTGGATAGGGGGGTCGGAAATCCTATATCATGAAGGTATTTGGAGCTCCATGTTTTGTACGAGTAAGGGTTGTAGACATCGAACTCTGGGGCCAGACCGTCTGTACCATCATGGTAGTGTAGTGTGGGGTACTCAGGTTCGATCATAGGTTAGAGGGCTAGGTCTTCTCCACATAGTTTAGTCCACACCTGGAGGTGGTGAGGTTGTACCATCTACTATTCGTGGTACAATTATTGTAGCTTCCACACTTGTTAACTATCTCTTTTAAAAAGGTGAGACGCACTCTTAATTATCTACCTAGTTCATAGTTGTTTTGGGCATATCCATGGAATGAGTGTGTGGGGTTTTGACAATTGTTACTGACGGTGGGTAATTTTCACATCTATCTATGGAGATACTTATATCTTTCATGTTGAGTGGGATGCTCAAGTACGTCACACAGGTCTAATTTTTCATATGTCAAGATAATTAATTATAAATGTTCCATGTGTTGTGCTGGATGAACGGGGAAGGGAACAACCAGTTTTTCTCCCCTTGGGGATCAATTCCAAGATGTTTTTCCTAAGAAATTATTAGGGCTACCATTCGAGAGGTATGTTGAGTTTAATTTCTAATTTCTTCTTAGGGATGAATATTTTTCTATTCTTCCATAAGGAAGGTTGTTAGTTGAGCTACAAGAACAAATGGTTCATATGGTAATGTTGTAGAAAAAGAGTTTTTCCATCCTAGTACATCTCTATGGCGATCTCCAATACTATTTTCCAAGAATACAGACAGATCATCGAGGTTATTTTTTGATAATAGGAAGGTGAATCAAATGATAGTTATAAATAGGTCCTTTCATCCTAGAATAGATGATATGTTTAACCAATTGATGGATTCAATGGTTTTTTCTAGGATCAATTAGAAATTGGTATACTATTAGTTGAGGGTGAAACCCTTTGACATACTGTGAACAACATTCTGAATCGGGTATGAGATTTATGAATTTGTAGTGGTATTGTTATGGTTGATCAATCCACTGGTTTTCTTCATGGATTTAATGAACTGAATATTTCTCCCATATAAAGATATGTTTATTTTTTTCTTTGTTTATGAAGTCATGGTGTACTTTAGAACCATTGATGATCATTCCAAACATCTTGAAGCTGTCTAATGTACACTTAGAGATCATAGTCTTAAAACCAAGCCTGCAAAATGACTGTTCTAAATTAATAAAGTTCATTTCTTGGACACATCATTTCCATGGTAGTCGTGTTGGTGGATCTTGAGAAAATAAAAAATGTTATATCATGGGAGTATCCCAAGAACGTTTTAGATGTTCAGAGTTTCCTATGTTTTTTCAATTAGTACTGATTGTTCAGTAATGATTTCTATCGTTTAGCAGTGCCACTCTTTTGATTAACCCCTAAGGGGGTAATGTTTGATTTCATAGAGGGATGCATGAATTATTTTCATGAGATGAAGAATTAGTTGAATACCACACTAATTTTGATCACACCTAAACATGGTAAGAGGTGGACATTGTACTTTTAAGTTTTTGGTGTTAGACTTAGGTTAGTGATGATATAGGATGATCAGGTAGTAGAATATTGGTTAAGATAGGTGAGACCATGCGAACAAAGTTACTATAACTTTGATCATAAGATAGTTGTCGTGGTTTATTCCTTTAAGTGTTGGATGCATTACTGGATTGTAGAAATATTCATGATGTTTAGAGATCATAAAATCTCTATGTACATATTTTATTAGTGAGATTTGAATCTTCAGTAGTGGAGTTGGATCAGGTACCAATAATATTTTGATATTGAGTTGGTTTACACACCCGAAAAAGGGAATATTGTTGTGGATGCTATGAGTCAGAAGAAATAGAATCAGGTGGTTCAGGAATCCAAAATTGATTTTCGAATTATTGCCTTTTCTATTGAGATGTAGCTGTATGTACATGATGGTAATGGTAAAATGATCATTGCTTCTATAGAAGTTGATTCCATGCTATAGAGCATGGTCAAGGGGAGTAACTTGGTGGATCTAGAGTTTCTGGCTATGATGGAAAGTCTTAAATTTGGTATGTCACCTTATAGTTTGGATGTTGGTACTAGTGTAATTTTTTTTGTACAGGGTCTTGTTGGGGTACAAACTGGTGTGAAAAAAGAGTTGAGGTCTATATTCCAGAAATCGATGTGGGATGTACATCCTTGTATGAATAAAATGTATTGCGGTATTTTTATGGAGTATTGGTGGTCAATAATAAAGAATTAGTTCATCGTGTTTCTAGTGAAATGGCCTACTATTAGTAAGTGAATTCCAAACAACAGTTCCATGGTGGGTTTTTGTAGTCATTTCACAATTGAGAGTAAAAGTTTAATGATATAACGATGGAATTCATCATGCATCTTCCAAGGATGCCTCATAAGAATGATGTATTTCGGGTTGTTGTGTATTTATTGACTAAAGTGGATCATTTATTACTGATATATGAAACATACACAGTTATTCATTTGGCTGAGTTATATGTTCAAGAGATAGTGAAAACACATAATGTGCCGAGAACCATAGTTTCAGATCATGATCCGCATTTCACATTGCACTTGTAGTATGGATTAAAAAATTCACATCGTACCAAAGTGTTTTTGAGTATGAAATATCACCCAGAGTTGAATGGGATACCATAGAGTAAAATTCAGGTATTTGAGGGCATATAGATTGTCTTCTTTATTTCAGTGGTTCATGGGAAAAGAAATTTTAACTCAGTATGTTTTCATACAAAATAGTTTTCATTATATGATTCAGGTGGAACATTTTTTTGGACACTTGAGGAGTCACTATAGAACTCTGTTGTGTTAGTTAAAAGATAGGGAATATGAGTTGGTCGATCTAAGTCTCTTGCAGGAGACACCTGAAATGTGTTGACTGATTCAAAAGTTCAAGTTAGTGGATCTATGTTGATATAACATATAATCTCATTGATTTCATAGAGATAATGTGTTTATGGTGTGATATATTTTGTTTCTTTAGGTTTCTCTAAGATTAGGTCACCATCAGGTTTGGAGATTGGGAAATTTGGTGCCTGGGTTTTTGTGGTCGTTCATGTGTGTAGAGAGGATCATACCAATATCGTACCAAATGGAACATCCACAATGGTATAGTAAAATGCACGATGCTTTCATGTTTCAACACTCTGGTAGTATCACCATGATCCATATCATGTGATCGAAGTTTAAGATGTGGAGCATGAGGTAGATACATCGTTTGAGTAGCATCTCATCAGTATTGTGGATCGTAGTGAGAAATTCTTTTATAGAAAGGTTGTTCCCTTGGATAGAATTATATTATAGAATGGGAAGGTATATTTTGAAGCTTATGAGAGATAATCTGATACATGGGCCCACTGGCATAACCACATTTCGTTGGAACCACGTTTATTCTTGAGAAGAGCGGATCGAGGATGAGCCATCAGAAGGTGGGAAGGGTGTAAGATCCTAGAACTCATGAATGTATGTAACTATTTAAATTTTTGTTTCATTCAATTTTTTTGGTTTAAGAAGATGTCTCCCAAGAGTTTTAGGGGTCTCATCTATGTTTTGATGGCTAAGTATAGGGAAATAAGGGAAATCATTCCAAAATGTGCTACGTGCATGGTTGGCTCACAATTTGTTCATGGTTTAGGTAACAGCGTCAGGAAGGGGAAATTTTTAAAACATGGCATCACATATGTTTGATGAATAGTTTCTAAACTTTATAAAGATTATTGGGTAAATGTGTGACCCATCTTCTTTGAATAGTTTCTTGATCACAATTTTCACTCAGTTTGGAATACCATGCGGGTAAACCATGCATCCTAGTAATTTTGGGAAAATTACAATATTTTCGACTCATGATTTTTAATTCCAACTTAGTATTTTCCAAATTTCCTACTACTATAAACCTATATGTGATATTGGAGGGCCCAATATTCTAAAGGGTTATTCTCCTTCATTCCAATGCCATTTAGTGTGTTGTTGATTATGGATCGAAGCTCCCGGTAAGTATAATCCCACTCTTTCTTATCTTTTTGTTTAAGGGTTTTATTCTTTCTCTCACATCTATCTGAATCTCCAAAAACCTATTTTTCCTGTGAGGGATTGTTAAAGAATTAAAATTGTGGTTTAATTTGGATCTAAGGCCATGATTGTGATTTTTTTAATAAACATATTCTTGGTATTTGTTCTATATGTTATATCACATTGTTTTGTTGTAGATTCATGCATGTTTGGTTTTGTTCTGGGTCACCTATTGTTGTGATTTTGATTCCATTGGAAAGGATTAGTAATTTGGGTTTGTAAATAACAAGTATAAACCCACAGTGTCCCCATGGGATGCATTGAGGATTAAGTAACCTATTTAGGTCGATCCATGGGGAGTCAATATTTTTCATGCCAAGAAATTGGTTATGTTTGTGGAAGGTTGTTGTTTGATAATGTATATCATCAGTTGAGTATATATATAAGTTTAATGGAAATAGAAATAAAATATTTTTAGTGTGTCTACATTTGGTAATGGATTAAGGGGTTGGTTCTTATATTGGGGAAATGCTATAAATTTATTAATTTAGATTTTGACATGTGGATTACGAACTATAATAGAAATACCTAATAGAGTTATTTCATATGAGACGATTAATATTTAAAATTTTAATAGTTTCTAAGATGAAAATATGTTCAATGTGTCTCAAAAGGGAATTTCTTAATATTTATAATTTTATGATAATAAGGGAATAACCTAAGATGCATAGGCAGCTAGGAATGAGAAATCTATTTGGGTTAAATGGGTTATGTATTGTAAATGGAAAATGTGTAGATGGGTTATGGCATAATATTAATTCCCATATTTATTGTTATTAATTATGATTGTTCTATGTTTTTTTTGTGTGGTTTGGGATATAGTTAATATGTGGTGAATGGATGAATAAGAATGTGAACATGACTAGAGGTGTGGGATAGAGTTTTGAGGCTCCTACCATAGGTCTATATGGGCTTATTCTCTAACTCCACCAACAATTAATATGTTAGGAAAGGGGAAGAAGTTATATTATACTAAAAGTTTCATTAAAATAGGATTGAGGATTTGATTTGAGGATATATTGTTGTTGTGATGTATTATCCCTATTGAGTTAGGCAGTTGACTTATTTTCTTATGAATATTGATAAATTCCATTAATCTTGTGTGAATGACGTGAATGATAACCCAATGATTACATGTTGATGATAAAAAAATGAATGTGAATGATTATCATAATTAATTTGGTATAATGGTTAGCAAGAGTTAAGTATATATTTTTAACTAGTGACAGTCAAATTTTGGTTTATTTAGTATTATTTTATTTACTAATTTCATTCACTGTCTATTAGACTAAATATTTTTTAGATAGTACTGGGAGTGGCATTCTGAGTTTTACTCACACTCTGTTCGAGATTTTATTGGGTACCTGAGTATATTTCATGGTTTATGTTTATGAAAAGTGAAAAGGATCTATTCTTGGGATGTGATTTCGGGTTGGGATGCAAATGGATAAGTTCTCGAAATTGGAGTTAGGACAATTTTTTCAATTTCTCTATTTGTCTTTATTTTTGGGTTTTGATCGCATGGAACTTTTTTGAGTGACATGAAATATTTACCTTAGCTACGGTTGTACCCAGTTTTGTGAGATTCTTGTTTATGCATGTTCATTGCATTTTATATATCGTTCAACTATTTATTTAGTTTATCCATTATGGAATACTATGGTATATAGGGTATAGTCTCCCCACATGGCTTTTAGACCCTCTTCTCTAGTTGGAAATCTCTTTTGTACCAGGACATGCACTTGAAATCATGTGGTTACACGAATTGGGGCATTGTTTCAATGTTTCCTAGGGTAGGGATGTTATACTCGATCAGTGTGTTTTCTTATATAGAGAAACTATTCATAATTTATTTTAGCTATTGAAACCTCCTTAGGTAGCCTTCAGGAATGTGTGGATTAAGGCCTAGAAGAAGCTATTTTATGTAAGACTCTTCCATACCACCATCCAAGTTCCAATCATCTGTAACGGTCCCATCATCATGCCTCATATTGGGTATGATGGTACACAACTCTTCCTTAATACATGCATGAATGTACGCTGAGTTCATATCACCCTCTCAAAACCATTTTATCCTTGATGTTTTCTATGCTAGGCATTCTTACCTCAGTAACATTTCATCCAATATACTCTACTTATTGGAAAATACTCCTAGAATATCCTCATCACATGAATTTTCTATGATCAATTCAAGACGCTCGATTTCCTTCTTCATTGAATCCATGTCATTTGACTGAGGATCATTATTATGGATCCACAATTGGATATCACCTCTAAGATTCCATATTCTATTTTGAAATCTAATCCAAATATATCCATCGATGGTAATCCTCCACAAATCAGTTAAAGCCTAATTGTACACAAGAATACTAGACCACATCCCCAAAAAGGTAAACTACAATACCCTCTCCTACCTAGATGACGAAGTAACCAGGATGGGGGAATGGATTGATATATCATGAACAAAATGGGATACATTTTCATTTGGGCAAGAAAAAACCATGTTTTTATTATCAAGGAATTGATAATGATGACTCCATATAAGAAGGATCCCTCTTTGATTGATACACCATATGTATTGATCCCCTATATATCCCTTATCCATGAGTCCTTTGTATGCCATGAATAATGGAAAAGGATATCTATCATTTTGAGGGAAGGCTCCTCTACAAATTTTTTATTTGGATACAAAAAGATATTGAAGTCACCGACGATAAGCCAAAAAAATTCCACTCTATCAAAATCACCAAACCCACACCACTAGTCTTTGTTGATCTGCGCATCACAGATAAAATAAACAAAATAGAAGAAAGGGACTTGATTTCATGCTGTGACTTTGGTGGGGATAAACTGTTCTAACACCTAATTTATTTCCAATGAGATGTAAGGGTTCCAAAAATTCCATATATTTTGATTTTTATAGCTTACATGCCTGAAATCACTCATTAAAATTCATCTGGAAAACATTGTTATTTAGGAAGAACTTTGATTTTTCTCTAACACCACCACATCAAAGAAACTATTATTTGATACCTCACATGAAATAAAATATGGCTTTACCTGGGACCCTAGGAGATGAGTGTTTTAAATGAGAATAGATATTATTTAATATAATGGCACATGGATTTCTCAGTAGATAACTTGGCCCTAACCTTTTATGAATATAATTTCTGATGATTGAGTTTGGAAGGGGATCTTGTGGATGATCCAACATTTTAATGGAGGGAAGTTATTTCGAGAGTGATGATAGTTCCACAGAAATAACATCATTGGTAGGAACAAGTAATATACATGGGAGAAAGGTAGTAGGTTCCACTTTCTTTATGGGGGAGTAAATCTCTTCTAATAGAGCTGAATGATGAGGTAACCTCTATGGTCCAAAATTTCCATGTGGAGGGAAGAAGAGCTGGGTGAAGTACTAGTGACAACCATACCCAATAAGTGTGTTGTGGGAGAGTCATCAGGGAGAGGATTTTTAGTTATAGAAGGGACTCGATCATGAAGAAGGCTCACTATGAAACTGCCAATAACATACTTCTATTTACCATGATTAAGGATTACAAATTAAGGGTAGAAGATCCCTGAAGGAACTGATTAGGTAGATGACTCTTTGTGGGGAACTAGGGAAATAAAGAGATCATAGGTTTCAAACAAAACATGGTTGATTGGAGAACTAGTTCATGGAAGAATGAGACCACCAAGAAAAGAGGAAGGATATATGTATGCATAAAATGAGTCATAAAAATTCCTCATTTGGATTGGGATGGATGGGATAAAACCATACGAAGAACGAGATGTGCAGCTTCCAAGAAACTCCCAAAAGAGATATCCCATATATTATTGTCATTCCTTAAAAAAATATGGTTGTGCATGGACCTACAAATGAATGAAGGAGTAGAATCTAGGAATCATTGGATATAAAAAAGGGATGACTATAGTCAAGTGACTCTAGCACACTGAGATTGATGCAAACTGGAAGAGGAATGGAATGTTGGCTATACAAGCTGGGAAAAAGGAAGAATAATATACGGGACAAAAAACACCACAAGGATTTCAAGATATCATTTATCACATTATAATTTCCACGGATTTTATATTCAACCATTTATAGTATCTTTCAAAAATAATTGAGAATTCACACCACACATTTCATTTAATGAGAGGATGAAAAATAGAGAAAAATACATGATTTCATTGGAAATAAGTAGATGCATGGAGAAATGAAGAGACTCATGGAAAATAGCCACATGGGAAGACATGGTGCATGGAGAATACACAAATTTCATTGGAAAACAATAGAATCCTATTTATTATTGTTTTTATTTCCAAAAACCCCCTTCAAACAAAAATCAACTTCATTCCGAGCATTATAATTAGAGGTTTGAATGCATCTATCGGTAGTGGTTTTTTGAAAATATCTGCCACCTATTATGTAGTATAGATATATTCTAATTTTATTGTATTCTATTTCACATGATCTATAAAAAATGGAATCGGGTATCAATGTGTTTTCTTCTTCCATGATGCATCCGATTTTTTACTAGTTCAGTAGACATCTTATTATCCATATATATGACCGTAGATCTATCGTGTGGATGCTTCATCTCCTTCAATATATTTCTCAAAAACATTACCAAAAATATTTTGGATGTTGTTGCCATTTACTCTATTTCACGTGTGGATAATGATATCATGATTTTATTCCTTGAATTCCATGGGAATGCAGTCGATCCAAGAAAAAATAATTACATAGTAGTTCTTTTACGCTCATCTTGGTCACATCACCAATCAATATCTGAGTAACCATATATCATTATTATTTTATTGAAAGTATAAGAGAGGCCAAAATACATTGTTCCTTTAGCTTGTATGTGGATACATTTTGTGGCTAGACAGTGTGACAGATTCAGATCATCCATATACCTTATTAGAAACCCAACAATATAGACAATATTAGGCCTTGTGATTTCAAGATATCATAGGCTTCCAATCAGACTCTGGAATAGAGTTGAGTCAACACTTCATAATTCTCTATCTTTGGTCAGGTTTAAGCTCTTTGATATATGTGTGTTTACAACATTCCAATTGGCCATCTTGAAATTTTCAAGCAACTCCTTAGCATACCTCTTTGGAGATTTATAGATGATGCCTTGTTTTTTCTTTACATTTATGCCCATAAAGAATGAAATGAGACCTCCATCTATCATCTCAAACTCCTTGAACATGGACACCTTGATTTCATTTAACTTATGTCGACTATTCCATGTAAATGACTAATCATCAACATAAAATCACAAAATCAGTATATAGCCATGATCATTCTTCTTGATGAAAACATCAAGCTCATATAGACATTGGGTGAAGCAATTATCTCAAAGATAGATCTTGATGAATGCATTCCAAGCATGAGGATCCTGATTCAACCCATAAAAATATTTCTTTATTCGATACACTTTTTTCTTCCTCCCGTTTCATAACAAAACCTTTAGTCTGGTCAACATAGACATATTCTTTTAAAATTCAATTTATAAACAGAGTCATCGCATCATGTTGGTAGATCATCCAACTGTGATGGATAATAGTGGGGATAATCTTCCTCACAGTTTCTAGGACAGAATTAGGAGCCATGAATTCATCATTTTCCACCCATACATCTGTTTATATTCATTTTCTATGATCCTTTCCTTGTATTGATCTATCTCACCATCAGCATTACACTTGATTTTGTACACCCATTTGAAACTAATGATTTTATAGATTTTTTGAAGTGTAGTCAGCTCCCATATGTCATTTATCTCTATGGAATGAATTTTTCCTTCCATAACCATCTCCAATATCCATCCCTCATATATTCCTCTAACTTTAGAGGCTCATGATATGCATACATTAAAAAAAGAATTACCTCTTCATCTTTTTCATAAATGTTTCTGAAATTTTTTGTCGTCATATGGGCCATAGGTGAGCATGATCTGGCCAAATGTTGATTTGTTGGAGTGCTTTTAGAACGGATGTAATGTACTCATGGTCTTCTTATAACTAATAATGATATTGTGGAAGTTGTTTCATTTTCTTTCTACTAATGTGAATGCCTTCCTTGAGGAACATCTATCTCGTCTGGAACAACATTTTCTGATTCTTCATCATTACATTTCCATTATTTTTCCTCACAAAATAACACTTCTCTGATCAACAATAATTTGTTGGTTAGTGTATTGTAATGTTTTTAGGCCTTATAGTTTTCACAATGGCTGATGAAGATGCACTTTTCACCATGATAATTAAGCTTCATTCATCTTGCATCTAGAACTTGAGTGTAGGAGACACACCCAAGGATTGAAAGGTGCACCACACTCATTTTTTAGCTGCTTGAAGCCTCTTATGGTGTAAAGTTATTTATGCTCTTCGTTGGACACCAATTGAGCAAGTAGGCAGTACATGCCACTGCCTCTACCCAGAAGCACTTTGCAATCTGTTTCTTCTTTAGCATGTTCCTCATCATGTCAAGGATGGTGTGGTTCTTTCTTTTTATGATGTCATTCTTCTATGGAATGCAGGATGTAGTTTATTTCTATTTCATACCATGTTCCCTATAGAAATATTGAAATGAATTTTAGTTTTACTCTACAACTATATCAAATCTGAGTACTTTGATTGTGTGGCCACTTTCCGTTTCAAAATGAGATTTTAATGTTTTAACAACATTGAATGAAGAAGATTTTCTTGGATGCTGTAAAACTAAATTATTCTCCTGAAATCATTAATATGGGTAATAAAATACCTATTACCTCCAAGTGAGGGTTTTTCAAGTGGTCTGAAAATATCTGTGTGAACCATATGAAGTGGTTCATTTAATCTTCTGGACACTCCACTGGGAAAGGAGTTTTGTTGGTTCTTACCAAGTGTACACACCTCACATACATTATTTGAAACATTAATTGTCATCAATCCATGCACAATTCTTGATGAGCATATATGTTTAAACCTACTAAAACACAGATGCCCAAAATGAAAATTAAATATCCATGAATCATTCTTCATGAGTCTGTAGAGACACTCCTCAACTGTTGTATTAACTTATAGTGGAAACATGTGATTATTATACATTTTTATATGAGTAACAAGTCTCACTTGAGAATATATTATAGAGAATGTAGAGTTTTCCATGTGTATGAAATACACTTTCTCAATGATTTGGATGAGACAGATGATATTATTTTTCATTATTGGTAGGAAGTAGACATTATAAATGTATTTCGACTCTCCATTCTTCAGAATTATTTTAATTTTACTTTTTATAAACATGGGTAACTTTGATGAGTCACCCAAACTCATATCTTCATGAACTTATTATGTGAGTTCCGTGAACAACTCTTTGTTACCACTCATTTGGATTCTTTCACCCCTGTCAAGATACCACATATCTGTGCATTCACATTCCCATTCATGTGTGAGGAGGCTTGTGGTATCTTATTCATCGTGATTATATGCTTCATAATATTTTTAATGTTCATCATGATCCACATTTCTCCAAAAATCAGAGGCATACTGGATAAATTTTATATAGTTGTGTCGTTGAATGTTGTTTGCATTTCCATGACCATGCATGAATAGGCCTCTACCATTTCCACTTCTGTGGAATCTTGTTATATTTTGTTTCATTTTTTTATAGCTTGGATGATATCCAAGACCTCTACCTCTAGAATTATAATCGCCTCATTGTGCTTTTCTATTATTTTGATCATGTAGAGTCATCTTGGACTCCATGGAATGCTCTATTATTGAAAATTAATTCTATTGAATTCGTTGATCATGTACTTACAAAGATCCCGTCCATTATTCAATGGATAATTTTCAATATCCTTGGAATCATCGATTTACACAACCACATGCTCAAATTTTATTGTAAGATATCGATGTTATCTTTAAATAACTCAAATGTCCACTATTTTTCACAATTTTTTTTCAAATTGATAACAATAACAATTATACTTGAGAATTAAACATAGATAATGTCACCATATTTCATATGCGCTGATTCAAACTACAATCATTTTTTTTGAAGATGAACCCACTTCACTCGATCAACACATTTGAACATGGTGTCTTGGGTATCCCATTCTTTCTTTCTCAATGTTGCTTCAACAATCTTTTCGAATGTTGATTAATCCAACCCTTGATATAGGAGGAACAACACCTTTTTGTCTTTCTTCTTTTTATTTTTGATGGCCGTATTTTCTTCATTCGTACTATTGGATTCTTCCTCCATTGTGGGTATGATATACACATAGTTGATGACCTCCCATAATTCATGTGATCTGAACTAAACCTTCATTTGAATAAACAACCATTTTTAGTTGTATTTTGAAAACTGTATAACATGAAGCTGAATTACAGAGGAAATATTCGGAAAATTGAGGATCCCTTGATACTGGCCTCTAATACTAGTTTTTTTATATATAATCTGAGAAAAAAGTGGAACAAAATATGGGACAAAAAAGAGAAAAAGGATTTCATTATTTCATATATTACATCCTAATTTCGACATATTACATTTCCCCTAATTTATAGGCTCTATCCAAATGAAATGAAAAGTCACACCATGTAGTACATTTAATAAAAGGACGAAAAAACAAAAAAAATAAATTCTTGAATTGTAGTGAATTATATGAATGAATAAATGAAGATCTACATAGAAAATAGGTACATGGGAAGACATGGTGCATGAGGAATACACAGATTTCATTTAAATAAGAGCAGACTCCTCTTTATTTTGGTTTTTATTTTGAACATTTTCCATTTCCACATAAATTTGAGCTACAGAGGTTTAGTCCATTCTTAGGTTGAAGTCACCCTCACAAAGGAAGAACCTTTTGTAATCACCTATGGCCCATTGAAAGGATCCATTCATGAATGGTAATGGATGGACCAAATTATTTACCCAAATTACTACTTCTGTTGGGACTCTTCTTTCATGAGTCTCCATCGTCCAGCAAAATCGGTAGATAAACCAAAAATCCATGAAACTAAGAGACTTACACCATTCGTAGACAAAATACTACTTAGAATCCCAGAAAAAATATAATGATTTTCAAATTTAGGGGGATATCCAAGTTGGAACTGCTAACCCCCCCCCCCCCCCCAAGGTCATAATGCATCGAAAAATTATGTGTTGCGGCCTGTTTTCACCGAACATTTCTTTGAGAATCCATCTAATGTATTTCAAATAATCTTCAAATGAAATAGTGGGAATCAACGAGATGGACGAGGACATCACCTCATAGCATTCGATATATCTAGGGGCACCTCCTAGGAGCATAGGATCCAAGAACCCAATGGGTTGTAGTGGAGCGCATCCTTGAAGGTGACTCCAGGTAAAAAAGAGCCTTGATACCAATATGAGCCTCAAAACACTTAGTTGAACATGGTTTCTGAAAGAGTGAAATAATTAGAGGATATCAGAGAGTTGGAATCTACTGATATCAGGTCCCAGCCTTAATTATTTGGTTAAGGATTATTTTAACAATCAGTTATTACATCATTTATGGATTATTTCATTAAGACATCAGGAATAATGGATCTATTATCACTAATTAATTCAATTTAAATAACTAAAAGATGAATAAATATTGAATAATATTTTTTATTTTCAATGTGTACATAATTCCCATATTGAATAGGTGAAATAAATGATTTTGACTATTAAAAATGGAAATAGTGATGATCTAGTTTTCAACTTCTTAAACAATGGAAAATCCAATTTTAATAAATATGTTAAATATTAGAAATATCTATAAATAAATATTCAATGGTATTAGAAATATATAAAATCCCTCTATCATTTATGACATTATATTCCTTAAATTGGTTACATATGATTTTGATTGAACCAAAATTTTAATATGGTTTAATGATTTAAACTGTAACTAGATTTAATAAAATAATTTATAATGTATCATATAATGAATATTATAAAATTCAAAATATTATAATTTCATCATTTAATAATTTTTAAAAACCATCAATTATATGGGGGGATGAAAAATGAGTTTCTTTGATTGTGGAGTAGATAGTCTGCAAATACACAAGAATGATGATTTTTTTTCTCAATTGAGGGGATGAATGAATAGATAAGTACAATAACAATAATATATTAAAATTACTATTTGTAATTTATAATAATATCTTCATATTATAATTATTATAATAAATTTTAATAATAGATAATTATGAAAAACCATAACTAGTTGAAAATACTCATGTTGGGTACTTGAAATTTTCAAGGAATTATACTTAGAAATTGAGGAATTTACATAAATAATGGTGAAAATAATCTTTTTCATGAGGTATATTTTTATCTAATGAGTAATGTGGTTGTGGTTCGATAACAAATTATATTCAATTATATGTTTTCATGTGGTGTAAGTGTTTTCATTTCATAACATAAGGGATGGGTTGTTTTCAAAGTAATAATAAAACTTCCAATTATGTATTGTTATTATTCAAGGTTGAATAGATCAAAAATGAAAAAAAAGTGTAGGGTATGAATGTTATATTTGATATTCTTCTTAGGAAAATATTTTGGAGAAGTCCTATAGTGTTTTTAGGATATTCATTTACCTTTTTTTATTTTACTCAAATTTTCTTTTTTTCCTTAGTTTATAATTATCAACATTTGTAATTATTATTAATGAATATAAATAAAACTATACCCTGTGAAAATTTTGATAATTATTATTCTATAATTGAAAATAATTTAAACAATTAACATTTTTATGTCATTTAAAAATTGATTATGATCTAAATACACATAACATGTAAAAACGGTTTCTAAGAAAACGTTATTATTAATTTTTCAAAAATTATATAATATATAAGATTAAAATTTATACTAATTTTATATACATAAATTTTTTATTTAAAAAACCAAAATAAGGTATATTAAATTAAATCCCAAAATCAAATTTCATCATTTTAAAACACCAAATTAAAAGCAAAAAAGAATGATGTTCTTTAAAAATATTATTGTAATTTGGTTCTAAAATGATATAAATTAGATATATATCTTCAAATATTGTTTTAAAATAAATCAAGGCCTAAAATAATTACATATATAAATACATGAATGGTTTTAAGATATTATATGATATTCTTACATAATAATAATATCATACAATTTATAATTTCCATAGTTTCTGAATTTTTCATCTGAAAATAATCTATTTGAGAAAAGAACATAATTTCATACAAAGAAAATATTGACTTATTATATCAAAAAAAAATAAGTTAAATGTAATACATAATAAAAAACTAAAAAATTATATTCTTATATTAATTAAATAAAATATTTATAAATATTTTTTTTATTGAAATGTTTAATTTTAAGTAATAATTGTTATGAATATTATTTCATATAAATATATAATTCAAAAAAATTTAATATACTAGAACATATATTATTATGTTAAAAAAATTATATCTAACTTTTATGGTAAACTATACAATACATTACAAAATAGTTCATTGAAAAAATTGATATATTACTTTTATTCTAAATATATTAAAAAATTTACCAAATTTTTTTTAAATTAATATTTTATATTTTATTTTCACTAATACATTAATATTAAAATAATTATAGGAATATTATCATGTAAAATTTTAATATATTATTTTTATCTCATTTTGAGATATATTATTTCAAATTAACTACATTGAAATACACAACATTTTTTTGTTTACTAGATATTTTTCCAGTGACCTAATTTTTGGTGTCCATATTTTCAATCACCCGATATCATTAATATAAATATATATATATATATATAGAAAATAAATCATTCATTCTAATATAACATTCTATGTAATAGTTCATATTTCTTGTTATAGGTTTTATGTAATTCTTTCTCTATTCATTTTTAACAACTTTATTATATGATTTATTTGTTTATTAGTGATCGTAAAGGATAAAAATTATCCAAGAGATTTTTAACTCAGGGGAATTTTATTAATTTCTATCTATTTCCCAAATTTATTTACTCACATGAAATAGATAAACAATTTCAATGGGGAGTCTTAATCTATCGTATGTAATACATTGTTTAATGTTCTTTTTTGTAACATTCCAATTGTGATTGAATGATGCTTTTCTAGTTATAATTGTGATATTTTATGACTTATATAAAAATAAAATTGAAATCCATTAAAAGAATGTTTTTTATAAATGTAATATTTACATAAGGAATGTGATTCCTAAAAATTAGGGGTTTTAAATTCCCCACCACCTTTGTTAAAACAATTATGCACTCAGTATATTAATTATCATATACCATTTGAAATAGATAATGTTATATAAATATATATATTCGAATTAGAAGAAATATATTAAGGAAATATCAACATTAATGGTTTGGGAACTATATCTCATTCCATATAATAGGATTATCTAAAATATTGTGTTTTTAGCATATAATTTGATCCCTTTTTATACCCTAATTTAGTTTATAGGCCTAAATTATATAATATTATTCCATTCGTGTTTATTATAGTTCAATCATTTATTGAATATCAAATTGTAAAATGGAATTTTTTTAATTAATCGATATACTTTTTCCCCTAGGTTGACTGATCCAATCTGTAAATAAAATCACATTACATTTATCTAATGAGGGGATAATAATATTTCCACAATGAAAATTCTTACAAACATCAACCCATAATACAAAAACCATTAAACTAAAATATTTCTTCAACCCCCAAATCATTTTTGTTGTGATTTAATGAATGGACCAAACACTATAGATATAATGTAGTACTCGAATAAAATTCCTAAAATCCATCCACAAATATGGATTTTAGGGTGAATTTACCTAAAATAGAAGGATACACATCTGGAGTAGTGCTTGAAAATGTATGTAATTTTCCTCTAGGCCTAAGAGGATTATTGTAATCATCGTCATAATTTTTTTATTGATTAGAGAATCGATATGGATAAAACCCATATACTCAACAAATAAGAGATAATTAATTTTATTACACCTTAGGATGATCATTATTTAATAAATCCATGATAACCAAACACATTATTTGCTTATATAAATTTAATGATTTGTTCCATTATTTACCCAAAGAATGTAATTTTAATCTTCCATTGAAGCAATACCCGTGTTTCTTATTCCATTATATTTTACATGTTGATGGTTAAATATTCCTTACATCATTATTACTATTATCTTAATTTTTATAACACTACAAGTATATCATAATTAGTGTATTTTTGAGTGAAACTAAGTATGTATTGTTAATTATATTTCATGATTGGTGATTTAAAAAAATTAAATGATACCTCACTCTAACACATTTTTTGTTAGATTTATAATGGGGATATTCTCTGAATTTTCCATCAAACATATTTTTTCACAAGGTTCCATCAATATCCTATAATTAAAAAAACCAAAATCATTATCTCGAGTGATTAAAACTATAGAATAATTAATATACAAAAATTACATGACAAATTAAACCAAAAAATGACTACTGTTAAAGTAACAATAAATTCAACCTCAATAATTCTTCGTATAATCTATTATTAATTATGTATGGTTCTCTCAATATATATAAAACATTTCCTTAGCATAATTAAATCTTCATAAAAAGATTCCACGAGTATGTTATTAGCTGAATAATATTCACCCGGATTTTATAAACATGTGATAAATAAGACATATTTTCATGCACCTAGTGATGAATGGTATAATACACAACATATTCTTTTTATTATTATTAACCCTAGTTATGTTTGTAACAAAGAAAAAATATAATTATTGTATCCATATACAGATTTTATTTCCAATAAAATTAAAAAATATCCACATCATTAATTTTTTTGAATGTTATCATATACTTAGACATAACACTTAGAATTATCCCTTAGGATTCCGGTAATGTTAAATTATCATAATCCATGTAATTTCAAAAACATTAACAAAAATAATTTAGTCATTATTTGATATAAACTATAGAAACTAATGATAGATAATATGTTATTTTTAAAACATTTGAATATGGTAAACATTACATCATGAAATAATAACTATATCTTATGAATAGATGGTTTATTTTCTAGGATTACTAGCCACATATTATTATTTTTACAACCATTGTGAATAATTCATCCATAGTTGGGACCCAAATCAATTCATCTTATAATAAATTTATGTTATAACATTTTCTCATAAAATAGTTATATTGAAGCATAAGAATGATGTGATCTCAGATGCTTAGTGAGGTAAAATATAAGTGATAATAATAGAATATCATAATTTAATATAAGATGTGTATCTAGGTATAATAAATATATTTAATAAAATAAATATGAAAATTTTCAATAATAATAAATCATGGAATATTCCATTAAATAACAAAAGGAATAAATTAAAAAATATTGAAGATATTAGTAAATAAATAGGAGGATGCAGAGTATAACAGAGTGATGATAATATACATAAAATAATGATAGAACTTTCTACATTGGAACAAACATTAGTAAAAGGAACATTACCTTCATAATACCTACCATAAGATTCCCAAAATACTTGTTACTAACATTTAATCATGAAGAAATATATCATGTGAAAAAAAACATTAATCCAATAAATTCGAGTGTATGGTAGGAATCCACACCTTAAAGGTCATATAAAAATGTTCTATATGAAATTAGTCACATTAAACATTATAAAAAACTTATGGAAATAAAATGGTTTTCATGAAAATTCCAATTAACAATAATTCACTATTTCAGAATAAATTCCAAAAGGAAGAAAAATTGGTTTCATTAATAACATAAAAAAATAACCTATTGAAATAAAATTAGGTTTATATGTACTTACATAATTCAATCAATAATAATCCAATATATAATCGTATTATGATAACCGGTGGAAAATAATTGGATATACTATAAACTAATATAACATTGGACATAAATAAAATTCAATCATTATAATACAACATATGGTATTTCCAGCATATATATAAATTTTATAATATTAGTTTAATTACTTCCCCAAATACACTGATTTATGGAATCATGGTGAACAAAATTTAATAAAATGAATCAAAAATAGGTATTCATAAAGGAATGGAATTTAGTAAAAACCTAGGATCATATATAGAAGATGATTAGATATAAAAAAATGAATTGATTGTTAAATAATCTGAAATATAATAAAATAAAAATGGTCATCTATACAAAGAAGGTGGATTGTTATATTTTATGAATAAACGTGACTAAGAATAATCTTGTTCAAATGGAATATATATATACATATATATGAAAACCATTTTAATTAGAATTGAAAACATGCATTGGAAATAAGATAAAACAATGATCATTTGGAAAAAACATTACATATAAATATATTATAAATAAGGTTAAATGACATATTATCATTGAAATCTACTACATATAATAGTCTCACAATCATAAAAAATGAAAAAAAATTAATGATATAAGCTTTTTCATTGAATTTTTTAAAAGATATCCCATTTAGACTTTAATGAAAACTACCCATAAAATTGATAACAATATAATTATAATATTTTTAATATTACAATTTTGTAAAAAATGAAATAAATCCCATATTATGGTAAAGTTATTACCATTTTCAAGAGAGTAAAATTAATTTTTACAAAGAAAATGTGTGGTTTCCAACTAAAATGAAGAGAAATAATCAGTTTCACCAAAAATAATTACTTTGTGTATAATATGATTAAAGATGAAATGAAATATAGAGTGAAAATTTATAATACAAGAATATGAAATTTATATTTTGTGAGTTTTTTTTAAAGAAAATTATTTTTAGATGGATTATATTTAAAATATCTTGATTTGGAAATATAATTTGTACTGAAACCCTTTCATTTAGTAATATGTTGTTTAAAACCATATTCTGATTTCGAATCATTTTTATCAATGGGAGATTAGTGGAAATATATTATAATTTCTTCATGAACCTTTATTATGGTAAAATAAATTTATATTTAATTAGTCTCACTATATAAATGGTAACATAGTGCAAATTAACCAATATGCCTCCAGAAATTAGTTAGTGAAAAAAGAACCCCATATCTTTATCCCCACATAGTTGAATGGGATATAAAATCAAATAAAGTAATATCTACTTAATATATATTTAAAATCATCATTAATAAAAATTTCCATTTCATATTTATTATTTATTATCATATAGTGTTAATATTATAATCATATCAAGTATATTTTTACCATCAGTTGTTAGAAAAATTGGTTGGTTTTTTCAAAATGACATTTTGAAGAGCTGTTTGATTATTACTAAGTGGTTTCAGGTTCATAATAAGTAGTTTATTAAAGTTATTTTAATAATTTTTCATTTAAATATTAAAAAATCATAACCGTTTTTAGGTGAAATACATGAATAAAAAATGATAAAATTTAATTCATGAAGAACTAGTTATTGATGTGCTTAATGATCGAAAGATGATATATTAATTAATGATTTAATATAAAAAAATAATTAAAGAATAAATTAAAAAAATAAATATATCAGTATTATATGCTATTAACATTATATTACATCCCATAATAATTTATTTTATAATAGATATAACATGCATTTTATGGGTGGTTAAACTGGCCCAAATGGTAACAAGTTGAAATGATAAACATAGATAAAATCATAAAACATTGAATGTTGATCAAATGGTTAAAATATTTTTCATAGACAAGTCACTCATCATCACTCACCTCAATAATAGACAGATCAAGCATTAAGGATTATAGCACTTAAGATTTCCATTCAGGGTGTACGAAAAGATGAAGACTTCTAAGACACTCCTGGAATTTACTTTTAATATGATGTTTTATTTCTAGTATATTGATCATAAGGATAGTGTGTATGATGAAGTTAACATTTTATTCTATAATTAAAAAATAATATTTTTGGTACTTTCAATGATTAAAAATTTTATGATAAAAAATAAATAAATTAATTTTTATTAAATCTTTCAATTTTTATCATGTCCCAATATCCCATACCATTGAACTTTGAGTTTATATTTGATGTTAAATTATTGTGTTAAGGATTCGTATTCCCCTTTTAATAACCTCAATGACTGCTAGTAAATATACTTGAAGTGATTTAGGTTGGAAAGTATTTTCTAAATATAGAATTGCAGATCATTGATCCATTGAGTGTACTCCCCTCTCCTAAAATTCCGACCTTGATTTGGTCAATATTTTCCTATAAGTTACATCATGTATATAGAGTACTTCTTATCTTGATGTAATATGGTTATATCAAACCGTAACAATCATAAGAACTCCAAATTAAATGTACATGTCCCAATGAGGGTAGGTAAATCACATATTTTCAAGGCTATAATTCCTAATCAAGTAATGAAATTCCAAGTCTAACATATTATTTAATTGAGGGATTTCAATTAAATATGCACACTTTTTTGTCTAGTTTTATCCATAAAAGTATTTTTAATATTAATTGGATGTTACATAAATAATTAATTCTGATGGATAATACATTTACCCACAAATTATTTAATTTTCCATATTTTTATATTAATTCATTTATTTATGTTATCACAACCCTACATCCATAAAAAAAGTAATTTCATATATAGAAATAAATAAATAGGAAAACGCCTAATTCACGAGATTTATGTAATGTTTGATCTAATGAGAACACATTAAATCAATCTTTGTCCTAGGTGAAATAACTCATATTTTTCGTCATGGAATTAGTTACAACATTCCATATTCCCACCATTATATCACCTAAGATGGCATCATAATGGATCCATATTAAACCACCTCCACGTGTCTTGGGATACTCCATCAATTACATGTATTAATGACTCGCATACAGGTGAGGGGAACAAAATGATTGGTTAAAAGGGGATTACATAAATATCCTTGAACACATAGGCCCTACAAAATAAGGGAGGGAGGGATGACATGTAGGCCATCATTTCTAATTTGATAAAGAATAATTGAAATATCATGCAATAAATTAAATTAAAAAATCCAAAACATACACATGTATTAGTCAAGCTCATGAATGGTCACACATGCAATAAATACACAAAACTAACTGGATATAATCTATTTATTTATTTTTTATTTATCATAAAAATGAACACGATTGCATTAATTAATTAACTATTCAATTAATTAATTATCTTTTATATAAATGGTCATCCAAACTTAATTAGATATAACCATAATTTATAGAATTCATTGAAAATATATAGAAGAACCAATAATTACATATTAATTATGATAAATAAAATGAGAATTTAATATTTTTTTAAAACCAGTACTAAATTTCTAAACACAAAATTTTTTTCTCATCAATAAAATTAGGTTTTAATTCTTTAATTTTTAAAATTAATGTAATTTTAAATTCTATTCTATACTGGGGGAATACACGGTGTTTATAAACTACGAACATGCCATGTAACTTGATTTTCGTGTAATAATGGTACAATCCTCAGTCTACCGCATGTACCTTGTCAAAAAAAGCTAGTGTGTACATACCAGCTGCATGTCATGTGTTCACCCTGACATGTGTCTGGGATACATTCTTGTGTTTACAAGATGTGTCTTAGTGGACTACACAACATGTTAAGGTTAGCTGCACAATAAGTATCTCTTTGAGCCAGGTGTTTGTTTTCTCACTGAGTGGATCAACGTGTTCTTCAAATGTGGTATTTAATGAAATACACACCGTGTACACCTCATACATTTCATTTATATCATCAATGATCCAAATTATTAGTCTCACAAGTGTTTACCATGTATAATGACCACATGGGCAGCATGATTTACACTGATAACCTTTGAATACTATATGACGTGTGTGCAAAATACACATCGTGTAATACGAAAACTATGTGCCAGGTTGGCCAGTCAACACATAGTGTACATCGTGTGTAATATCTATGTGGAGTGATGTGTATTCCTCATCACATATAGATGTAGTACACAAAGGTACAAAACATGTAATTCCTAATACATGTCATGTAGCCCTGTCATACCGAACCAAATTTGGCAGTTCCTGTTGGTATACCTAATCATTCTTTATTTGTTATTATATCATTAAAAAAATAAAACTTTGAATGAACATGATTAATATGTTGAAGCATGTTAAATCAAATCATATTAAAGTATGAATAATATGAAATGAAATTCAAACAGTGTTTGTATGTAGATAAACAATCAAATAGATAATTATAAATTTAAACAGGGATGCTCTAACACCACTTTGTGGTTCTCAGAGTAGTGAAAGAATGTGGTGGTGGGAAATATATTAAACTTTATTTTAATTATAATTTCCTAAAATCATGAGCATAGATATTTATCATAAAATTTATAAATTATTTATTTAATATTTTAATAAATAAATAACTAGTCAAAGGATATTTATTCATTTATAAATATTGATCATCCAAAAATACACTTTCAGATTTCCTTCATTTCACTTGTGAAGATCCAAGGATAGAATCCCTCTAGTGGTGATCCACACATGCTCCAATGATATCTAAGCAATCCCAATCGATCTAGGGTTACTAGTACCTCAAGTAAAATGTATTTAATTGTTCCTTCTTGATCATTCATTCTTTAGTCTTAAATAAATCTCAATTTTTTTCATGTTCTTGATAGGTATAGAGATGTAGGATCCAAAATAGAATTCATTATGTGAAAAAATTCTCTCTATTTTTATTACCTATACAATAGCCTTGATGTTCTATTTATAGAGGTGGGGTTTAGGTTAGAATAATTTTTATTGCATTCCATCCCTTAAAAAATAATAAAACCTTTAATAAACACCATGAAATATAATAATAAAATAATTATTATTTTTTTGCATGTTATATATTTTCAAAATGATAAATAATAATTATTAGATTGTAAATACTTATTTTTCACCAAATTTGGTCTTGGTCTATTCAAAATCCTCATTATTTATTGAATACTTGAATAAATATTTTTATTCATCAATAAATATTACCTTTACATAACAGTGAATAATATTTAATAGATATTCAATAATGTATTAAATATATTTTTATTCACATGTGGGAAAATAAATATTTATTTAATGTATGTGATCAATATAACATGAATAAAAAATTTCTTCTATCATGAGAATAATACTTATTCCATTACATAAAGTCAAATAATATTTAATCGAGAGAAATGGAAAAATGTATTGTGCGACCCTCTAGGATTCTTTCTCATTGGAATTATGTGGGCATACCTACTATCCAAGATATCTATCAAACAATGGGTCAAGGTATATAATAGAAATAAATTAATGTCACAACCTCAACAAACACAGATGGATTCTTATTGTGTAATATAATCCATTGGTCAAAATGTATTATCAACCAGGTTTCACATCCATGCCACCAAACATTATAATCGATATGCCTTTCTTGGACTATTTGAATTAAATGTGTCGTTATACCATTGCCTTGCAATTTAATGTAATGGTTCTATTCCAATCAACGGGATGAGGTATGAAATTAAATAAATATGGAAGGGGAAATCCAATCAAAATACATTTCTTTAATTCTTGTTTGATATATAAATATAATAATTGGATTTACTTATATATAATCACATAAGAAACGTGTATCATCCCTAAATTATATTTAAAAACATCTAACCTTTAAAAAATGTTAAATACACCCATTGAATAATAATATTTTCTTAATACATTCAAAAGGATATAAAACTGAATCTTTACCACATATCAAATTTCTTTTTTTAATATCCAGTTTAAATCCACTTTTTAAAATCTCTTAGCCAAAAATATAAACCCGAAGAATAAAAAAAATACAAGATACCATATCATCAATGAAATAGATGTTAGAAAAAAAACATATTATGGTGCAACATAATTCAATTTAACTAGAGAATAAAATAAATAAATGTTGGAAATACCATGGAATTTTCCATCAATGATCATACATCATGGGAAACTCGCTAATCTCTAACTTGAACCATATTGGACTGATTTAATCAAATCACTCCTTTGGCCCCTATCGGAAACTGAAGCATCCCATTTAACTTCCCATTTTCAATCCTCATTTAGTACAAAATAATCCCCTAGGAGGGAATTATTATCTTAGGGAACAGTCTATCTAGCACAAAATAATCTATTATAAGACACGTTTAAAACAACCATGAAGAAACCTTAGTTTCTCATGAAATTCATCTAGTGAAGGTGAAAAAATAAACATTTACAAGGTCGATAATTAAATATAAGTAGTAAATCTCAGTTTCCCCCAACACCCTCTTATGAAACAATCCATTTAACATGATCAATATCAAAAATAATACACAAAATCTCCACTCGAAGTCCAAAAACTATATCAATCGTATAAATAAAAGGGGAAAATTGAGGGTTTCAATCATATAATGGAAATATATTTCATAAATTGCCAAAAATTCAATTTAAAAAAACCCAATCGGGATACCATGTCTTTTACACCACATAAAATTCTCATTAAAAATCATCCTTCGAAATGACACAATGAAAACCATCTTGGAAATCATTCAATCAGAAGTGCTATTTTTATAAGAAACTCTCTGATATTAAAAAATGCTACATACATTAGAAAAAACTTTATAGAACCATGTATTTACCCATTCCATGACCGAAATGGGTTAAAATTTCACTGATCTATAAATTTAATTAAAAAAGGTCTCTGGAAGATATTAACAAACAGTTGGCACTCACAACATCACTTACTAAATTATAAAAGCAGTAAACATCCTTTATTCTAAGTGTGAGAAAATTTAAAACAACAATAAAAATACACTATGCATATCACATATAGATTTAATTTAATAAATAGGATTTATAAAACATAAATAACCTAATGGAATAACAAATAATGTAAGTGGATCCAAACATATAAAAAATCCAAGAGGAAACAAATAAAAAACCCACCTTTGAAGATGCAAGAAAATATGTGAAAGGTGACTACTTCCCCATGTCCTAAATAAAAAACACCAATTAAACCCAACCAAAATCCAGAATCATGACACCCTTGATGTTAGATTTTTTAGATGAAATTATATCCATGTGGAAATAATAATGTGGAAGAGATGAAGAAGATCATGGAGGAAGAAAGGGAGTTACCTCGAAGAAACGCTTGGAATTGTTGGGGAATAATAAAAAAAATAAAAGGGGAATGGAGGGGAAGAAATCACTTAGGATGGATGATGATTAATCGATGAAAATAATGGAGAAGTTGTGGATAATGAAAATAAAATCACTCAGGGAATAATAGGAATTTCACCAAATTAAAAATCTATCTAGACCACTTCTATGATGTGGCCTCATGCACCATAGTGTAGTGCTCCAAAAAAATAGATCTTGAACCCTTGAGTACCCAACCACTATGGTGTGTCCCTATGCACCATTTCATGGAGAGATTCAACAGACCACATTATGACATATCCCTAGACCTATAACATGATGAATTTAAATTAGGTACAACCAAATACCTTGAGGAAAGAAACTTAGGCAAGGCCTCCATCTCCACGGTATAAACCAAGTTTTAAAGTGTGGTTATCTCTTCACAGACACCCCCATGGAACAACTCAAGATACCTAATAAAACTAACCCTCCTTAACATGAATTTTACAATGGTATGTAATGGGATATTTCATTGTATCCTAGGTCCCTAGTGTGACCAGCTACAATTTCGACCTAAAGCTTCTCTGAGCCTCTCCAAACACCCATAGATAAAAAGAAACCCCAAAAGTTAAAACCAAAAAATTATACTATAAACCACAATAGTAAAACATTGGTGTTAAACTTATCTCCACTATGATATTTTCCACTATAAAAAATTCTTCTACAAGAGTAGATTCCAATGAAAGAAAACCCCAATGAAACCTTATACTAAGAGGTATACGTGTGGGAAATTATCTAAGGAGGTCCTAACAAAAATAATCACCCAAACATGATATATATCCTCTAAACCAATAAGAATGAATTCATAAACATAAATAAACATATCTATTTGTAACATAACCATGAACATATGGTATGAGTTCTATGTGTAATGAAGATCTATTATAGGTCTCCAAACCATTTTTAATTTATCTAAAATGGTTAGAAAATAGAGATGAAAACCCCTAAACAATATTCCATAAAAATAAACACCACTCCAAAAACACCCAATGAAATGAGATTCTTTCACCAACTACAAAAAACCTTTTAATAAATTTGATTATACTCCATTTGAGAATAAATATTATAAGAAAAATCTCAAGATCATTAGATCGGGTATCCAAATCCACTACCATGACCTTAATCACCTCCCAAATATAAGGATTGAGAGAAAAAACCCATAAATACGCCTCACCAAATGATATATGCTTCTGTCCCTAGGATATTAAATTTGAATCGAAAAGGAAAATTCGGGTTAAGCTTACAGAACATTGGATCGCGGTGATCCAGAATGAAATTCCCAACAGGGGAACCCCCACAATCTAACCAAAAAAACCACACACCCCTATTACCAATCTAATGGATTAAGGCTCTCTAGGTTCAAACCATGCAACTATAACTCAGACCATAGTTTAAGTCATGCACAGAAAAAAATGAACATAATAAACAATGAGGCATGAAAATACCAAAACAACCACTCCTGAAATAAAGAGAAACTTGAAATGCACTCACATAACACACCAAAAAATTATCCTCAAAACCATAACTTCACTAAAATCATTGATAAATTATTTTATAAAAATCCATCTCTCAAATTAGGAACTTCACCCCAAGTCTCCACTTTAATATAGAGAAACTGAACCTCTGAGAAGTTTGGTTCACATCAATTCAATACTAAAACCAAGTCTTACTATCCCAATCCACCCAACTCCACATACATTCTTCCTAAATAAATAAAACACAAAAAAAACACCATAAAAAATTCCATGATGCTCTATTACACTGCCCAAAATAGAATAAAACACCTTCCACTCCATTTAGATCCTACAAAAGTTCATGAATACGAAAAGAACCACTAATAAAGATAATCACCCTATATTTACTCAATACCTTTCTAGGAGTCTTGTATTAAACCATAAAAACATTAACCTAATCCAACCATGTTTACTAATCCACCCCAATGTGTCAAAATATTCATTAAGGGAAAAATATAATTTCCCATATCACTAAATCAAGAAAAATGATTTTGAATCCACCACTTTAAACCTATGAACCATTAAAAAGGGTCTCAAAACTGATTTTAAAATTAATTCCTGATTTTTTTTCAAAACAACCCTTTTAATAAGTAAAACAATTCCCTTTCATAATAATAATTAAATGTTAAAATCTCTATCATACTTAATTCAAAAATTCACATAAATGCACTTATAATCTCAAAAAAAATCTCCTTTTAAAACAATTTCTATACCATCCACCTTTTAAACACAAAAAATGGACCAATAACCAAACAACCCACTCTTTAACTTCTATTTTTTAATTATAATATACTCACCATGTGTTATTATTTACAAACACACCACCCCAAATATAGATCAAAAATAATAATCCTTTGCATTTAATCCACCAAACTGAGTTTAGAACCAAAAAAATCATTATTTCATGAAAAAAATAATTCCCAAATATGTTTCATAATAATATGAATCTATTTTACCAAAAAAATCTTTACATATTTATTTGAAAATGAAAACATATTTCATTAAATCCTCCTTTTTCACTGAAATATTTTTTAGAAAAATTAAATATAAATAAATAACCATAAAATTAAAACAAAATACAATACAATAACATTATAAACACATCAAAAGACCAATATTTATTTTTTCCTCTTGCCAGAACCACTCAATGCAATCCAATAATCAATATATCTAAATAATAGAATCCAAAGGTATGAAAAACTATACATTACTAGAATTCATGGCTTGATAGGCCTTGTTCCAATAACACAAACAAATAAAACTAATATAATACTAATTTCGATCAAAATACCACCATATAAAATCATAATTTATAAAAATATCAAAATAGAATCAATACAAACCACCCATGGTAACTAAAGTTTTATCATGAAAGTTGGTGATTAGGAACCTAATCACATTATGATTCATAATTTCTGGTGATAATACGAATCTTCATACTACCCAAATACACCAAAGTAATAAGATAATTATATGATACCATTTGGAAATTAATCGACCTGAGTTGACATAACACAACACCCGGCCCAGATTTCCACTAGGCATGAAGCATATCACTGATTGACAAGGGCTAGTGACTAGAACCACAGTATCAAAACCTAACCAATACAAATAATTTTACCCATAGAATCCATATAACCACATCCTAGATACCATATAGAAAATATATCATGACCCATCCATATGTCATATAACCATGTACAAAATAAATAGTTTCAATAACATTGAAACATCTATATACATTATAACACAAAAGGAATAATGAAACGACTCTTAAAACACATAATCACATAAAAGAAACATAAGATAATAAATGACCTCCCAGAATAAGATATCCAAAATAATACCCAAGCTAGAATGGTTGATATATAAACATCCTCAAAAATAAAATCTCAACTGAACCAAGATCAATTGTCTCCATGTGACCCACTACCACTCACCAAAACCCTCAGTGTCCATAATTATACCAACATGAAGACAAATCCAAAATGAAATTATAACTTTAGAACCTAAAAGTAAACATGATTACTACATACACCCATTTGTGTATATATAGTTTGAGAAGAACCATACCCAATAGGATTTCACCAAATAGTCTAAGAAATTACTTCAAAAATAAATTTCATTAATGCTAGTTTGAAATACACATACAAAAATATGTTTTCCATATATATAAGAAATCATAATACAAGTATCATGTCATAACACATTTTCATAAACATCAACCCTTTTTAATAAAATAATAGTAGGTCCACCCATAAAGAAATAATTTATTCTAAATCCTTTACAAATGGAGAATCTATATTTTCCAAAATCAAACTGGCACATTACCACATATCAAATTTTTTCCCTTTTTAAAATATCCATTTAAAATCCACAATTTAAAACCCATTTATCCAAAAAGATAAACCAAAATAATAATAGAAAATAAAATTAGGCATCATATAATCAATTAAACAAAATAATGAAAGAAATTAAAACCATAAAATGGTCCCCCATAAGAAAATAAAATAGGGAATATAATAACAGAAATGATGGATATCCCCTATAATCATCCATAAACGATCAAACATCATGGGGAACTCACTAGGCTCCATCCCGAATGACACTAGACCTAGTTCTTCATATAACTCATTAGACTATAAATGAGATTGAAATATTTCATTTAAATTCCATTTTTATGTTCTCATCAAGTAAAAAATAAGATCCCTAGAGGATGACACTGTCCTAATGAATTATCCATCTACCTCACACTAATTTTTTATAATAAAAATCTAGGCCTTACATTTAGTATCCTAGGATTCCCATGAAATATATCTAGTGGAGGTGAGAAAAAAACAAGTCATCACAATATCAATAATGAAACAGATGTAATAAACCTCATCTCACCTCCAACACCCTCATAAGAAATAACCCCCTTAACATGATCTATATAAAAAATTAATATTAGACATCCCCATTAGTGGACAAAAACCATATCAAGTATAGAATAATAATGGGTAAAATCATGTGTCCAATGATCATTATGAATATATCTTTCATAATATTCCAAATGAGCCTCTTCAAATATCGAATTAGGATTCCAATTGATTTTGACCACATAAAATGAACATTCAAAAATATCATTTTAAACCAAAATATGGAAAAAACCCTTGAAATCATTCCATCACAATTACCCTATTTATAAAATCTATTTGAAATTCCAAAATTCCACATTATTTGAATAAAAATTCATAAAACCTTAGCATTAAACATTCTATGAATCATGGAACATCGAATTACTTTGATCATAAAATAAATTTTAAATAAGACTCTTAGGAATTTTACAAACACTTGGCACGCAAAAAATTATTTTAGAAATTATAAAACCATTTAACATCCTTTTTGAAAAGTAAGATAATTTTTAAAACATCATTAAAATATTCCATGACTATCAGAGATATATTTAATTTAACAAGTATAGATTTATAAAACATCAAAAACCCAATGGAATGTTAAATAAAGGAAATGGATAAAAACACATACCATAATATAAGTGAAAATCACTCATAAAAAGTGTCCATTTAAAATAAAGGAAAATTCATGAAATGTAATGACTTCTTCAATAATTAGACATTCAAAATCCATAATTTAACCCAACTAAAACACTAAACCATACCCCCATATCCATTCTGGTTTTGATGATAAGTGATATCCCTGAATAAAGAATAAATGGGAAGAGAAGAAGAAGATCATGGATGGTGAAAGGGAGTTACCTTGATGAACCACTTTGTATCGATTCATAAGAACCCAAAATAAAATGTGAAGGGGTGGGAATAACTCTATTGTGACACCTCATGTTTTACCCACAAAATTTATAGATATAGGGTGGGGAAAAAAATATCACAGGTAGAAAAAATAATCACTAGATTAAAAATATGAGTAGACCACCTCCACGACATTTCCCCTTACACTATAACATGGTTCCATTATCTAGATTCTGACCACATCATATATTAAAGAGATATGGTGTAGTAATCCTCGAGTAATCATAACTCCTACCCCTAATAACCCATCCTCAAGGGCATATCCCTCTATACTTCAGCATGGAGACCTTCTCTAGGAAGCCACCATGGCACATCCCCCAACCTCTAATGTGAAACACTATAATCAACCAAAACCATGATCCCGAGGGAAACCACTATAGTATGGAATCATTCTCTATATTGGTACCTAAGTGAAAATGTTGTTATACCTTTATACAAACCTCTACATCATAGACCTATATACACAATGCATCCACCCCTCCTAGTCCCAAACATCATAAAGGCTTGGAATGGACTATGGTAACACTACTAGAAATAAGTGCTTTAGCGTTCGCCTAGCATCCGCCAAAAGGTGGACATTTTTGGCCTGTCGCTAAAGCCTTTAGCAGATTCCAAATGGCGGCTGCTAAAGACCAACCCCAAAAAATGATATTTTCGGTTCGTGATGGTGTAGGCAATAGGGATGTCGTCCAAAAGCTTGGATCAACAGCCATGGAAGATGCACGACGGTCCGGGAGGTTTCGGGTTGGTTAGGGGGAGTCTTTTTATGGTGGGGTGATGTTAGAGGGAGACCATAGGGTCACTAGATGTGCACTAGTGTTCGGAATGGCTACAGGTGAGGCGGGGGGCGGTAGGGGGTGGCGCGGTGGCGGGCGGCGAAGCGGTGGCGTTGTAGGTCTTGATGAAGAAGACGAAAGAAAAATACCACAAATTTTTTACTTCAGAATTAGAGGCTTCCATTTGGAAGATGCTAATACACCCTTTAGCAGCCGCCAAATGGTGGCCGCTAATACATGCAACCAAAATGCGTGAAAAATCCCGCGGAATTTTATTTCAGTATTAGCGGCCTCCAAATGGCGGTCACTAATACAGAAGCGCTCAGCTGGCCAGAATTCTAGTAGTGTAAGGTCTCTATGGGCCATAACATGACTATATGTAATTATGTCCTACAACATCCCTGAGCCTCCCCAAAAACTCAAAGAAAAAAAATCCCAAAAAATTAAAAAGATAAAAATTTAAATAATAAAATCAACAATAATATGGGGGTGTTATCATTTTCGCAACCATGTCACTTATAATTAAATAAAGACATGGAAAAGAGTAGAGTGTAATGTGAGAAAACCCCAATGACACATTAGTTCAAGAGTTAGGTGGGTGGAAGATTAGTTAAGGTGGTACCAATGAAAATAATATCCCAAAGATAAAATAACCATATAATCAAAATGGATGAATACATAAAAATCAACAGAAATCTTTATTTCCAACACAAACACAAGCACAAGGTATTATTCTATTACAACGGTAATTAATTAGGTACTATATGGGGATAGAGTTAATTTTGACATTAAAAAATGAAAAATACGAAGAAACACTATTGAAATAAATAAATTCTATGATTCTCTCTTAAAAATGAGTAATAAATAGAACATAATTATGATTTTTCATTAATAAAAATATTTATATATTTTTAATAATCCAATTATTAATATAACAGTGATGTTTAGTTTTACACATCTACAAAATATATCATATAAGTACCTTTTGGTACCCATATTATTTTAGGTCTGGAAATGTTCGAAAATAAAAACTTAGGTAACCAAATATGTTTATTCTGATAAGATATTTAAAACATAGATTCAAATAAGGATATTGAATAATGAACATGATTGATGCCACATAACTAAGGATTTCTAAAATAATAGTCATTATCATAATGGCTATTAATACCAAAATTAAAACATTTAACAATAGATATGATTTTTCTTATACAATTTGAAAAAAATAATTCCTATATAATTTTGGGTTTTCTCCATTACTACTTATACAATGTTTTCCATTATTAATTTTATTTTTACCAAGAATATGACATATATGATACCCTCTATTGATAAGAATATCATAAGTTTTTTTAAATTATTAAATTGTCCAATAATTCCCTAATATTATTTTCAAACATAGATTATGAATTTTTGAAGGATTAGATCTTAAATTTGAAATATGATTTAAAAAACAATTTTTTCAATGGAAATATAATCATAATATTTTCTATGTTTTTATACTATTTTATTAAGGATTAAAATTTATATTGTAGAATACAAAATATTTATTACATTCACTATAATAAGAATTTTTATAATTATAATTTTGGGGGGAAATAATTGTATCATATTAGCATGATCTATAATAAATTAATTTTCCATATGATTTTCAGGATCAGTTTTATATTTTGTAGTAGATTCAATGTTTAAATCCTCATAATAATTCTAATTAGCCTTTATAAAATTCATCCTTCTTTATTATGTAATCATATTTCCATTGAGTTTCATGAACAGGACAATCATATTTCATTTAACCTTTATTCTTAAATTTATAATAAATTAATTCTTTTTTCCTTATTTATTCTTAATTTCTCCTTTCATTTTTATACATATTTCTATTTTTTAAAAGATCTGATACCTCATCCTAGGAACATGACTGAATAAAATATGAATATTCATATTTTTCAACTTTAATTGAAACATTTTCCATTTTTATAGAAATATGATTTTTATCTTCTTATTAAATATGAGAATAGTAAATCATTATAGTTCCAATAAATTCCTTTAATGATAGATTTTTATAAGACCAGATTGTCTGATTTCTGTAGATATTCCATTTAATTTATGTGGAAGAAACTCTTAGAACTTTTGAATCGTGATCTTGATTTATAATTTTTTCTCCCAAAGTAGCAACAGCATTGACTATTTTAGTCAATATCCCATTTGGTAGAGTGATAATTTATACATCATACATCTTGAATGTAATAAATTTTAAATTTCCAATGGTATACCTCAACTATATGATATTATCAGTTCATTCATAGGCAATAGAGATTTTCTTTCACATTTTATATGTTGTATAACTCTGATAATCTTGTTTTAATTCATCAGTCCCTAATCAAAAATATAGAATTCATATCACACTAATTAAGATCAAAATTAATCTCTTATGTAGTATTCTATTTCTCCAGACATTATTTATGAAATTTATATGGATTTAATTAGTTGAAATAAAATCTTATTCAATGATTTTTCAAATAAATAATCATTTAACCTTTCTAGCATCAACAATTATCACCATTAAAATAATAATCAAAAATCATTTACATACCTTCTCTAACATTAACAACTGAATTTTATATTTTTCTGAAACATTAACTCATACTCATTAGATCCAAAATAAATATAATTATTAGAGCCTAGAATTTGATACCAAATATTGGTTTTTAGTAGAAAAATAATAATATTCAAGGATTTATAAAAAAATTAATAGATCACAACCAATGAAAGAAATTTTTAGGTTTGAATGATTATGAAAAATACACAAGGGGAGGGATGAATTGTGTCATTAATAAAAACATGAAAACTCTGTAGTGACATACTTGAAATAAAGTGATCAATTCCTTCTCTCTTAAAAATGATTAAGTAATATAAAATGGATTAATAAAGTAACTATACATGGTGATGTATGGTTGTTTAGTGACCGTAAATATCATAGTCCACTACACCAATTCTCTCTTCACATGATTGGTGATTTTCACATAATAGGTTCTTTTACCAGGGACCACCATGACAATGTAAAGGTAGATGAAATTTAAAAAATGATTTTAAAAGGAAGTATGGTTATTTTATAGTGAACCAAGATATACATAGATTATAATGAGTTGTTGAATCTCTATCATGACTAAGTACAAGAATCTAATACTTTAAAAAAAATTATGACATGTAGAATTTGAATACTGGTTTAGCTGAAAGTTATAGTAAAAACCGAAAGATGTAGTTGATCATCAAAAAAGAGAGAAAAAATATTCTATATTGATTATGATTTTTAAATTATCAACAAATAAAACACTTCAATAGATTATAATCAGGCATGTCTCTAAAGTGTAGCTATGAAAGTCACTTTAAAGAACAACAAAAAAAGATTAAAAACAAATACAACATTAGAAATAGAGTGATTAAAAGACAATAGATCAAAACATGTATGTCTCCAATGTATAAATGTTCAGATAACTAGAGGTTTCATTACACATATATTTTTTTAATAATAATACTATCTATATTTAATAAGAAGCTTTATTTTTTTCTAGTCAAAAAAATCTAGAAAAACTGTATGAAAAATTATGATCATTTGAATTTAAACACCCATGTCAAATAATAACATTCCTCAGAAATAGGAATTATTTAATCATTTAAATATGGCCCTTTTAATTGGTGTTTTAGAAGAATTAAATAATAAATTAACTCTGACAAAACTATTATAGAGTTTTTGAAAATAATCAACATTTCATATCTTATTGTTGACTGAGTCAAACATAGTGTTTCACTATGTATGGGTAATCTTCAAAATTATGGTTGGAAATGTATGTTTGATTCCTAATGTAAAGATGATGATCAATAAATTTAGTATGCAAATTTAGGTTTCATTTTAGAATTAGGTTTCTTGATCCATACATTTACTTAAAACATAGCGTTCAAAAGATGAAATCCTTATCAAAAGTGGGGTTTATGATCCTAACATTAAATTCAATCATAGGGTAAAAATAGTGATTCAAGGCTACATTGAAGAAACTTGAATACTATGGAAAATAAAATATTTAACAAAAATATAGTGAAAGAGATTCTAAAATTATATATAAAGAAATGTTCCAATAAATATAATCCTGAAATTCAATTAATGTAACATTCATAGAAATAAATCTGTGGGTATTTTAAAAGAATCAAATTCAATGATAATTTAAATAAATTTGTTGGATTACCATATTACTAACTCGTAAGGATTAAGTGCAACCTAGACCTACTTGAGGTTTCCCAACCATTTAGAATAAATTTAAAATTTTGAGATAATGTAGAGACACACCCCTAAACAATACACCATTAAAATAAACCAATCTCCAAAACTCCCAAAAATATGTGATTATTTAACAACACATAATAAACCCCTAAAAAAGACAAATCATATTCTACAAATGAAACCCAATTCAAAGAAACATATAATTATAATAAAATAGAGTCACTAAATCAACTACAAAACTCATTATCACCTCCCAACTACAATGAAAGGGAGAAACAACCTATAAACACACCTCACCAAAAGATAACATGGTTCTAATCTTAGGGTATGAAACTAAATCAGAAGGTAACTTGGGTAAAGCTTACACAACACAGATTCACGATGATATTGAATAAAATTAAAAACTTCATACCTCCCATGGTATAACAAACAAAAAAACAAAAACCATTTTTAGCTAGTAATATTCCCATGGTTCCCCATATTCAAACCATCTTACTAGAACTCAACCCCTGGATTACACCACGCACAAAAAAGAATGAACTCAACATACAATGATCTATGATAATACCAAAACAACAAAAATTCAAAAAAATAAATTATAAACACCCCCAAAAACACACAAAACCAAATATACCTCAAAACCACAATTATACTAAACCCATCAAGTAATAAATTTATAACAAAAAATTTCTAAAATATCAACTTTCACTTGAGACACCTCTTCTCCTATGTAGCTAGAAACCTCCAAGAATATTGGTCATTACACATTCACTATCCAACTAAGGATCACTAAACCAAGTTTCCCAATTCGTCCTACATAGTTCAAAAATAATTCTAAACAAACTACCTTGAAAAATTCCATGATGAACCATAACACCACCAAGTGTAGATGGAAAAAATTAAAATCCATTTATAGTATGGGAAATCTCAAGACTAAAAAAATAACCAATCCAAGAGATAAACAATCTAACATTACTCAATATATTTATGGGAGGAATACATTAAATTGCACAAAACATCAACCTAACATAGGCATGTATCCTAAACCACACAAAAAAAATCTCAATATCAATCAAGGGATAAATATAAAGATGCAAATCACTAAAATTAGAAAACCACTTTCCAAAATTCTGTATATTTACCCATGATCCCATGGAAAGGTTCCCAAAACTCATTTTTATAGTAATTTTAAACAAACCAAGACATATTTTAAATATAAAACCATTTTCTTCAAATACCAAAGAAATCCCTTTCATAAATTCAATTGAAATTTTATGTCACCAAATTACCTAATCCAATCAGTCAAATAAAATCAAATTTTTATCTCAAAAAACATCACAAATTAAAAAAATTTAAATATAACACATAATTTAAAACCCCAAAAAGTTCCCTGAAAAAAAACACTCTTTATGTTAAGTTTTTAATTCCAAAATACCCACCAAGGGCTGTTCTATACATTCCCACCACCCCATATATGGTTTCAAAATAAAAACTCCCATACATTTAAACTAAAAAACTAATTTTAGAAGAAAAATAATGTGTATATTTTATCATATTTTTGTCTTCATTTTTAGGTATTTATATGTTTTATTTTTATCCCATGTTTTTTCCTGAGTATTCCTGGGTGTTTTTGGTGAAAAATAGAGGCTTCAGACATGGCGGGAGATGGTGCCTAGTTTGTAAAACTATGTGGCCTATCCTAGAAAACCATGTGTCCAATTGAAATTTTTTATAGTGGTTAATTACAAGGTTAGAACATAGTTATTAAACTGTGTGGGAAAACCCTATGACGTCTTCCTCTTGGAATGTGGTTGGAGCACAGTTCCACACAATTTGGAAAACAATTTAAGTGAACCAGATGAGTTGTCTAGGTCATTAAGAATTTAAAAATTCCATTTATGTCCTATCATGATTTAACCCTAAACCACCCCCATCCAACCCATACCTGGTTATCAGCCATTGAATCTCCATATAAGCTTCGTTATACCTCTTGGGCATCATTCCTTGGGTATTTTTGACCTTGCAACTTTAATTAATCTTCATGTAAGTGGATTTTTTCATGATTATTCCATCTTTATAGGGGTTTATTCCCCTTTCTCATGGGTTATTATTTTCCAATGGATGTTTGACCTAGAAAGGGGTTTGATCTTGGGATATTAGGGAATATATTGATTATTAATCTTTGATATTTCATATATAGGATCTTTTGGTGGTGAGTATGTCTTTTTTCACCAATTTCTGGAAGTTCCCTTGTGTGAGTTAGGTTGTTCCCTGATCTAACATTATTAGATGATTTTGACATGCTTGTTTGGATTTATAAAATTTTTCAATTAATTCAATTTGTGGTGTGAAATGTTTTTTTAAAGTCACTTGAGGTGAGATTGTGTTGAAAATGGAATTTCAAAAGAAAATGATTATTTTGTCATGTAGAATTTTCTTATGAACCATTTAATGTGATTGGTGAACTGTGAAAATGTTGATAAGCATGTTATAAAACGGAACATGGATTGTGTGTTGATTTTTAAGAATCTTGGCCCATTGAAATGGTTTAATTGATTGTTTTATTTTCATTAAATATTACATAATGAGTTTCATGAGTTGGGAAAGTGGTACGAAAAGTGTTTCTAAATGGTTTTGGTTTGTGTGTAAAATGGAAAGTGGGTTATTTGTGGAAAATGGTGGTTTCCATGAAATGATTTGTGAAAGAAATTATTTCATTGTGTTCATGTAATTCATTGCATTTTTATGTGAATTAGAAAATTCTTGTACACTTGAAATGGTATTTGAGCACAAAGGGAATCCTGAGTATTTAGGTGGGTAATCTAAAATTATTTCACTAGTGATTCAAAAGTGGCATGACCCAGATTCACTCAATATTATTTATGATTACAATGTTAACTAAACATATGATATGACCAAATACCACTAGGTCATTGGGATGATCCATAATATTGGATCATGCATGATAACATGTTGGCATTGGTCAATTATATGAAGACCACTATGTGTGTGATATTATCTCTCCTTGTGGCGCATACACGGGAAAGTTGTTGGTTGTTTTGTTGGAGGATATTGATCACTAAGGTGCAAGGATCATATTTAATTAGTTAGCCTAGATACCCATATGGATATACCCATGGATCTCTCTTGTGAAATTATATATATATATATATGATGTGGTTCTGACAATTGATATACAGTGGACCTTGTGTGATTTGTGGCATTTAGTCTAGTTTTATTGAAGGAAAATGGTTTATCTTGAATGAATGTTTTTCTAAAAATTCATACCTAAAAAGTCATTTGAAAATGTTTCCAAGTTCCTTCATATTAATGTTCTTGTTGGTTTATCTTCAAATTTTGTAGCATGGAATGGTTTTTTTGGTGGTATCCTATTGGGATTTGGATCACGTGGTACATACACCTTTGGGTGTATGTAGAATTTTTTATATATGTCCCAGGTAAAGGTAATATGTGTCATAGATATAATGGTGGATCAGGTTTCCAGGATTCCACTTATTACACGTGTTAGGGGTGGTGACTTTATGGTGATTTCCCTATTGTTTTGCGATGATTTTTGGGACATTTTTATAGTTCCCTTTCCATTATAACACTATTGGGTCTTCTTTAAAGTATTATACATTGATCTCAATTTGGTTATTTATTGATCATTTATGGTTATATATTATTTTTATATTTATTCATATGGGTTTTTTATACTCACATAAATAGGTTAAATCATTCCCAAAGTATTTTTTAACACCCATACACTAGTTTCTAGCTTGTGGGGACCAGTAATACCATTTGGTATATGCCATGGTTCGGGTTGAGTGTCAGTTTGGATGGATCCTCTGATGGGTTCGTTAAAAAATGGTATCATAGAAGGTTTCACTCTTATTGGGTCATGTTATTTGGGAAAGAGTCTGGATAGACTAGACCAAGGATTTTTTAGGATTGAGGTTCTTGTTTTTTGTAGGGTCCACAGCCAGTACACCTTGTGATAGGAATAAAGTTTCCATGGGATGTTGGGAATGATTTTAATTCTCCTATAGGTGAGACATACAGGCTCAAGACTATATATGGAAACTAGGTGGGGTAGAGTGGTTTGGTTATTATTATTATTTTTATGGATTTCATTATGTGTTGATTTGTGGATGTTATTCACATTTTTATTTATTTCATAAAATTGACAGAATGTGTGATAATGGTTCTGTTGATGGTTATTCTTTGAAATTGTTTCCAGATGTAGAAAAATACCTCCACAGATAAATATTTTTTAACCGCTCGAAGATGATGGAGAGATTTATCATTCCTCAAACAAATGTAGGTTTGTTGAAGTAGTGGTTTAGGAAATTCAATCTTTGGTACAAGGATTGAGCTCTGGTCCTACTCAGTTTAGAGAAGGTGAACAAAGTTTGGGAAATGAAAAAGCTAAATAGTTACTCCAGATAAATCCTCCATCATTCTGAAGAAATGAAAATCCTCAAGAAGTGGAGGAGTTTATTGAGAATATAGATACTATGATTGAGTTTCTTAACACTCTTGAGGCAGTTTGGGTGAAGTGTGATCCGTTTCTATTGGAAGGTCCTAGTCTATAGTGATGGGAATTAGTGGAGAACGATGGAAAGAATGAGTTTATGGGTTGGAGGGATTTTAAGATAATATTTAATTAGAAATATTATCCTAAGAATTTGGTTTATTTTATGACCTAGGAATTCATGGATCTTACCTAGGGAGATCAGACAGTGATGGGGTATGCCAACTATTTCATAGAGTTTGTACGATATGCACCTGAGATTTTTTCCAATGAGAAGTTGAAATATCTAATATTTGAGAAAGGGTTATGGACATAATTTTATTCATTTTTTTTTCATGTTGAAATAATATTCCTAGATGGTTAACCATACTTTCATGGAGAATATTCAACGCAAGGGCATTCTTGGTTCTATTGAGGTTGAGTTATTAGTATGATTTTGTAGTTCATCTAAGAAGAAAATGAATTGGGAGGACTGGGAGAAGAGGGATGGTGGTGGTTTAGGTCATCCTTCATAGATATATATTTCCATGGATTTATGTTTAGGGTCATTCATGTGACATCAGTGTAAAAAATTAGGTCACAAGTGATTAGTGTGTTCATCACCACCCATACCTTTCCCTTAGTGAAGAGATTTGGGGACTTATAGTGGTTTTACAATATACCCCCCCTATATCATAGTGGTGCTCAATTTTTGGGTTCCAGAGGGATGTAAGATTATCCATAACCATAATAGATAGATGGATCATTGTTTGGTTGGTGTGGTAGTAGGGATGTATCATCATTTATGAAGTGTCTTTTTAGGTTAGATCCACATGTTAGTGGGAATTCTCAGGATCACATTGAAATGAGTCTTCTTCATGCATTGGATAGAGTTCCATTGTAGTTAGATGTAGGAACAATTATAGTTCGAGGTGCCATTCTTATTGAATCATCTTTATCTATTGTTCTATTTGATACTGGTGCATCCATTTCTTTTATTATTTCTCATCTTGTGGATGTGTAAATGTGGTTAGAAGATCTTATGTCGTATATGATGGAGTTGGTAATTCTCCTTGGTAATAAAATATAAAAGGGTCTCAGGTGTACGTCTTGTTCACTCAATATGTCAGGGGTCGAGCTAGAATGGAATTTTATGATTTTAGAAATGGACCCCTTAGATATAATCCTTAGTATGGATTGGATGGTGCATTTCTTACCACACATCGATTACTATAGGTGGTGATTGGGTTTCATGGAACCTGATGGGAGTACCCAGGATTTTCATGGTAAATGGGATCCTCGGTTGGGTCATACTAGAACTCTACTTATAGAGTTTCTCAATCATGGTTATCAATTCTCATCACTCATGTTGGAAAAAATTGGTAGTTATTTTGTGGTATAATTACCTCCTATGATGGATGATTTCATAAGGGGTTTTCAAAATTATTTCTTAGGTGTGCCTTTGTAGTGGTATTTAGAGTTCTTTAAATATTTGGTTCTACGAACAAAACCAATATATCTTCCCTCATATCATATGGACCCCACCAAGTTGAGGTAATTAAAGGTATAACTAGAAAATTCAAAATCCAAAGGATTCATTCACCCAAGCATCTCTCCTTTGGTCACCCCAGTTTTTTTTTGTGAAAAATACAATGGATCTCTCCAGTTGTGAACTGATTACCTAATACTAAATAAGATGAACGTAAAGAATAATTACCAATTTCCCCATATTTATGACCTTTTTGTTCAGCTTAAGGGGGAAATGTGATTTTCCAAAATTTATTTCCATTATGAGTGTCATCAAGTCAGAGTTAGGGAGGATGATGTTCTGAAAATGGATTTCTGAAGAAGGTATGACCATTTTGAGTACTCATTCATGCCTTTTGAGATGACAAATTCCCTCATAATCATTATGACACTACTAAATAGGGTCTTTCATTAGTATCTTGACTCTTTGTTTGTGATATTCATGGATTACATTCTTGATTATTTCATATGGGAGGAGGAGCATGTGATACATTTGAGAATTTTTTTTGGAACTCTCCAGGACCATTTCCTCTATGAAAAGATTTCTAAATACACCTTCTATATTTGGGAGGTGAATTTTCTTCGTTATGTGATATCAAAACAAGGAGATTCAGTGGACCCTAAGAAGATCTATGTATTGATTTCATGGGAAAAACTGAAGAATGTTTTTGAGAATTAGATATTTTTGGTTTTGGAATGTTATTACAAGGGGTTCATCTAGGATTTCTCTCAGCTAGATTCATAAATGATGATACTCACCAAGAATGTGGTGTATTTAGAATAGGGATTTTAATGCCAAGCATCCATTGAGGATAATATGTAATATTTTACTATCATTCCTAGTTTTTTATTTCTAGATTCTAGAGAGGGTTATGTGGTTCAATGTGATGCCTCAGGTATGGGTTTTGGGAGTGTACTGAAGAATAATGATCATGTGATGGATTTTTTTTCTCTGCAACTCTGACCACAAATAATTACTTGGATATTGCTGCATTGATTCATGCATTTAATATGTAGCGTGATTATATTTTTGGGAAGAAGTTTTCAGTTTATTTTGATCATATGAGTTTTTATTTTATTTTCTCCCAAAAATATTTGAACATGTGGTAGTACCATCAAGATGGGTTCCTTCAGGGGCTTGATTTTGATATAGTTTATACCCCTGTCAAGGGTAATGTTGTGGAAGATTCTTTGAATAGGAATGTTCCTAGGAAAGTTTTGAAATATTCCAATGATGGGTGGAATTTGGTGGGTCGTTTTACTTAGATGCATCCAATGACAAATGAACATAGTGCAGGTGTGTTATTATATAGTTTGGAACTGACACCTTCCCTTATTGAGTTTATTTAGTGGTAGTAGACTAGTGATGATTTTTTCCAACATTCTATGTTGTTTTTCTAGGGTGGGGAGGGGCCCTATGATTGGTCATTGTCTCATGAGGGAGCCTTGTGTCTCAAAGGTGACATTGTGGTACCTTTTCTATTATTGAAGATAGTGAGGTAGGATAACCATCAGTAATGTGGGCCATTAATCCTTTCAATAACATGATGTTTAATGATTTTTGCCAGCAGTTCTGGTGGCCATGATTAAGGCATTCTATAGCATACCTCATATCGCAGTGTTATACGTGTCAACAGGTTAATGAAGAGCATTAGAGACCTTCTAGTTTTCTTCTGATTTTACCCATTCCTACCTAAAAGTGGAATGATATCATCATGGATTTTATTGTGGTGTTACTGCAAACACCCTGGGGAGGATTTCTATTTGGGTAGTTGTTGATTTTTTTGACCAAGATAGCTAATTTCATTCCAATTATAAATTTATCCAATGTGTATGAATTGGGCATGTTGTATGTTCAAGAGGTTGTCAGGCATCATGGAGATCCATATGCTATTATTTCTAACTTGGACCCTTATTTCAACTATTAATTTTGTGATGTACTCCAAAAGGTAATGGGATCACAGGTCTAATAGAGTATGACATACCAACCTCAATCAAATATTTATACATAGTGGGAGAATTTTTTTTGGGAAGACATACATCGTGAATGTGTTTTGGATTTTGGAGGATAATGGGATAGCCATTTGGGGTTGTTTGAGTTTTATTATAAAAAATTTTACCAATTTTTAGAACATGGGTTTTTAGAACTGCTGAAAATCTTGACCCATTATGAATTTTTGATTTTTTTTCTATGAAAACTGGGAAAATCTGGGAAGTTCTAGAAATTTCCAGACTACACGCCATGTAATATTAAGTACACACGATGTATGGGTTAGGCGTGAACCGGTCGTGTGCTTGCCGAGTACAAGTCGTGTGGTGACCCTAAAGGAATTTCTTACTACACGACATGTAGTGTTGTTAGACACATTGTGTACACATGACAGTATGGAGACCATACATGGCGTGTAGGCCGGTGGGATGGGTAAATGGTTTTTATAAAGTACACACCGTGTACTATTTATACATTTCGTGTAGAGAGGTCATGTATAAGGATATACATGGTGTGTTGGAGATATCAGCCGGGTAAATAGGTACAGGTTGTGTATCATAGGTACCCATCGTGTAGTTAGTCGGCAAGTCCTCAGCAAAATATCAGTCACCTTATGAACTGTAAAATGATACACGACGTGAAGTCATATATACACGCTGTGTACTTTTTTTTGTTAAATCATACAATATCCTCGTTTTGAGGCAGGGGCAGTGGGTTTGGTTCGGGAGACATGAATAACCGGCCGGGAATTCAAATCCTTCTTGTTTCTTCATCCGAAGTCAGATTCAAACACTGTTTGATCCATTAGAACCCCTTCAATCTACCACGTTTTATACCTAATTGGAGGATTTTATCGGAGAAGTATCATTGTACGAGTCTCGGGTAGGTGGTGCATACCTCTTTGTGTCTTCACAGAATTTCGGATGGCACAACCTTGGGCACATTTTCAGGTATTTTGAGCGTGACCATGTTTTACCTGCTATTGCCCGTTTAATTATTATATGGCCTATGGGATGCATTTGGGTATTCCTTGTTACCTATTTTTATTGAGAACGGTTGGGCGAGTGGTCATTTCTCACTGGGGCATTTTGGCTGGGGAATGCCAAAATGGTTAAAATTGCTTTTGATTGATTAAATTGTTGATTTTAATTTATTAATCCTTGATATAAATTTTTAGAGGAATTCAAGACCTCAATACTGTTGTTTGATAATTATTGGGCTAGTGAAATTAGACTGTTTAGATTGTTTTGCCTATTTATGTGTTTTGTTTAAATGTTATATATATGAAATTGTTGAATTGCATATGCTGGAACCTTTGGTATGTTTTGGGCATGGCCCCAATATTCTTGAGTGATGTTGATCACACGTTGGGAAAGACCTGGGTTACTTTGGGTGGTTCTGACCACCGGATTGGGCGTCATGGATGTTGGCTTGAGGTAGGGTGATTGTCAGTTTGGGCATGGCCAGAGTTTCTTGGATGGCGAGGCCATCAAACTTGAGTGGCATGGTCATAGGGACATGAGGTGTCAGAGACATTGTGGCTTGGGTAATATTTGGTGATTACCGCTCACCCAGAACTTTGAGTAGTGTGCACAGAGAGAGACTCCATGATGAGGTGTTTTTTATAACTCGTGTGGGTTGAGGTCCCCATTAGTTTAGCTTTAGGTACTATTGGTTTGGGGGTCCTTACTGTAATAATCCACATGGGAGGTGACGAGACTTCGGGGGAATAACATTGAGGCTATCGGATTGGTGGAAGAGGCACAACATTATTTGGGTGTGGACATCACTGTCCCTTCAGTCACTTTATTTGAGGGTAGATATTGACATCCCTCTGTTACATTATTTGAGGGTATACATCATTGTCCCTCTAGTTACATTATTTTGAGGGAGGACATCATTGTCCCTACAGTTACTTATTTAGGAAAGGCAACGTTGTCCCTCCGAGTTACTATTTCTTGGGTGTGCCTTCATGACGTCGGTACTTGAGACACACGGTGTCGGGGGGAACATGGTTTCGGGTTACATGATAGAGACTTTGGCGTTGGCCAAAGCAGGTGACACTCCATGGTGGCTGTTGAGCACCAGTGGAGTTTGTGTTTATTTTTGCATCATATTGTTTATTGTTTTCCTTATAAATGCATACCTACTTAAACACATATATTAGGTACGCACCATTGGGTGGTATCCTACTGAGATTTGTCTCACACCCTGAACGGGACCTTCAAAATGTGTCCAGACCTTATGGATTTATGTGCATGAAAGTGGCCAGCTTCAATAGTTGGGTTGCATTAGCTTTTTCATGGAGATGGTATGGACGTTGAGATCGTTCTAATATGGTGTTTACCTTGTTTTTCTTTATTTATTGTATCAGAATGCTTAATTTTTTTGTATCTATAGTTGGTTATCCATTGGTTCGATTTTTATATATGGATATGTATGACCTACTTTGGATGCATGTTTTGTTGTAAAGTGGTAGTTACAAGTGTTCAACATGCTGTTGTGTTTACATTCTGCTGCTATTGTTTATATTTATTACTTACGTAGTTTATTGATATTAATTGTGCTTCTGCTCTATGGGTCTGGTTTGAGTCTACTGAGTCTTTATTCCACTGCATCATTTTTATTATACTTAGACTAGTACCATTATTATCCTCTGAGAGGGTATAGCCTCCCCACTATACCTATAATGACTCTCATTGTTATTCAGCAGCCTTTAGCATTTGGGGAGGTGTGCCTAAGGTAGTAACACCTGACCCGTTTAGCACTGTTCGGGTGGCTGTTCGGGTCCGGGACATTACAAAGTGGTATCAGAGGAGTTCTTTATAGTGATTTAGTAGCAGTGTTTTGCTGGATACAAATGATATTGAGGCTTCACTTTTTATTTATGTTTGTTTTACTATTTGGGATATGGTAGACTCGAGATAGGTTGTGACAGGAACTGGGTTTCTAGCTTGTTCTTGGGTTTCTGCAGCCCCAAGTATGATGGATGGAACAAGTTTACATGGGTGGGAATTGCTGCTTGATTTTTTTCTTAGAATACAGTTTATATGTTCTCCACCTAAGTGTCTCACTTGGTGTGTGATGATAATGATTGTGATATGTAAAACATGACCTGGTGTGGTAAGGGAGAATTGGACCTTGGCCTGATATGCCAAGGTTTGTTTGATTCTCTTTTGATAGGCACATTTTTAGGGTATTTTAATTTCATAATTGTACATATTCTTTGTGAAGTGATAATTCCATGTGAATAATATCAATTTCTATTCATTGTGTTCTCTTGAAATTTGAATAGGTGAAATTCCTGATAAAATTTCTTGTTTATAGTAATGTGTTATTCCATGCTTTATATATTATTAGAATTTCATGTGACATGGTGTTTGGGTCTGTCTCTTGTATGAGCAGATAGGTACTACCGGTTGAGGTGATTTTGATCACCAGGATTGGGCAACACGGTCATCGGTTTGAGGAAATGTTGTTTGTCGGGATGGGCATGGCCTGAGGTACTATTGATACTTGGATTTGTTGAGGGCTGGTAAGGAGGCCATGAGGTCAGGATGCCATAGGAAAGGGTTTTGTTAGTTGGTTCCTTTTATCCAACTCAAATGGAGCATCAGATAGGAGATTTTACAGTGTCGTAGGAGCAGGATCGGGTCCAGGATCCGGTGCAGGCAGAGCATGAGCCGCAAGTATAGGCTCAGGGACTAGATCAGGTTCAGGATCTAGTATAGGTAGGACAATATCCGGGTTTTGTAGAGTTTAGACCATGGATAAATGAGAAGATCTGAGCTAGCATGGTACGTGTCTTGCAGGGGATTGACAGAGCTGCATAGGGTATAGAGCCATCTATAGAATATCTGATTTGGGAGTTCCAGTCATAGCACCCGCCACTTTCTCAGGGTGAGGGTGGCCCGCAGTCAGCTGATAACTAGATAGAGAGCATGAAGATGATCTTTGAGTATCTTGAGATGCCTCCAAGGTGGAGGGTAAATCTAGAATTGTACAAGTTGCGAGGACCATCAAAGAATTTGTGGGATGTGAAGGTTCAGGCTCATAGGCATGAAGGGATAGAATGGAAGGACTTCGACGATAGGTTCTTTGAGCACTTTTACCTAGAGACACTGAGAGTGGAGAGAGCTCATGAGTTTTTGAGCCTTCAGCAGGGAGACGTTTTTGTCATGGACTATGCAGTTACTTTAACTTATTTTTCCTACTTTTCACCTTGTATGGTAAGCGATGATGTGTATAGGGTGAGGTGCTTTGAGAATGTCTTGCGACAGGACATTTGGATCTAGGTGAATATCTTCATGCTGGGTCCTTTTTCATAGGCGGTGAATCGGGACCTCATAGCTGTGGGAAAATATAGTGATAGTCCCCATGTTGGCCGGACGACAGCTTTAGGGGATGGTTGAGATAGTAGGAAGTGAGGATGAGATGAGATCATATATGGAATTCAGGATAAAGACTATGCTAGAATAGCTTGTAGTAGTTCAGCAGTGGTTTTTGTTTAGTGTGGAGAATGAGGACATGTTCGGGCTTAGTGTTATAGGCCTCCAAAGGAGTTTCGATCCTATGGCCAGGTCGGCCATCTTGAGAGGTTCTGCAGGCAGTCGTCTCAGACAGCTGGCAGGCAGGGACTTAGACAGACAGTGGCATCTAGAGTTGGTAAAATTTTTCTACCAAACAAGGGTAGCCGAGGATCAGCTACACGTAGAGGACGTGATAGAGAATGTGGGATCTAGTTGAGGGGCCAATGGCTGGTGGCTAGATAAACACCGCTGGGAGGTCAGGCATCAGGTAGACGTACTTCCGGCCAGTTGCACACCGTGGAGCTGCCAAAGGCTGAGCAGGCTGGTGAGCCGACAATGGTTAGAGGTACACCACAAGTGTGTCCATGATTTCCATGTTTTCATTTTGGCATGACCTGTAAAGGCATGTCCATTTCGAGTGCACGTGATGCACAAGATCTATGTGTACTGACAAGATGCTCGTCAGTGGGATTGGAACCATATTGGGTGAGTAATATATTTATATTTATGTACGAGATGTGTAGCATCAGGGGAATCAAGTATGCAGCTTACTTGAGGTGTCGTGGGCATCAGTGAATCGAGGATGCGGGTTACTTATGGTGTTTTGGGCATCAGAGCATCGAGGATGTGGGTTACATGAGGTTCCTTGGGCATCGAGGAATCAGGGATGAGGGTTAATTGTGGTTCATGGCATCAGGTTTTATTTTGAGTGTCCATGGGATGAAGGACCTCATGGAGGTGGACACTGATGCAGTGTAGGATACGTTGTGTTTAGGAAATGATGCGGGAGCACCAATGAGGCTTAGGGGCGATGATGCGTCATGAGGCGACCATGCGTCCGGAAAACAGGTTAGTGAACCTTTGCTTGTTTTGAGTTTTTTTGGAGTTGAGACTTTGTGAGGTGATTCCTAAGGTGGGGATCCCCTTGAGGAATTCATCCAGAACCTTTGAGACCAGGGTAGTTTGGGATACTTTGATAAGGGTGGTATGTTCAGTGCCATCTCCGGGTTTTGTTTGATAGCTCGGGGATAAGCTATGTTAAGGTTGGAATATTGTAAGAACCTGGGTTTTTAGAATGGGTCAAAATACCGAACCAGTTTGAATTTTTGATTTGTTTCAAAAATAAATAGGAAAATCTGAAAAGTTCTCGAAATTTCCAGATTATACATCGTGTACTCTTATGTTCATGCCTTGTATTGGTTAGGCGTGTACTGTTCATGTGCTTTCTGAATACATGTAGTGTGGTAACCGTGTAGGAATTTCCTACTACATGGCATGTAGTGTTTCTTGACATGCCATGTACCTATGACTGTGTGGAGGACATACATTGTGTGTAAGCTAGTGGGATGGGTAAAAGGTTTTTATTAAGTACACATTGTGTACTATTTGAACATTCCATGTTGAGAGTCCATGTATGGGGATATACATGTTGTGTTGGGAATGTCGGCCAGGTAAAGAGGTACACGCCTTGTACCATAGGTACCCGCCGTCTAGTCAGTCAGCAAGTCCTCGGTGAAATATCAGCCGCCTTGTGAATAGTAAAATGAACATGGTGTGTAGTTATATGTACATGCCATGTACTTTCTTCTTTTCGTTAAAATGGTCAGTAGCCTCATTTTGAGGTAGGGGTAGTGGGTTTCATCCGGGATACGTGAATATCCGGCTAGGAATTCAAATCCTTCCCATTTCGTCATCCAAAGATGGATTGAAACACCATTTTATCCATTTTAACCCCCTAAATCTACCACATTTTATACCTAATTGGAGGCATTTATTGGAAGAGTATCATCATACGAGTCTCAGGTAGGTGGTGCATACCTCTTTTTGTGTTTTTGTCGATGTTTGGGTGGGGCGGCCTTTGGCGCGTTTTTTGGGTATTTTGAGCGGTACCCTGTTTTACCAACTATTGCATGTTTAATTATTATCCAACCTATGGGATGCCTTTGGGTATTCCTTATTACATGTTTTTTGTGAACAAGCCCAGGCGAGGGGTCGTTGCTCACCGGGGAATTTTGTCTTCGGAATGCAAAAATGGTTATAATTGTTTTTGTTTGATAAACTATTGAGATTAGTTTATTAAAACTTGATATGAATTGTTAGAGGCATTCAAGACCTCAGTATTGTTGTTTGATAACCATTGGGCTAGTACAATTCTACTATTTATATTGTTTTTCCAGTTTATGTTTTTTGTTTAAATGTGTTATATATGTAATTGTTGAATTGCATATACTAGAACCTTTGGGTTGTGTTGGGAAGGGCCCAGATATCCTATATTGATGTTGATCATATGTTGGGCTTGACCCGGGTTATGTTGGGTGGTTCTTACCCTGGGATTGTGTGTCATGGACGTCAGCTTGAGGTAGGGTGATTGTTAGGTTGGGCTTGGCCCGAGTTACTTAGATGGCGAGGCCATCAGACTTGGGCATCATTGTCCCAGGGACACGAGGTGTTAGAGATGTTGTGGCTTGAGTACTATTTGGGGATTACCAGTCACCCATAACTATGATTAGTGTTCACATAGAAAAACTCCTTGATGATGTGGTTTTGACCACTCGTGTGGGTAGAGGCCCACATTAGTTTCAGTTTAAGTACTATTGGTTTCGGTGCGCTTTCCCTAGGATTCCATGTGGGAGGTGAGGATCCATCAAGGGATAGCATTGAGGCTATCGGGTTGGGGGAAGAGAAACCATGTTATTTGAGGACAGACATCGTTGTCCCTCTGGTTACTTTTTTTGAGGCCAGACATCATTTTCCCTCTGGTTACTTTATTTGAGGGCCGACATCAATGTCCCTCCAGTTACTTTATTTTGAGGGAAGACATCACTGTCCCTTAGGTTACTTATTGGGGATAGGCATAACTATTTCTACGTGTTACTATTTCTCGGGCGTGCCTTTGGGACGTTAGTACTTCAGACACATAGAGTCATGGGGCACATGGTACTGGGTTACATGGCAGAGATTCTGGCGTTGGCCGAAGAATGTGACACTCAATGGTGGCTTCTAATTACCAGTGGATTTTGTGTTTATTTTTGCGTCATAATGTTGACTTTTTTTTATAAATGAATACTTGTATAAACACTTATATTAGGTATGCACCGTTGGGTGGTATCCTACTGAGATTCATCTCACACCCTACATAGGCTCTTCATAATGTGTGAAGACTTTATGGATTTATGTGCAGGAAAGAGGTCAGCTTAAGGATCTAGGTTGCATTAGTTGTTTCATGGAGATGTTATTGGCCTTTAGGTCTTTCCTAGCAGGAGTTTACCTTGTTTTTATTTATTTCATGTATCAGTATGCTTACATGTTTTGTAGCTACAGTTGGTTAGCCAATGGCACCCTTTTTATATATAGATATGTATGACCTGCTTTGTATGAATTGTTAGTTGTTCAGTGGTACTTACATGTGTTCAACATGCTTTTGTGTTTACTATCCACTATTATTGATTATATTTATTGCATCTGTTGTTTATTGATGTTGATTGGTCTTCCACTCTGCGGGTCTGGTTTAAGTTTGTTGAGTCGTTATTCCACTACATATTTATTATTATACTTGGACAAGTACCATTATTTTCCTTCTAGAGGGTATAGCCTCCCCATTATACCTATAAAGACCCTCACTGCTAGTTGGCAGCCTTTGGAATTCATGGAGGAGTGCCTAAGGTAGTAACACCTGACCCATTTAGCACAGTTTGAGTGGATTTTCAAGTCAGGGAAGTTAGACGAATCTTTGATTCATATGGCTCCTTTAAGGTGCTTTACGGTCAACTATGTTGGACCCCAATGTGTTGGTTTGAGTTGGGTGAGACCTTGTTTCTGGGATTGAACGTTGTTCATGAAGCATCTGTGAATTTTATGTTGATCATGAACTTCTTTTTGACATAACAAAGTAATTATAAGACTTATTCATATCAATGTCTTCATGATTTAAAGATTTATATGGGTTATTGGGTGTTCCTAAAGGTGTAGTCTCACATGGGTCATCATTTGTTAGGTAAGTAGGGGAAGCTTATTCCAAGGTATGATGGTTCTTTTGAAATTATAGAGATAGTCAGTAATGTGTATTATCAATTGGATTTTCTTTTTTAGTTTGCATCGACTCACGATGTGTTCCATGTGTCAAAATTGAATAAAGTATAATATGGATCAGTCAAATGTGTCGAGATAGGAGGAAGTAGGGATGGAGCCCAATCTATCTGTGTTTGGGTAGCCATTTCATGTTTTACATTATCAAGAGAAGGTGCTTCTCAGGAAGTCAATTCCATTTGTATGAGTTCTTTAGCATCATCGTTGTGGTAAATATGAGACTTCGGAGGTGGAGGTCTTGGTTTTAAAAGGAGTAGCTATTATTGAATTCGGATTAGGCTTCAGAATAACATTCTAATGGTGGAAGGTGTTCATGGTAGGGAGAATTATCTCATCTATGTCTTCATTTTAAATTATTTATCTATTTTATTTTGATCACATGTTTTCCCTTGAGTTTTCCAGGGTGTTTTTTGTTAAAAAAATATAGGTTTCATAAATGGAAATTGGTGTCACACGATTGTTTCATGGTTTGTCAAACCATACGGCCTAGCCAAGGAAACCATGTGGCCAAGTGACATTTTGGATAGTGGATAATCATAAGTCTAGTTCATGGTTTTTAAACAATTTTGGATTACTATGTAGCTTGTTCCTCTTGGACAGTGGGGGGGCACAGTTTCCACATTGTTTGGAAAACCATGTGACTTTTCCACGTTAATAAAAATTGGAAAATTCCATTTGTGTGCTCTCGATATTTAACACTAAACCACCCCCATCCACCCCATACATGATTTTTAACCTTTCGAGATCCCTCCAAGATTTCTTGGACCTCTTGGGTATAATTCCATGGGTGGTTTTGACCATAAAAATTCAAGGAATCTTCTTGTATGTTATTTCTCTCTTGATTCATCCTTATTTCTAGAGGTTTATTCCCATTTCCCTCGGGTTTTTTTTTTCTTTTGGATGTTTGACCTATAAGGGTTATGATATTGTGATATTAGGGAGTATATTTAAGATTAGTGTTTGATCTTGGCTCTATAGGGTCTTTTGGTAGAGCATCTGTGGTTTTTCACTAATTTACAAATGTTTTCAAGTGTGAGGTAGGTGGTTTCATGCTCTAACATTTTTATATGTTTTTGATATTCTTGTTTGGATTTATAAACGTGTTCTATGAATTTCATGTGTGTTTTGAAATGTGGTTTAAAGGAAACATGAGGAATTAATGTGTTGAATATGCGTTTTTAAAGGAAAAACTGAATATTTTGGCATGTTGGATTTAGTTTTTCACCTTTAAATGTGATGGGTGGATTGTGTAAATGATGAGAAGAATGTATTAAAAATTAAGTTGGATTATGTGTTGATTTAGAAGGGGAATGGCCCATAGGAATGGTTAAATTGATTATGTGTTTTTATTTTAATGTTTCCCAATGAGTTTCTTGAGTTTTTCAAGTGGTGTGAAAAGTGTTTCTAAATCATTTTGGTGTTCTTGAAAAATGGAATGTGGTTTATTTATGAAAAATGGATTTTTCTATTTAATGATTTGTAAAATAATTTATTTCCTTATGTGCATGTAATGATTGAAATTTTTATATGAAAGTGTAAATTCATGTGACATGTGAAATGGCATTTGACCACAAAGGGGATCTTGGGTATCTTGGTGGGTAATCTAGAACTAGTATTCTAGTGATTCAGAAGTGGAAAGTCCTGGATTCACTTTAGAGTATTTATACTTGAAAAAATTGTTGAACATATGATATGATCAGAGACCACTAAGACCTTATGATGATCCCTTATAGTGGATCATGAATGAGAATGTGTTTTCATTGGCATATTATTTGGAGACCACTAGGCCTAGGGGATAATCCCACCTAGTGTCTCGTGCACAGGAAATATGTTGGTAGTTGAATTTGAAGATATTGATCATTGTGGTGTGAGTTTCTTAGTAACTAAATTTTTCTAGCCACCCTTATTGATTTACCCATGGTTCTCTCTTTTGACATTATATATATATTTTTTGGTTCCAACCATCAGTATATAGTGGACTATGTGATTTTTGGATTTGAGTCTAGTTTCTTTTGGAATAATATGGTTTATCTTGAAATAATGTTTTTCAAAAAATAATTACATGAAATGTATTTTGAAAATGTTTCCATGTGATTTCATTTAAAATTTCATTTTGATTTATCCTCTAATATTGTAGCATGGAATCTTTTAATTGGGTGTAATCCTAATTTTATTTGGATCACAACCTTACATACCCTATTGGGTGTATGTAGAATTTGTTATTTATGACCTAGGTAAACTAAATATGTGTTATGGAGAAGATGGTGGATCTGGTTTCTAGGGTTCCACTTATTGCAGGTGTTGGTGGTGATGTCTTAAGGGTGATGTCCCTCTTCTTTCATGGAGGTTATTTCATACACTTTTGTGGATCCCTTTCCATTATAGCACTCTTGGGTCTTCATTAATGTTATAAACATGGTTATGAATTTTGTTATAAATCATTTGTTATTGGATAGTTATTATTTTATTTTTTATTCTTGTGTGTTTTTCATATTTATATAAATGGGAGAAATCATCCACATAGTATATTTTTGTTACCCAGGAACGAATTTCCAGCCCGTGAGGATTGGGAATGCCCTTCGGGCCCTACCATGGATTAGGTCAGGTGTCATTTTGGATGGAAACCTAGCTTGGTTCATAATATATTTCATGGAAAAAACAATCATTTCTAAAAACATATAATAGAATCTAAAATCCATTTTACAAACAAGACACAATGCTTTATGTCTAATTGAAAACATTATTTAGGAAATTATCCTTCTTCATAAGAAAATATGTTTCACTATAACAACATATGTAAAGTTAATTTACAATATATAACAAAAATTAGGTTCAACAACATCAACAACACCTCATAATACCATTACTGATTCTTTTTCACTTACAATATTCAATAATTAAAATCTATGAATCAAAATATATAAATAAAATAACCAAACAAGAAGCAAAACTATGCTTGAATAATCCACATGGATTGATTGGAATTTTGAAAATCTAGAAAAGGTTTCAGAAATATTTATAAAATCTTGTTCTTGGTCATTTCATAGTTTATCAATCCATGATATAAAAACTCACACTTTTGATTATTTTATCATTTGATTCCAAAAATTATTATAACAACCCCTAATGAATCCAATATAAAACTAATGTGGAATAATTTTCCACCACCTCAAACTATAATCCTTCAAAAAGATAAAAATAGATTCAAATCAAAATTATGCATGGTAGCTCTATTTTCATTATGAAAGGTGAATATTAGGCTCCCACTCATGATCAAACATTAATGTTTCAAATAAAATCCTTGTATCCATACAATTTAGATGCATACAAATAACAGAGGATTCTCTAAAACAATTTTGTAATGAACTGAACCAAGTTGACCTAACACGTCACCTAACCTAGATCAACGCAAGGAATTATGTGTATTCTTGATCTCCAAGAGCTAGAGGAAAATACTAGGTTATCAAAGAAAAACTAATGGGAATGATTTCACATTTATAATTTAAATAAATCCATCACATATTACACTAAGAAAATCTGGCATGACCAATCCATATGTCTGACACCCATGAACAAAATAAACATATAAATAGAGTATAAAATAACTAGATTGATAATAGACCACATAAATCACATAATCACAAAAACTGAACATAAATCTATAATGACATCAAAAAATAAGATAACCAACATAATATCCAGTCCAGAAAGCCATATACATAAACATCCTGAAAAATTAAACCAAACTCGATCCACTATCAATCATCACGGTGTGACCCAAAATCACTGACCACAACCCCTACTATCCATCATTAAACCAACCAGAAGATAAATATGTAAATATATCATATCTTAATTACCTAAAAGGAAACATGATAATGGAATACATCCATTTGTGTATGCATCATGTTAGAAAAAACATGCGCGGTATGATTTCACCAAATAGTTTATGAAATTCCTTTAAAAATATATTTATTTAATGGTTGTTTGAAATATAAATATTTAAATAGGTTTTCCCTATATATAAGAACTGAAAAATTTTAACATGTCATAATCCATTTTAATTAACCTCTAATATTTTTAATAAAACCTGGTTAGATACAGAAATTTAGAAATAATAGTTTTTAAAGCCTTTATAAAAGAAGAATATACATATTACACACAAAACAGATACTTTTCCACATTTTAAAATTTCCCATTTTTAAAATAATCATTTCAAATATACTTTTTAAAATCTATTGATCCAAGAATACAAACCAAAAGAATAATATACAACAAAATGAGGTTCCATATCAATAATGAGTAAAATTAATAATGAAACCAAAACCATACAATGGTGGCACAAGAGAAAATCAAAATAGGGAATAACAAAACATAAAGTATGGAAATACCCAAGAATTTTCTATCAAGGTATAAACATAATAGGGAACTCACCAGGCTCCAAATTGAATGATACTAGATACCGTTCATTCGATTAATCACTGGGGACCTATATAAAACTAGAGCATCCCTTCAAATTCCCTTTTTCAGTTCTCATTGAGTAAAAAACATGAACCTAGGAGGTAAATACTCTCCTAGGTCCCTAGCCACATAGTAAACATTAATCTAGTAAAACAAACTTCCACACCTTTCATTTAGCTATCTAGGTTTCCCATAAAATCCATCTGCTAGAGGTGAGAAACCAAGAATTACATCACAATATCTACAATAAATCATATGTAGTAAACCTCATCTAACCTCCAATTCCCTCACAAGAAATAGTCCCCTTAACATGATACATAACACAAATAATATTCAACATCCCTCCTCAGAAAAAAAAACAATATCAATCATAAAAAAATGCACACAGACGAGGGTTTTGCACTAATCTTGAAAACATCATTCATAAATTTCAAAATAAACATTTTCAAAAACAAATCTAATATACCATATAATTTTCTCCACTTAAAATTCCCATTCAAAAACATCTATTGACACCGTACAATGAAAACCACCCTTGAAATTATTGATGAAAAAATCATTTTTTATAAGAAACTATTTGATTACCAAAATGATACTTTATATGAAAATAACTTCATAAAACATAATGTTACCCTTTCCATGAAATGACTATGGATAAATTCCATTAATCATAAAATTTATTTGAAACAAGACTCCTAAGAATATTTATAAACACTTTGAACTAATAAAATCACATTAAATTTAAAAAATTAATTAAACATCATTTATCCCATGCGTGAAAAAATTAAAAAAAACATTAAAAATCCTCCTAGACCATCACATATATATTTAATTGATGAAACAGTGATTTTAAAAATATTAAGAACCCAATTTCATTTCAAATAAAGGATGTTAAAAAAACTTATCACAATCCAAGAGGAAACCACTAAGAAAAATGTTTTATACAATTATTAAATAAAATAAAAGAAAGGTGATTAATTATTTAATCTCTTAACATCTGAACCCACAAATTAAGCCCAACCTAAACCCTAAATTTTGGACTCCATGGCCTTTAGGGCTTTATGGAAAATAGATATTTATTATGATGAAATTGATTGTAATAAGAGAAGAGATAAAAGAGGATTTAAGGGAGTTATATTGAATTAAAACATGTAATAAGTGAAAAATAATCCCAAACTGAAAGGGAAGGGAGAGGATAACTTAGTTGGGAAACCACACATTTGAAAGATAAAAATGAGGTAGAAGAGGAGGAGAAACCCCATAAAATGTGTAGGGGTAATGTATAAATTTTACCAAATTAAAAAAAATGGGCAAATCACTACCACGTTGTGTTCCCATAACCCATGAAATGGTGCCCCTATAAAGATGAACCCGCATAACATAACTCTAAGCACTGTAGTGTGGAACTCTATGAAAAAGTAAATCCCTAACCCCTGAGCACCTAGTTAGAATAGTGTTTACCTATGACACATGGGATGGTTACCTTATCCACACACCCTCCATGACTAGACACAAATCCTACAGTATTAAGTACCAAATAAGGTTTAACTGAGGACCCCATATAACTCCACTATGGTTTTGTCTCATCTTATATGGTGAATTGTACCTATTATATGAAACATGAAGGTTCTTCCATTTGGGAACCCTCCATAGTGATTCTTAGTGTCGTAATGTGGTTATCCCCCTCACAAAAACCACCACGATGAAACCCTAGCTCCACAACGCAACCCCCTGAAAGTTCTGGGCGCAGCAGAAGCGCGTTGGTGGGTTTTCCCAACATTAATTTTAACGTTAAACAACGTTCAATCCAAGATCTGTCACGATTTAAAATGCCGAATCTTCAGAATAGAACGAAGAATGAAAAAAGAAAATAAGAGTCTTAGAACCCTTGAGATAGGATCATTATATGTTGGTTATAATTAATTTAATCAATTTATAAGAATTGCCTCGATGGAATTCTTTCTTCATTGGAGTCTCCAGTCACAATCTTATGATCTTTCGTTGTGTTGTAGAATCCAAGTACAGGATTCCTCTAGCAGGGATCCACAGGTGCTCCACGTATCTATGGATGTCGCCGAAGGGATATCCGGGTTCTATCACAGGAGAACCTTTGCTTCTGATGTCTGCCTTCAACTGCCTTGATCCGGTGGAGGATCTCGCTCTCGTAACTTGAAAGCGTTCTTGGTGGAAAAGGAATTCTCTCTTGGCTTGAGAGTATTTTCCAAATCCGTTGTGCACAACAATTGATTTGTTTCTATGAGAATAATATAATTTGGGATTATAATACTTAGAATATTAAAATGAATTAATTTCCCAAAAGCATTTAATCATTTCATTTAATTCTTAGTAATACCCCATGTCTTAATAATGACAGTTGACCATCATTATTACTTGACATGCGGCCAACATATTACATTTAATATCATTTAATTAAATAAACAATATTTTCTAACGAATCCCGAAAAAACAAACTACAAAGCGTGTATATAAATATACACGGCGTGTACTTTTATTTTTCCATTTTATTTATTTCCTCCACCATATTTATTAAACCTTGAGTAATGGTTGTTTATTTATTAAATAAATGTAACTGAATTACTCACCAATAAATATATATATATTATTTAACCCACAATATATTCTCTCGAATAACTAGTGTCGAAATAAATGCGATCAGGCATCCTTAAATAATTTTAAACCACAGTTGGGAATAATATTTATTTAACTTGTTAAATTAATATTTAACTGAGATACAAGGACACACTTAGTGTGTGACCCTCTAGGCCTCTTTCTCAGTGGCATTAGGTGGAGCCTGCCTAAAGTCCAAGGTTAGCGTCTAGAAACATGCCAAGGCACCCATAGAGAAAGAAGTTAACTCCACAATGACATGTCACCTCCTACGAATGCTTACCATGTAATATAATCCCTTTGTCTCGGTATCTCCAATCAAGTGGGTTTAATGCTAGTGCCATCAACCCATGTGCTCGATTATTCTTTCTTTGACTTCCCGAAATTGAACTCACCCATAACTTACCATGGACATGGATTTATTTAGGCTATATCAATTCCATAAAAGGGCCTGAGATATCTACTTCTGTTATGGAACAGAAGGGACAAATCCTTTATCGCATTATCTATTAATGCAGTATTAATCGTGATGCACCCAACATATCCAACCTCAATGTGAACAGTTTGTCATCACAGTTTTCATCAATACATATAAGTGCGCGAGTTGAAATACCCATTAATAATAATCTTAAAGTCTAAGGACTAATAAGAACGTCTGCAGATAGGAACATCTAATGACACTATGAAATGTGGATTTCCTACTGGCAGGTCTCGTTCTTATAATATCCTCTTAGATATTACCAAGGGCGCACACCAGGAGAAGGTGCCTCAATGTTTTGTGAGTCCTCAACCCTAATGGAATGTATTATTTTTGTCCCTCAAATAACATCATATGGCCATAGAACATATATTCAAGAACAGTGTTATGGCACTTCCGGGTTCTCATCATAGCAGGGATCCACTATGACACATTAATGCAACAGCTGTCCTTAAGACATTATCACATGAATTGTCATGTATAAGAACAATCAAGAAGTGATAAGGAATTTATTAATTAATAAAGTACAATTAGTTCGTTCTAGGCCACCAACTCCAACAGACTCCAACTTGGACTAGAGCCAACTGCTAACAACCTTTAACCCACTAGCTCTCACATGATATTCATGCTTCTGCTGAGATAGGCCTTTAGTCATGGAGTCTGCCACGTTCTCTTCTGTGGACACTCTGCTCACTGCAACTTCACCCCTTTGATAGAAATCCCTCAAGAGGTGATACTTCTGGAGTATGTGCTATGTCCGTCGATGTGACCTTGGTTATTTTTCAAGAGCCACCGCTGCAGTATTATCACAATAGAGTGTAATGTGATCTTTACTGCTAGGCACCACATCAATATCTTGGAAAAAGTTCTGAATCTAGATGGCTTCCTTGGCTGCATCAGAAGCTGCTATATACTTGGACTCCACTGTAGAATCGGCGACAACTAGCTGCTTTGAACTCTTCCAGCTCACAACTCCTCCATTGAGACAGAAAACATATCCAGATTGCGACTTCAGATCATTCTGATCTGTCTGAAAACCAGCATCAGCATACCCTCTGATAACAATCTCCTCGTCTCCTCCATACACCAGGAACATATCCTTATTTCTTCTCATATACTTAGGGATAGTCTTAACAACAATCCAATGATGTTCTCCTGGATCTTCTTGATATCTACCTACGATGCTCAGTGCATAGGCAACTTCAAGCCTGGTACATAACATGGCATATGTGATGGATCCTATACCCGAAGAATATGGGATCCTACTCATCCTATCTTTCTCTTGTTGTGTCTAGGGACACATTTTCTTAGAAAGATGTAAGCCATGTGACACTAGAACCAATCCCCTCTTGGATTTTTCCATACTAAATCTCTTTAGTATCTGTTCAATGTATGTACCCTGACTTAGTCCAAGTAGCCTCTTGGATCTATCATGAATGATCTTGATCCCTAGAATTTAGGCTACTTCTCCTAAGTCCTTCATGGATAAATACTTGTTCAACTAGTCCTTAACTAACTGTAGGGCTAGTACATCATTTCCAATAAGCAATATGTCATCAACATATACCACTAGGATGACGACCGCATTCCCATTAAACCGCTTATAAACACATGGCTCACATTCGTTCTTAATGAAACCAAAATCCTTTATGGCTTCATCAAATCGAATGTTCCATGACCTGGATGCTTGCTTCAATCCATGAATGGATTTCTGCAACTTTGAAACCCATTTGGATTCACCTGGTGTCACAAACCCTTCTGGTTGTGTCATATAGACATCTTCCTGAAGGTTCCCATTAAGGAATTCTATTTTGACATCCATTTTCCAAATCTCGTAGTCATGGTAAGGTGATATGGAAAGTATGATTCTTGTGGATTTAAACATGGAAACTGGAAAAAATGTTTCATCATAATCAATTCCTTGACGTTGTTTGAATTCTTTAGCCACTAGACTTTCTTTATAGGTGCTAACTTGACCTTCCATGTCCAGCTTTCTCTTGAATACCCATTTTCATCCAACAGGCTTTACATCGACTGGTTTATCGACCAGAACCCAGACTTGGTTCTGATACATGGAATCCGTCTCATAATTCATAGCTTCTAGCCATCTTGCTGCTTCTAAGCTTTCTACTGGTTCCTTATAGGAGAGAGGCTCATCATTGTCCAATAATAATGATTCACCATCCTCGGTGACTAGGAAACCAAATCTCTCTGGTTCCCTTACCTCTCTTGTGGTCCTACGTAGTACTTGTGTTTCTGGAACCTCTTCCACGGGGACCTGTGGAACTTGTTCTTGTACCAACTCCTGTGTATCTTGAGCATCAACTTCGTCGAAGTCAATCTTTCTCCCACTATCCTTCTTGAGTATGTGCTCCCTCTCAAGAAATATGGCTTGTCTGGAGACAGTCACTCTCTTGTCTTCAGGGTTATATAGGTTATATTATTTCGTTTCCTTGGGATATCCTATAAAGATACACTTTGTGCCCTGGGGTGCTTTTTTGTTACCTGAGAAGGCCATAACAAATTCCTCGCATCCCTATAAACGTGTGTGTGAAAAATTGGGTTTCCTTCCATTCTATAACTAAGATGGAAATCCATTTTCCACCTTAGTTGGTACTCGGTTTAATGTGTATGCTGCAGTTTGTAATGCATATCCCCAAAAGGATAATGGAAGATCTGCATGAGTCATTATCAACCTCACCATGTCCAACAAGGTGCAGTTCCTCCTTTCACTAACACCATTCCACTGTGGTGTATAAGGAGGAGTGAGCTGAGATAGAATCCCATACTCCCGTAGATGATCAATGAACTCTTGGTTCAGATATTCTCCACCTCGATCTGATCGAAGTTTCTTTATCTTCTTACCAAGATTATTCTCTACTTAATTCTTGAATTCCATAAATTTCTCTAAGGACTCTGACTTATACCTCATTAAGTAGACATAGCCATATCTACTCAAATCATCATTAAAAGTAATGAAGTAAGAATATCCACCTCTAGCTTCTACTAGAAATGGTCCACACACATCCATGTGTACCAATCCTAGAAGCTCTATGGTCCTTTAACCTTGTCCACCAAAAGGTAGCTTGGTCATTTTTCCTTGTAAAAAAGTGTGATATCTATCAACTGGTTTTAGCTCAGTAGAGTCTAAATAGCCATCTTGGAAGAGCTTTGTCAAGCACTTCTCATTCACATGACCAAGGCGGTGATGCCATAATTGGGTGATTAATGAGTCATGTGAGTTTGTTTCGTTATCGATCGCCAACACATGGTTTTTGCAATTCAATACATACAAAAAATTATTTGAATGTGCCATACCATAACATACATTGTTCTTATAAAAGAGACAACCCTTATTTCCAAATTTGAAAACAAATCCATCAATATCCAAACAAGATAGAGAAATTATGTTCTTGGTAACACTAGTCACATAATAACAGTTATGTAAAACCAAAATCATCCCAGTTGGCAATGAGAGGTGGTAGTCACCAATAGCCAACACAGCCATCCTTACGCCATTGGCAGCTTGAAGATCCACCTCTTCTTTGGCGATCTTTCTAAATCTATTTGGTTCTTGTATTTGAATACAGATGTGAGCCCCACAAGCTATATCTAATACCCAATGTGTAAAAATAGAAATATTGCACTCAATAACGAACGCACCTTCAGCGTCCCCACGCATCTGGGTGTAGTTCCTCTTCTAGTGTCCATGCTTGCCACATGAAAAACACACTTCCTCTCATTCCTTTCCCTACCTCTGGATCTTCCCATCCTTGGAGGGACGGTGCTCGGGGGCTTCAGACCGTTTATAAGCCTTTGGCCCCTTTACCTTGTCCTTACTTTTCTTTTTCACCATAAGGACCGTGGGTTTGTCACACCCCATGTCCTTGTCAACCTGGTGAATCAAGGTCAGAAGCTCCGACAGACACTTCTCATTGCCGCTCATGTTATAGTTGACAATGAAGCATGAGAAGGTCTTGGGTAGTGATGATATGATGAGATCTGTACGCAACTCATCCGGGAATTTAATCCCTAAGATGTCTAGGCGTTCAATGTAGCCAATAATCTTGAATTCATTAGGCCCAACTAGTGAAAAATCTCCAATCTTAGTTGTAAACAAAGCATTGGAGATCTCATACCACTCCTATCTCTCATTTTCTTGGTAGAGATCCTTAAGGTGAGACATCATGCTATACGTGTCCATGTTTTCGTGTTGCTTCAAGAGCTCATTAGACATGGCCGATATCCTGAAACATTGGACATCTGTGGAATCATCCATTTGTTTCATGTAGAGAGATAATTCCTCATCACTAGCCTCTTTCCCAGGCGCAACTGAAATAGGCTCTTCCAGCACATACAATTTCCTTTCGTGGCGAAGGACAACGCGTAAATGCCTCTGCCACTCTTGGAAATTGGTGCCAGTGAGAAGGTTTTCCCTTTCGAGTATGGTTCGCAATGATATGTTTGAAGTAATTTTCTTGTCGTTTCTACAAATTAATATGAGAAAAAGTTTTAGTATTTTATTACAAAAATTGAGTCAAATAAATAAATTAATACATATTAGTCTCCCACTATTTTATCGAAATCCAATATCCCTCACCATTGACTTTGGAATATTCTGTTGCGTGAATATTCTAGTGGCAAGGATCCATATTGCCCTTCGCATTACCCCAACTAGGGTTGGTCAAGCAACTTGAAGGGTTTTAGGTAGGCATTCCAAATGCCAACTGCATTAACTCGCAGGACCTTGATCCGCTGAGTGGACTCCCCAATCCTGAAATCCTTTTTTGTATTTCCTCAACCTTTGCCTCTTGGTCACACCAAGTCCTATTGTGGTCGTCAACCCTTGATGTGAACCAATTCAAGTAAACCCAAATCCTTGAATTAGAATTCCTCAATAATTGAAAGCACCCCAACTAGGGTTGGTCAAGAACTTTGAACTATGGTTTGATTCTAACCAATATTATGGAAGGTTATGCCGACTTAATATTTATTTGGAGGTATTTTATTCTTAAACGTAAATTGCCGTTTTATTATCTTTGATTACATGCATGTTAATATTAAGTGGGATATACTTAAGTGATTAACCATGTCTAAGATAATATTTACGTAGAAGCTGGTTTTATTTTAGTTCCATCATGCATGCTCGTTTAATTCATTAATTGTGTGATCATGAAAACACACTCACAATAAATAAACCATGCAACTGACAGAAATAAAAGAAATGGAATGATCATGAGCATTTCTATTTCTTATTTTATCTATCGGTTGATAAACTAACCCAAGACCTAGGGAGAAACACCTTGAACCTTTCGGGTTCGTGTTTACAGATTTCTACATGTCCACCTTTGTATCTCCTTGGATTGGTTTCACCTTGGCTCCTAACATGAGCCGCCTCCACTAGCTTGGGAGCTCCATCCATTACATATGCATTTATCTCACATGCAGGTGAGGGGTAAAAGGGGTTTTTACTTAAAATAATCCTTGGCCGCACAGTCCCTGCATATTAATGAGGAGATGGCTCGCAGTCCAACAAATTTAATTTAAATAAATAAATTAAAAGAAACTATTCACATACAAAGGTCTCAGTCTAGCTCATGATCATCCATACATGCAATGATATTTATGCATATATAAAACTAGCATTCAATTCTTTAATCATTCTTGTTTAAGATAAATCATGCTCAAATCAATTAATTATCTTTAATTAATCAATCCTTTTATCTTAAATCATTTTTCTAAATTTCCTTGAGATTCTCATCTATCATAATTTTAAACAAATAAATTCATTTAAAATTGTCCTTGTACATAACTTGTACCTTGGAGGCAACCCGGTGAATTCCCATTTATTACGCAGATGTTAAATTAAACACATATATATAAAACACCTATCACATGTTGTGCCTCAGCATTATGCCTGCACCATGGTACACATCTCAAGGTTTTGTATAATATAATAATAAATTTTCATAAATCTGTATAATTTGGGTGAGTACACGGCGTGTAGTCCCGACTACACGGCGTGTACTCTTCTTCACCGTCCATCTGAAGTACACGCCTGGGGACATGGCGTGTTTATGTACTTTAGAAATGTTCAGAGTACACGACGTGTTCTGTGGGACACACGCCGTGTAGTTTCCGTGTTACACGGTTTCCAGCCGGGCAAGCCATGTACGGGGTACACGGCCCAACCCTAACCCGAAGGGACTACACATCGTGTTCATTGGACCACACGGCGTATAATCCGGAAACTATGTGCCACCTATTTCTAGTCAACACATGGTGTCTTAAATTCTTAGAAAGAATCCAATACACGACCAGATTTGGAAGATCAGTCAATGAATTAAACCTAGACTACACGGCGTGTACTTCCGAATACACGTCGTGTACTCTGGTGTTGTATAGCCAGAAATGTTTGGCTTCTCCGTATGAGTTCCTCTATTTTATTTTAATCAAAATGAAAAGAAAAAATCATTTCTGGGAGGTGAACGAGAAACGAGGGAGGAGGAACGGATATCGATATTCAGATTTTCAGAAAGATTAAACTTGAATTTAAATAACTAAATTATTAAATGCATAAATTACCAACGAAAAAAACTAAATAATTATAATCAATGATATGACCCCCCTCTTATACCACTTGAAGGTTCCACGTATAGCAGAAGCGCATTGGTGGGCTTGCCCAACTTTAATTTTAACGTTAAACAATGTTCAATCTGAGATCCGTCACGATTTAAAATACCGAATCTTCGAAATAGAACTAAGAATGAAAAAGAAAATAAGAGTCTCAGAACCCATGAGATAGAATCATCATATGTTGGTTATAATTAATTTATTTAATTCATAAGAATTACCTCGATGTAATTCTTTCTTCATTGGAGTCTCCTATCACGATCTTGTGATCCGTCATTGCTTTGTAGAATCCAAGTACAGGATTCCTCGAGCGGTGATCCACACGTGCTCCACGTATCTATGTATGTAACCGAAGGGATCTCTGGGTGCTAGAATGGAAGAACATTCTCTTGCGATGCCTGCCTTCAACTGCCTTGATCTGGTGGAGGATCTCGCTCTCGTAACTTGAAAGCGTTCTTGGTGGAAAAGGAATTCTCTTTTTGCTTGAAAGTATTTTCCAAATCTGTTGTGGACAACAATGGCTCTGTTTCTATGAGAATAATGTAATTTAAGTGTTATAATACATAGAATAATAAAATTAATTAATTTCCTGAAAGAATTTAATCATTTCATTTAATTCTTAGTAATACCCCATGTCTTAATACTGACAGTTGACCATCATTAATACTTGACATGCTCCCAACATATTAAATTTAATATCATTTAATTAAATAAACAATATATTCTAACGAATCCAGAATAAACAAACTACACAACGTGTATATAAATATAAACGGCGTGTACTTTAATTTTTCCATTTTATTTATTTCCTCCACCATATTTATTAAACCTTGAGTAATGGCTATTTATTTATTAAATAAATGTAACTGCATTACTCGCTAATAAATATATACATTATTTCTCCCACAATATATTCTCTCGAATAACTAGTGTCGAAATAAATGTGATCAGGCATCCTTAAATAATTATTAAACCACTATCGGGAATAATATTAATTTAACTTGTTAAATTAATATTTAACTGAGATACACGGACACACTTAGTGTGTGACCCTCTAGGCCTCTTTCTCAGTGTCATTAGGCGGAGCCTGCCTAAATTCCAAGGTTAGAATCTAGAAACATGCCAAGGCACCCATAGAGAAAGAAGATAATGCCGCAATGACGTGTCACCTCCTACAAATTCTTACCGTGTAATATAATCTCTTTGTCTCGATATCTCAAATCAAGTGGGTTGCATGCTAGTGCCATCAACCCATGTGCTCGATTATTATTTCTTTGACTTCCCGGAATTGAACTCGCCCATAACTTACCATGGCCATGGATTCATTTAGGCTCTATCAATTCCATCAAAGGGCCTAAGATATCTACATCTGTTATTGAACAGAAGGGACAAATCCTTTCTCACATTATCTATTAATGCAGTATTACTCATGAAGCACCCAACATATCCTACCTCGTTTTGAACAGTGTGTCGTCACAGTTTTCGGCAATTCATCTAAGTGCGTGAGTTGTAATACCCATTAATAATAATCTTAAAGTCTAAGGACCAATACACACGTCCGCATATAGGAACATCCAATGACACTATAACATGTGGATTTCCTACAGGTGTGTCTCGTTCTCATAATATCCTCCTAGATATTAACAAGGTCGCACACCATGAGTAGGTGACTTAGTGTTTTATGAGTCCTCACCCCTAATGGCATGTATTATTTGTGTCCCTCAAATAAAATCATTCGGCCATAGAACATATATTCAAGAAAATTTTTATGGCACTTCCAGGTTCTTATCATTGTAGGGATCCTCTATGACCCATTAATGCAACAGCTTCCCTTAGGACATTATCACATGTATTGTCACACAGAAGAACAATCAAGATGTGATAAGGCATTAATTAATGAATAAAGTAAAAAGTAGTTGGTTCTAGGCCACCAACTCCAACACCCCGAACCTCCATTCAAATTTAAAAAAAAGAAATTAATATTATATGGTTTTGAATCCTTAGGCAAGGGAATGTCAAACTAGAATTCAGGCCATCAGATTCTCCAGGCCCTCATAAATTCCCAATGAAAAAAAGGAACCCGAAAAATTAAAATAACCCACAATTTAAACATTAAACCACAACAATTAAATGGGGATTATATATATATATGATAATCACAAAGGATGATTTGATGGAATGAGAAAAATCATTCAATTTTTCTATGACATGGTGGGTTAAATGAATATATTTTTATAAATAAAAAATGAATCTTAGATAGAAAATAATATTCATGGATTATATTTTGATGTTACTATTGTTAGTATTATTCGATGAGATAGAAATGTACACTATTTTCATTGATTATCACATTTTAGATCATCATATGGAGTGTTTGGTTAATTCATGACCTTCCAATTATATTACATAATAAGGATATTATTTTATATTTATACAAAGATTTTTAATTTTCTATATATGAGTCTTGTTGATTCCAATTATTCCATTAGAGTTAGTGATATTTCTATAATTAAATTTTCTTATAATGTTGAAGGGTTTGAAAAACATGAGAATATTGGATTTATCTTCTCCAATGATTCTCTAAATAATGGGATTGGTAGGATTCAAGAAATAATTTTTTTAAATATGATATTTTTTTTTTTCAAAATAAAACACACATGTGTAAAATAGTTTTAAAATTGGATGATTAATTTTTTATCACATGGCTTTTAAGATATATGAAGCCCTCTAAAATTTCTTATATAAGGATATATTATGACCATACATGAAAAGTATGATCAATAAAATAGAGTAAATTGAAATTGATTTTTATTTTATTCAATTATTGAGAGTGGAATTGTTAAAACATATAAAAATTGTGAAAAAAATTCTCTTTGTTTTTCAAACAAAGACTATTTTCATAGGGAAGAGAATTTTTTTAAGTGGAACCTCAATGATAATTTTTTAGGATCATGATCTTAAAGTGGTGATATTTTTTATGGAATATAATTTAGGGATGTATAAAAATTTATAATGTTGGATGTGTTTTTAGAATATATTTTTTTACATATTCTCTTTAACATAAATTATCACATAAAATTGATTTAAATAATTTATTTGATTTTTTTTGTTTAGGTTTATCTCAATGTTATTTTAATCCATCACATTATAGTGATTTTAAATGTTAAATGTCATTTTCTTTATTTACCTAATTTTTTAACAAATTCATTATTTCTATTTTTTGTTTGATAATGTAAATATTTCAAAGAAATTTCCATTCCTCCTATTTGACTCCCCAATAATTTTTTCTTAGTGGATAGATATTTACCAGTAAATCAAATTTTTTATACTTACAATATATCTTTTATTTAGATGAGAAAATATTTGACACATATTTATAATAATAGATTTACTATAGTATTAATAACACAAAAAGATATTCATTTAAATATAATAGTTGTATTAATTTATAATTAATGGAAAACATAATTAAAATAATTCATATTATATGAATATAGGATATAAAAGATGATAATTATTTTTATTGTAATGAATTTTGTTTTCTCGAGTGGTTTTTAAATTTGAATGAGGAGTTTAATTTCATAAATTATTAATTTTTTTGTAAAATTTGAAGTGTTTGTTTTAGGATGTTAGTTTTGGAAGGAGGAAGAGGCGATGTTTAGTGAAATCTAGCAAAAGACACCCTAAGGTACTCGATAATGATTCACCATGTACCTATTAGTTTAAGTAGAGGTTGGGGCTTAATGAGAACCAACCAAAAAGTGATTAGAGGTTGTAAGAAAGTGGATGATATACATTAGGTGTATGGTGGAAACCAATTGTGTCGGGAACCACCTCCACTATATCCCTTATTGGGATACTATTTAATATATAAGTGACCTCCAAATCCTGCCTCATATACACTACAGGGTGGAGAAAAGTTTTCAAGGTTTATAACACACAACATATAAGAAATTACCCTTATAAACCTTGAAAAAATATATAACAACCACCAATAAATATCATAAATTAATATAAAAATTATCCATAATCCCCATAATTTATGTAGTGTCGTACAGAAAATAAATATAATTTACCCAAGATAAAAAAGGGGAAAAATTATAATGAATAAAATTTGACACCAGTAAACAACCGCATAATGAGATTGTAATTTATAACCCAATCACTAACTATAACATTTAAATATGAGAAAATATATATATAGAATTAGGGGTGGGAATATAGGTATCCTCTGTAGGTTCCTCCTAAGAAACTCTAATGCCAATATGGATGAAGTATTATAAGTCTCATTAAATAAACATTAAAACCAACTTGTTACATATCCTAAGTCAACTACTATCCCAACCTCACTAAGGATCACTCACTGAATCAGCATAATAGTATTAATATTTTAATCATGGAAATATATCATGAGAATGTACCCTACACCCATTTACCCACTAATCTCGGAACCCTTATGTCATAAAAACATACATCTTAATACACACATCCATTCTACATATATATAACATATATTAAAAACACATAATATCCACAAACATATAACCAAAACTTCAACCATATGACCACAACCACATACCACATACTAATACCACATATCGTATACTAAAATAGAACCACATCACAACAATATCATAAAATCACCACCACATCACCACATCACAATCACAAAACTATATCTCTTATACACTATTCTGAGAAGAGAAATAAATAGAGGGGTTGTAGTACCCCTTTGTATCACCCAATTATTAGTTTTTATAGTTACACACAAATCCAAAAAACTTATATGGGTGTCTGTTAGGTTACCAGACATGCGGGTAGTGAATAATAATGAAAATAAATTATAAGGAATATATATAATAACCACACAAGCAAAACCTATGGTCCATTTATTAAAAAAAACTCTATAATAATATCCTATCACCAAAAAAACTGCATCATAAAACATACGTAATTGATTCCACCTCTTGTTGCACAATGAAAAAATGAAACAACCAAAAAGATATTCTAATTTAATTTTTTTTTGCAACACATTTTTATTAAATTATCAACCACATTATATTCATTACCCACATTATTTCCCATTATTTAAATTAAACCCTTCCATGTTTATAATTCAATCACTTTATATCATTTTTCACTTATTTCATTCATCATATTCAACACTTCAATTATTTATCACAACCCATTTCAGTTACACTTTATCTAATTTACTAATTTATTTCATCATGCCTTAATATCCCTAGAAAACTATGATATAATAACAAAATAAACTTATTTTACCATATCAAACCACCACTACAAAAAAAATCCAAAAATATTCCTCCCTATAATAAGAAACTACATCAAAACCATCATCATTACCACAATGTTCAAACAACAAAAAAAGACAACAACTTATTTCATCATTTATTCAAAATTAACTTTTTATTAAAGACTAAGATGGGTCTCATTGGAGGTGAAAGTGGTGAAGCCCAATGGAATCACTACATTTGAAGATATTACATTCCTATGGCAGTAACCTAATTTATTGGTAGATAATGAGACTATCACTAGGAATCCCTTTTCTATCAAATATTATTAGCTATAAAATTTATTTACATGTCGGTGTGACTAACATCCATGTCTTTCTTGATCATCATTTTATACATACTAATGTAAAATATAGGTTCAATGGATTTTTCATCTTACTATTTTGGATACCACTAAATTTTTTGAATCAGTCTCTACCTCGATATGAAAAAGTTATAAAACCTGGACAACGACAGGCCGTTGTGTATTACTCTTGTTTTTCCCTAATAGAATAAATTAGTATATAGAAGTTTCTAAAACCAAATAGCACTAAAACTCTATCATCACACACCAGGTCAACTTCTCTCATCACCCCATGAACCCAAAATCTATCAATGTTCAATTTTAGCCCAGATCTAGGAGCCCCCAAACTCTCCTAGATCCCTTGAGAAGTCATGTTTCCCTCTTCCAAATACCCAATGCTCTATGTAAATATCCTCCTAAAAATTCTAATGAACTCCCTCCATAAATAATCACATTAATTCCTAACACAAAAATATCAAAATAAAATCCATATTTCCATTATTATTAATTCATTAAATTTTTTTAATTATTCACCAAATTAGAGAATGTTTCATATAAAAACAATACAACTAGTAAATCACAACAATATTATTCATCAAAAATCAATCATAAATAATATAATCAATAACACGTAACATATGAAAATATATTCAACAAAATACTAAATAATTTGACTAAAATTTCTAAAATTTCATTAGTAAACATTAACCCCTTTACCCAATGAAAAATAAATCATGATAATTTCACATAAAACTAGTTAAAAAAAGAAAAAATATTAATCACCTACATCAAAAAAATATTTATTGATTTCAACACCGAGAAGAGAGGAATATAATAATCAAAGTGTAATAACACACAAACATCCTTTCACCAACTTATTAAACATAAATCCATCATTAATACCTTATCAATACTATAATAAAATCGAGAACCATCCACTTATATATCCCTTTAGATAAATAAAAAATAAGGAAAATAGAAATAATAAGAGGATCACCTTATAATGTTAGGACATTATTACATAAATTCAAGGACATAAAAGACCACATAGGGTGACTAAAATCACCAAAATTTAGCATATATGATTTATAGGGTTTATAGATATCCTATGGAATTGATTGAATTTCAAGAACCCACTTGAATTGATAGTAAAAATAGAAAAATAAACAATCAGTATTTAACACCCCCACATTATAACACAACATAGATCAGCTAACTTGGTATTAAAAATACATGGTAAAAATATCCATATATCTCCCCAATGCATCTTTGTTAATAATTTTTTAATATCAGTGTGAACAATATAAAATATGATATAAGGATCTATTTTATTATACAATTATTGGAATCCTAAATTTCAAACCATGGTTATAACCCTCCTCAAATATCACAATCATATTTCCAATTAAATTATAAATATCATAAAATACATCACAATTCCAAGATGAAGCACTATATTCTCTACACCACTGAATATAAAATCATCATGAAATGGTATCTCATTATAACATTATTTTAGTTCCAATAGAATTTTTACCTTATAGTTAACCTTTGTTCTACCATTCACCTACAAACTCACTCCCCACAACTCCAACATCTCAAATGTAAAATTAAATGACATGTAAAATGTATAACACTACACACCAATTACCCAGTTTCATGTTAACCTCAATTTTAATGATGGTAATTTCCATATTAACATGGTCATGTGATTTTGGAACTCAACATTTTATCTCTTTCCAGAAATAATTATATCTTAATTTCATCCTTATAATGAATCCCTATATCTCTAAAATAGACTCTAGTGTATTTCACTTCCTTTATTAAAATATTGATGGTTTAGTTATTGTTTATAATTAGGATGGTGTTCTAATAAAAAGCACTATAATTTTTTATAATGACATTAAATCTTCATTTTTTTTATTTTGTTCCAATTCTATTTTTCCTTTTATATTTTTGATAAATTCTGGGAATTCAATGAAAAATGAGTAATTAGGGTTCCAATACTTTTAAAAATTATCTGAATAACATGATGTAGGTGTTATTGAACATGTCGGGGGTTATAATTAATTATTTTAATATATATAATGAATTTGATGATTTAATTTTTTTTGTTATGTCTATTTGGCATGAAAATGATTATTACATCAAGAAGCAATTAATGTTCCATGTTATCGTGAATTATTTGTTGAATTACGAGTGGTTCACAAGTATAATTACTTTAATATTGTATTAATTATAATTATACCTTGTGATTTAAGTGGATTAATAGAGGAAAAAATATTTAAAATAAAAGTTAGTGCTATTTTTTAATTAATATGTTAAAAATTCAGCTATATTTTTTTATTGAATTATGAAATAGGTTATTTTGGTGGTAATTAACCATTTTTTGTTTTATGATGTTTTTTTTAAATTATTATGCAGCTTAATTTTTAACATCTAGAAAATAACCATAGCTTAATTACATGTTTTTCTATAAATATTACAACATTTTCACTCCCAATGCCATTTAGGGTTAGAGTTTTAGAGTATAAGAAAAATTACTAATTTAAAAAATCAAAAATTATTATATAAATAAATATTTTTCCCACTTAATCCAACTTTCTAATTATAATAATTCATAAATAAAGGTCAAAAATTCATCACCAAAACTTCATGTTCTACAACCCGTCTCAGGGAACCAAATCCCAATTATTCCATCTGATGTCTCATCTAAATCATTCTATCTACGGGACAGAATCCACCTGAATTCAAAAGTTTAGTTCTGTATTTTGACCATATCTCCCAATCCATATGTATAATGGATGCTAACATTGACACAGATATATTCAATAGGTCCATAAAAAACTATTATCTTTTTGAAAAGTCGTTATATGGATTTATACTAGTCCAAAACCGAGACACAAGTGGTATCTCAAAAACAGGGTGCTCAAAACCATGTTCCATTTTGGCTATAAAAAGGAACCATGGGCACTTCATTTGTATCTTAGACTACAAGGCCATGCTCTGCTAATTTGGAGACCCCATGGTTTACTCTCATCATTTATGAAGCTCAAGAGGCCCCTATCCTCATAGGTGTCAAGGATGATGGTGAAGTTCCACATGAGCCTCCTCTCAATGGCAAGCTAAACGGTGGACGATTATTTTGAGGGAGCTAGACAAACATGGGGGAGATTCTAGAAATTTATCTTCCAATCGTTTTCTTTAATTTGTGTTATAAATATTTATATTATTTTTAAACTAGATGTGCTTATCCTATAAATACATTAATTGTGTTATAATTAAATGAAACACTTTTTATCTCAATAGTGATTGGGTTGAGATTTCAAGTGGGAATATTGTATTGTTCTGATTAGAAAAGACAATAATACTGTTTATCTCACACATACATTAAATTTTAGTACTCTTTGGTATCCTTTATTTTCTATTTTCTATACCCAAACCTTGACAACATGATTGTTGTGTCAAGGGGTGGTTCTTTGAACATAATTTTAAGAGGCAAGAGGAAAGTCAAGATCTTGACAACCCTCAACCAAAGGGTTCCATTAAAAATATTTTTTTTTCAGAATGATGAACCCCACAAGATTTGTAGTGAACATTAAATGATCTCCTTATCTCACAATTATAAAACACCACCTTTATTTATCAACTATTCAACTCTTTAAATCAAGTCAATTTCTTAAATATGTTTTCAAAACCACCGCCTCTTTTATTCTGTTTTATTAAAAATTCACATTATAACCCACCAATGATCCTTGAGATATTTCCTAGGGTCTTACCTATAATATAAATCAACCTTAAAATCATAATCAATTTGAAATTTCATGAAAATTTGGTCAAATATCGTCATCTCTTCCAAGGATCAGTTTGGTTTTTCGTGCATGTTTTTTAAAGGTTTTTTGTAAATTCTGTGAATATTTATTTGTTTTATATTATAAATTTACATATATTTTTGGGTTCTGATTTATTTATTGTTTAGTTTCTATTCCTGATTCATTCTAATCTGGGAGATTTACCACATTTTGAACCGGAACCAGAGAGGATCTTGCATCAATGAACCCAAGAGGCATAAGAAAACCCTTTGAATGATATACCACAACATTAGAATTTTCAAAATCCATCTTCTTATAGAACCAAAATAGAACCAAAAATTAACAAATATGTCATGGTTGAAAATAACCAATCATTAAAAGAACTAGCCTCACCTAATGTTGATATCCAACCCAGTTATATTCAAAAACAAGGGAACCTAATTTTGAACTAAAATTTGGTCTAATTCACTTATTTCCATGATTTCATGGAATTTCTAGAGAAGATCTACATAAGAAATTAAAAGAATTTCATACTGTGTTTTATATATTAAAACTAGTAAATGTGGATGAAGAACAAGTTAATATATCGTAATTCTCATTCACATTAGAAGATACATCAAAATATTGGCTTTACTATGTTAATTTACCAATTAGAGGCTAGGCAGACAAGAAATGACTTTTCCGTGAAAATATTTCTTAGCCTCTCAAACTGAAACAATATATAATGAAATATATTGTATAAGAAAATATCAAGGGGAAACACTTCATGAATATTGTGAATTATTTAAAATATTATGTTCAAGTTGTCCACACCACCAAATAAACGGTCAAATTTTAATACAGTATTTTTATGGAGGTTTAATTCCAATTGATCATAACATGATTGAGGCAGCTATAGGTGGTGCACTTGTGGATAAGACCCCGATTTTTTTGCAAGAACCCTGGTTGATAAGATGGAACAGAACACTCATCAATTTGGTTCAAGGTCCAACGTACCCATTTGAGGTGTCCATGAGGTGAAAAGTACCGAATTCGAGAAGAAGGTGGACACAAATATTGAATAGTTCAGTACCCTTCTTTGAAAACTCGCTATTTCACAAGGAAACCCCAATCTCTTACTCCAATACATTATGTTATATTCTCTTATGACACCCACTGCTCTGACCTATGCCCCCAATTGAGAGAAACTTTTAAGTGTTGTGAGAAAATCTTTCGAGGCCACCCCTATAACGAACCATTTAGTCATGTACCATACTATCCATCCAATCATGGGTGGAAATACAAAAAAGCCTATAGTAAAGGGGGTATTCAAACCAACCTCAACAACAATGGAACCAATAGGGTTAGAGTAGTTATCCACCACCACCACCCAGAAATCCTAAACCAGCCCAAAGGCCTTTCCAACAACACCCTCCAAAACATGAGCCTAGCATAGAAGATATGATGAATCAAATGTATTCCAATAATATCCAATTTCAAAAAAAACCGAAGTATCCATATAATACCTAAATCCCCAATTAGGCCAACTAGATAACTCTTTGGTTGAAATTCAAAGTTATGGGTTAGGTAAACTACCCTCTCAACCAGTATTTAAACCTAGGGACAAGAAAATATTAGTTCCATCAACCTTAAGAGTGGGAAAAAAAATAAAACCCAAATTATCCCTCCATTAGGGTCATTTCTTACTGAGGAAAACGACATCCCAACTATTGAAGTTAGTCCAAATGTTGAAAATCCTTGTCCTATGAGAATCCCTTCCAAAGGAATGAGTGGTTATATTTATGAGCCACCTATCCAATCCAATCCTCTTCTATTTCTCCCAAGGGCCACCCAAAAATGAAAACAACCAGAAACTAAACTTGTTAAGGAAATCTTAGAAACATTCAATAAAGTTCTGGTCAATATTCCCTTGATTAATGTCATGAATAAAATTCCATAATACACATTGTTTCTAGAATAGATGTCTACGCATTGAAGAAGACTTCATATTGATTAAATGAAGATATTGGGGATGAATTTATCATCATTGAGAGAGCCATCACTTCCCACCAAGGGCAATGATTCTCGAACATTCTCAATTCCATGTACTATAGAGAAGTATTAATTTTCAAATGCTATGATTTATTTAGATTCTTCTATACATGTGATGCCTCACTCTATTTACTATTCTTTTGATTTTGGTGAACTAAATCCCACTAGAATAGTCATTTATGTAGAAAATTGGAGTACAACACACCCTTCTGTGGTGTTAAAGGATGTTCTTGTGAGGGTGTAAATTGTATTTTTTCCAACTGATTTTTATATGCTAAAATGGTATATGATAAGATGAATAAACATTCCCCAATTATAATGGGGATACCCTTCTTGAAAAAATCCAAAACCATAATTAATGTCCATAATGGTACATTATCTATAGAATTTTGTGGTGACATTTTCAACTTCAACATCCTTGATGCCACGAATCATCCTAATAAGAACATTCATCTCTTTCTGTTAATTCAATTTATGTACTCCCTTCCCCGGAAAAAATAATTTTTCATTCCCCCCAATCCCATTTTTGAGTTTTCCTCATTGATTGAAATGCTAGAAAATGAATCATTCATTTATTGTTGTCATATTCTAGAAAAATTCCATTCATGTTTGTTAATTTATGATTTCTTGAGAACTAAGGATCCAATGACCATCAATGAGACTGATTGGATTTTAAAATATCATTCTTCATCTGAGGATGATTCCATTGAGTGGTTAGATGAGATTAGTGACCCCTTACATTCACACACAATACCATCAATCCATAATCCACCTGAATTGGAATTGAAACAACTGCCTCAGGATTTAAAATATCCATATCATGAGAATAGAAACAAGATTCCCATCATCATAGATAGTTCACTCCCTCTTGATCATGAATTGTGACTTTTCAAAATTTTGAGGGAGTGTAAAAAATCATTGGGATGGGAACTTATGGAAATTCCTAGTATTATCCCATCAATTTGTATACATATTATTTTGTTAAATGATGAGGCTTAACCAGTGAGGTAGTCACAACATTGACTGAACACAAGCCTCCTAGTTGTTGTTAAATAGGAGGTAACACAATTATTTGATGTTAGAATCACTTAACCCGTCCTTAATAGCTAATGGGTCAGTCCCATTGATGTAGTTCCTAAAAAACCAGTCTTACAGTAATAAAAAATGAAAATATTGAATTGGTTTAAACTCATGTACAGAATAGCTGGCATGTCTGCATAGACTATCAATGACTAAACCAACATGCTAGGAAGGACCATTTCCCATTTCCATTCATTGAACAAATTCTAGAGAGTCTAGTGGGGAAGTCCCATTACTGTTTTATTGATGGGTATTTTGGATACTTTCAGATCCATTTTTTCCCTAATGATTCAAAAAATACAACCTTCACTTGCCAAATTTTCACATTTTTCTATTGAAGGATGCCATTTGTTCAACGAAATGTTTTGGGTACTCTTCAGTGACGTATGGGTAGTATTTATTCAAATTACCTGGATAACTGCATGGAAGTATTCAAGTATTGGTTCACTATTTATAGATCCTATTTTGATGAATGTTTTTGTAGTCTTGGTTTTTTCCTACATCACTGTATTGAAAATAAGCATGTATTAAATTAGGATTAATGTCATTTCATGGTGCGACAAGGTATAGTTCTTGGGAATGTCATTAATGGGGATGGTATCCATGTATATAAATAAATAGTGGATGTCATTTCTTCCTAACTATTCCAAAAAATGTATGGGATGTGTGGTTTTTCCTAGTTCATGTAAGATTTTACCATCATTTCATTCGTGAATTTAGTAAAACCGCACTCCCCCTATCCTGATTACTGCAAAAAGAAAAAGAATTTTTTTTGATAAATAATTTGAAAAATATTTTAATAAGTTAAAATAGAGTCTCACATCACCCCTAGTAATCCAACCACTTGGGTAAAATTTGACATTTGAGAACATGTGTGGTGCCTCTAACTTTGCAGTTGGGGAAGTTATGTCACCAAGGGTTGATCGAGCTCCACATGTCATTGACTTTGATTATTGTACACTGGACCATCCCTATGAAAACTACAGCACAACTGAAAAATAATTTCTTACCATTATGTTTTCCTTTGATAAAATCAGGTCGTATCTTTTAGGGTCCAAATTCATTGTGTTCTCAGACCATACAGCCTTCTGGTATTTCCTCAAGAAATAGGAAGCCAAACCATGTCTCATTCACTGGATGATACCCCTTTAAGAATTCAATCTAGAAATTAGATATAAAAAAGGAGCAGATAATGTGGTGTCTGGCCATATTAGTAGAATTCCCCCATCCTATGACATTGACTCATCCCCATGTATTATTATTAATGATTTGTTTCCCATTGAGAAATGGTACTGAGTGAAAGATTATATTCCTTAATATGCTGAAATTGTAAATTATTTGGTAGCATCTTGAATTCCTACTGATTTCAACAAAAACCAAGTTATTCCTATAAAACATGTGCCTTGTTGGTACATTTAGGATCACCCTTACCCTTGGAAAACATGTATTGATCAATTCCTTAGGTGTTGTGTTCCCGATAGAGAGTTTCAGTCATTCCTTATATTTTTTCACAATCATTCTTATATGGACCACTTTAGTCCCCAATGGACTACTCGAAAATTCCTTGATTCTGGTCTCTTTTGGGAAACACTTATTTGGGATGCCCATGATTTTTTTAAATATTATCCTCTTTGTCAAATATTGGGTAGTTTCTCTAAAAATGAAATTCCCCAAAAACCATTGCTATTTCATGTCATTTTTTAGGTTTGTGGTATTGACATTATGGGTCCATTCCCCAATTCCTTTAGCAACTTGTAGTTTCATATGGTAGTTGATTAAGTGTCAAAATGGGTTAAGGAGAAAACTACCAAGACTAATAATTATAAGGAAGTTATAGAATTTTTGAAACCCCATATCTTATATAGTTTTGGCTTACCTAGGTTCATCATCAGTGATCACGATTCTCATTTCTAAAACTGAATAATGCAATAACTTTTGTGTCGGTATGGGGTCGGTCATCGAGTTTCTACTGTATACCACCCATAGGATAATGGTCAAGATAAGGTGTCAAGTAGAGAGGTAAAAAAAATTCATTAAAAACGGTTCCACCCAATAGGAAACAATGGAGTCTTAGACTTAATTATTCATTATGGTATTACTATACAGGTTTTAAAACCCTAATTGGAATGTCACCTTATAGGATTGTTTTTTGAAATATTTGTCACATCCCTATGGAAATTGAGAACCAGGCCTATTGTGCCATCATACAATTCAATTCTAATCTTTCTAGTTCAGGTGCTCAAAGGATGTTATAGATTTAGGAGTATGAGGAAATTAGAAGAGATGCATATGAGAAATATAGTATTTATAAGGAGAGAACCAAGCCTTCCCAATACCATATCATCCTTCATCATCAATTCCAAATTGGGAAAAAGGTTCTCATCTACAATTCAATGCTAAAGTTTCATCCATGTAAGCTTTGTTTCCTCTGGTTTGGACCATACAGTGTTTCTAATGTATCTCTATTTGGATTTGTTCAGGTTCAAAATAAAGAAACTAAGAAAACCTTCATTTTAAATGGGAAGTGGCTAAATCACTTCCATGAATCCCTTCTGGAGTTCCCGATGGAGGATCTCCATGTTCATGAATAAACATACCAATGACACCCAAAAGTTTTTATCCTTCCTTCCTATATTATATTTTATTACACTGAGGACACTACATGTTCTATGTGTGGGGGGTTGTGTATATTCTTGGGTTATTTTGAAATTTTTATTACTTTTTTCTTATTGAATAGTATTGTCACTCTCCCCCTATATTATTCCTTGATTTTGTACTATAATTCTAATATTATGATGGAAAAAATATGACCACTTTAAAATCATTTAAAATCATTTTTCATTCTTGAGTCGATTGTGTGGAAAATTCCATTGCATTTGGAAAATGATTTTTAATTGAATTTCGATTTGGAATATTTTTCAGAATTTATATTTTCAAATCATTATTATGTTTTTAATAGATTTCCCATTTCTCATTTGTACTGACCAATATTTTAATCACTTACCTGAGAGACATTCTAAGCCCTTTATTGTGTATTATTCCTTCTAATCACTTTCTTAAGGGTCTTGGGTCATGTAGAGAATCTAAAACATTATTTGATTCTGTTTGAAGCCATAAGATTCATGTGTGATGCATTCATGATAGTGGCCATAATTTTTTGAAATTCCCTTTGAACAATTAACCTTTATTTTTGGCCACCTTGACATTTTATCCTTCTTAAGACTTAGGGACCATGAAATTCCTATTAGGTATCAACATTACAAGCTTATTTATCCCTACCTACCCATATCTTGTGTACACTCTTCTTTAACTTCTAGTAAGTGTGGGGGAGAGGGTATTTCCATGCGAATTATTAGGAATGAATCATTGTTTTTGGTGGATAGAATGGGTTCCTACAATCTCCTTGGGTAGTGGGTTCACAAGTCATATTTTATAATTGTATTAAAAAAGTTCCCAATTTATCTACAATGAATATTGTAAAAAAATAAAATATTTATATACATTGAAAAAAACCAGAACAAGGATAAAAAAGTAATGTATAAAAGAGGAATTTTATTCATTATTATTCACTGATTGGCAGTGACCCACACAAATATACAATGGGTATAGTGAGTTGGAAGTTATACACTTTGTGAGGGGATGAGTGTGTATATTCATTGTGAACAATTGTGTAATTTTAACATGTTTTGTACTTAAGAGAATAAACACTCCTCCTATACCTAATATTTTTTATAAATTAAATCCTACTAACCCTTGATCCACAAAACAACCTGTTTGAAGTTATCCTGATTGGAACACTAGTTTCTTCCGATAGAGAACATAGAATCATAGAAAGTATATGGTATGATCACATGATCTCTTCTAAAAGAGAATAACTCAACATTCATATGTTCCTTTAGTAAAGAGTGAAAATTTCTATGGGAGGTAGGATATAACTTGTTTCATGGGTGAACAAATGAAGTTGAACAAATTCGAATATGAGGGAAAAATTGATAGAAAAATTGATTTCATAAATGAGACATGATAAATTTAATTTTAGAAGAATCTTGGAACTCTTATCACCTTTTATTTATGAATGATACTATTTTATGGTATAAGAATTTTCCAAAGAGTGAAAATATTTAGGTGGGGGGGTTTGATCATACCACGATTCATTGTTTCATTTTCACCCTTACACCATTGTGCTAAACATGTTTTGTATTGAAAATTATAGAAATAAAAAAATTCATTTCATGTTTTATTAATTTATTTTATTATTATCACTGTTATAAAGGTAAATATCTCTTAGATGAATTCATATTTTGAGGAGGTGATTTGGAGACCCTGAAGATGATCCAAAATGAAAAGGGACAAACTGCATGGAATCTCATGGATATCTATCCACTATTTTTAAAATTACGAGAATTTTGGGATTTGAATTCTTATTCAAACCTTGTTTCCTTCTCTAAAACATCCTTTTCTATAACCCATCTCAAGTAACCTAACCCCAATTCTTCCATATGATGGCCGATACGAACCATTATGTCCTGGGGACAGAATCTTCCCGAATTGAAACGTTTGTTTCCATTTTTTGAGCATAACTCCTAATATATATGTCTAATGGCATCCCAATCTGACATGGAGATATTTATGAGTCCTACCAAAAACATTTCCCGTTTGGAAAATTTGTGATATTTCTGTATACTATTCCAAAATCAAGACAAAAGTGGTATCTCAAAAGCAGGGTGCTCAAAACCATGTCCCATTTTGGCTATAAAAAGATTACATGGGAACCTCATTTGTATGATCGACTAGAGAAGAAATATCTAACAATTTTGAGACCCCATGGATTATTCTCCTCATCCAAGAAGAATTTTAGGCTCATATCCTCATATGGGGATCAAAGATAAAGGAAAAGTTCCACCCGAGCCTCCTCCTCTAGATGGCGAGCTAAACAGTGAACGATCATTTTAAGGGAGCTACACAAACATGGGAGAGAGTTACAGAACACGTTCTTCCAATAGTTTTCTATTATTTTTGTGATAAATATTTCACTTATGTTTATCCTTTAATCTATTCTCCTCTGAATACAATTATTTTTTTGTAATTAAGAGATACACTTTTTTTCTCAACATCGATTGGGTGGAGAGTTCATGTGGGAATCTTGTATTGTTCAGATTGGACAAGACAAGAATCCTATTTATCTTACACATACATAAGATCTCAGTATTCTTTATTGGCCTTTATTTTCTATTTTTGATACCTAAACCTTGACAAAATTACTTTTGTGTCAAGGTTTAGTTCATTGAGCATCATGTTAATAGGAAAGAGGAAAGTCGAGATCTTGACAACCCTTAAAAAAAGGGTTCAATTAAACCATGTATATTTTTTTTGAATGATTAACTCACCTATATGTGTATTTAACATGAAATTTGTTCATTATATCATAATTCTAAAATCCCACCTTTTTTTATTAACTATTAAACTCTTTAAATCTACTCATTTTCTTAAAACTATTTTCAATCCCCCCCAAGGCCCCATTTGTTTCTTTTTAATAAAAATTCACACTATAAACCCCCAATGCTCGCTAAGAGACAACATATGGTCTTACCTATACTATAAATGAACCTTAAAATCACAATAAATTTGATGTTTCATGACAACATGGTCACTTCACCGTGAAATCCTACGAAAAACTTCTTTATTTCTCACTATCATCTTTTAGTTTTTCATGAATTCATATAAATATATATATTATCTTAATTTGTAAAAACCCCATTGTATTATTAGTTTATTATATTCAATTATTCAAGATATCAATAGTGAAAATAGGATCATGATGTGTGTGAGTGGATTCCTTGAGAAATCTTCCATGGATGTGCAATATAATTCATGCTTAGGTAAATAAGAATTTATTTATTAAGGAATTGTGAAAAATATATATTTTAAATTTAGTGCCAATTTTTAGACGTAGGTATGACATGAACATGAGGATTAACTATCTAGTGTAGGTAGGACCATAGGTCATCTCTTAGGTATGAAGTGACCATGTTGTCATGACACATCAATTATCATGCATCTTACATAGTTATCAATTATTTCAGTCCTCAATAATCAAAAAAATCATTTAATAGAATTTTAATCCTCATGTGGGTGTCATACCTACATCCCTCAAAATTTATTTCTCTCTCACATAATGATTTTTATCAGGATTTTTTCTCATTCCCAAGAATCTTTTGATCATCATATAATTATGAAATTTTTTATCTCTATACACTGTGAGACAAAAAAACATAATCAATAATCAATATATTTCAATGTGACTTGGTGGTTATGTGTTGGTGGGTATATTCATTTAAAAATTTATGTTTCAAAAGATCAGGTTGAACAACTAAATATTGATGCTTGAATATTTATGTGAAAGGAATGGAAATAACTCACTCAATTCCCCTTACAAGTTGTGAGATTCCATATCCCATTCTTGATTGACATGGGATATGAGTCAAGGAATACATATTTTGAATGAATTTATCCAATTCTCGTTTTTTCATAGATGATGAGATGGAAATAAAATACTGTGAAATAATGAAAATTCATGCCCTCAATTTTTGAGATAGACATGATTCATAAACGAAAGACGATGAATAAATCAAACTCATCTCCATTTTTTATTTTTCCTATTTTTTTCTTTTTATTTCATGTTTTTTTAAAAGTATTTTTAGAATTATGTATAAATAATAATGAATCATGATAACATCTCAAACTCTAAAAATTATAACACACACTTCACACACCCATCGATTTTTTAAAATCTTAATGAACTTACAGAAAAAACACCTTACCCTACACTCAAACGTCAAATATCCATTCAAAAAATATTAATAGTGAAAATAGGTGAGGAAATATTTTCTTGTAATGTGGCCTAAACATATAAGAAAATTTATGTATTATATGGGTTAAATAAGGGTAGATGATAACAAAAGGTCTCAAGTTAAATTTTTTGAGGGGTAAAGAAATACCTCAATCATGTCAAAAACATTTTATGAATTCGAAATATCTGAAAGAGAAAAATCACAAGTTATAGATCACACAACATGAATCAATACTCTCATGAAAATGATAAATGTAAAGAATATAAAAAAGGATTTATTAACCTCTCAGTTAGGGAAAGTTATTCAATTTGGAAAATACTAATTCGCATAACCTTCACAACCAAACAAATTTACTTAAATTAAAATATTGGGAATTAGGAAATAAAATTCATTCATTAATAATTCAACTCCTCATATACTTAAACCATTAAATGTGACAAAAAATAATAAAGTGTTTTGAATTTATAAAATTATTTCAGTTAGATCAAGATTAATAAAAAACATAAAAAAATATGCAGAATTATGAAAATCATGATAAATGGAAACACACACATCCAACTCCTAAAATGTAAATTTATATCCTCACCACACATAGTATTTAACTACCCATATGTTTAATAAAAATATATAATTAAAAGGATAATATAATATTAACTAATGAAAAATAAATATAAAACCTAAATTTATTTAAAATATTTAAAACCCTTAGTTAATCTCTTAGAAGCTGTCACTTTAAACCTAAGTGAAATTAAGAGAAAAAAATAATAAATTTAATGAAAATAATTTTAAAAAAATAAATAGTAATGGAAAATAATATTGTTTTGAACCATTAATTAGGTACGTGATTTTTACTACCTCTATCTAGAAGTTACAAATATCACTCAAAACACGATGGTGAGTGTGATTTTTTGTGATTTTAACAACAACATTATTTTCATTACAATGTGCACTCCATCACATTTTTTATAGAGGAATCCATTGATAATTTACAATAGGATTATTCCCTTTTCAATGTAGTTCCACATTAATGGTGGGGTATGGGGAAATAATGGGTCCTCTTTTTTTTACCACTATATTCTTGGAATCCTCATTAAATTCTAGGGTTTGATCAAGTATATATATAGTAGAAGTTTCAAGAAAGGTAAAGTTAGTTAAAATTTAAATTTGAATGAAATTAAATGTTGAATCAATGTAATAATTTTTCACTTCATTTAATTCATCAAAGAATAATATTTCTCCGAGCCAGGAAATTGGGAACTCAATCATGGTAGGGGCATAATATTCTTCTTCATCATTCTATAATGATATTAGTTCTTCATTTTTACCGAGTTGAGAAGGACCACATTGTGGAAACACGAAGTTTTAATAATAGAGAAGAGGAATATAGGAAGATAAAAATAGAGTAATATATAATGAAAATATATAATACTATTATAGAAGTTTAACCCCTATTTATCTACTCTAAATGGATAATTAATGGGTAACTCTTTTGAAAGTAAAGGGAGATACAAACTTACAAGCATGAGAGTGATGATTCTGGATATAATAATTGTACTTACAAATATTTAATGTTTTAATCCAAATAAATATAAAGATGTCATTCAGAAAGAAATATGTTTCTCTTATTAATATTTCTTAGAGAATCAATCACTATTTATTAAAAATATTTATTATCGATATTTTGTCCAATGTTGAGATCAATTATATCCCTCAAAAATATTGCATTTTATATGTGAATAACCTACACTAACACTCTTAATATAGGATAATCCTCTTTTAAATCAATACAAAATCCAGACTCCACCACTTTAATGACTTAAATATTGAAGGTAAAGAGTATATATAAACATGTAAGAAGTAAATAGTAGTAGTGAAAAGGGAGTGACACCAACCGAAATCAAATTATCCTCAACTGAAATGTTAAAATAAAATAAAGTGAATCATTGAATTATAATGAACTCAAAACAACATCACTACAACCTTAAAATAGTATTAAATCTCTAAAAATACTATATCGCGAAAATGACATTTTTTTATTTCAAATAAAATTTCAAAACAATATATCTATTATAAAACCTTCATAATAAAGTGAAAATTAAGATAGTCTCATTCTATGTTTTTTGGAAAATCCCAATCATATTGAAATTTAAATTTCCAAATTTTAAATACAATTATTATAAGATTATTCATTAATTCTATGTATTCAGATAAATCATTCTATATATTAATTTATAAATCAATCAATCACCATGAATATCAACGAGTAAATAAATAAGACATTAAAAATATATCAAGATATTTTTCAATCAATTATATTATCAATGATAAGAATTAAGAAAAACACTAAATAATTATAAGGTTTGTCAAATGATTTTAAATAATTACGAATAAAACCTCAAACATCTTCAAGAGAAAATAATGTGGATTATCCAATTCCCAGTAATGGGGAAAACCCCCTATTTATAATCCATTCACGTCGCTCTGACCTATCAGTGTGGCTCCCTCAACATAGACTATGCGACCCACTCTTTCTAGCCAACACAGATGACCCCAAACACCTTAGTGATCATAATGTGGATTATCCAATTTCCACACAAGTTGAACGAGAAACACTAAGGATGGAAGTTTTTGTGGCTCACTGCACTGGTGGTGGGACAAGGGCTACACTCACTTGTAAGTGAGGAGCTCTACTAGGTTAATGGTGCAATGGGAGTAGGGTTGTGTCGTGCGGTGAAAAGTGGATCTTTAGGCGCTAAAAAAATAAATTGGTGAGAAAATGTTCAAGAATCGTGATTAAAGAAGAGTATAAGTAATCACATAACTTATCATTTGAGAGGATTTATTTATTTGAGAATATCAAGGAAGAGCAGTGAAAATTATTCAGTTCTGCTAGAGCTTCAACAATGTGAGGGAGGAGGACCATTTTAGGGTTCTATTTAAAATATTTGGAAGGCTTTTATGAGTGCTTTCAAAAAATCACTAAAAAGAGTGGATTTATGAGCACTAAAATAGTTAGCACTAAAAAAATGGATCTTTATCAACACTTTTTTAGTGATGATAAAACATTTCTTTATCAACGTAAACTTTTTAACCTCGTAATGATACGTTTTATTAGTGCTTTTTTTGTATTGATAAAGTCTTAATTTTAATAATAAATTAAATATAGTCATAAAATTTAAATGTATATAGTTATAAATAAAAATTTAAATAATTAAAAATAAGTATTTATAAATATAATGAAAAATAAATATATTTATTATTTAAAAGTATTTATTTTAATTTTATAATTATTTATTTATTTATTTAATTAATTATAATTATAATTATAAATTCTAATATTTATAAATAATTGTTTGTAATTAAAAATATATTTACATAATTTTATATATTAATAATATTATACATATATAAATATATTTATTAGTATATAAACATATAGAATTATAATTATTGTAAATATATTTATTATAATTTTACAATTATTTCAATATAAATTAATTTATTTATAATATAATTTAAAATTTTAAATGTAAATAAATATAAATAAATATAAGTATAAGTCTATTAAAATAATTATAAATATGTATTTATAAATATATTTATAGATATATAATTAATATTATTATTATAAATATATATATATTTTTAAATATATTTATATGTATATATATTTATAAATATAAATTTAAATAAATATATTTGTAAACATATTTATAAATAAATATATTTGTAAAAATATTTAAAAAAATTATATAATTATAAATACTTTTATATCATTATATATATGTGTGTAATTATATATATATAATAATAATAATTAAATATTAATATTAATTTAAATATATTAAATATATTTATTATATCAAGAAAATGTGATTCGAGGTTTTTAGCCCATGGTCCTTAAATTTATTGAAAATAAAATAAACCCAGTGTAAAAGGGGAGACGGGAAATGAAATCCATGACTAACCACTACACAATGAGAAAGTCATTCATCTATTGGAATGGCCACTGCCCCAACCTCACATATGGCATTCCCTCCTCCATATTTTTGGCTATTTTCATGTGTCATCCTCTATATGAGGATCAATATTGTCACTCGAATGGGTGGGATCCTCAAGAGGTTGAGGATACTGTTATCTTGAAAGAGCAGAATTACTCTTTACCTTGACAGTCTTAATTCAAAAGGATTGTCCTTCTATATGGATATCTTTATGACCATTTCCAAATTCCTCACAAGAAATCTCTCGACTATTAGACCTATTTAAGATTTCAATTATAGTAAAACCATTTTTACCAATGTTTGAAAGAGTCAAAACTGTGTCATGAGAAACAATTGTATACCCTTTCACACTCTCTTTAGAATGATTCAAATATCTAGCTTCTACCATTTTAGAGGACCGCTCCAAATAATGATAGGCCCCTCACCCCTTCCTCATCTCTCATGGGGTGAGATCTCCCCTCCAAAGAGGCATCAAGAAGAGGAAAGTAATTGCGAGTGACCTGGTTTTTAAGACTAGGGGAAACACCCATCTGATCTTAGATATCTCCATATGCTAAGAAACCCTTCATATCAGTCACATTTTTATTAGAATCACTAACTTTGGTAGCTTGTGTGGTAGAGTTGGGCCTTTCAGTCTCTTTGGGAATACTCCCAGCATCATATTGCTTCATGGAATTACCTCTCAACGAAGTTTTAGCATCAATATTTTTCATTCCATTGTGATCTCTTGAGGATATTATTTTTTCCTCCCTCAATTGAAAATCTGTAAAAAAAATTATGAATTTTACCCTTATAAATAATTTTACTAAGCCTCTAAACATAAGAGGACTCCTACACTACATCGGCCCATGTTCTAAAGCCCTTCCCTTATTCATCTGGGAAAACCTTGTAATGTCCTACTTCACGAGATGCCATTACACCCTACCTCTTCTCCTCCAACAGAAACCTCAATATCAACTCCTATAGAATCAATTAGACGTGATCCACAATATACTATTGTGCCAACAACATTCCCAGGCCTAAAATATTCCTTTTACCTATAACTAGATGATTCATGGCCCTTTAAATTGTAGAAACAATACAAAATCACTTTTAAGACACGTCTCCATGAAATGTCCAATAGCATGGAAACTATGGAAAGAAAAAGGTAATTTCTTATAATTTATAGTTAGATCAAAACTCACTTCTAATGTAGACAAAACAACATTTTAAATGCACATGGAGTTATGGACAACCTCCCCCCAAAAAAGGGAAAAGTGGTCAAATCGTGTTTCCTTCATTGCTTGATCATGTTTGATGGGATTCCCAATCACCGTGGTAATGTAAAAAAGGAAACATTGATTCCAAAAAATCCAATTCAAACTATAAAGAAGTAGACTATAAAAGATATTGAAAAAATGGATAATAGTTGTTAATTACATAAATTGTTAAAAAAATAAAATATGGATATATACCGAAATGGAGATGAATACATATTGAAAATATTAAAACATTTAAAATAAATATGTGCGTATACATATTATAAAATGATTAAATTCTAATAAACAATAAAAAAATTTAATTATAAAAATGAATAATTAAAATTTATAGATTAAAAACATAATATATTAAATATATTATGTTACTGATTGAATATTAAAAATTAAATAAAATACAAAAATATTATGTTTGTATATTTCTATATAATATTGCATTAATTATGTAAATGTGTGTGTGAAATTAATGTGTGTGTGTATATACAACACAGCTTTAATACAAGTTAAATTGAACAATTAAATTATATAATATGCATTGTTTTTTAATGAAAGAAATAATAATAAGAATGAAACAATTTAAAAAAGGAATAAGTTTTATTAATTATATTGATTATTAAAACAACTGAAAATGAATATTTATAATACACATGTTAAAATTAAAATGAATTCATATTAATTATATAAATTACAACTATATTAAAAATATTAAATTTTTCGAGTAAAAATGTATAACTATATATTAAAAATGGATAAAATTAAAAACATATTTGACAATAAAAATTTAGAAATGAATAAATTAAAAAATATTTAAAAAATAATTGATATTTTTAATGTATAAATAATATTAAAAAGGAATAAATTCAAAAAAAAAGGTAATAATTATTATATATATAATAACAAATAAAAAATAATAAAATTTACCATTTAGAAACATAATATATATTAAATATATTATGTTAATATATATAATTCTAAAGTGAATATTAGAAATTGAATAAATTACTAAAATTTATTGTGTGGGTGTGTTATATATAAAAATTAATTCATTACATATATGCATGCAGGAAATCAATGTAACACAAGTTTGATATATGTTAAATTGAAGAGTAAAATTACATCCAATAAAATGTCTATTACTTGACATAATTAGTCAATATTTTTAATTAATATTAATTTTCAATTATAATATATTTTTTCACTAAATATATGACTTATTTAATGTATGAATTCATATTTCTTATTATATTAATACTAGTTTATGAAATATTATATATACTGATATATATATATATCTGAATATATTTATATATTAAAAATATTAAATATATTAATGAATAATTATGTATAAAAACCATTAAAAATGAATGAGACATTAATATGTTTTTAATTATTAATGTTTATTCATTTTTAAGATTTAATATTAATATATATTATTTATTACTATTTATAATTAATAAATATATTAATATATTAAATGTGTTTATTTCTATTAATAATTGATTCATTAATAAATTTTTTAATAAATTTTTAATTAAATCATTTTTAATATTTTTGTTTGACCATTAAAATTTGTCCACTTCATATATCTGTATTAAATATATACTATTTATTTTTTAGAGAATGAGAGATTAGAGAAACAGCTTCGGGTGACTGCGGAACCATGGAGGCTCTTAGGGCTCATCAAGGAAGATTGATTTTCCATGCGATGTTGATTTTGACTTGATGGTCAGGGGACCAATCCTCAACTCTCCATATTTATAAAATTCATCTTTGATGGGCTAGGAAAATAAACCGCATCTTGGTGGAAGGATCATCAAGATTGATAGTGATTTTGGGGGTTATTTTACATCCTTGAAAGGAAATGTTTTGAATAGAATCATCAATACTAGTAATATCACTCACATTAGGACTAATCAAGAAAGAATCCCATATTGATTTAGGATTTTATAATTTTCAATTATTTCTCGTTTGGTTTTACCTTCGATAAGTATATCTTGGAAAGTGATTGATATCGTATGTTATCTTCTGACCATTTATGGATTAAATTAATGGAAGTGTATTAAAATGACGAATGTGTAATACCACCAATTTCTAATTTATAATGAGAAAAATTGTAAATAATGGGGATTTGGGGCGATTTACCTCAAACTAGGGACACTATTAATTCAATATTGGGGTATACATTTCAATAGATTTGTTTTCAGAAACACTTTAGTTTAGGTTGGGATTCATATATTTGTATTGAATTGTATTTTATGACACCCATGCAGTTTTTTATATTACGGACTCAGTTGTGGGATTTCTCCTCATGGTTGATAGGGATACTACAAAATCTAGGTTCTTACATTTCACCAGATTATTAGTGGAGGTGAATTTTAATTCCACCCTTATTAAGAAAGTGTTTCTTTCTACTACTGAGGATGATCATAATTTAATATTTTCTATAAGGGTGTACCTCTCTTTTTCCCACATAGAAAAGACATAGGTCACTCTAAATATAAGTTTTTTAAGGATAATTATTGTTTTTTTGGTCAAATAAGGTTCATTCTCATAATAATTGTAGGAAATTTGGGAATGGATTTAGGCTAGGGGAAGGTATTGTCTCACTTAATGTTGAAGATGGATCTTTGCATGCTCAAGGGGAGGATCTTGGCATGGTCCATCCTATCCTAAATGATCAACTATATATTTCCATGGTGGTTAAGGAAATAGTGAACATTAATGTATAGGATGGTGTATCTTCTCCCATGTTAAAAATGAATGGCCATGGTCTGAAGTTCTCTCAAGATGCACATCTCCAAACTATGGATGTAATATTTTATAATAGTACAAAGCATCAGGATGCAATGAATATTTTCCTGGATACACAGGATAAGGACAGAAAAACATGGGCTTAAATTATAAAAGAGACTTTTGATGATAATTTAATTTAGGAGGGTGAAATTCTTACTCAATAGTTTTTTGTATTTTTATAAATGTAGGAGAAATTAATCACCTCAAGTCGCTAAGGCAAGAAGAAGCTTTATGTTGAAGCTCCGGTGAGAGGTAAATCAATGAATCAATATGTTGTTTGGGGTATTGTTAATAGAGATGAAGGACCTACAACCACACAAGGTACTAAAGCTAGTGATGATAATAAAAATGGTATTGATGTAGAGGTCCCACTAGAATCTTGTAAAAAAAATTAGCCTACTTGATATCATAAACCGGAATTCTATTAGTAATGTTTTCAATAAGGAATTTTGAAATTGTAATGGGTTTATCTATATTGATTGACATTCTATAGGAATTAAGACTATCTGAACAAGAAACAACTCACACATTAATGTATTATTAGAGTGCTCAAATCTCATTGGAGAACATGATCCCCAACCTCTTGAGAATCCCACCCCAATGGATGAAAATATTGGTCCCCAAGTGGATGATGAGATGTGAAAAAACTATAAACATAGAGGAGGGTCCATCGTTAAAAAGTTAGGGGTGGTTTCTGATCCCATAATTTAATATTATTTTCTTATTTTCTAGGTATATGTCTTCTTTTCTCTTTGTGCAGTGGATTTTCACTAACTCTCTTTTCCCTTTTCTCTTTATACTTTTTGTTTATTTTTCTTTCAATAAATTTCATGACCATGTGTTATAACCCATGTTTTTCTCTGTTTTGACTAATATATATTAATTATTAATATTTATAATTTATATATATATATCTATATTCATTTTATTCATTTTTATTAATAATTATTTAATTAATAATTAAAATAATATTTTTTAAATTTACAGATCTTAAATATTTATTTGTTTAATTATTTTAATTTATTCATTTTATATATCTATATTTAATATATAATATTTATTAATATTTATATATATATATATAATTTTTTATTAATAATTTAATTAATTTTTTAAAAAAAATTAAAATTTATTCATTTTTAGTTTTTATTTTTAAATTATTTCAATTTTTAATATTTTTAATAGTTATAATTTTTTATCAAGGTATACAAAAAAAACTAGGGGTCATGTATAGGCCTACATAGAATGGTGGTTCAGGCCATGCGGATAATGTATAGGCACATATGAAAAGGTAAGTCGAGTCGTGTATAGGCTCACATGGGAAGGTGGGTTGGACCATGTATAGGCTTAGATGGGGGGAAGGTGGACCAGGTCGTTTAGGACCCATCCCATGTAGCCTATGTATGTAGACGTGTATACGGGTGTCGATCCCCCACTATCATGGATCATTTTTTACTGGGGTGCCCAAGATTATAATGTGAAGAACTAACAAACACAATGTCCGATGTGGGGTGGTTTTGTGGGACATCCCATTACCAGGGCTAGATAAAGCACTGATAAAGACCACCCTTTATTAGTGAAAAATGAAAAGTTCAGATAAAAATTACCCTTTATCGGTTCTTTTATTTAGCACTGATAAAATCCTCCTTTTATGATTTTTATTGTTTATTACGGAATAATGAAACTGCTATTTATTGTGGGTTTTTTAGTAGTGCTTGTACAATAGAATCTCACATTATCTTTCTTAGACCCTTTAGTCCGAACGTCATGCACATCACCTTGATATTCTCAAGAGTATACATGAAGTCGAAAATCCGATCATTCTTGTCCAGTCAATCCTCCACCTCTTGGGGATAATTATTACCCTTAATGGATGGTGGTTTCTCATGTAATAACTCTCATGATCGTTCCCATTCTCCCCTAGCTCATGGGTGTACCTTAACAAAAGTATTTTTGACTTTTGGAACATTTTAGTCCATGACATGAACTGCTCATATGACAGCATCCCTAACTGTCGGATCCAAATGAATATTCAGTTAAGGATATACTAATACACCCTATTGTGGGACTCATGGAAGAAATCTCGAAGGAATATCACTACACACAAAAACCAAAATAAATTATCAGACAACTAGGAAATCTCAATTCAAACCAGAGAAGCATAAGTAAAAAACAATGATTAAGATGAAAAACTCCACATAGATGACACATATCACTAAATTACATAGTAATATGAGTCTTTTCATGGTAAGAGATTTCCAAAAACTCATTTAAACCTATCAACCATGTCCTATAAATCCTACATCAAATTTACCACCTTCCCAAGACTGAGCCTAACCATGATGAGATACCAAACTGTCATGAACTGACCCATTATACCCCCACAAATGGGCACTCGGCCCTGTCTGTGGCATAGTCGAAGGGCATTCTCGATCCCCATGGGTTGGTGACTAGTAACCGATCATCAAAACATAACTAGAGGGAATGATTCATCCCATCCTGAGGCATAAAACATGTAATATCTATAAATAGTGTATGGAAACACAGAAATAAAAAATTGGAAAAACTATATACCGTAACTGAAAGAAGATAGTGAAAAACGTTACAAGTCAAGTAGTAAGAACAACCCAATGTATAAACCCAATAATAAAAGATAATTAAAATAGAAAATTAATACTCTATGTGATATCATGGGAAAATACCACTATCTCATCGCCAAAAACCTAAAATCAACTGACAAAATCAACAACACCTCACTATGGCTCCTTGCCTTTCCCTACATCAAAAAACATAACCAATCCACACTCCTACAAAGGGGTGTGCAATGGTTGAGCTAACAGGTTCAATAGGATCTCACATAGGTTTTCCATAATAAGTCTCTTTATAAAAACAAAACATGATCAACATTAAATAAAACAAGGCATGAAAATCTGTTCAATGATTCTTATATCAAAATCATGGTAAAACATTTCCCATTTTCCAAATTTTAAAATAATCCATGTAAAATAGTTTCAAATCATTTCATATATATCAAATCCCGTAATAAAATCCAAGAAATATAGACTAATGGACAGGTATATCACACCAAAGATCACTATAGGTTAGGATATCAAGGACACTCATACCCAAACATAGAAAAATGCTTGAAACAGGCCCCAAGACATATTCATTGAATCTAAAGAACAGAGGAACACTGCTTAAAGTGAATCACCCCAAATTTTATAACATGTCCCTATGAAACGTGGCCTAGGGATGGTAGGAACATCACATGAGTGAACCCCTTGATATAATCAATGGGAGAGGCCTAGTATTACATCTTCCACATAAGTAACCATTTCTTCCCATGTTTTACATTTTAAAAAAAATCATTGAAACCATTCTTTAAAAAAACTCATAAATATATTCCACAATCATTTGAAAATTCCATTTATGTTTCCCAAAATAAGGTGAAAAACATATTTTCTCAAAAACCCATTTCCAGACACACAAATCAAAAAATCATGCAAATTTATTTATAAAATTATTTTTAAAACCAAGGAATTCAGGGTTCATCAAAGATAGACAAGAGATGGAACTACCTACCTCAGACTCAAGTCTTACACCAAAATATATGGGATTAACAACTACTAAAATGAATCAAAAAACAACAACAGAGGCCCTATGATTGATTCCCACATCATAGAACCAGTTCAATAAGAAAATCGGTTGGTGGAGAAGATTAAAAAACACATACCTAAAATAACCCTCATGTTGCACCAAACCAAAAAAAGATTAACCCCCAAAAAATATCACATAAAAGATCTATAAATATCAATAAGAACATCAATTCATGATTAAAATATCCTAAAAGTTTATGCAATAGCACTTCCATGAGCATTTGCAATGAAGAAGTAGAAAGATCTCTTACCTGGAAAGATGAAACATAAGCATCGTTATGTTGAAGAATCGAAAGATGAAATTTTGAAGGATAGGAGATAGCCAAAATTACATGAGAGAGGACCTGGGTTTTGAGAGGTAGTCCTTTACATCGAATAAGATAATAATCATACGTAAAACATGATAAAAATCAATGATCCCAAAAAAATCACATTTTAAAACACTTTTACTATGTGAATTCAATGATTTACAAAATACACCAAAAAAACAAGTCACCATAGGTTCAATTAATCCCTATTGAACTTTTAATTATATGGAAAAAGTTCATGGATTGTGAATTTTTGACACTCTAACCTAGTTTAAGGTCTCTTCCGGGCAGTGTATTCATGTCGTGTAACCACTTCACGACATGAATATGTCTTGCAGGCATTGCACTATAGGTATTCCGAAAAAAAAACCCAAATCCACCTCCAAATATCTCTAAAAACAAATACAACCCTAAAAAACCTTTCAATAATTTATACCTAGACTCCATTAATTCAAACAAACATAAATATTTAAATTTAGGTCATTTTTTCGGAAAAATGCTTTCCATCCATGAAAGAACAAAAACACACCAAAAAAGGAAACAAAAAGGAAATTTAAGGAGTAACTAAAATAAGGTAACGCTTTGTTACATATCATACTCTATATGATTTAATTATAAACCATTATAGCATTTTTATTAACAATTTATTATTAAAATAACAGATCTGGGGGAAATCTGCTACATTTTCTTGTATGTTTTGGTCTGTTACTTATGGTCATTATACATTGATCCTAGTTCCATCATCATAAAAATGCTAATAATGATATAAATGTCATATATATTCATTAAATATATCTTTATTTCAATCCATATATTGTATAAATGAAAAATGGATCACATCGCTTCATAGAGGTTGTAGTCTACACATATGCATGACCGACGTTATGGGTCTCAAATGGATTGGAATGTAAGAATTAATATATTTTATTTTAATTTTAGGAGGATATTTATATCATAAATATCATATATATTCATTAGTTTCATCTTTATAACCATCCATGTAATGTGGTGATGAAACAAATTACACTGTTACGTGGAGACGGTAAGTCGTACGTATGCACGAGTGATTGTTTCACTTTTCCTAGGATGGAAAAGAGAAGGAAAATGGATTTTAAAAAATAATAATAAAATCAAAATATATTTATTTTATAGGGTTTTATTATTTTATTATGGTTAAAAAATATTTAATGGAAGTTGAGGAAGGAATAAATTTGAAAGAGTTGGTAAATATGATTTCCACTTCATTAAAAGAGCTCCATTAGATAATATCTTATGGGACATGTAGTAGGTCATTAAGAAATAACAACACCTAAAAAACATGGATACATATGTTTATAATAAGTTTTTAGACGTTTTGGTTAATCTATGATACTCTTGGTGGTGTATAAAATAAAGAAGTGTTGATTTCTTTATATAGTGAGTGAAAGGACACATACAGAATAAATAAATAAATTTAAATATAATAAATTCATCTTCATTTATAATTGGTGAAATTTGGAAATTATTTAAATTATAAGACAATATATGGTTTAAATAACTTCAAACAATAAAATTTTGATTGGTTTTAGTTATATTTTAAACCTTATCTTTTGGTGTAACTTCTTTGTTAACCGATTTTAACCCTAACCACGATAACACCTTTCTCACTCTTAAGGGTTATAATTTTACTTATAAGATAAAAATTGGACAATAATTTTCAAATATATGATATTGTATACCATATATTATCCTATTTTACCTCTTTCATGATTTTAATGGTTTTAAATAATTTAATAAAATTTTATTTTTCATAAAATTTCAGTAATGTTATTTTTGACACTATTTGTTTAATTTGAATTTAATATCATCAAAAGAAATATAAAATTTGAATTTATGTTTTAAAAAATATCTAATATTTCATATATATCAAAAAAAATTATGGTTCATTGTAACTCACTCAAAAAGTATTACTTCTAGTGTTTTTAATATAATTTATCCTATTTTTTCTCTTAATAGAATTAATACTAAATTGGCAATGCATAAGAATTTAAGGTAATTATATAGTAAATAATAATTATAAATAAAACATAATGAGAAAAAAAATATTTTATATTTAATATAAACATTTATAATGGAACTTTAATTGTTTTATCATTGGTAAAAAAAATTAGAGTTATTAAAGTCAATAGAGTGACACTTAGTATTTATTATTTTCTTAAATTAATATACAGGTCCTGATAAAATAAATATTTCTAAAATTTTCCATATATTTGATATGTGGATTAAAATGAAAGAAATAATCTCAAATAATAGGATAAATACAAGGGTTAGGGTCATTTTTTAGTCTCTATAATATTTTTTTTAATCATTGGTAACCAATGTACCCTTACTTTTGTGACAATTATATACTATGGTTAGTATTCATAATGACCAAAAATAAAAGCTAAATATTTACCAAACATTGAACTCCTAATTATTATTTTGGGATTCATTTTTTTATATTAAATTTATTCAAGTTGTCGAAACTAATTTAAGATTACAAATACAAAACACAACAAAAATAGTTTTTCAAAAAAATCTATTTTAAACTAAAAAAATATTTTTATATAAAATCAAACCATAAAATTGATTTCAAATTACTTAATTTTATTATTAATAAAAATATATATTTAATTTTAATTTATTATAATTTTTAAATAAAAGTAAACTTTTTAAATTATGGAAAAAAATATTTTTCAATGTAAATTATTATTTTCCACTATTCACTAGGAAATCAATATTTTCTGAAAAATCCATGAAATTGCACCCAAATTTAATTTTAATATATTTATTTCAAAAATTATTATTTTTTTATATAGTAAAATTTCTATAATATACATAAATTTATTATAATTCAAATCCATAAAATATAAAATAAGACCATTTTTGAAGAAACTATATTTTCGTAGTATAAAATAATTTTATGAAAATTAAGTAATTATCTATTTTAGTAAAGAATAAATGAACATTATATATATATTCATAATATTTTTATCCCTATTCATACTCCTCAATTAAATGGCAAGGTTATAACGGTCATATTCAAATAATAAAAATTTGTGGCTCGTTTTGGAATGGTGTTGCCTGTTGTATATGTTATCAAACATAGTATTATTTTAAAATCTCAGGGTGTTACGGGGAGTAATGGTGGAAAAGACATGAATTTTATAGGGAGGATCTATTTTATATTAAAAATAATTTACAAACATTTTTTTGAAAAAAATTATCAATATAAAATGTCAAAATTATTAAAAAAATTAATAAAATAAAAAAGTTCATCACAAAATATGTATTTTATAATTTAAAAACAATTATATTTCATGAGTTATAAGATTATTTTTAAAATAAAAAAAATATTTTATATAAAAATCATTACACTACCACATATCATGCTTTATCCAGTTCCAACATTTATTAGCACTAAACATAATTCACTTATAAAAGGGTAACATTTATCAACACTAGCTAAAAGAACTAAAAAATATAACTTTTATAAGTGCTAAAAAAGCGTTGATACAAGTATAACCTTTATGAGCACATTTTTTGGCACTAATAAAGGTTCATATTTATCTACACTAACAAATACTTTTAATAAAAAAATATTATTAATATATAAAAAAATATCATCTTTTTATTCGAAAAATAATTTTATTTATATAAATGAATTAAAAAATTTGTCAATATAATTAATATAAATATGATATAATAATATATATTTTTTCATAATTCAAAAATTATATAAATATTAATGATTTATTGTTAATATGTGATATTTTAACATATATATATATATATATCAATGTTTATGTACATATATTTGTATGTACTATGTTGTGTGTGTGTGTTTTGTGCATGTGTATATATAGATGTTGCATGGGTACAAATGTATGTAGGTGGATGTATGAATATGTATTTGTGCACATGTATGTAGGAAGTACAAATATTTACAACATGTGTATATATGTATGTATACCCTGTACTTATTTCATATTTGATTTATATTTTTCATTTTTTATAAAATAATTTTTGGAATTTATTGATTTTTATATCTGTTGGAATTTAATCATTTTTTAATATTTATTTATACCTATATGTATTTAATAAACATTTAATGTTTTCAATATGTTTGTAACTTATATGAATAATATTTATTCTTTGTTTTTTATTAAGTATTAACATTTAAAATATGTTTGAAATTTATAAAATTAATATATTTAAATGAATTTTCTAAAAAAATATATAATTTAAATAGATTTTTATAAAATAATAAATATATATAATGTTTTTAAAAAATATTTATAAAATTAATAATAAATATATACATATTTAAATAATTTTAAAATTATTAAATATATATTTAATTAATAAATACATTTACTATAATTATAATTCTATATATCAATATATATATTTATATAATTATATTTATAATTATATAAAAACATTATGAAATAAATTTATTTATAATTATAATTATGGATAAATATATTTTTTAAATAATAATAAAATTATTATTTATTTATTTATTTTATTTATAATTATATATATTTATTATATTTCTAATTATATATTAATAAATATATCTACAATTATGTCAGTATAAATAAAAAAATATAATTATATAAATATACATATAATTATATACAAATATTTATAAATATATTTATTTTAAATTACAAATATAAATAAATATTTAAATAATTATAAAATTATAATAAAAGTAAATAAATAATAAATATATTTATTATATTTATAATTTTTTATATTTTTTATATTTTTTATATTACTAAATATATGTATATAATTATATAAATATGATTATTTATAACTATATGCATATATTTTTAAACATATTTATTAATAATTGTAATTATAAATATATATATTTAAATAATTATAAAATTATAACAAATATATTTAAATAATAAATATAATTATTATATCTATAATTATATCTAAACAGCTGAGTCATATATTTGGAAACTAAACCCAACTCTAAATTTACAAATAAAAGAAAAATGTACAATGAAAGAAACTCACCAAAAAAGGACAAAAATGACCACACCAAAATCAGGAAGTCACTTCCTACAATTCATTATAGTTCCCAAATTCATAGGATAATTTTCACTTCCATTTGGGTGTCAAACTCTTTATAAGGTCTTAGTCTTTTGTGGGGGATGACATTCTTCATCTGATGACGATACAGAGGATTCCTCTAACATGGAACAGATCTTTAATTTCCATGATATATCCTGAAAGTCCACCTCTATGTTGGATCGAAATCCATCTTCAATATCTGTTAACTACAACTTCTGGACTATTAGATTATCACTATAACCAAATACATCCAACTCCATAAAAAAAGAATTGTCTTCATGCTTTTAGGAAAATTATTTTTCCACCTCCTTATTGAGGCCTTCAATAGAACATTCACCTTACTGGGTCTCTAGAGTAATGATACATGAGTTTTTTACTTGTGCGGTGTCAAATTCCGAATTTGAGGCCTTTCCAAAATAAATATTTTCATTTTTCATAAGATCCAAAAAAAATTGGATGGGTAAGCCCATTCCACATTCTAAATTTTATCAACACTCCGGCATGAGGGCTTGATTGTTGGATACTCCACTAGGAGGGGCATTCTGGGGAAGGATATGTTTTCACAATCTCAAATGCATACACACATGCTTCTTATTTTTTATGGATGACCAATTGGAAACCCTCTCCATCCATTAAATTATTTTTACCATTGATCAAAGTTTCTTCCTTAGTCACTATCATGGGTGAATTTTCTACATGTGTGGAATCCACTAGAGATCCCTTGTGAGGCTGAGAATCTATTGATAGATCCTTCTCCATTGCATTGCTATACATTTTCTACATTTGAGATCCATTTCAAGACATTGGACACATAGGGAACTCAAAATTCATCTTTTGATTTTCTTTATGGGCTCTTGAGGCTATAAGATATTCTTAAAATAGATATTGATCTGCTATCTCTTTTGAAATCACTTCATTAGAAAGTTTTGCCTCAACATCAAGCCTCTCTTCTTCTATCTCTTCCCATGACCTCGAAGCATGTTGCCCACCAGAATTCCTTCAATGATACTTTGAAGAAGAAACAATATCAGTACAAAAAATGTCTTTTTTAACATCTCTAATATGCATATCATCCATATTAGTCTCATCGAGAGATACTCTAAAGAGTCCATCCTTGCAATCTGATAGTTCACCCAACTCCTGGATAGGCTCACAACTAATCTAAATCCCCTATGATTCCATTTTTATCCCAACTAAAGTCCTATCTTGATTCTTTGGATCATGTTAAATATCATTAACAATCCTTTGACCATTTATAATAAGCATATCAAAAATAGGAGTGTCACCAAGTTCATCCATATCCTCTAAATCCACCTCAACATTCAATCCTCCCTAAGGAAATGTCTGACTCAAAGAATCACGGGCTCTTGGAACATTTAATTTCACACTTCTACTCTTTTTAAAACATTCATTTCCATCATTTCCACACATAAAACACAATTCACAAATTATAGATCTCCAGCAATTAAAAATATCATGCCCAATGACATCGTAGTCCCAGAAAAACGGTGGAACATTTCATACTCAATTCCCAAGTAAATTTCATCAACATCAGTATAGGGAATAACTATGTAAAATAAGATATAACACAAGTCCACTTTCTCTAGAAACTGAACATAGTGTCCAAATCTGGCCACCTCCATTTTTATCCATTTTATTAGAATCTATATAAACATTACAATGTCATAGAGGATTTTAGAATTCCATAGTGTCCAATTTAAACCAAATACCTTGACTCATAACTAAACAGATAAATTTTCTACCTCTATATGGTTGAATTTATGATCTCATTATAGGATGTTTAGTTTCCTTGTCTATAGAGTAATCGAACCAAATCTGCAAAATCGCATCTTAATATCCTCTAAGAGGAAGAGCATTTAAAACACCCACATCCTAGTTAAACATGTCCAATTCGCAAAGCCCCAAATTCCTGAATCCCACTCAATAAAATCCCAAATTTTCCATGATGTAGAGCCACTTGGAAAGATAATATGTGCAATGATAGAGTTCTTCAAAATTTCCAATTGTTCTAAGACTACAACTAAATCGGCCTTTACATGGGCGACATTACATTTCCAATAAAATTCACCTTGGACCAAACCATTAAAGAGAGAGGAGTGATCTTATATATTTATATAATAATAAATATATACAAACTTATATATATATATATATTTATTTATAATTATATTTACAAATAAATAAAATGTTAAATAAATATAAAATTTTAATAAATATATTTATTATATTTATAATTATATATATTTATATATTAATAAATATATATAAATAATTGTATAGATATATATAATTATATATAATTATATATATATAATTATATTAATATATTTATAATTGTAAATAAAAATATAATTTTATAATTTTAACAAATATATTTAAATAATAAATATTCTATCTTGGATTGACTCAAGATCTATCAGCATACGATAATCGGCTGATTGATTTTTCCCAATAGTGATATTCCATTGGAAGTTTGTGATTAGAGAAATAAATTATCATTAGTTTGGGGCTTCACAGATTGGAATTGTATCCTGATTGTATGAGTATTTTTTCATATTATCACCCCATTTGAGGAACTGAAAAGGTATGCCTCAGATTTTGGTTCAATCACCCATATACTAGGTATGTTCTTGATTTAGGAAGTAGATTATTCATTTAATCACTTCAATCTCAAAAATACTCAGATTCATGTCAGGATTAGGATTCTGGGTCTGAACTAGATCATGTGGAATATATATATCCTCTTTGATATTATGTCTATAGTGGGCATACCTATTAAGGTAGAAAAATCCTTAGAAGTCGCATGGTTTGGATACTTTTACTATATAATCATGGAGTCTGAACTCAATTCCATTATTACAAATCAAGTTATGCTCTCTTTTCTTAATGATGAGATATTCATGTAAATTAAATATGATATTATCCTTGCATTTTTAATGCATTTTCATAAAATTAGACATATAAAGGACATTTTTTTGTAGGGTTTTCGTTTTTTGGGTCCTTCTCTAAGAATTGGAATCATCAATATGCTTACAAGAAATCTCATTAGGGGTGTAGGTAATGTGAATAAGAAGCAGTCTTTTGTGGAACATCGGAATCAGGTTACTTGTGTAGTGGAAGCTAACCCTCTTGATCCTAGTCCTCTTAAGGTGTAGGGGTCCATGGCTAGATTAGATCAGACATACACTGCTTGTATAGTTTCAAATTATGCTGAAGAAATGGATATAGATAACATCATGGGATCTGGAAAGAAAATCATTGGTATTAATTGTGAAGGGAAGGGGCGGAATAGATCTGGTCAGTCCTAGGCCAACATGGAAGATGGGGATACCTCTTTTAATTATGTCCTTATCAGTGGATATAGTGTTGTAGAAGGTCATACCTAGATAATTAGTTATACTGATGAGGAAAAATTTTCCCAATTAGAGGTTTATAAGAACATTTCATTGGAGCAACATTTGGTCATGGACAATGATTGGAAAGGAAATAAGAAGATGGAATTTCCAATTTCTACAGGTTCATTTGTAAATCTATTAACATGGTGCTATAATGTTTCATCTTCCAAATGAAGTTGAATTGTAGTGGATGGTGAGGGATTCCTACTAGGCACATATAGGTGATCCAGTCCACTTGTTATTATATCCAAGGTGATATTAGTCCCTAGTGTTCTGGTTGGATCAAACTTACTAGGAACTATCTATTTGGGTGATTCCCGCCTTCCACATAGGGAAAGGACAGAAGAATATATTGTTAAAGAATGTGTTCAACATGAAATGTCTTGTAAAAATGTCTTAATTAATGCTGGGGATTCCCTATAGGATTTATTAGTAGGCAAGGGAGAAGAAAAGGGAGAAGAATATGATATTGATTATGTGGTGGGCTATCTTTTTATTGGTTGTAAAATGGCATGGAAGGAATAAACCAAGGAGGGTGGCACTATCCAACCAGATTGTGATTTTAAGGATAATTCCTCAAATCAATATGGATTTTCTTTGATAATAAAAAATGATTTCATTAGATGAATTTGAGCCACATGATGAGGAATATGACTCATCGGGCATGGATGATCAGGGTAAAATAGGGTGGGATCCAATGAAATGGAAGATAATAAGCATTTGTGAGGTCAATGTGGATTCAAATAAAGGGGAAAAGTCATTAAAGATAGTGGTGGGTGAATGATATTTTATTCATTTGTTGCGTTGTTTGTGATAACTTTCAGTATTTCATCACACTTTTCACTATGGTGGTGTACTTTCTTTTTTAATAATAAATTTTTTGGGACCATGGGTTTTAACCCATGGTCTACCCCATTCCAAATATATAATTATATTAATATATGTAATTATATAAATGTATTTATAATTATATATATCTATTTTTAAAAATATTTATTAATATTTATAATTATTTATAAAGGATAGGAATATATGCCTCTATATAGAAGCATAAATGGTACTAAAATACATAGGAGGGACTAAAAATAGATATGAAAGACATAAAAAACACAATTAGGCCATTCTCGATTGAATTCTCTTATTGTGATGAGGAGAGAGGACACCCCTCCCATGAGGATTCTTCCCTCTACTCCATGCATTGGCTCGTATCCATGGGCCACCTCCATTATCAAGAAGTCCAGTTTCATCAACCTCCACCATCTCATCAGCCCCACATACACAGACATTGCATTACACATCTTCCTCGCTACAACCTGACATAAGAAACTCAAAATAATTATTACAGCTTACCCTTACAAGAGGTTTTTCCTTCACATTCTGAATATTTTCATTCGTGGGAGTCTTCAAGATTGTAGTCCCAGGGAAAAACATTTCAGTGCATACATCCCCTTTTTCATTGATATCCGAAAGAATTGGATCTTCAATCCTAGCCTCTTTCAAAATATCAAAAGGAACGACCATATTTTGGCTTTTGTGTTGGCCAGAAGTTGAAACACACTGGGAAACAGGAATGACCTTCCTACTCTTAGCATATTAAGGTTCATGCGCATCATTCGCCCTCAATTTGGGTGTTCCCTTGATAGTAGATTTTGAAAAAAAATCCTGACTTTGTTGATTACAATCCCCATATCCTTTGGATTTTACTGGTTCCTACCCTTTATCCAGAGGTTTTAATGTTGTTTTACCATCCTCTAAATGAACGGCTTCATGTCCAAAGATAGTAGGAGTAGAAGAGGAAGCCACTGATTCATTTGAATTTATTTACATTTATAATTATAAATAATATAATTTTTATTTAAATATATATATATTTAAATATGTATATATTATATTAAAAAATATATATACCTATAATTATATAAATTTATCAGAAAGGATTTGGTACTGAGCATACTCGACAAAAAAAAATTATTAATGAATAAATATATTTATTACACATTGTACCGAGCATACTCGACACTTTAAATTAATTACACATTGTATCATAACCTATAAACACGGGTTGAATCCTTTTATATGTTATCAATGAAAATAATCTTGGAAATTACCCATAAAAAACACTTCTATCCTTCATCATGCTCATTCGCCCAAATTATCATATCAATAAAACCAACCCCCGGTGCGCAAACATGATCAAAACCACATCATCAAACATACCAAGTAAAAACATGTTTAATACTTAATAAGGATTCCTTTATTTAATTCCACTTGTTAATTTGGATTTATCATAGAAATTGTATTCTTCTGAGGAATCCATTTATTAGCCTAATTTACATTGTTAACTAATTTTTATATATAAGCATTTAGAATCCAAAAAACATGAATTCCAAAAACCATCTAGTGTGAAAACAAGGACCCCCAACAACCATGATTCTTTGTGGGTAGTTATCCCATAAAAATCACAATACCAATAATAATAATAACACAACAAGATCATGGGTTGATTTCCCCAGTACCTTGTATGTTGGTTTTTAACCCACTTTAATTGTCTTTATTTGTCCAGAATCAATAATCATCATAAGTAAAAACATATATATACCTATCCTGCAATTCTATAAGGAATCACGAGCCAACTACCGTAGCCTGGACAAACAACTCTTATGGGATGATGGACTCAAAACATTGTGTATCAATAAAAATCAATAAGTAAGAACAAGGATAAATATATCTAGGATTAGAGAAGATCATATTTGATTCATAGGATTAGATACAATTTTGATTTTTCATTAAATGATGATATGTCCAAGACCACACATTTCAACCATTTAAAAGTCTCCATAATCCTAAGAAATAAAGATATACTTTATGGCCTTTGAATAAGTCTCATATCCCTCAATCATAATTTCAAAATTATTGTTGGTTTCATAATTATATTTATTAATATTATTTTCATATTAATCTCAAATAGAAATAAATCTTCCTTGGTGGTTATAGTCAAAGAGTTTCTCAATTATATTGGCACACACTTACCCAGCAACAACACCATGTTTTTATGGCCACCAATCATTATCATGATCTTATAATGAAACATATGTCCTTATTTGTATGTGGATGACCCTCTAAATTTTGTTTTTATTCCTATAATCACATATCCTAATTTCAAAATATTCATCCAAAATACCCTAAGCTAAAATAATCTTAAAAATATGTATTTTTATTTCAATTCCTGTAAAATAAGTCTCTAAATTTAATTTTCCAATATTTCGATAAATAAATTAAATATTTATTAAAATTGGTTAAAATCATTGAAATTATTTTACAATTTTTTTTAAAAATAACTTTTATAAAATTAAAACTTAAAATAATGTTTTGACATGCATCAAACATTATCTCGAGCCCATCTTGACATGCAATTGCATAGTAGGATTTCTCCATCTAACTACATACATGATGCGTGACCTATTCAACCTCCTACAGCTTATGGAGGCTCTATTATTTTGTGTTCTCTTCTGTATGAATCCTTTGGTTGGATAAGTTGATTTCACCAATGGGGATTAGGGATATAAGAGATGGAATTTTTTTAACTAAAATACAAATAAACCCTTATAAAAAATTCATCAAAAATACCATATATACAAATAAAAATAATTATTTATTTCTATTTATTATCAATGAAATTAATTCCTAAAAAGTAATTTACCATGATTTTAATAATTCAATTAATAAATTTTTGATATTTATTAAAAACAATTAAACCCATTATAAAAATTTTAAAGTTATTACACCAAATAATTTAGTGCATCAAATACCCCCACACAAGAACTATGATTTTCCTCAAGCATAAAATATTTAGAGTAAATCAATGAGATAAAAATTTATACTAATATTTATATCTTAATACAATTAAATTATATAATTACAAATACTAAACCAATTTTTCATGATTCACATTAAATTTAAATCTAACATTAAATTTTTTAAATGAAATATCAACCCAAGTATTTTAATTTTCCTCATTATAAAATAATGAGTCTTTTAATTTTCATAATTCCGGATTCTTAACATATTTTTATTAATGACATAATATTATAATCTACTTAAATTTTAATTCAATAACCACCTCCATTGTGATAATGTTTCTGGTTGATTTATTCTCATACCGTGAGTAAATTGTCCTTTTCTCTAGGTTTTAAAACTTTTTATATTCTCCACATTGAAATGATAGATTATAAATAATATCATATGAACATTGAAATCAAGGATATGATGAATTTGGTGCTTAAAATCGATAGGTAATTATTTTAAAGTATTAAATAAAAAATATGAGGTTTATCCCTAATTCAAATTGAATGAAATCAAATAAAAAGTGTAACAAAAATATCCCCTTCAATGTGGCAACTCCAACTTCCCATAAATCTACTTTCGGTCAAGATATATGTATGAAGAATTTGTGATTTTCTCCTTCATGAATTTTCACTATTCTGGAAAACTTTTATAGAAATGTAAAATATTATCATTGGAATACATATCATAACCTCAGCTTATCCCAATATGATAAAAATCATTAATCTGATGGTTTCAATTTTTTATTATTCCAAATTACATCACATTATTTTTTATTTTTTTCATTTTTATATATTTTTTCCTATAGGGGATACAATAGAACTATAATGAATAAATCATGATCGATTATTAATATAAAAAATAACTCCCAAATATTATTCCATGTAATGTAATACATCATTTACTCTACAAATTCCCTCACCCCCACACTTCAATTTTGAGATGTCATCAAATAAATATATTTATATTGCATGGTAGGAATTGATATAAATGGATTCTAGTGTTGATCATTACTAATAATTTCATTCATTGTTTCTATGGTATAAACCAAAATAATATAACAATGGGCCTCATGGTTAGGATATTAATAATAAATATTCTTTCACAATAATAAATGTTTCATTGTATAGTTTTTGAGTTGGCATGTTACAATATAATTTTTAATAGATGGAATGTCCAATGATCAATAAAAAAATATGAAGAACATTTAAATGGAAGAATTCATTATTGAATTTATATAAGGAATGATATATATGGATTTATAAATACATTAATGGATTTAATTAAGAATAAAAAATCAATCAATATGATTTTTGTAAATTCAATTTTTAATAATAATATGGTAATTTTGATATCCTGAATCAACTACTTCATCTGAATCATCAATCGTTAAATAAATACATATGACTCACTAAAATTATTAAATTCACCATCATACCCATTAAGTATAATACTAAATGAAGTATTAAACATGGAATCATAGGATTTATATGAAACCTTGGTCTCCCATTTCATTTGAGTAAAGAAAAAATCATTTTTTTTGGAACGTTAATTTTATTTTAAAGTTAAATGTATATTTTCATATATATATATAGGGGAAAATATATATTATCAAATATAACTCCCATTTACACATGATGTCCATTTTGACAACCCTTTTTCATTGTTTTGTATAGTGACTTCCTTACATAATGGTCTCATTGACCCAAAACAAGTCACAGAAGTGAAAGAACAATTTTTTAATGCCAAATTAGGTAGAGTGTCGAAGCTATTATATACTATACAGATAAATCCAAATAAAATTTCAAAACAAAGGATTACAATGGGAAGAGGCTTTTTGTGATATCATTTAATCCACCTAACCACCTCATATATAAACAATTTATGGTTTGGATAATATTTAGAAACTCCACCCATTCATAAGGTATATTTCCACAAATGTTTTGCTATATTTTCCCATCTAAAATGAATCAGTTTCAATTTACTTATATATTAATTTGTATGGATCCATTAGAATATACACAATTTAAAAACAATCCTTACCATATAAAATGATGATTAGCTAGCATGAACTTAAATATGGAATTATAGAGTATTAGATGGTATATGGGAAAATTGGATTTGGATAAGTCAGTATCAATGTTCCACCGAGAATCTTTCTTTTTAAATTATTGATGTTTCAAAAATCTATTCTAAGTTTTTATAGATCATTTTATCATTATGTTATCTCATTTCCATTACTTTTAGAAATAAATTTTTTTTTGACAACCCAGTAATCTTGGTGTTCCATCACCATTGGTAGACAGAATATCCTTCTATTAATCAACCCTTAGGGATAATGTAACAACCAAAAGATTATAAATGATAATTTTTTCATTAATAAATATGTGCTAAATTATATTATATATAGTATTTTAAATATAAAACAGATAGTAAAATCAACAACACTTTATTAGATTAATCGATATTGTTATATTATTCGGTAACTAAAATCATAAAAATTACAAAACATTCAATAGGGAAAACGATAAAATATGAATTGTAGAATGTGAAAATTTGTATCCTTATAGTATACTAGAATAATCTCCCCATAAAAAAACTATAGAAAATATACTATTAGTAAATAAATAAACATCTTTATAATGTAAAAATTGAAACCTTGGAATCAATGTTAGTGAATATTTAATAATTGAAATACATGGTATTTATAAAAGATAATATGAAAAATTGAATATTAAATTGACCATTAGAATAGTATTATAATAGTTGGGTATAATAAAAAAATCTCTATAAATTGTGATAAAAATGATGGAGTAGTAATTTTATTACAAAATAAAAAAAATGTAATGACAATAATTTTTATAATTTGTAATTTAATAAAATATTAATTCTACAATTCTATAAAATAAATATAATGATTTAAAACTATATGTAAATTTGATAACATTTTTAATAAACAATTTTATAAATAAATTCATAATAATTGTTATACACTTTTTAATAATTAAAATATATATGTTAAAAAATCATATGTTAAAATGAATTTCATTTTTTAGAAGAAGAACATCGAAATAGTCCAAAGATGATTCTATGGTAATTTTTATAAATACATCAATTTTTACCCAAACAGAGAAAATACTATTTTTATAATACCAGACATTTGATGACATAATAATGGTGAAATAATTACGTAATAAATTATTAATAGGTTATGTATAACCAAAATTAGTTTAATCGAATATTAGATCATTAAAATGCCCAATGTGAAATTTCAAATGTGTAAATACCCAAAGAGTCTGTTTAAATAAACAGTTATTCACTTACTCCTTATCTTTTAATTATCTAATAAATTAATTTTTTAATTTAATTAAAATTACACAAATCATGTAATGTTTTTCTAATATACATCATGATATAATTTTTTTTCTATTCAAAGTTTTAAAATAGATATTTTATTGTATTTAATATTTTATCCAAAAAATACTCCCTTACTCAAGTATAAAAAATCTCTCTACCTCCCCCTGGAAAAACATACCCCTCATATTAATGAAATAGAACATCCCAAATACTATCTCAAAATCTACTTATCATCATTATTGTTGTTCTAAATTAACCCAACATAATAAATCAATGGTGTTTAGTGTCAAACAAGATATTCAACAATGATATAAGGGTATGTTTTTTAAAAAAATGTCCTTATTTTCTATTATCATGACTTTTAAAAAATTATATTCCAAGAAAAATATTCTAATAATAATTAAGTTTTTTTATAACACTATAATAATTATAACTACCTACTATAAAATTTATATTAAATAATTATTTATATTTCATACTTATCTTTCATGTTTATCTGATAATGTATAGTTAATATATGGTTAGTCTCCGTCAAGAAAGTTTCCAAGTCCTTTATCACCAACCATGTGGATGGTTTTAATATTTTATTTAAGATATATATATTTATAAATATAAATATTTTAATCTATTGTATTTAATTCTACTATTCTATTCAAGTCTATGAAAAAAATTACCATAAATGAATGAAAATTCGATATTTTAAAGAAAAATATAATGTCCAAATGTTTTGTATTTAACAATAGTTATTAAGAAATATTATATAATTATTATAATTGATATATAGTTAAAAAATATAATTCACTTTTTGTTCCATGTTTTAATAAACCAATGTTTAATATGTTAGAGGTGGGAAAAATTAAAATAATGATGGGTTTATTGTAAGGGGATTTTCAAACCAAAATCCTTTTTTAGTATATCTCCTATCTAAAATATTTTTATTTATGAATGTAAATATTTTTTCCTTAAAATTTTATTCCAATATCCTTTATCTTTTTATTTGTAGGATATACATGTTTCTACCCTTTCAAAAAAAATTCTAATCCATTTACAAATATTTTTAAAAAATAATTTATTTTTTAAAAACATCACTTTGACACCTCATAAGTTATTTATTAGCCACTCAATAATGATTACATTTTATGAAAATAAATAATATGTCCCTTATTCATAGGTAACCAAGAAGGTTATTCTATAAATTATTATATATAAAATCCTTATAAAACCCATTCCATTTAATGGGATAATTTCTAGACTAATATTTGTATATGTTATATGTTTCATGCATGATAATAAACTTTTTTTGATGTGCCGGGTAAGCCCTAAAATATATATCATGATAATACAATGGGTAATGTGATATAACTAATGAGATAATGTATAATATGGAAGAACTTGATGATATAGTTTTTCATAGTAATTATGTTATGATTTATACACATACGTTATTTTTGCACATGATGTTAGCTTTTTTCACAACCATTTACAATATTTGACCACTATATTATGATGTTTCATTATTATTCATATTCCACATTCATTTCCATTATTAAATGTTCTCTAAATTATTATGATGATGACACTATGAATATTACAAAATAATGTCAATTATTCTCACCCATGTATTAATGATTCAAATCCACTATTCCTCTAGTTACTGGTATTTATGATCTCTCAATTTTTTTATGTATATCCTCATGTGATTACATGTACAAAGGATAATGTGATTTACTTTAGAAAGATAATCATTAATTATTTAAATAGTGATTGTGATATGTTATGTAATAATGATGAGTGTGTTAAATTTTCCCATTATAATATACATTTATATAAATGAATTTATTGAAATTATTTTTTATCATATAAAATTTATTTAATCATTTTTAATAAAAATTTGGTTCTATATAGTTGCTATCAAGGGTACTGTTTTGTTAATTTGGGAATTTCAATTATGAAATTTTTCAAAATACAATGAGTATAAATCTATGAATATAGAGAAAAATTTTGTTTTGGTATTTTATAATATTTTGTGGTTTTTTGAGAAACAAAATCCCTTTATAGATACTAAATGTTTTTTTGTAACTAACACAGATATACTTAGGGTTAATAACCCTAAAATGGCACATTTGTAAGTGACTCAATCATCACATGGTGCATTAAAAGAGTCATTTACATACATGTGGTTTAATATTCATGTAGTATATGATTTAGTTAATCACAATGACTAAAAAATATTTACAAAGGATAAATAATTAATTTAATTATTAAAATAATGGTATAAAAATTGTTAAATTACAAGATCATAGAAGCCTCATTTTTTGGAAAATTCATAAAAAAGGAAACCATAATATATGACTTTAATATGAATTATTATATAATAATAAATTATTTATTCATCATTTTAATAACTTATTATTGTTCACAAAATTTCGGTTTTTTATTTTTGTGGGTACCATGATAAGTTAGTCCAACAGCCCATTTTACTGAAAGAGTAATGATTGTCCAAAAAAACCACAATGCCTTGGGAGATTGAGTTCAAGTTTTCAATGTGATTAAATCCCAATAGTCACTGGATACTAATAATATCATGAAACCTTTAAAACATCCACCCTAACAAATGAAATTGGATCTAGATATATAGCCTCGTATTTGGAAACAATCATTGATGTTTAATGGGAATTTTGATCCACTTTTCATGGAATAGAGGAAAAACACAGTGGAAGATGTATTTTTTTATATACTATTCAGATAAGTAGAAATTATCCATATATTTATAACATTTATATGTATAGTTGGATCAATTTTATTCATTAATATGGTATACCATTAAAATGATAAATATAATAAATCAAATGGGAATCCATTAAGATATTATTTCATAGAAATTTTTTCCCACAATAACTATGTATAAATATGGATAGAAAATTCCAAGATGTTATGAAAATAATTGTGAATATTTCTTGACTTATGAATAAAATTTCAAATGGGATGAAATATAATCCATGGGTTTTTTCTAAAAAATTATAAAAAATAGATATATTAATTAGTTTTTTCGAAAAAACCTTGATAAGACTCAAGATATGTAATACATTTAGTGCTATGAATAAGTTGTTCAATTTTCTCTAAATATAGATATAGAGTATTTCGAATAGTCCCAGGTTTGTGAAGATAAAAATTAATGATGTTTTTTAATGCCACGGGATTAAATGAAAAATATGGAAATAAGATCAAATAGAACATATGTCAAAAATGTAAGAAGAATCATCATGATAATTGACTTAATATTATAGGGAATACATTTACTGTGAGAGATAAGGCCTCCATGATCATGAATATCGAAGAGACATATTTAATCTAGCCCACATCATTGAGGAGAATAATTAACCAAACATAGATCTATAATTCATCTTTCGGGATAAAAGGAACTACAAAATCTTTTATACTAATAGATGGGCCATTAAGTGTAATCATCTTTAGTATCCACCGTAGCCAATGGAGTAAGGGAATCCATATTACATCACTACTATAGAGTTGGAAGATGAGAAAGATTTAATAGGAACAATTATTTAAACTATATATTAGGGAAATTATTCATTTGATTTTATTTATTCACATTTTATTATATAAAACATGTTTTCTAGAACTATTTAATAACAACCTTCATACCTTTAAATAGTGGTATCTGTAAAAACCTATTATTATGATCAATGAAACCAAAGTCATGGAATCATATCCTTTCATAATTTGTGGGAATATGACTCTTGTTAATCTCTTAATACTTACCTTACTATAATTTTATGTTATACATTTCATGTATTAGATCTAACTATATAGAGCTCACATAACAATTTGAAAAATAAATATCCATAAATATTTCAAAACATCCAATGTTATAATAAAAATATAATTAAAATAATTAATATCTATTTAAAAATTACACCATGGTGTGGGTTATAATACCATATTAAAAGTAATATCATTCCAAAATGGTTGAGTAGAAGGAATTAATAAAACATATTGAAATTCCCAATACAATGGAAAACATTAATTTATTTCTAGAAGAGTTACATTGAATTACCCCATATTGTGAGGTAGATTCCTCAATATTTATTATAACCATATTCGCTCCAATATAAAGATTAAACTATTGGACTTCTCCAATTGAACTGGGGGAGTTAAATAAATAAATATAAGATCATTGGCATAGATGGTTATAATAACCATGGGCATCTCCTTTGGGTGAACTGATTACATTTTTAATGAAAATGGATGGATTAGTACATCTATGCATCTATTTATAAGAGCTCAATATGATCAATATAAAGAGAATGTATCAGTATCCAAGGATTGATGACTTATTCTATTAACCATGGGGATCTCAATAATTCTATAGTCTGGATGTTTGTTCTGCATAATATCAAATGAAAGTTATATATGAAGATATTAAGATAACACCCTTCTGTATATAGTATATACAATTTGAGTTCATAGTAATTACTTTAAGACTTACTAATTCCACTATATAATTTATTTATTTGATAAATATAATCCTTAGATGTTACCTTCAAAAATGGAGTTTATTTTTATAGAAGAAATTCTCATTTACTCTATGATCAAGGTGGAACCTGAAGATAATATAATAATTGTTCTAGATAAAATAAGAAATGATAAAATGAATTATATTTTAAGAAAGTGTGACATTTTTATACATATATACATATTATAAGTAAAAATGATCACAAGTGAGGGAATTTATGTGGACCATTTATAGATAATGGCCATAAAAGAATGGCCATGTCTGACAAGTGTCATTGAAATGTGTTGTTTTTATTGATTACCTGGGTACTATAATTTTTTTTACAAATTAGTCACTATTAAGTAGCTTTATAACTATTTTAACATGGAATGAGGTAATTCATTTTTAGATATAATAATTGGAGGAAAGTAATTCGGATCTCAATGAGATTCTAATTCTTGTTCTTGTACTCATGTAACTATCTAGTGGAGAAGTTTTTGTGATATATGTTGATGATTCAAATATAGGATTTGTTTAGTACTCATAAATAGTGAAAATGTGATACCATATTCATCATTACATTTGAATATCCAGAATATTAACAACCTAACACATGATTTGGAGTTAATAATTATGACCTTCGCATTACTGATTTAGTGGAACAACATATATAGTGACAAGTATAACATATAAAATTATCACCAGATTCTACTATATCAATTCAAATATAAGTAGATCAGTATGTGTTAATAAAGATGGTTTTATATGTTCAAGGAAAATAATTTCCCTATTCAATAGAATCCTTTAATGGATATCATGGTATCTGATTCTCCTAGTTAAAAAGAATATACTTCTTTATCCATGATAAATATAATGTAAAACAATATCATAATGGATATGAAGTGTATAGATATTGAAATAATTATAGTAGGGAATACGTACAACCATTCCCAAATTTTTTCCTTATGATCTATCACAAAGATGAAAAGGGAGGAAATAAGTGATGATCAAGAGCATCAAAATAATGTGGAAGTATTAATTTAGAGGAATATTCATGAATTCCACATCAATTAAAATTATTTCATTTAGTATTGAACTAGAATTTATATTCAATAACAATATAATATAAATAAATTTATATTGGATAATTATTATATCTCATCATTCTCCATCTATCTAGGATGTACCAAGATGTAGTGTGATCCTTGAGAGATATTTGTATGCAAAAACATGAAGAAGGATATTGTTGAGTAAACATAAATGTTTTTTGTATTTAATCATGTTAAACTAGAGTGATATAATTGAAAGGAGATGGCAAAATCTTTTCACATACCCACATGAAAATAATATAATATCATCATGGACATTGTGACAGGTCTAATAAATTCATCTGAAGGAAATAATGTGACATAGTTTTTAGTGAATCAAATCACCCAAACTACCCATATCAATATTATTTCATATGTTTTATCTCTTGATAAACATTTTATGAATAGTTTATAGAAGATATGAGGCTTCATAGGGATTCACTTTCGATCAACATTGATAATTATCCCACGATCCCATCAAAATTTTATATATATCATCAACAATATCTAAAAATAATATTGAATATTTTTCTATTATATCACCAATAATATGATGGAATACAAAAAATAACAATTCAAATACTCATAGAAATTTTCATATATTACTCATTGTAATTTATTTTAGTATGTGATATGAATCTCTGATTAGTTGAGTGAACAAAAAATAATAGCTTCCACCTGAGTATTCAAATGTATCTTTATGACTCCATATATGGTAATTCATGAATAAATCCTAATTTTTTGGATTATGTTCATGAATGAAAGATTATTAGACCTAATCATGTGCAAGATATGAAAAAAAAGGTTCATTCCATCCAAAAACATATAAAGGCTACTCAGATTTGGTAAAAGAGGTGTTCTAAAATCAATTAAAGTGACATGGTGTTTAGTGTATTATAAAAATCATTCCCTTTAAAATCACCATATAGGAGATTCATTCAGTGTATAAATAATGGATAGCATAGCCATAAGTACATTGGTCCCTTTGAGAATAGTGACCATATGGTATATTTGGTTCATAGTCTAGAACATCTAGAAAACATGGATCAAGTTCATGACAGGTTCCATATATCCCTCTTGAGTAATTACATTCCTTACCCATCACATGTATTGAATCCAAAGGAATTACATCTGTAGAATGGAAACTCTAATAATGAGTAGACTATGATGATATTGGAACATAAAGATAAATTTCTACATAGCAATACAAGCCACCTTATCAAAAAAAACTATAGAGGGACCATTAATTTGAAAAGGAAACACATGAAATAGTAGAAATGAATAAAAATATTTTCCCTCATATAACAAAAAATAAGAATATGAATGGAAATTTTTAGGATGAAATTTTGAAATGGGGGATGAATTTAATTACCTAGAGTTTATATGTCATATTTTTTTGGAATAAATATTGTTTATATTAAAATTAATATTGTATTATTCATATAAAACACAAATATATACAAAAAATACCTTTATTATTTGATACATGTCCATAAATTAGTTAGTAACTAAACCCATGAAAATCATATAAATTACAATGGTAAAAAATATATAATAGGAATAATATAATGGGAAAATTTATATCCTTAAAATATGAAAGAATCTTCACCCCACAAACAACATTGGTGAAGAGATAAATAATATTATTAATAAAAAATGAAAATATAAATAATTTGGAGGAATTGTATATAATTTGTAATAGAGGACTGAAGATTTATTTTTAGGAGGTAATATGACCATTGGAATAGTAATGTGGCCATTAGAATATTATCATGACCATTGGGAATTAAAATATAACCATTGGAAATAATAACATTACCATTAGAATTATAATTTTTTCTTAAAAATAGAAAATTAATAAAAATTAATAATTACCGTAATTAATTTTAAAAATATAAATTTTATAATTTATTAAAAAACTAACAAGAATAAAATTTCAATAAAAATATAATAACATTAAAAAAATTATTTTAAGATAATATTTAAAATTTAAAAAAATTCAATTAAATAATAAAATACATATGTGGGAAAATTATTTTGATAAAATGAATCTATATTTTAGAAATAAAATATATAAATTCTACAAGGGTTATTTTTACATGATTTTTTCAAATATATCATTTTTGGTGAATATTTAATATATTTTTTTTCAAATACCGTAAGATTTTTCAAACAATGATGATGAAATAAAAACATAATAAATATTAAATTTATTATTTTGGACCAAAATTAATTTATTATGTTAAATAGGTCATTTAATAATAATAAAAATAATTTAAAAACTAAAATTTAATTTCCGAAGTGTAAAAGTCTAAAGTAACACTTTAAATAAACAACTTTTCATTTTTCTACTTTCATTTTTTTAAAACTAATAAAATAAAATTATAAATTTAACACCCAAATATTTTTTTAAAAACAAAATTATTCTCCATATCCTAAGTGACATTCAACACTATATTTATCTTGTGTTAAATTCCAAACTCAATTTATCATGTGTTAAATGCAACCCTATGATTTTTATGTTTAGTGGAAAATTCAACATACAACACCGAATATAAACAATTCTTGATATATATTACCATTAAAACCTAGAATTTGGAATTTAATTTACAAATATTAATAACTAAATTATGAAAATATGTATTAAAAATATTCTTTGGTGGCCAATTAATTAGAAATTGAATAAAACCCTTTTCCAAATAAAAGGAAATTTGTTTCAAAAAAAATATTTTGATGGGCACTGATGTATTTTATAACAATAAATTAAAAAAAACAAAAATTATTGGAAAATATTAATGAAATTACTATATAATAAATTCCAAGTAATTTTTATAATGCAACCTATGTGTATTTTATACATGATATAAAAATAAACCCAATTTTACTCTTAAAACTATACATTTTTAAATAATGTTTTGTCACCTATTTATACTGAACTTATTTGCAAGATAATTTCTTAAACATATAAAAAAATCCAAAAATAAACAACATTTTTTGGAATTTGGATATCAAAATTTAGTTTGGATGCAATTTTGGATTTTTTGGGAAATATTATTCTTCAATGCATTGTGAAAAATACATATTTTTATAAAAAGTATTTTATTTTTTATAAATTAAGTAATTTAAAATCCTCAATATGTTTTGAATATTTTTTAGTAAAATAAGTATTATATTTTTATATTTAATTCACTAAATTAATTTTTAATCTATATTATATTGGTTTTTATTATACCATATTTTTTTGGGTTTAGGACATGTTATTCTAAAAACTATTTTAAAATGAATCATGTTAATACTTTTTAATTAATTAAAATAATAAATAATGGGTAATTATATAAATTAAATTTATAGTCCATAACTAATTTAATATTAATTTATTTTTGTACAATGATTATTATTTGTCATATACCTAATATAGAATCATTATTTTCTAACACAATAATCTTACAAAATCCATGTTGTCCCGCGTTGTCTACAGGATTAATTTTAAATTTAAATTTTTCATACCTATGAATCTAATTTGTAAAATTATATTAAACCTTGTCACTTATATTATCTATTTTTAAACATTAATTTATTCAATTTAAATGGAAAAAAATTGGGAGGAATTAACTCTTTTAAAAAGTATACATGTTTTAAACTCGCCCCACTTATAAAATCCCTCCCCCTATCCTCCTCTATTCACACATATCAAGCACATTGGATACGAAAATCCTTACAAAACTCTCTTCTCAACTTCCATACCCCTAATATTTTATGCCTTAATTACAGATTAAATCCATCCATGTAATTCCTATTTTGTAAATCAAAATGAGTTATATGAAGAAGTGGTAATGTGCATTAACATGCATTTTTGTTTTATTTCATCTTACACCCACTTCAATTCTCTATATAACATGATAATAAAATAGCCTAAGTATCCTAAATATGATTATATGTTTTTATGTTAATTTTAACACCTAAAAACACACACAATTTCATAAAATGGGTTATGAAGTAGTCATTCGTGTGTACGAAGGACTGCCATCCCATGAAACAATATCATTCTTTTTTCAATTACCTCTTCTAATGGTTGGGATTAATGATGGAAATAATATTTATATATAATAAATATATTAATTATAATATAAATATTCCTCTACATTCATTGAATCAATTACACCCTTTTTACTTTTCATGCCACAGGGGATATGATAATGTGGATTGGGTGTACGAAAAACTACCACCTCACAAAGCGATGTGAAGAGTTTTAAACTAATGCATTACATAGAAGGTAATAAGGGAAAATATAATGAATATATATATTATATACCTAAAATAATAATGATTTTATTTAAAAAATTATCTTTTTTTAAATATAATATATCATTTTCTTCTTATAATTTCATACACTAAAAAAGTGAAAATGTTGGTTCTGGACGTTTCAACTATGGCCTCCTCAAAGCCACGATATTCATCCCTTTTTCATAACCACATAATAATAATGATATATATAATTATATATAATTAAATAATATATTATTTATGACAAAATTTTCATTCTATAACTATAATATATTACATATATTCTTTCCATAATGATTATTGAAAAATGGAAATGTTAATCCTACGTATATACAACCTACCATCTCCATGATTGTAATATTTGTTAGTTATTCATAGAAATATCCAATTATTAGTTTTAAATGAATAATAAATGTATAAATAAGATAATTATTTCATTATTATTATTCTAGATATGTTTACATAATGACCCTTTGACAATGGTCAGCATAATAGTCATTTTTTATACAAATTCCTAGTATGGTCAAAACATTCATCTTATTCCTAATTAACTATGTTAATGTATATAAAATTTTAATAAGTGAAATAAAATTAATATTAAACATGAAAATTTCTATTAATATTGTAAATAATTAATATAATTCTATTATTTAAGATTATAAAAACTCATGTGACAAGTTATACTCAATGTAGGGGAATTCATCACAATTTCCTTTCACTGAGGCATTTCATGATGCTATGCAACTTTATTATTTTATATAGTATATATAAAACCCCTTTGAAAAATTATATAATTAATTAATCTATTTTTAGGGTATTTATTATATTTTTTAAACTTGTTATTTTATGTATATTATGATTAAAATATCACCAAGTTGATAAGGGACTTTTCTTAAAAATAAATCATCTTCTAATTTTTATTCCTTCAACCACACATTATCTTCTGCTTCCATGATTTAAAAATATTATTGAAATTATTTATGGAAATAAAATATTTATAATCTTCTTTTTATTACAATTTTTCTTTATTTAATTTTTTTTCAAAAGTAATATTTTTTTTTGTTTTTTAAACGCAATGTTTTGACAAACGACAAATGAAATATCTTATTTTGAAAGTAATGTGTCAATGATCATTCGTATATTCATGGATTATATTAGATTTATATATTATTTTTCAAGAATACAAGTTTTATTACTTAAAAAATCCACATTATGTTTTAGGTATTTTGGTATTGGAAATGGTTCAAAAGAAAAGGGTATTTTGAAATTGACAATTGGTTTTTAAAATAAAAATGTATTTTAAAATACAAAAGTGATTTTAATTTGTATTTAAAAGAGTTTTTAAAATTATTTACGAATAAAATTTACTAGAATAAAAATATTTTATTCATTATATGTTACTTTAGAATTATACATGATAAATGGGTGTGATTAGGTAGCACCAGGTATGACTAATATATCATAAAATGGGGTGGACCATATATCATCAGGTAAGACCCTTATAGCTTAACTTGTGGTTTCCCAGATAGAACTGGTTAATCCCATTATAGATTAACATTGTTGGTCCCATACATAGGTAGGTAAACCCATATTATCATAAATAATGGGTTCTCCCAAATAGAAATCCAATGCATTGGGTAATGACTATAATTGATGTTGGTTATATGGTTAATCCAATTAAATGTGTTTCGAAAGGATTTTTTGAAAATAATACTCTATGTCACCAAAAATGATATTTAATTAATGACTATGGTTTTTAAAGAATTTATTTGATAATAATTTGTTTGGTTGATTTATTGTGTTATTTTTTTTATTTCTTCAGCTAAATGAAAATTGACGCAAAGTTAAATAATACATGGGTTTCTTTTTAATTAATGGATTCTTTTCCTTTATACCTTAAAGTGATTTTTTTACTCATCTGATGTTATTAAAAAAAATTCATAGGATTTTAAGGATTGGTAAGGGAAGGGAATAAGTTTATTTTTGTTTCATGGATATTTTCTATTAAAATAAATCCATATTTATTTTAAATGTTTTATATTATAGAAAATATGGGTATTAATCAGATGGTTCAACTTTGTATTTTAAGTTTTTTATGTTTGAGTTATGTCTTAATTCTCTAAAACTCTAAACCTCTAAAGATCATCCAATGTAATAGAATAAATTTTTGACTTAAAAAAATTATGTAATATTTATTATAGGTTCTTTAGAGTTTGTATCAAATAAATATATTAGAATAAATTAGTGGTTAACAAATTTTAATATCATGCCTTTAGATGACTTTACATTATTGTTAATTTAAAATGATATAGATTCTTTAATATTACCTTATGGAATAAACTAAAATATTTTATTTAGAATGGTTTTCCAAATTGGAAAGATGATATCTATTGTGGGAAGGAACCAAGTAGTATATATCCTTCCAAATAATCTTCCTAATATAGTTGGAACTAGAAGAGAACAATTCTTTATTGTGATGGATTATTTGAAACAATAAATAAATTGTGGTCGTAACAGTGATAAATAGGATGTTGATTTTCTATGAAGGAATTTGTATACATTGGATAATTTCATAAGGCAACATCCACCACCATTCAATAGATCATCCAACCCAGTGGTATATGAATGATGGATCCTTTCCAAAGAGAAGATATTTGAAGTCATGGGATATTCATAACATAAAAAGGTAACTCTTTCCAATGATAATTTTTAAGGTTATGTTGATTGATGGTTTTCATTGGTTATGATTAAAAAATAGAAATATGATATTGATGATATAGAATAGTAGACATTTAAGAATATTTTCCTTGATAAATATTTCCCTACGGTTATTTTTACTCAGATGGAGAAATAATTCTAGTAATTCAAGAGAAAACATGAAGATATTCTAAATTCATATGAAGAAAAATTCACATGATTTTCTAGTTATGTGTCAAACATAAATCAATCTAGTTATTGTAAAATTGATAGATTTAGCACATGGTTAAAAAAAATCACATGAAGGTATTTTTCTGTATGATAATTTAAAGGTTATGAGAAAGTTTATCATTGTTTTGAGAATGTTGAGACTGAGTTCTCCAACCATTACATTCCATGAGATAAAAAGAGTAAGAAACAGTCATGGTGGTAGAAAATGGAGAAAAAAAGCAAATTATTATAAAGTTCAGCCCAAAACATGTTCCAATTGAGAAAAAATACATTTTAGGGAATTTGTTTCAGAATATGGAAAGATTTTATAATGTGGTAAATTTGGTCACATGGTTCTTCATTGCAAGGAAAAGAGCCCAGAAGATTCCAAGATTGAAATAATAGATATCTAGTAAATATAAATATAATTTTTTGTAATGATTGGTGAAATTATGATAGCATGTGTTCAATGTTACTCACTTAGGGTGGAAATCATCATGATTAGAATCAAAAAGGGTTTGAAAAATCATTTAACACTGTTACAGTTGAGGTTGGTCCATCTGGGGATATTGTGACACCTCTAGCGAGCTCAAAATTTTTCTATGGTTGATTATAAGATCAATTACATATAGATCCATATTTTTATGTTATATATAATTTAACTACATTTGGAAACACCTATTTATTTTTTATGGATATATGAAGTATAATATTTAGTGGAAATTTATTTGAGGAATAATTCCATAACATTTTAAGACATGTGATTAATGGTTTTGATAAACTTTACGGTTAATATTTCATTATTTTTAATTAATATTTTGAAAAAATATATTAATTTTGAACTATTTGTGTTACTTTTTTTGTTATAGATTAATTTATTATATTACATAACATCTATTAAACATATAAATTTTTTGTATATGGGTAGATTTATATGGAAAGAAATGAAACTCATTCATGGATCTTATGATCCATCAAAGGTACATTTTACTATAGCAAGGAAAAAATTAGAATATTGGATTATCATTTCATTAAACAAGGGGTTAATTGGAAATAGATCAAGGAACAACCAAATTATGACGTTTTTCTTATAAAATAGTGATATATCAAGTAAGTATATTTCATTAAATTAATAGATAGAAAATTAATTCCTTAACTTTAGAAAAAAGGATCTTGAAAAAAAATTATCCTATTATATTAATTTATAGTGAATCATATATTATTTAATATCATCATAGATTAATGGGTTTTAATCCCTTAACATTCCATTGATCATTCAATTGCATGTAATCAATGGCCTCAATAACTCTCAATAATTATTTATGGTTTTCTTATTTTCCCACCTATGATATACTATATAGAAACCTAGTTATGTATAATTCAATATGAAATTTTTTATTCCTTTTAAATCTTATTAAAATGAAATTTTATTAACCCATGTTATGATGTGGGTTTGTAACAAAAATATTTTCAAATGTCCATCCATTTATTTCTCAAATAAAGTTCAAATTGTGAGGAAGCAACATATTAACAAGGGGGGATGTAACACCAAAAGATTTTAAAAACAAAAAAAAGTATTTTTGATAGAGTAAATAACATGAAAAAATATATTTATTTTATGTTACACACAATAATCATATAGGATAGTGTTTTAAGAAACATTAATATTTTTATGTTTGATGAGAAATTCAACAGGAAACATTGAACATAAAGGACCAATGACATATATTATTGTTATAACATATCTATTAGAGTTGTGTGTATTAATAAGAATAATTTTTTAATCAAAATATTTTTCTCATAAAATCTTTTATTACCAATTAATTATAAATTAACATAAAAAACTTTTGAAAATAAATAGAAATGTTTTTCTGAAAAACCGTTTTATTATGGAAAATTGAATTTTATAAAAATAAATTAAATAAAAAATCTTTTTGGATTATATTAATTAAATATATATATGATATATTTAATAAAAAATTAACATGCTTCCTATGTGTTTTATATAAATTATATAAAAATAAACCTAATGTTATGCATAAAATATTACATTTTTTAAAGGAATAGTTTTCCCACCTTTTTAAAGAAAAATATTAATTTTTCTAAAAAAATTATAATTTTTCTTTTGAAGTATATTATAAAAAATTAATTTGTGTTAAAATTTAGGATTTTTTGGAAAATATTAATTTTTCAGTGAATAATGAAAAATATCGATTTTTATAAGAAGTGTTTTTGTTTTAAAAAATATGTAATTTAATAGTCTTAATTGGTTTTGAATATATTTCAATGTAACATAAGTATAATTTAGTTATATTTAATCTGCTTAATTAATTTTTAATGAACATAATATTTTTTTAACATAATGTTGTTCTAGGGTTAAAAACATGTTTTTCTAAAAATAGTTTTAAAATTAATAATGTTTCTACTTTTTAGTAAATTAAAAAAATCCATAATGTGGAATGCCTTAAATTAAATTTAATTTGTATATATAATAATATATTAAATTATTTTTATACTATTATTATTTTTAGTCCTTGATTTAAGATAAAATAACCTTTTTCAAAAAAAATACTCTAGTTAAAAACTTGTTGTTTCGCTATATCTGTGAGTCTAATTTTAAATTAAACATTTCAACTTCATTGAATTGAATTTGGAAAATTTATTCCATATTTGGAATAATAATATTTTATAATTTTTAGTAAATTAAATTTTTATTTTGAGGATAATGATTGATGAAATTAATTATAATTAATCGCAATGATTAAGGGATGATGGGATGTGTGTCTATTGTTTTAATTTATTTATGACTCTAAATTTTTTTCTTATCAATTTTCCTTTTTGATTTAAAAAAAATTAAATTCTCTTATCATTTTTTTGTTTTAGTGAGTATCACTAATCCTCTGTGATGTGTTCTACAAGTTCCTCTAGAGAATGTTGTTAATGCCCCTCTAGGAAATTCTATGATGGATTATAACTTCATCAAGGATATCATGAAATTAATTCATATTTTTTATTAGAATATACCAAATGTTTATAAATATATATTTGATGTACATTATGTAGATATAGGTCATATGGATTGATCACAAGAGTTCATGTGTAAGATGAAACCATTCGTTAAAGGTACGAATGAACCTCGATAGGTGGGGTACTGGCTAGAAAATATCAATAAGATCATTGAATTCCAAGATATACCTAAGAGTATCAAGGTGAAGTGTGTTATATTTCAACTCGAGTATCCCAGTTATATTTTGTGGGATTCCATTATATAGGTTGATAATCATATTGGGTTGGACATGAATGGTTTCAAGACTCTATTATTTCTATAATTTTTTCTAGATTCGTTGTAAATAAAAAATTCTATAGAGTTTATCTCGTTATTGAAGGTAGATATTGCAGTTTCTAAATACACCAATTGGTTTACTGAGTAGGTTTATTCTGCACCATAAGTTTTGAAGAATGACTAGATGAAAACTCAGAAGTACCTGTAGGTTTTTCAAAAAATATCAAATTGTAGGTATTTTTTATGATGCTTTTGACATATGCATTGATAATGGATATGGGTATGATGGATTAACTAAATATGGAAGGTAAGGTAAGTTTTTTCACCTTCTCCATCACCAATTTGCAACATTCAAGGCACATCGATGAAAACGTGGAAGGGTAAGGATTATCAAAGCAATAATGGAGGTTGGTTTCTGTAGTAGACCCTTTAAAGAACCTCTAGTTACAGATACTAGTGTTTCTATTAATTTCTATCAGTGATTAAAGGTTAGAAACAACATTATTTAAATTCCTTCACCTCAAAAATATGTGTAATAGGTGGGGGTGTTTTCGTCATTTGGAACATCTTTTTCAGTCCTTGTACACTCCTCGATATGATCAAGAATAGTCATCTCTAATGGATGTTGTAGTTTAATTGGATTACTCAAAGACTATAGGGATTTATGAATTGGACTCAAGAGTCAATAACATTCATAAAGTTGATTAGTTTATAGTGGAGGTAGATGCAGGTCCAGTGATAGTGAGCAGTAACATCATTATTGCATCATTAGTAGTGGTTTCTTTATTTGATACTACAGATTCCCACAACTTTATATATGTCCATTATTTTATATTATTATCCTTTTGATGGAAATCATACCCTTTTATGGATTTATCAAATCATCTTGGAAAGAGGAAATAATAGGGGTATCGTGGACATTCTTGTGTACTATCTACAATTGATTTGTAATTAGTCTAGGGTTTTCTTATCCGAGACTTATATTTTTTTCACTACTTCATCGAGATGGATTGTAATTTTTCTCATAATACAATTTTTTATTGTTATCATCAATTTGTCTCACTTCATTTGAGTAGTTCAATCTAATAGGTATTTCATAGAGAGTGGGATTCATGCTATAGTTGTGCAGAACCTTTTTACCAAGGGCTTAGGAGTATGTTGTTTTCTTTTTTAACAGAAGCTGATTACATTTCCTCTTTTGTTGATCTATCATCCATTGTATGAGTTTTTTTTATATTTTTCTAAACAATTTCTTTAGACTCCATCCATATAGTGGGGTAGAATTTTCAATTTACCTGGTTCTAGGGAAAATGTTGATATCGATACCTTCTTATCATATGGAATCAATTGAGATGAAAGTGCTCAAGATTTTATTAGATGATCTAGTGTTGAAGGGTTTTATTCATCCTAGTTTTTGACATTTGAAATCCCCAGTTCACTTTTCCAAGAAGTCAAATGGTTCAATCCAATTTTATTTCTACTATAAAATGTTTAACCATGTAATATGAAAGAACAAGTATACTTTTACTCATGTGGATGAATTGTCCGACCAGTTAAAGGGGTAAATTTGGGTTTTGAAGAATGATCTTATATGAGCTCATCACCAGCACAAATTTCAAGAGTGTAATATATCAATGTCATATTTAATTAGATTTTATGGACATTATTAAAAACTTTTTATACCATTTGATCTAAATAATTCCCCTTTAGTTTTCATGGAATTGATGATTCAGATAACCATCAATATCTCAAAATATTTTTGGTAGTGTTCATAGATGATGTTTTGGTTTATTCATGATCTGATATATAATTATTTTTAAATATATTATTTATAATTATAATTATAATTAATATATATTTATTATATTTATAGTCATATATATTTATATATTAATATATATATATATATCAGAAAGGTTCACGTATTGAGCATGCTCAGATAAAAAAATATTAACGAAAATAAAATTTTTAGATACAACAATTAGCATGGAACAAAAGACCCACCAAGGAAAAAGTGGAAAAACACAACCACCTAAAAAACATAACATGAAAGGTTTGAGAACCCACACATAAAGGCCCAAAGGTCCAAAAAATGAAATCTTGAAGCTTGATAGTTTTATCCATGATAATAGGGAGTGGAAACCACATCACGTTTGATGAAAACACTCATTGTCGAAAACTTTACCAGGCTACAATCTGTGTCCCATGTCCTAAAAAAGTCCCATTATAGACCTAAACAAGTCCCCTTCCATGATAATGGGTTATGGAAAGCACATCTCGTTTGATGAAAACACTCATTGTCAAAAACATTACCAGGCTACAATCTGTTTCCCATGTCCTTTGGCATCCTGAGGTCTACGGATTCCATCATTGTTCTAGCTTATCCCAAAGTCAGCCTCATCATCACCAGAAAATCCCTCAATGTTGATTAATACCTCATCTTAGACTGCTTCATCTTCTTGCCCACCTGGTTATGCATGTCACCTTCATTATCATATCATTAGAATGCTCCTTACATATCATCACTATTAGATCCAAATCCATCATGATATTTCCTCTAAAAACCCATACTTGTATCCACATGGATCACAGACCATCATTACTTCATGATGCAGATCCCACCAATCCCACATCGTATCTCTATTTCTAGCTCCACATCACTGCCACCGGGAAGAGGATTCCACCAGGGACCCATACCCCAAGACATAATGCTTCCCTCTTTCTAAGTTCATCACTATTCCCCATCATAAATTGTAATCGACCACCATTTCCAAAAATTTCCTATGATATTAAGAGATCATCATTGCCCCCAAATTTCCCACACTATTATTTCCAAAATGAACCAGAGCCTCCTCTGGGCACTCCACTATCAAGAATTCTCACTTTCAACACCCAACCGTGCCATATTCCACTACCAATACATTGTTTTCATCCAAGATCATCATTTTTCCACATCTTTAGGTGGAACTAAAGTTATTTGTCATTGCTTAACTGATCAAAGATAGATCTAATGGTGAATATACCACCTCACATTTCTTCTCCATATTGAACATCTCCCTTTCCATCATGTGATTCAGCCTCGTGGAGAGGTCCATAGTCTAAAAAAATCCCAAAATGACTAAAAATATCACCATATATCTTTTTCAGATTCCAAAATCCATTCCCCTTGATACCTAGAGAGAGAGGATCTCCATTCTTGAGAGAGAGTCCCTTCGTTCATGATAAATAGGCTCTCTATTCTTGATAGAGAGGCTATCCAACTACTATGTAAATATATATAATTATATTGACATGTTTATAATTATATATAAATATTTATAAAAATATTTATTTATAATTATATGTGTATAATTATAAAATTATAATAAATATATTTAAATAGTAAATATATTTATTATATTTATAATTATATATATTTTTATATCAATATATATATGTGTGTGTGTATAATTGTTAAATATTTATAATTACTAAATATATATAATTTTTAATTATGTCATGAACCCCTCCCTTCAAAGATATCCCTCATGCGATATCAACGATTAATGGGAGATAATGACTCACGAGTCCTACCTCTAGTAGGCCCGAGTTGGCGAATATGACCAAGGGTGTACAAATCTCACAATTTGGGATGCATTACCCTTTATAAGGAAAAAATATCATAAAATAAGATGAATATTCCACAAAAACCCTGAGACATAATATAAAATAGAAAACAAAAAACCAACCCACATGCATGTATTAATAGAACATATAGAAATACATTAAAGTCCTAAAGGTAAATACGCAAAAGAAAAATCTAAGGCAGCGACACAGGAGCTATCCAAAGGTCTGAGCTCATAATGCCCAACTTCATCCATGTAATCCTCAGAAACCTAGAAAAAGAATTTATATTCATAGGGTTATAATAAAAGTATACTCAATGGAAAATCCAAAGTCTCTTGTGCACATGTAAAATAAGCATACTAATACACCCATGAGAAAACAACATAACCAAACAACACCTATACAGGTATACTAACCAAACCAAACCACATCGAGCCATGCTCACTGACACATGCCTATTGTGGGGTGTGACAAAAACAAATATTACCAAACTTAAAATTCAGTATAGTGGCCAAACTAGGTTGTCTCTAGAGAGGAGTTCACAACAATCAAGATGTCACCTTAAAATTTGAGAAAGAGGAGGTGATTATTTTTGAAATTGATTCATTTTAAAAAGAAATCAAGAAATATAAATTAAGGTTGAACACTAATGGATGAAGAAAGTGATGGGTTTAAGGTAGGATAAACTTTTTTAATGTCATCTTCCCTATAAAAATAATCTTCCCTCTCTTCCTATTGAATGATAAATGAAAGACTCCTCGATCGAATTATCAATCACCCTTGGTTGAAGAATGAAATGGAACTCACTCCTCTGTGCATGGAAGTAATAAAAAATTCCTAAAAATATAAGGCTATTCTAGAGAAGGAATTTTTCCTCCATAGAAATCTATACAAATTTCACCAATTCCATAGACGTGCCAAAAATTGATGGACACTCCCCACTTAACATAATCTGCTTGATTGAGACAAATTGCACTAGAAGGAGGGAGATAAAAAGTCTTTAACCAAATCTATTAATAATTACTTCAACAAAACACAAAACATGATAACTTTAACATAATTGGGAAACACTGAAAATATAAATCATTAAAAAGAAAAAAGTGGTTTTGCAACCAATCACAGGAATCTGACATTAAAAAAGTGAAACTCTCTCTTCCCAGATCACTCAAAGGTTTTACCCCTCAATGTGAAGGGTAATAGAGTTGAAAGGGGAAGAAAGGAGAAAAATTGAACTAATAAAAGAGAAAATAGAAAATAAAAAGAACCTAAGGATTCCAATACTCTATCACAGCCCTTATTGCACTATCTTCAACCCCTTTGAATGGAATTAGACACTCATATAAATAGGGTTGATAGGTAGAAACATTTCCCTCCAGAGTCATTACCACAAAAATTTTAGTATTTTTAGCTTAAAAAATTGGAGAGTCTTGGAAATTTTCCTTCATAAAATTTTTTCCCCTATCTCTTTTTCAAGTTCTCACAAAATATCCCTGAATTTGGAAATTTGTAGAAAACGTTTTTCTTAAATTACTGTTGAAGACTTTTTCTTCCCGAGGAGAGTCTTCAACTTTATCTATTTGGACTCATTCAAAGGAAGTCTTAATTACCTAATTTCTTCATGAAATTTATTATGGAAATGAACCATGTATCTCTCCTTCCATTATAGCTATAATCACTTCATTTTGAGTTTTTTAGGCCAACATGTAGTTCATTACCTGAAGTGTTGTCTATTCTGTCATTCGAAAAATGTTATCCATTTGATAAATTTTAATGGGGCATTGTGTGTCGAATTGGATCTTGGTAAAAAATAAATATTTAAATACCACAATTAGGGAAAAGATATATAAAATTAATAACTCAATTTGGATCAAAATTATAATAGTTATTCCCAAAAAGACCAAATCTCTATAAAACCTCTAAATACCCAGAATTAACAAATTTTCACAATTAAGAAAATAAAATAACAAAAAATTCTAAAATAATGGAAATCAGATCGAAATTATTAATTAGAAGGGGTTAAATCATTGAAACACACATGAAAAATAATGAAAATATAATCTCTATCAATTCCCCCACACATACTGAACAAGTCATCATCAAAATCCAGTCAAATAAAATTCAAAAAACATGCTCATGATATCCAACAATTCCACACTAAGAAACAAAAGATATCATGCATATTCAAAAACCATTATTCCAAGTTATCCATTAATATAATTAAATATTTCTAATCTCCATTTCTCTTCCCATTCACACAAAGACAACTACCTCCCATGAATTTTCTCTTACCCCACAAATATCAATTTTTAACAAAGCTTTTCTCATCCAAACCAATGCAAGAGTCACCATAGTGTTGATAAATTACAAGTTATTAACCCGATGTGACTCAAGGATTTTTGTTTATTATAAGGAATTTGAAGTGTTGTTCTTTGGATTCTGGTTAGTAAGAATTTGACGTGAAAAATTATGTGGCCGAATAAGGAGGGATAGACTCTTTTTGAAGTAAATTTCCCAGACTATAATATTCACTCAAGTATGGTCTCTTCCTCACTCACCATAGTAGAAAATAAGATCCATCATCATCAAAAATCAAGGAATGTCCACATCATTAAACATTTTAGCAACAAAAATTTCAATTTTCTTCAACATGATTTATCTTGAAATATCTAGAAACGGAAGAACATTCTTTCTCTTTAGAAGATCCATAAAGGCACAAAGGCACAACTTCTATTATCATGATTTCTCTATAAAAGGTCACGAATTTCAAAAGAATTTTTTTAGTAGCAGACAAATATCTTCAAAATATTATTTTCCACCTAAGGTTGTAAAAAATTCCATATCCTAATATAATACATCTTCCCCCCATACTTAAGTTCAACTAGATAACACAATTTCACTACATGAGTAGGCTGGATAGGGAAAATTGGTTTATAATGTGGTAAACCTAATAGGATGGTCATGGATTCTAAGGGTTACAATGAATAAATATACAAGGTATGAAATATGAAAAGGATTCTTTGGAAAATGGGGCTTTAAAACAAAATATATTCCTCGATCATTTAAAACACAAGTACCTCAAATACTCAAGTTTTGAAAGGAATACATCAAAATATTATTAAAACAAGTATGGTTTGGTTATATCAATATAGTGAGTTAAATGAAAAGAATAAGAAACAAATGGTTCAAAAGTCTCATAAGAAAGTTTTTTCAAATATTAAAATAATGAGATGTATCATGGGATTAAAAAATCAAAGTAATTTTATGAAATTCAAAAATAATTGAACATAAAACCAAGTCATTTTTAACATTAATTTCAGCTCATATTCATGGAATAAACTAGTTCACTCATTAAAATGGGTTTAAAAAATTTAAATGATATTCTTTTCATCTCAAATGTTTAAAAAAATCTATAAAAAATGAAAATTAAACACACAAAAATTTTAAAAACATGCATTTTTTAAAAAAACAACAAAGGAAAATCCTAAACTAAAAAGGTTCCTTCTCCCACACTTAAATGATGTAGTGTCATCAATAAATTAAAATTTAATTAGCATGTAAGAAGATACTAAAATGAATCACAGTAGTAAGAAGGTGTAAAGGAGAGGTACAACTGGATGAATTTTATTTATAGACAGGTTGGAGGAGTGTTATCTCCTCCACTGGATATGATGAAATGGTCCCATGGAATTTCTTCAGCCTGTTTCTATTAATAGTGAATGGAATACGCTCTCTATCCTTCACAATCTACACAGCACTGAAAGTATATACATGAGAAAATATAAATGGACCTTCCTATCTAGAACTATGTATACATGGCATTAGCTTGAGTCTTGAGTTGAATAATAGCACTTTTTCTCTATGATGGAAGCCTTTTGGTCGGATCATCTTGTCATGAGCCACTCATGTTCTCTCTTTATAAATTTGGGAATTTTCTTATAATTCTTTTATTATTTCATCCATCACTTACAACAACAGTATCCTCCCTTTCTTATCACATTCAAGATCCTAATTCAACTTCATCACATCTCAATATGCCTTATGCTCTAATTCCATAGTTAGGTGACATCTTTTCTAATAAATCAGCATATATGGAATCATTCCAATTGTGGTCTTGTAGGTTATCCCAGAAGCCCAAAATGTTTCTTCTAAACTTTTTCTCCAATCCTTATTTTTTGGTTTAACAGTCTTCTCCAAAATTCCTTGTATTTACATATTAGAAACTTCGGCTTAACCGTTTTCCTATAGTTGATATGGAGTTTATGTCTTATGATGCACCCCATACTTCATTAGAAAATCCTCTATTATACTATTGAAAAAGTGAGTACCTAGATCATTAATTATAGTTTTAGGCACTCCAAACCTAAAAAATATGTTAGTACATACAAAATCACAAACAACTTTAGCATTATCAGTCTTGATGGATTTTCCTTCCACCTATTTGGAAATGCAATCAACTACAAAAAAGATATTATAATTTCCAAATGAAATTGGAAAAGGGACCATAAATTCTATCCCCTAGAATTTAAAAATCTCACAAAAACATAGTGGCTATTTGGGCATTTATTTTATCTTTTATATTTTAAATGTTTCCATAAAAATAACATTTTTTACACCGATTCCAAAAATTTAAGAGAATATTTAAAAAGTGTGGGCCAATAAATTCAAGATTCTAAAACCTTATTTGCAATACATTGAGGTCCAAAGTGGTCTTCATAAGTTAATGTGTGACAAAACTCAATGACAGAACCAATTTCACTATTAATCAATCAACTTCTTATAACATGATCATTACAAATCTTCTAAAGAAATGGATAATCCCAAATATAATATCTTGATTCATAAATAAGTTCATGTATTTGGTGAGAATAAAATGATATGTGACCTAAGATGTTACTAGAAAATTGACCATGTCAGCATACTAAGGAACGTCTCCTTTAACCAAGTATAACTACTTTCCTGGAAGGTGATCATTCAATGGTTCTTTTTCTATAATTTCAACTTAATCAGTGTTGGAAAATCTTCTTAAATTACCATCCAATTGGTTCTTAGGTACCTTATTATCCTTAATTTATATATTTTAATCCTTTTTTATTAACATAAATCTCACTAGTCTTGGTTAATCTTCAACCTTCTTCATCATGTACCTAAGAGCTACTTGATCAGGAAAAAAAGAGACTTTGGTTCCCAGAAGATATGATATAAATCATTCTAAATCAAAAACAAAAACAAAAAACTCCTTTTATGTGGTTGTGAAATTTAATTGAGCAACATCCGAGGACCTTGAGGCATATGAAATGACTTTTTTCTTCCCTCAATTCACTGATAAAGGATTGTTCTAACTGGTTGATTGGAATAATCACAAAGTATCTCAAATAGTTCTTCCCAATTTGGTGGCTGCATCATGGGGGTGTAATAAATCTCCTCTTAAACTCATTAAAGGATTCCATAAATGAACCATTGAAATCAAAATCAGAATCTTTCAATAGAAATATCGATATAGGGAGAGAAATTTTATTGAAATATTTGATAAACCTCATAGAGAATCATTAATGTCCGAAAATGATCTAACATGTATCACACAAGTTGGGTAAGGAAAGGAATATATTAGTTAAATTGTTGATATATCAACATTAATTCAATTTTTTCTAATGAAATTCCCAAGTAAAACTCCTCTCTCATCCATGAAATGACACTTTTCAGAATTTAAAACAAGATTATTTTCTATGTAGTTTTTCAAAAAGTTTTCCATATTTTTAACAATGGAAAAAAATAGTTTCCCAAAATTGTGAAATATTCTGAGAAAACCACCAATAAATCTTCATTAAGATCAAACAAATATACTTACAATGCACCTATAAAATATACCAAGAGAATTAAATAATCCAAATGTAATCCTTTTATATAAATAAGTGTTAAAGGGGCATGGTTGTCTTCTCTTGATCCTCGGGAGTAATGGGTACCTGAGAATAACCTGAAAATCCATCCAAAAAAAATGATTCCTATCGACCAATCTATCTAACATCTGATAAGTGAATGAAATTGGGAAATGTTATTTCTGAGTTACCTGATTCAAATTCTTACAATCAATTCACACTCTCAAGCTATTTTGAATTTTCATAGGGATTAATTCATCTTTTCATTCCTTACAGTGGTTAGGCCAGTTTTTTTGGAACTACATGGATGGGGCTAACCCATTGTGAATTTGAGATGGGATAGATGATCCCATCTTCCAAGAGCTTCTTTTTCTCCTTCTTCACAACCTCTATCAATGTAATATTTATCTTCCATTGGTATTGTTTGACATATTTGAAATCTCCCTTAACAGAAATTCAATATGAGCATATTTTTGGGATAGTTTAGTGATATAACCTAATATCTATGATATTTCTTGATCATTCTCCCTCAAATGATCAATAAATAATTTTTCATAGGTTTCAGACAGATTATTAGCAATTATCAATGGTAATTTCTCTCCCTCCCTAAGGTATACATATTTCAAATTAGTGGGGAGTGGTTTTAATTCTATATTAAGGGGTTTCTCAAGGGCTGAAACTAAACTAAAATTCCACACATCCAATGGTTGGAACTCCTACACATAATAAATAGTATCATCTTCTTCATTATTTAACAAATCATCAATGAAATCATATTTTACCTCTTCCACACACATGAAATAATAATCACCATCATTTTGGGCATCCACATGTTCAATGATATTTTCAATGGAAGAAGTCTCTAATAAGGATAAGAATTCATGGAACATACTTGATTATTCAGTGGGTTAAGTACTTAATTCATGGGAGTGTGAAAATATTTATTGATCATATGATGGGTTCCTCATAGATTAAAAAAATACTGAAGTGGATTGTGTTGTCTCCAAACTCCATGGTGAGTGCCAATTTATAGAAATTGATGATGGTTTTTGGATGTATTCATGAATGGTATCCCCAAAATGATGAGTGAGTGTGACAGGCGCCTATCTTCTTCAAAGTTCAGCACATAGAAGTCAGTTGGGAATAAGATATCCTTGACTTTCACCAAGACATCCTCCAGAACTCTTGTAGGGAAAACTGTGATTCTTTTTGAGAGATAGACCACCACTCTAGTGGGAATCAAGTCTATTATCTAAAACAAAGTGTATATTGAGTGGGTCAATACATTAATTGAATCACGTTGATCCTGCAATGTGTTAGAGAAATTTAAATAACTAATGGTGCATGGATTTGAAAATGTCCCTAGATCATGACATTTGGTTGGAAACTATGGTGTGATAAGATCTGGTACACTTCTTCCAAATTTGATACATTCATTACCTTGAAGTATCCCCTTCTCGGTGAAAGTATCCTTCAAAATTTTAGCATACATTTGAAATTTTTTGAGTGCATCAAGAATGGGGATATTAATTTCTAATTTCTAGAAGGTTTCTAGAATTTCATTTTGAAGTTCTTATTCTTGAGATTTACGGGATTCAATAATACTTGATTTGAAATGGAAGGGGTATGTCTTTATTCTCCCATTGTTATCTTTGAGATGGTGTTTCTTGTCTATTTTTTCCATGGCTCATCCTTATCCTCTCCCTCATTCTTCTATTCTTCAAAGATCATTTTCTCAAGATTTTTGGTATTTACAACTTCATTATTACTCAGCTCAATTGGTCTTTTTTATGGATCAATGGTGTTTTGTGGTGAGGGTTCTTTTCCCCTTCTTTTTATTATCATGATGACATTCTCTTTTGGGTTTGGGTTTGGGTTTGTTTGAGAAGTGAGTTTCTTAGGATTTTTTAAGGAAGTCCATGATACTTTCTAACTTGTTGGAAAAATATTTTACGATGTCTTTTTCCCATCAATATTAGATATTTGTTGTTGGTTCAGAATTAAGGGTTATGTACTGGTTGATGGATTCTCATAGGGTCCTGGTAATGTGGGTGGTTCGTAGTGTGAAGGATGGTTATAAGATTTAATTTTATGAAATGGTGGTGGATTTTGATTTTTTTTTGGAATGGGGTCGGTTTTAGAACTGGTTTTGGTTCGTTGGACTAGCTTGATTCTGTTGATTTACAACACCATATTGAACATGGTTATGATCTCTCTATGCTTGATGTTGTTGGAACTGTCTCAGCTGAAAATATTCTTCACAAGTTTCCATTCCTTGTATTTCATCATGTTGGTCAGTAAAATGATCTGGTGATGAGCATACACCACATACCTTAGTCATTGATTGTTGGTCACCCACTTGTTTCAAGGACATATATCTCACCAAACTGGTCAACTCTTCAATACTACTTTCTAGTAATGGTTATGAATGGGGAGTTTGTACCTAATGAATACCTCTTTTACTAGTACCTCTTGTACGAAATAGTTGTATGTTCTAGAAAATCATCTCAATCAAGCCCTTGGCTTCTTCTAGGGACTTTTCAATAAATGCACCTATAGATGATGCATCAAGAAAGTTTTTATCATTATCTAGTAATCCATGATAGAATAAGATAAGAAAGCAATGCTCTTTAATGGATTTATGTGGACATCTGAAACATAGATTCTTAAATATCTCCATGTACTCGTAAAGGGTTTATCCATATGATTGTATGATGGCGTAGATATCCTTTCTAAGGGTCATGCTTCTGGATGAGGGGAATAATCTTTGCATGAATAATATCACCAAGCCATTAAAATCATCAACATCTCTAGTTTTTAGTCCATAAAACCAGTCATTGGAATCTCCTTCCAATGTAAATGGGAATTTCTTCCATTTTACTTGATTCATAATTACTCTATGGGGTTTGAAGGTTGATCAGACATGTGTAAATTCTTTAATATGTTTGTTGGGATACTCACCTTCCAAGTCATTAAACTTTGGAAGGAACAGAATCATGTTAGGTTTCACCTCAAAATAATTTTGAAATACTGTCATGACAAGTTTATTATTATGATTATGGAATTTTGGGGAATAGAGGTTTCTAAGGGTTGGGTTTTGATTTCCATCCATAGTGATAGGCTCAAATTGATCACTCAAAATTTCACTCGAATCTGCAAGGGAAACATCCTAAAATTCAGATTGAAAATAAATGTTTCTAAGTATATGCGACCAGTTTATTTTAGTTTCTAGATAAAGGGGTAAAGGATTATATTTTTAGGTTTTAATCATTCAATTTTAAAGAGAAATTAGAAAAGAAAAGGTGAGATATAGACAAAATGTTGGCACTACCTCCCTGGAAACAACGCAAGTTTTCACACATGCCTATTTTCAGGTGTAAAAAAATATTACCTATGATAAAATGTAGTATAGTCGTAAAACTATGTAATATTTAGAGAGGAGTACACTAAAATCAAGATTTCACCAAAAAAATTTGGAAATAAGCTAAGGTTGTTTTTTAAATTTATTTATTTTAAAAAGAAATAAAGAGATTGAAATTAATTTTGAACACTAATGGATGAAGAGAGTGATGGGGTTAGGGTAGGATAGTCGTTTTCAATGTCATAATCATCATGAAAATAATATTCCATCTCTTCCTATTGAATTATAAATTAAATACTTCTTGATCGAGTTATCAATAACCCTTGGTTGAAAAATTAAATGGAATTCACTCCTATGTATAGTAAAGTTATAAAATATTTCCTAAAAAACTAAGGCAAGTCTCAGTCGGGCATTGTTCCACCTTAGAAATCTAGAAAAATTTCACTACTTCAACATAAATTCCAATGATCATTGGACACTCAAAACCTAACACAACATGCTTGATTGAGAAAAGTTACACTGGGTAGGGAGAGATCAAAAGACTTGAACCAAAGATATTAAAAATGAATACACCAAAACCTAAAACACTATCTCATTAAGAGAATTGGGAAAACTGAAAATAGAAATCATTCAAAAGAAAATTAGGGTTTTACATTCAAACACAAGACTCCAACATTAAAAAAGTTAAACTCTACCCTCCCTGATCAATAAAATGTTTTACCCCTCCATGTGGAGGGTAATAGAGTTGAAAGGGGATGAAAAGTGCATAATGAATCTAAAAAAAGAAAAATGAAAATAAAAAGAACATCAAGAATAAAATCCCCCAGAGAATCCTTTATTTCACATTCTTCAACCCATTTTAATGTAAGTATACAATCATATAAATAGGGTTGAGAGGTAGAAACATTTCCATCCATATTCATTCCCTGGAAGGTTTGAGTCTTTTTCATATAATAAATGGACAAATATCGGGAAGTTTACTTTATAAAATTTTTTCTGGTATATATTCTCATACCCCCAAAAAATATTAGCAGATTTGTAAAAGTGGAAAAAATTATAATAAAATTAATAATGAAGACTTTTTTCCAGAGGAGACTCTTTAACATACTCTTTATGGACGCATTCAAAAGAAGCCTTAATTACTGAATATCTTCTTGGAATTTAATGTTGTAATGATACACTAAGTTCAATTTCAATTACATTTAGAATAACTTCAATTGAAGTATTGGTGGCCAGGATATGATTCATTAACTGAAGTGGGGTTCAGTCTATTGTCTATAAAACTTTGTCCACATGATTAATTTTTTGGTCCTTTGTGTGTCGAATTGGATCTAGTTCTAGAAAAAAATGTTAAATTCCACGAGCAAGAAAAACATAAAAAAAGGAATAAATCCATTTGGATAAAATTTGTAATAGTTATGCATGAAAAATAGAATCATTATAAAACTACTAAATTTTATTAACTTACTAATTTTCGTAATTAATAAAAAAACACCCAAAATACTAAAATGATGCAAATCAGATCAAATTGATTAATTATAAGGGGTTTAATCATTGAAACACACAAGGAAAATAAATAAAATATTATCTTTATCACTACCCAAATAACCTATCTCAAGTGATATAATATAATGTAAAGCACATCGAGAACAGGGTACCCCGAACCACTTTTCCACTGGTATGTTTCTCCTACCCAACGTCATATGCCCCGGTTCTCCCATCCCATCAATATACAACATCGCATCCTAACAGCACATACCTAGTCCTCAAAACACATCCCTCCCACACACACCTTGGCCTCACAACAAATCTCTCTCGCACACAAATGGGCCTCACAACACATCACATCACATATCATCTTGAAGACACATAAGAAAGAACATCACATCGTATCTTGAAGACACATAGGAAAGTACAAATAACATATCCTGCAAACACCCTATCTATCCCACCTCATCCAAAGAAAACTGGTTAAACAAAACCACCATCTAAAGAACTAATAGAGCTCAGGCCAACATATATTGTTTCATACCTACCTCTCCTAGAAGAGATATCAGAAAAGAGTGAGTATCCATCCATCCATACTACATAATGGATGTAAGGAAAGACATCTTCCCCCATGATGATGGGGGTGTCTGGAACATAGTGCTCAACTAGGTTTATTTCATATATAAATCACAAGGAAATAATTCAAGTATATATATATATATATGAGATAATAAAAACTCAATCCCAACCAATGGGTTCTCATACAAACCACCAAATCAAAACACCATCACCTTTACTACTACCTCAAAATGCACAAAACCACATAATAGTCCACAAATCACATTTCTAACCAAATTATTTAACCATTTTTGTTCGATTAACCAAATCAACCAAAACCATTATAAACTTTATCAAATAATTATTTATTTATTCCATCACTACCCAGACATCTATTAGGCATGTTACATAATAAGAAACACAAAAATAGACATTAATGAGGGGAAGATACCAAGAAAATTAATGCACTTCGCATTAATGAAACATCATACCCTGACCTATAGATACAAGGTGATGTATTCTAAATGTAATAAATTAATAGACTCTTGACAATTACACATACAAAACCTCATTTTCCTTCTTCAAACTCATACTCCCAGATTATCATATCCACAAAATCAACCCCTAGTTCACAACCATTCCCACAACCACATCACTGCACATACCAAGGAAATCATGTTTTAGATTTAATAAGTAATCCCTTATTTAATTCCACTTATTATTTTAGGGTTTATCATAGAAAATTTATGATCATGGGGAATCTGTTTATTAGTCTAATATACATTGTTGACCAATTTTTATATATAATAATTTAGAAACCAAAAAATTTTCATTACACAAACCATCTAGTGCTCAAAAAAGGACCCCCAATGACCATGATTTTTAGTGGGTAGTTATCCCCTACACATCACAATATCAACAATAACAATAACAGAGTAAGATCATGTGTCGCTTTCCCTAGTCCCATGTATATTGATTTTTAAACCAATTTTATTATCTTTATTAGTTTGGAATAAAATATATTCACAAGGGAAAACATCTATATAACCATATTGCATGATGAAAAATTAAGAATGGAAAAGGAAATCCTACTTGGAAGAAAAGACGATCAGGACATCCTAGTTGCACCAAAAACATGGGCACACATAAAGTAGGTAATTCACCAGGGAATCATGAACCAACTACCTCATCCTGGCCACACAACTCCTATGTGAAGAGGGATTAGGCAGTTATTGTATCAAGAGAAAGAAAAAAATAAAGAATTACAGGAATGATATCTTGGCTTAAGGAAGATCGGATCTGAGTCACAATATTAGATAAGGTTTTTATTTTCCATTAAAGGTGGATCTAACCAATACATTGTATTTTGATAATTTAAAAGTATAAAAACTCTTAGGTAATTAAAGATATAATTTATGACCTTTTAATTTGTTTAAAATCACTTTAAAAAGGCACTAAACTCATTTTACATTAAAAAAATACAAGTGGAAAATTGGAAGAACCGAAAACACTATTCATGATCCCTGCTAGACGAGGCACCGCCAGTGAGGCACTACCAGACAAGGGACTACCCACGATCCACTACCACATGAGGCTCTATCAGATGAGAAACCTCCAATGAAACACCCCTATATGAGGTACCACCTGTGAGCCACTGCCAGACGAGCCACCACCCAACAAGGCATCGGTTACGAGCCACCACCAGATGGGCCACCACCATTAATCCACCTCTAAGGTGATACACTTCTATTGAGCCACTGCTTGGGTGAAACATCTTGAGCAAGACACCTCTAGGTTAAGACACTTCTTGCAGGCCACCTCCTGGGTGAGACAGTGCTAGCGAGCCACCACTAGTGTGAGACACCACAAATGAGGCACCACAAGGGTGAATCGTTGTTTTGGATGAGACACTTTTGGGAGGAGACACCTTTGGAAAACATCAAAAAATAGTAATTTTGAAAATTCTTGAAATGAGTCACCAATGCATACCAGGACACCTCAAACTCTAGATTTCCCACAATGTAAAAGACTACATAGGGCCAAGACATTACATTAGATACCTCTCAAACTATTATTTCCCTTGAGAATTCAAAACCAACCCAATGGGAAATAGAGTAAGGGTCCAAAAAACCATCCCTAGAGATACCTTTCAAGGATATAATTGCACATGAAACATAGTTATCAACTAAACACATCAATGTCCAATGATAAACCACCTTATGTTGTTTTAAATTTGGATTGCAAACCTCTACACCAAAGAACACCTCCTCTGACATCTACATACCAAGAATTTTTAATAATGGTTGTTACACGTCAACCCAAACAACCAGAAAAAACACTCCACAAGCACAAAAATCACACTATTATGAACACAAGAATCAAGGAATTCCATCCTCTATGTCATGATATTATTCAATCTGGAAGCAATGACTCACCTACACAGGTTTAATCACATCACAGTTAATGTGTCTCAATTAAGAATCAGGTCCTACCATTTTCACATGTAGTTACATTATCACACATGAAACCACACACATCATAAACCAAGAAAAATAGATATCTCATAAAACAAAAAGGATCCAAATAGTACATCACATCACAAGGGGAAAAAATAAGGAAATACTCAAAAAAAACATTGGGTACTTGGCATGCATCTGTATATCTCCCCCCCATGTACTCTCCTCCTATCCACTATGAATCCACAACACATGAACCGAGTGAATGGTCTTCCCATACAGTGCCTTCTCCTGATGATCCGGGATCTCTACTAGTCATTCCAAAAAATTCACAGTATACTCAATATCCAACTCACCCAATTAAATTACATGGGATTCATTATGAAGATACCGATGAAGTTGAGAGATGTGGAAGAAATCATGGATCATCACCAACTGCGGTAGCAACATCGACGTGTATGCTACCTCAAAAACTCGCCCCAATGCCTCAATGGTCCCAAAAAACCTGGGAGAAATCTTACTCCCTCTACTAAACCTCTACTACCCACATCAAGGGAAAACCTTCAATAATATGAGGTCCCTAACCTTGAACTCCTAGGGCCTCCTTCTGTGATCGGTGTAAGACTTATATCAGTCTTGCGCTACTTTCATCCTCTCAAGAACAAGTTGAAATTCTCAATTGTTTTATATACCACATAGAGTCCAAGAATAGTTTCCTCCCCATCCTCTATCAATCACAATGGAGAATGACATGGTCTCCTATAAAATTCTTAAAATGGGGCCATAGTATTGGAATATTGGTAGATATTATTATAAGAAAACACTAATAAAGGAAGGTGTAATACCAAAGATCCACCGACATCCAAGATGCACACCTACAATGTATCATCCAGCATTTGGATAGTCCCCTCTGTCTTCCCATCTGTCTGAGGGTGGAAGGTTTTGCTCAAGCATAACTAAGTGCCAAAAGCTTGCTGCAACCCCATTTAGATAAGTGAGGTAAACTTTTCATCTCATTATGATACAATAGACATAAAAATCCATGAAACTGCACCACCTCATCCATGAACCTCATGGATAAGTTATCCACTATGCCCGACTCCTTGAACACTAAGAAGTGTGATGACTTCGTCAACTGATCCACAACCACCTAGATAACATCAAAACCTCCCTAATCCCTAGGTAACCCTATAAATAAATACATTGATATGTCATCCCATTTCAAATCTAAAACATCCAAGGGTTATAACAAACCACAAGAAACATGATACTCAACCTTTACCTGCTGGAAGCCTAAGAATTTCACCACAAACTCTGCCATGGAATATTTCATCTCGGGCCACCAAAACAACACCCTCAACCCATTGTACATCTTGGAAAATCCATGGTGTACCAACAAATGTGAGCTACAAAAATCACAAAGGACCCCATCATGAATTTCCACCAAAATAAACAATATATCCTGAAAAAACACCCAGTTTCAACCATCTTCTATCCATCCTTCCGGAGCATCACCATGGCCAACAAGAACATGCATTACCTATAACTCTAAGTCTCCCCACTGAAACTCCTCCACCTGCTACATCAGATAAGATTGCACCATCATATAGAAAAAAATTATTTACCTACATCTACCCCTGAATCTATGTGAATGGTTTCTAACTCCACCATATCTCCCCATGCATCCTTAGATTCCTGAACAACACCCTTCCATGACTTCCTCCTCAAAGAATTGGACACAACATTCCCCTATTATGAGGTTTAATAGATATTGAAACCATAGTCCAGAAAAAAATCTATCCACATATACTACCATAATTTTATATCACACTAAAAAAATAAATACCTCAAATTCTTGTGATCTATGAAGACCACAAAGCGCTCCTAAATGAGGCAATGTCACCACAACATTAGTACAAAAACAACTGCAGCTAACTCCAGATCGTGGGTGTAATAGTTATGCTCATGGGGACACAACTTCCTAGACCCATAAGTTGTCATTTACTACTATTTCATCATCATGCACCCCAAACCTATATGGAAATATTCACAAAACACATCAAACATCACCCCTTCCTTAGGAAACCAAAGCATAGGGGAACTAACCAACTGCACATTAATGTTACCAAAAACTACCTAGAACTGATCAATTCACCAAAAATGTTGGTCCTTCATGGTCAATGAAATCAATGGGGTAGAAAATCAGGAGAAATCAGGTACAAACCTATGATAATATCGTATAAGGGAAAGAAAAATCCAATCCTAGGCCATATTCTAGGGTGCTACCTAGGAAAAAACTGCTTCAACCTTTAATGGGTCTACTACCACACCCTAATAAGACACTAAATGCCTGTGTAAATACACCACTCATACTCAGAACATACACTTTTATAACATTTCGTAGATCCAGTGGCATCAAAGAACATGAAAGATAGTTCTAAGATTCTTGGCATGATCCTCCTCTGAATTTGAGTATATTAATATTTCATCGATGAATATGATGATGAACCGGTCTGAGAACACATGGAATATGGATTTCAGGAGTCCCATGAACATAGATGGTGTGTTTGTAGAACCTTATTTTAAGACTAAAAAATCAAAGTCCCCATACCCATATATAATGAAATTATTCAGTATATCACCCTCAACTGGTGATATCCAGACCGTAGATCGATCCTATAAAACCAAATAATCCCTATAACCTAGTTGAAGATATTTTATATCCTTAGAAGAGGGTAATGATTTTTGACTATCACTTGATTAAACCTCTAGTAGTCTATACATAGCCTCATACTACCATCCTCATTCTTAGAGAACAACACAAGAGTACCCTGCGGAGACACATTAGGATGTGTGCACCTTTCCTAGGTCTATAGTTTTCAAGAAGTTCCATCTCCCTTGGCAATTCAATAATCTCATATTCTAAGAACTAGATCACAGGGGCCCTAAAATTCAGTTTCCAAGCTGGTCCCCCTATCCTTTGTCATGCACCAAGGTCAACTAGAACTATTTCCATACCATATCATGAAATTCTCACTTGTCCTAACTCCAAAATCCATCCTATATCTCAACCATCATCTCTGATGCCACTCTATCATGACCCCCACCCTCTAAAGATACCCAGCCTAGGATAGAAATGAATAAAGAGATATACTAACCCCTGAGACCCACCTCCAGTAGGTCCCGAGTTGGAGACTAGAACCAAGGGAGTAAAAATATCAGAATATGGGAGCCATTAACTTTTATAAGGAAATAAGATTAGGAGATAAGATTAATCATCCCCAAAATTCCACAAAATTATATGAAACAGAAAACCCAAAACCATCCAAAATGCATGTATAAATAGAACTAATACCAATACAATAAAGTATCCAAGCTAAATACCCAAAATAAAAGCTATTGGTGTGACACAATAGCTACCCAATGGTATAATATAGTAATACCCAGAATGATCCACATAATCTTATTGGAAACCTAAAAATTGTTTTATATACATAGGGTGAGCATAGAAGTTTACTTGGTAGGAAAACCAAATTCTCTCGTGCACATGTGAAAGAAGCATACTAATGCACCCATGATAAAATAGAAGAACCAACCCGCACATATATAGGTATAATAACTAAACCCAACCTCACCATGTTATGCTCAAAAATTAACACAATTCAAGTAATATTATATTAATTAAATAACATTGATGATATGGTACCTAGAACCACTTTCCCACCAGTATTCCACTCTTTCCTAATGTTGTACCTTCTGGAACTCCCATACCTTCCCTATACCACATCACATCCTTCCCCCACACACTTGGGCCTCACAACACATCATGTACTCACACACATGGGTCATACAAAACATCTTTACCACACACACCTAGGCCTCACAACACATCACATCCTATCTCATCTCGAAGAAACCTAGGAAAACATATCACATCTCATGTTGTTCACACCTTGGAAAGTGAAAGCAACCTATCTTTAAAACACCTAGGAAATCACATCTTTACCAAAGACAATAGGTCTATCGAAACCACCATATAAGCAATAAAACCCACCATCCCTTAGAGCCTATGCCATACCTATCTCTCCAAGATCAGAGAGAAGAAATGAGTAGGTACCCAGCCATCTGTACTCCCCACTAGATGTTGGAAGAGACACCCTCCCCCAAGACGATGGGGGTTTTCAGCAGATAGTGATCAATAAGGGTGGGGTTTATATAGAAATCATAGGGAAAGAAAACAAGTATATATATATATATATGATACCAAACACTCAATCCCAACCTATGGGATCTCGGAAAAAATCACCAACTCGCTACATTGTCACCTTTACTACTACCTCTAAATGAAAAACTACACAAAATGAGACACAAATCCTATTTCACATTTCCATCCAATTTATTTAAAAATTTACATTCCTTTAACCAAATGAACCCAAACCATTCCTAACTTTATTAAGAAATTATTTATTTATTCCATCACATTCCTGGCAGCTATTAGGAATGTCACATGACATGAAAACCAGTTTTAGTCATTAAGGAGGTGAAGATACATGGTAAGATAATGAAAATCACATTAATGACACATCATACCATGAAATCTAGATGTGGGATGAAGAATTATTCATGTTATCAATGAAAATACTCTTAGAAATTACCAATACAAAACATAATTGCCCTTCTTCAAACTCATCCTCCCAAATTATCATATCAACAAAACTACCCCCTATTCACAATCCATCCCAGAACCACATCACCACCCATACTAAGGTAAAACATGTTTAAGATTGAATAATGAATCACTTATTTAATTCCCCTTGATAATTTATAGGTTATCATTGAAAGCATATGATCTTGGAGAATCCATTTATTAGCTGAATATAAGTTGTTGACCAATTTATATATATAATAATTTAGAAACCAAAAAACATGCATTCTAAAAGACATCCAGTGTGTAAAAAAGAACCCCCAACAGATACAATTTTTAGTGGTTATTTTTCTCATAAAAATCACAATATCAACAGTAACAATAACATAACGAGTCATGCATCACATTCCCCATTCTGCTATATATTGATTTTTAAACCCATTTTATTATATTTATTATTCATGAATCAAATATCTTCACAAGTAAAAACCTCTATATACCCATCTCACATGATGCACAATTAATAAAAATGATGTAAATCCTACCTAGAAGAAAATATGATTGATACATCTTTGTTGCACTAAAAATAGGGGTGTACATACAATAGGTAATTTTATAGGGAATCATGAACCAACTACATCATCCTAGCCATAAAAATCCTATGGGGTGAGGTATTTAGCATCAATTATGTCCAGAAAAACTAATAAGAAAGAACAAAGTAAATATATCTCAACTTAAAGAAGATCATATCTGAGTCAATAGACTAGATATGGTTTTTGATTTTCCATTAAAGGCATCTCAAGCCAATACCATGTGTTTTGACCATTTAGAAGTCTCCATAATCTTAGGTAATTCATAATATAATTTATGGAAATTGAATTGGTATCAAATACCTTTAAAAATGGTTTTAAAATTGTTTTAAATCAAATAAAGATATCAAAAGTGAGAAACTAGAAGAACAAAAAACATTGTTCATTAAGCACAGCCAGACAAGGCTCCGCTAGACGTGGTACCACTAGAAAGAAACCCCCAGACAATAAATTACTCATGATCAACTTCCAGATGAAGCTCCATCAGATGAAGAAACTCTAGTGAGACACTATATGTAACATCCCAGAATGATAAAGGGTTAAATGGCTAAATGATATAACTCATGTCAACAAGGTGCACCTTTCTGTTGTGGAGCCTACTTGATTAGAACTCAATATTTGAGATTGATTGGCCTGGAGTAGTGATTAGGACTAGTGACCTTCTGGGAAGTTTCCAAAGTTGTGTGGGAGTGAGGAAAAAACATAAGAGAAAGAACAAGTGTTAGCCTGTTGGGATAGTCATTAGTCAAATGACATGTTCAGACATATGGGTGGGCCCTAGGATAGGGAACATGTTTCTATCGGGAAAATGGTGGTACCTAGTGGTCCAGGACCTAACTACCATGTTATGGAGGGGTTCCTATGATTCCATGTGTCTCAGTTGTAACATTAGTATCATAGTACTAACCCAACCATAATTTTGGTTGCATTGTCTGGCTTGAGATTTAGGGTCCACAACAAAGACATTGTTTTCTAAAGGGGTGAATGTAACACCCCCGAATGATAAAGGGTTAAATGGATAAATGATATGACTCATGTAAAAAATGTGAGCCTTTATTTTTGGGATCCTACATTTTTAGAAATATATAGTTAAGAATGATTGTCCTGGAGTAGATATCGGGATGGGTGACGTTCTAAGAAGTTTTTAATGGTGTGTGTAAGTGGGGTAAAGAAACACTAGAAAGAACAATTGTTGGCCTGTGGGGATAGTCAGTAGTCAGATGTCCCGTTCGGGCTTATGGGTGGGCCCCTAGGTGTGGAACACGTGTCTAAAAGGAAACTTGTAGTACCAAGAGGGCTAGGATATGATGGCTATGTAAAAGAGGGTTCATGTTCTATCAGGGGGCAGTTTTCATACCACCAGACCAGGAAGAGACAGATGAGCAACTGCTAGCGAGCCAATTCCAAATGAGCTACCACTAGGGTGAGTCACTTCCAGTGATCCACCAACAGGGTGAGTCACCATCGGTGAGCCACCGCAAGGGCGATATTCCATTGGTATGATACACTGTTGAGATGAGATGACATTGGAAAACATGGAAATTTGGGAATTTTGTAAAGTGTTAAAATGTCTCACCTTGACATCCCAAGATGCCTCAAACACCATATTTCTCACAAAGTAATAGACGGGAGAGTTCTGAGACATTATAATATATATATATATATATATAATTATTTATAGATACTTATAAATATATTTATTTATAATTATAATTATAAATAAATTAATATTTTTTCCATCAAAAAACTGAGAGCCTAATGATAAGGGGCTTGTTAATATGGTTAATCTGATGGGAAATATGTTTTATAGACCTATGAATATAGTTTAAAATGGTCAGTATTCTAAAAGGTTAAATTTATCCCTAGCTGTGTTTGGAAAAGCTAGTGATAAGGGGATTGTTTCTCCTCAATTGATTAAAGATAAATTATCTTTTTGTGATATGGTAGCTAGACACAATTATAAAACTCTTGTAATTTTTTCATTGAAAATCTTGGAACTATTATTGTATATGATGATCTACATTTATCACCATCTTCCTGACTTAATTTATGGGAGATTCAGGAGTCCAATGAAGTTGATGATCTTGTTTTTGAAGTGGGAGAAGTATATCTCATGAGGTGAGATTACATATGAAAGTCTCTCAATTCATCACATAAAAAGGGAATATATTCTTTCAAAAGAGATGATGTTTTGATGAATATTGTGTATGATCATGGGAATGTGGACAATGTACATGTGTCTTAGGGGAAGAAACTTGAATTGGATGTATTTATCTCTTCTAGCCATGGTTTTGAATTCTCAATATTGAATGATGCTAATCACTCTATTTGTGGTACCATGAATTTAAAGGGTAATTTTTTTATCAATACTTGATTCTATTTATAATTTTATTCCTGATCAACATTATCTGGAGTGTTTGGAAAACCAAGTGTGTGGACCAGACTAGTCTCTCGTTAAACCATGGGAGGCTATATGGAGACATCCAACCTCTATGTGCATAATGGTGGTGGTGGTAAGGAGGATAGTGAACCATCATCCTCTATAGTTGATGATATTAGTACTATGCATCATGTGAATGAGGCTATTCACAAGCATGTTCAGGCATTTCCAACTCCAGTGCATGATGAATTGAACCCTATTTCTACTATGGTAAATGTTACTAGTGTACAATCCATAGATGAACCATGGGTATCTGAGGTAAAGGAGGATGATTTCAAGAGATTTGATGATCATGGTGGACCATGGGTTTCCCAAAAATGGAATAAGGGACATAACCCTTGGGTCCATAGAAGAAGCTAGAGAAAACCTTATGCATGTGTCTTCCAGTTAGAATGGGTTTTTTAGTTCGTTTGGTGGCATGTGTGATATGCACTTTTTTTGCAACCCTTTGAATTTGTCTCTATCTTTATTAATAAATTTTTGGGCCCATGGGTTTTAAACTTGTGGATAGAAAAATTTGAAGTATATATATATATATATATATATTAATTTATTTATTTAAATATTTATTTATAATTATATACTTTTTTATTTATAATTTTATATATTTAAATTTTTAAATTTTAATTTTTTTAACAAAATTAGGTTTTTATCAGTGCTTACTATTTTAACGCTGATAAAACCACTCTTTATTAGTGCTTTTTTGGAAGCACAACTAAATTACCTTTCAATATTTTAATTAAGACCTTGACTAAGTTATTCTCTCCCACATAGTATAATATCTCATAGAACTGAATCTATATCTTTACTCTCCCTTGATCATTATGGATGAATCAACACCTTCAAAATCCTAGGTATGTGATCACTTTTGATTGTCGCTCCCCCTAAAACATATTTTTTTGTTTTTAATTTTCCCAAATGGTTTGAATGTCTATCACATTACGTGATCTTATATGTCCTCATGAGTCAAAAATACTTTAGGATGCAATGGTCACTTCATGCATATTATCATTCTCCTCTAATCCCTATTATGGTGAAGCTAGTATCCCACATCGTAGAGTCACTCAAGCATTCAAAACCCCTATATCTGTTGATTTGATCTACTACATGAAGTAGTAATAGTCTATTCCACAAACCCAACTCCCACAAAAGATTATTTTTCACTTATGTTATTCCACAGTGCATCCTAAACATCTTCACCAATACCTCTCCACAAGAATCCAAATATTATCCTCTAGCTACGGTGAAACCATAATCTACGACATAAGGTTCATCAAATCATCATAATTGATCCTCTGGAGAATGCATGGATTCTAAGATGTATTGAAAACTCTTTCACAATAATAGTTATTTCCATATATAATATAAATTTAAAATAATCCCTAAATATTTAGAAGGGAATGTTAATTTTGGATTTCCAAAAGGTTCCTTCAATGAAAGTAATTTAGAGAAGGAAATTTCCCTGAAATATCCTACCAATGTAATAAATTTAAGAAGGTCCTTTATTTCAAAGCATATTCTTCAAAATGATGATAAAGAATGCACTTTAAAATAAAGAATCTTCCTCTCATCCCATTATAAAACACCCAACAGATGCATCAAACATTTCTTTCCTCTTACATCATCAATCTACAACGTTGAATTCAACTCATGCATTACCTTGGGAGAATCGAGCTCTAAATTCTACGAATCAATATTCTACTTCTACGAATTGATATCCAGCTTATACAAATAGAAATCACTCATTCGTGAGGAATGGATCCCATGTGGTGGATCATTATACAATAGAACAATGTGTTGTTACCATGTATAGGAACAAGATCTATAGAATGTGATACAATATTGTGTAAAGAATCATAATTATTCTATTTGTGATATAATGAGTTTCATTTAAACCATAAGCTATAAAGCTCTATATACAGTGACTTGGAGTTTAATGTTCATTATTTTTCTCTTTTTCAAGAAGACATATATATCAAAAAAACTGAATGATTTTCAATCAATTTTTTTCTAGTTTTGTACTTGTGCAACTTATTAGGAAATGGCATTCCATGGATTGTCATGATAATGAAGACGAATTTTACTAGGAACACCCAACAAAACACCAAACTCATATTGCAATATTATTTTGATAACTCATAAACAACATTATACCTTACAAATATTGTAGGAAACCATACATGTAGGGCCTGACTTCTTTATATTTATGTGAATTTTATCTTCTTACATGATATACTTACTCTAATAGGAATATGATCTTTGCATATTAAAGTATTTATTTATTTATTTGTAGAAATATAATTTATCAATTATTACCCTTACTTATTCCTTGTTAAACTATTTATCTTATAATTTACATATGAAACAATATTTTATAATTTATTTTTTATTATTGTTTTATGATGATTATTCATATAATAATTTATTTATTACTATAATAATATAATGATGATAATATATATATATATATAAATAATTCATGTTATTCATAGTCGCTTCTCTACCTAATCTCTCATGGCTTAATCTAGTGGTTGTTCACCCTCTCCCTCTGATTCACTTTTATTTTTACTCATTCATCATTATTTCTCAATCTTATTGCATGGAGATCTTATTTATGCATCAAAAAAACCTATCTGTGTATCATATATGGTGGTGATTATAAATGATAAGTTGGTTGAATTTTTGTGGTGCATAGATTGTAATCGGTTCAAACTTCCAAGTACCCCTTCTTCTCCCATGGATTAAAATCAGGCAATATTTCAATTTTCTTCCATTACCAGATAGAATAACCTGAATCATTTTTATATCTCATTATTTGTTTTTTATTTTTATACGAATTATGAAATGAGCTTAATTATTTTTTTATTATTTTTTTCAATTTTTTATATTTATAACTCTTGATAAAATTTATTTCATGAAACTTTTGACACTTATACTCATACTTTTTGAATTAATCCTACACATGAACCATGAGTTTTTCAATATATCAATATTTAATTAGATTCTTTAAAACTTTTTATACGTCACACATTCCATTCATTCAATGATTTCTTCCATTATAAAAAAATCTGAATACCGATCATTAGAATCTTATTATCTTAGAAAAATTAATTAATTTTGATTAAATGATTCATTAAGAATGAACTTTTATAGGTTCCAAACTCAGACATTCTGTGTATTTATTTATTTCATTAAATATTAATATTATTGAATCAAATAAGATTTATTTTAATTGAAAATGGATGGATTCCCATCATATGAAAAAAGAGTTTTAGGATGGGGTGAAATATTTCATCATGTTTCAAAAATATCATAAATATGACCCTTCTCTAATACTTTTTCTAGGAATAAACTATTTTTATTCAAAAATAATTAGTCTAGAGGATTTGGAAGAACACGTGATCTATCATAGTATTGTTCAAAGTAATAAATGTTGCAATAAACATGGGCAAAATGCATGTAACTGGTGCCTCAGATATGACTACATTTTATGGATCCTCTGATATGATTACAGGTTTGGAAAATGATTAAGACTATATTGAGGATGCAATTACAAGTGTGAATGATGATTCAGATCATATTGAGGAAAATATAATGATAATTGGAGATGAAATTTTTTATTTTCCAAATTTGTATGAGAGGTTAAAGCATTGTGTAAAGATGCCATTCTATACAGTTTGTACTAAATATTTAGCATTATATTCCATACAAAATCTATATGAGTTAAAATCTAGAAACTAATGGAGTGACACTTTTTTACTATAGTACTTACACACGTTAATGATATTCCCCTAGAAGATAATGAGATTCCTTGATGAAAATATGGGATTAAAAATGAAATTCTCAATGGGTATGATCTCTTAAAGAATACATGTCTCTCTAAATGATTGTATACTATTTCTCAAGGACCACAAATAACTAAAAACTGCCCATAGTGAGGTTCTTCTTGATACAAAAAAAGATGAATTAGTCTTACAAAAGTTGTATGGTTCTTTCTTATGATTCCATGCTTTATGAACCTATATAGAACTGAGGATACTATAAGATAATTTATGCGACACATATATATAAGAAATAAATATAGGGAACTTCATCAAATGGTATACTCTCCTTAATGGAAGTGACATGATCATGAGTATCCTAAATTTGGAAATGAGTTGAGAAAATTTCATCTTGTGTTATCTATAGATGGAGTGAATCCTTTTGGTATTCATAGATTCACTCATAGTAAATGGCTGGTTATATTGGTAAATTATATCTTTCCATTGTGTTTATGCATGAAATGAAAACACATTATGTTATATCATCTTATATCAGGAAGAAAATAATGGTTAATGATATATATGTTAATTTTTCTTCATTGAAATAAGATTTGAAATTATTGTGGGATTCAGGTGTTAGGTTGTATGATGTTTATAGAAATGAAGATATCATTTTGAGATCCATGTTTTATGGGATGATAAATGAAATTAAAGAATATGGAAATTATTTAGGACATACTATTAATAAAACTAAATGGTGTCCCATTTATGAACAAGATACAGAGTCAATTATATTGAAATATTAATCAAATACAATGTTTCTAATACATCAAATTTTTCTACCCCAACGGCATAAGTACTGATCTCAGATGATAACATTCGGTGGGAGTTTAGAATAATGTACAATAGTGTATCCACTAATAGGTGATTAAATATTTTGGAAAGAAAAAGATATGGACACTTATTTTGGTAATCCTCTATATAAATACATTAGAAAAAACTAGATACAAAAACTGATCATTTTTTTGAATTATTATACTTTATTTTTTTGTACGTCAAGAATTTTATTGGTGTTATGCATGTTGAAAAAAATTTATGTGACTGTGTCATTGGAACATTACTAAATGCACATAATAAAAAAGGATGAAATTAAGGCTAGGTTGGATATTATTGACATGAGAATAAGGGAAGATTTGGAACCAATGAAGAATGGGAAATAAACTTTTCTTCCTCCAGCTGCTTTCACTCATTATAGGGAAGAGAGATATTTTTTGAAAATTCTTAAATGATGTAAAGGTTTAAATTGGGTATTTAGAAAATATCAAGAATATCATGTTAATTACTGATTTAAGGTTTAATGGTCTAAAATCACAAGACTATCATGTTTTAATGCAATATATAATGCATGTAGCTTCATGTTTCATTTTTCCCAAGAATGTTTGTCATAAATTAACCAAGAAAGTTTTCTTTTTCAAAAATTTATATAGAAAAGTTATAGACCCAAAAAAAATTCCAACTATGGAAAAGTAAATTTGTGTTGTATTATGTGAATTGGATATGTTCTTCCCCCCTGAAATTCTTTGATATGATGTTTCACTTGATAGTTCACTCAGTAAAATAGATTAGACTATGTGTTCCTATAAATTATAGATGGATGTACCCCATTGAATGTGAAAACCCTTTGATAAAAGTTGTTTTAACAAGGTTTTTGTATTTGTTAACAACAAATAATTTTGTAGAAGAATGTTTTTGTTATTTAGGAATCAGAATAAGTCCATCATAATGAGTTTAGTAAGAAATTTGAATGTTTCTAAATATTCAAACTAAAAACAAAGGGGGGTAAAAAATTTTGTATTTAAGAAAATTATTTTCCAAACATAGGTTTCTAGACACATATTCTCAGACTAACCAGCACCAGATGAAAAAGTATCTAAAAAGATGAAATTGTTGATCAGATGCATTATCGGATCCGGATCTATCTATATCAATATTCATTAGACTTGGTGTTGGTTAAAAAGTTAGATGTTTTTGTTTGAAGAAGTCATAATTATGTTCTAGAGGTTTATTGAAGAAATTGATTTCAGGAGGTAGACAGTTCTTAAGCATTCTAAACTAAATTAGATGATAGTTTTTTAATCATTGAGTTTAAAAAAATCATGAAAACTATCATAATAAAATGTTTTAAATAAATGGAATAATAATAATTATTATACCAGTTCCAGAAATCTGGACATAGATCAGATCTATTAGTACGTAACTCTAATGTTTTTTGAATTTAGAATGTGTAAAGGTGATGAAGTTTGCATAATGGAAAAGTTTTAGAGTGGGATTTCCATTGTAATTAAAATTCCATCATAATGGGAATTCCATAATTATGAGAAATCCATTATAATAGGAATCCCATCATTATGAGATTCCATAAAATATACTATGAGAAGGAAAGTCATTTCATCGTAATGAGAAAAGGTAGAAAGGAAAATTGTAATGATCAGAGAAAGAAAGGCTTATCATAAAGTTCTGAGAAAGAGAGGCATATCGTAATGAGCTAGAAAAATAAATCCATATCACAATGAGATGAGAAATAAAGGCAAATCGTAATGATCTCAAAAATAAATCCAGATTTAAATTATCTAAGAAATATAGGTATATCATAATGTGATTTGATGGAATAGTTAATCATAAGAAGAAGAAAAACTTGAAGTTAGGGAAGATTCATCATATTGAGCTAAGGAAGTTTCATCATAATGAGTTTAGGATGTTTCATCATACTAATGAAAATGTAGTAAATTTAATAAGACTAATTTTGGAGAATAATATATATAAAGAGTTGAAGTGGTCAAACTTGAAATTAAATTTAGCATAAATCTTGGAGAAATCTAATAAGTTTTGAATAATTCAAAATTACTATTTAAATTTGAGTAATTTTTGGAGTTTTTGAAATTTGAGTAAGTGGGGAAAGTTTTCAAGTTTCCTTATTTTACTTTTTTTTGGTCACCTATAAAAAGAGGCACACATCATTCAAATTTTGAAATTTTTCTTTATGAGTTAAAAAGGTGGAGCGATACATAATTCTTTCAAAGTTCTTTATTTTCAGATTGAAATAACTAAAGAATATTAGACATATAAGAGTTTTTTTACTAGACTGAGGATGATCATATTGAGAATTTGAGAAAAGTTTGAGTTTTTCATATTTATAGTTGTTTCTTTGTATTGAATCCATCTTATTGATTCAATAAGACAAAGGAAGATCAGATTGGATGTTTGACCACTGTTTGAGAAGTATAGATTGAGAAAGGTAGAATCATATTGATCTTGTTGTATTGAGAGAATCTGATCCAACCTAATCAGACTAAGGATTCAGAATGAGCATTTGTAGAGTAGTTTGAACAATTTCTTTATTATTTTTTCGGCTCAATTGTTTTGTAAGAAAATTCCTAAATTTATAGGAGTTGGTATAATATTTCTTATTAGGAGACAAAATGTGTCTGACAGGAGTTGTAAAATGTTTTATTCACTTCTTCATAATAGTGAATTTCCATAGACCCATCGGAGTGGATATGGAAATATGTAGGTTCTCACACTGAGGATGAACCATGAAAATATTGTGTTCATTAAATGATTTAAATATTTTTCATATATGAGTATTTACAAAAAAATGATAAGGAAATAAATCATAACAGGTTATAGGTGATATGTTTTAAATGTATTGAAACATATAAAATTGAACAAATGATTCACCCCCCCCCCCCCCCCACTTCTCAGTTGTTATTCGATTCTCTAGAACTATGAGTTGTATATGATGATTTTGATAGGTTATATCAAAAATTGAGGTTGAACAGAATGTTGTATTTCAAAGAAATATGTTGTTTAAGAAACTATTGAATTCACTACCAACTACTTATCTAATATAGAAAGAATTGATCTACTGAAATCTCATCACACCAAGAGTCATGTGATTGTTGGAATTTATGGAATAGATGTTGTAAAAATTATTATTATAGAGTGAGAGTAGGCCTAACTTTACATTTTTAATAATAATTTAGAGGTTTCTCCATATATTGAAACCCAAAAAGTAATTTTTAGGCATTCGAATCTATTAAGGTATGAAATATAGATATCAAATACACATAGTCAACAGTTTATTGGATGGTTTCAAGAAAATATTTTTAAGGAGTCAGTATTGAGGAACTGGTGTACTTGTACTTTCTGATAATGGATATTTAGTCAATGGTTATACATTCTATATAAATGAACATGATTAATGGAATACCATGAAAAATAGTCTAGTTACACTTCCGGCTGAAGCCATGAAACTATCTGGTACAATGGATAGAAATCCAATTTATTTTAATATGTCATACTTTGGTATCATTAAACAAATATGGGGGTTAGATTATAAAACATTAAATGTTAATTTTTTCAATTCATGTGGTTTAATAATAGGATTGGTGTCCAAATAATTGAATTTGAATTCAGGAAAGTTTATTTTAGTAAGGAAAGGTACAAAGATGAACTATTTATAATGCTGTCACAGGAAATATAAGTATTTTATGTTCTATATCCCACAAACTAAAATTTTTTAATTGTTCTATTATTAACCAAAACCAAAAATGGATTAGATGTCAATTAAATTGATTATGACCTTTCATTGAGACATTGTTATCATTTCACAGTAGTCATAATGTAGACCAAGTCTTTTATGTTAGAGGATACCACAATGAAGGTACATGGATACTCGATAGAGGGGTCAAATCCATCAAACATTAAAAAATATTTCAATAATCATGTTATATTTTTTAAAAAATAAATCATGTTTCCTCATATTATTATCTTTTGACTAATAAATTTATGTAATATAAATTAAATTTTCAACCACTATTGGAGATGATTAATTTTGTATGCACTGATGCTCCCAATCTTGAGGAACAATAGGTTTATCAATATTTTGGTGCTTCCAATGCATAGGAACAACAACTGTATGCACATGTCGATGCTACCAATCTAGAAGAACAATATATTGACAATGTTGATATTGAGGAAATGGTATATGGTGAACAAACTATGTCTAATAAAAAATAAGCATTATATAATGATGGTGTTAGCAAAAAATATTAAGGCAAGAAACAAAGGATTCAAATTTGAGGTAGGATAGAATGCACGTGGCTAGCCTAATAGCCCCAATAAGTCCATGATTAGTAGATGTATTGGGCTCACCACTCGTATTCATGGGATGATTGATATACATTCATGGAACAATGTTGTGAATGTTCTTAAGGCATTTATTTGGGAAGAGATTATGGTAACATTATAATATTCTTTATTTACTTAACTAAAAAACAGAATAATGAAACGTTGATTTACTCTTCATTATCCCTTGAAGTGTACATTTATAGCAGATAAATACCAAATTAAATTTGTATTAATGATCATTGGAAAGGATTATAACATATTTTTCATAATTATTACATAGTATCATCATAAATATACTGATGGGAAAATATACACACACCCACCAAAGATGTATACACACCTAATAAAACAACAAGTGTGGCATGCGTTTATTAGTCATTGTCAGGAGACATATTTTAATGTACTTATTGGCAGGTAGTATATTACTTGAAAATACATATATTTATCACTTTGATTAAGAATTGTTAATTTATGAAACAGCAATTGAGTGCTGAAAATAATCAACGAGAAGAAAAACCAATGTACCCCTACCGTAAATCAAGGATGCGGTACGCTTCACTTAAAAAATGGTACATATTTTAAATATACCATAATACTTTTATGTGAAATAAAAAAATAATTATGTTCCATTTTTTATATCCACATTGGTGAATCAAAATCCAAATTCACATTAATCCAACATCAAGTGTTATGGAAGGAGGAACATATAAATAAATATGGGATAATAATAGATAAAAACATAGAAAAGGTGTGGGATTCATATGTAAATAAAAAATAAAAAATAAAAAAAATAACTACATAATAATGCTTAATTATTTTCCTATATTTTTATCTAACTTAAACACAAGAATAATTTATACCTAATGAATATCAACTAGTAGTTTCCATAAAGTATCCATAATAGTATGGATCTATCAAATGTGTGGATTTTGGTGTGTTAGTCCTAAAATATTTTTGAGAAAAAAATGAATAGGGGGGATAAAGATAAGAAAATGGAAAAGTTTTAGGAAAAATTATATAATCTTGTAGGGAAACATAATTAGAAATTTGAGTTGTTAGAAAATGATATGGGATGTAATCAAAAATAAGAAACAATACAAGAACAACCACTACATGAATATACCCCACCATATTTGAAGTGATTCATTCCCCTCAGAGAGATTTCTGAGAAGAGGTAATAAATATCTTCATAACTACTTTTATGAAATGTTAATCAAGAATACAGTGATACCTTTCCTATACAGATATTCTACATGGTGAAAATGACTGTGATTTATATCTATCAGCACCCACCCATCACCTTGTTGTGTGTGGTACTGTGAACAATATCCAAATAGGTATTATACACATTAAAAACATCAAATAGGTCATATATGAGTGGGGATTCACATAGATCATGAGTCAACCACTGAGCTACATGTTCCACTAGATGGTCTGGATATTCATATGGCCCAAAAAGCTATTGGATTTTCCATATCATGGTTACTAGATCTTGTAAAATTATATGTTGAAAATGAGGTATTAATTTCCAATTTATTTTTTATGAAATAAATTTAAAAATTAATGAAAAAAATGCTTGAACACATGAATTTTATTACATACAGAAAGGGGGAAGGGTCGAAATGGAAGGTTGAATAAAAATAATCAAAAGGATCAACCAACCAATCAAAAATATCTTCACAAAGTAACATTATCCCACTCATTAAACAACCCAATTTACTAACATTAAAGGTTTATGTAGATACAATGTTAAGAAGTGGTGATACCACCATAATTGATTTTGAAGAATAGCTGTATGAAGTGGAAATTATATATTATATTAGTCTTGAATATATAACTGAAATCCTAAAGCATGAATGGTTATGAGTCTAGGTTGTAATTCTATACATGAGATGTGTTTTTAGGATTTTTTTTACAATGTCTTTTCTATTATGTTAGTTATGAACGAATACAATTCAAATGTTTTTAGGCTTATATATCAATATTATTCAATGGGAAAACCCTATGAACATAAATTTTGAAAAATTAGTCCTCACATAACTTCCATACAACAATTCTCATTAAAACCAAATCAATATGAAGATGTAGTGGGAAAACCTACGACAATGTTTGAAATCAAACATATATGTGATAGAATCTTATTAATACCAATGATTTAGGGGTAAAAATATACAATTTAATCATATTAAATATATTTTAATTCAATTCATTACCTATTTAGTGTTGTTTTTAGGGAGCATTGGTTACTCATTACAAAAAATATGGATACTTCACATTTTTTTTTGTATTCAATGCATGGATACCCAAAAAACGAAACACACATGATTACATTTATCAATTTGTAAAAAATTAAATGCATAATTTTACAAATAAACCATAGGTTATACATTTTATTTTTTGTTTTTGTTAAAATTATGATATGATATAATAGTGATTAAATATCATCAAAACCATGGCATGAGGAAATTCTATGAGCACAAAAAAAACACATTAAATTTTAAAAATGGGTACATATTAGAGTATATATAATAAAATTCCACTTTCAAGAAATATATCAAAATGAATTTTTTATTTTTCTCAATGTTTCTACAGTTCCTAGAACAAACTGAAAGTAAAGACTATTATTATTATGTTTTAAAATTTATGAAAAATATAGTATTCTTCCAACAAACTAGCATCCCTAAAGAGGTATTTTCAATAATAATTACAATTTAATTTAAAAAAATTACTAATCCATTATTTATTTATATTTTCTAAATACTAATATGAATTTTGAAATTCCTTGTATTCAAAAGTGTAAATAGATTTGTTTATAAATAAATGGTAATAATAAATGGTGTTAGATTACATAAAAACATCAGGAAATGATGACTTCCAACTAATTATATGGGTAATTTTCTCATAATTGTATCTAATTTTTTAGTTAATTTCCTTATCATTTTTATCTGATACTTATTTTGTTAATTTTCATAGGGTTCATAATGAAGGGTGATACACTTAGCTTGAACTCATGTATAATGATTATGCACTCAACAAAAATGATTCACTCAGGATGATACAATTTTATTTTTATTATATAATGCATTAAATATTCATGGTTATCAAATAATGATATTGTCAGACAACCCTAAATGTTTAATGAATTGAAGAATACAAAGACACAGCGTGATGTGTAGAAATAAACCTCAACTCAATCTGATGCATGGTATGCCCATCATGACTCAAATTTTATGTTATTAGTTTAAAATTGACATTTTAGTTCAAAACATAAATTAAATACTCTAAATTGATAAAACACATTCATATTGTTTTGATGCTTCAGAAATCCCATTCATAAGTCATTTGTGACATGTATGAATCAGTCGCACTTCAATCCAATAAATGGTGTGCCTAATATGAAAAAACATAACATGTTTTAAGAAAAATGGGGTCATGTAGGAATCAACCACACATCAATTAGCTGCACCACAATTTGATACACAGTGTTCATGGTATGGATCGAAGTGTGTGTTTTTTGTTTATAATTTACATTTTAGTTCAAAACATGCATCACATGCCCAAAACAAGTAAAATTAATTCATATTATTTGTATACTTTATTAAAATGATCCATAAGTCATTTGTGACATATAGGAATCAACCACACTACAATCTGATACATGGTGAGTTCGATTTAAAATTTAAATTCTATGTCAAAACACACACCACAAACTCAAAATCGATAAAAAAATTGTGATTATTTTGATAATTTAGGATAACAATCCATATGTAATTTTTGACATTTATTAATAATATTCACCTCAATATGATACATGTTTTCTTTGTTATGACTCAAAGTTTCTATTATTAGTTTAAAATTGACAATTTATTTCAAAATGGGTGTCATCCATCAAAAACTCAAAAAATGTTCTAGTATCATCTAGATACATTGAGAAAATAAATCATAATTCATTTATATATATATGAATCACTCTCACATAAAACTAACACAAGATGTTATTGGTATGACTCAAAGTGTTTTTTTTCATTTTAAATTAATATTTTAGTAAAAAACATGTAGCATACTCAAAACCAAAAAAAAATCCTTTTTATTGTCTTAATACTTTAATAAAATGATCCATAAGTCATTTATGATGAGTAGGAATAATATTCACATCAATTTGATGCACGGTGTATCTGATATGAATCAAAGTGCATGTTTTTAGTTTAAAATTGGTATTTTAGTTCAAAACACATGCCACATACTAAAAAATATGAAAAAACATTAATATTTCTTTAATACATTAGGAAAAGGATCTATAGGTCATTTTCACATGTAAGAATTATTTTCACCTCAATCCAATACATGGATCTCCCAGTATGACTCAAAGTGTATATTATTATTTTAAATTGACAATTTAGTTCAAAACACATGTCACTCACAGAAAATTAAGAAAACATGCTTATATAATCTTGATACATTAGGGAAACAAATCATAATTCATTTTTAATCTATAAGATTTAGTCCCAGGTTCATCCAATTCATGATGTGATCATTATGAATCAAATTTCATGTTTTCAGTTTAAATTATAATTTTAGTCAAAAATACACATGACACACTCAAAACCAATAAAACCCATTCATATTGTCTTGATACTTTAGTAAAATGGTCCATAAGTCATTTTTGATGTTTAGGAATCTGTTTCACCCCAATCCAACACAATGTGTGACAATTAAGACTCCAAGTGAATCTTTTTCTTTAAAATATACATTTTAGTTCAAAACACACATCACATACTCCAAACTATGAAAATTCATTCAGATTATTTTGAAAATTTATGAAAATTATATGTAAGTATTTTTTTATGTGTATGAATTATATGCATCTCAATTTGATAGACAGTCTGCTCGGAATGACTCAAAGTGTCTGTTATGATTTTAAATTGGTAATTTAATTCAAAACAAGTGTCACTCACTGAAAACCTAGAAACCATTCTCAGATTATCTCAATACTTTAGGAAAATTATTTATAAGACGTTTCAAACATGTAAGAATTAGTCTCAGATCAAACTGACACATGATGATACTAGTATGACTCAAAGTTCATTTTTTTAGTTTAAATTGACAGTTCAGTAAAAAAATACACATGACATACTTAAAACTAATAAAAAACATTATCATTGTCATGATACTTTCTGAAAATGATCATTATGTCCTTCATAATGAGTAGGAATCATTGGAATGTCAATCTGACACACGATGTTAATGGTGTCACTCTATGTGTGTATTTTCATTTAAAACTGACATTTTAGTTCCAAACACACATCACATACTAAAAATCGATAAATCACATCCATATTTTTTAGATACATTATTAAAATGGTCCATAAGTCATTATTGACAAGTAGTAATCATATTAACCTCAATCCGATACATAGTGGGCCAGATATTACTCAAATTTTCCATTATTAGTTTAAAATTGACAATTCAGTTCAAAACATGTGTCACTCATTTAAAATAACAAAACATTTCTTTGGTTTTATTTATACTTTAGGAAAAAATCCTAAATCATTTTTGATGTGTAGGAGTCAGTCTAATGTGAAACTGACACCCGATGTGGCATGTGTGACTCAAAGATTCTATTTTTATTTTCTATTTACATTTTATTAAAAAATACATGTTACATACCCAAAACTAATAAAATACATTTTTATTATCTTGAAACTCTAGTAAAATGATCCTTATGTAATTATAGGCTTGTAGGAATCATCCACAAATCAATCTGATGCATGGTGTGACCAGTATAACTCCATGTGTTTCCATTTATTTAAAATTGACATATTATTAATGTATTGTTTCAAATATAAGTTTTATTTATTTCTTTATAGTATTACTAATATAAGAATTTTTTTCTTATATATGGGGATTCTTTTTCTCGTGTTGCGGTGGTTTTCTTAGCAACAGATACCATGATTAGGATATTTTGAGAGGGGGTTGGGTACCAAATACACTGAAACCATTGATGTTTTTGAATTTTTGTGATAGTAATTTCTATTTTAATTATAAAAAAATATATATAATGTGTAAAATATATGTTCTTTTATTGTATTTGTGATTTAATTTTAATTTAAATTAAAATATGAATTTTCTATATAGGTGTATTCATTGTTGTAGTGTGCTATAATTTTAACAACACGCTATAGTAGGTTATCCTTTATCAGTGCTAAAAGTGGAAATAATAAAGAAAACACTTTATCAGTGCTAAACTATCACTAACATAAATGATATTTTAGTACAGCTAAAGAAATCCCTTTATTGGATTTTTTAATCTCTAATAAAAGTGGCCCACTTTAAATAGCACTAGATTAATGGTGATTTTTTAGCACTGATAATGTTTTTATCTATCACTTTTAAAACCCACTTCAATAGTATTTTAATATCTATTTTTTCAACAGATATGTACATGTATATTCAAAATTATTTGATAAGTTAACAAAAAATTTAATACACATAATATATATTATATGGTTTAAAAATAATTACTTTTTTATAAAAGTAACTGAAATGTTTTTGAATCAAAAAACTTATGATTTTGGATTAAAAGTATTTATTTATTTTAAAAAATAAATATGAAGTAAAAACTATTGTAGTTTAACCAATGTGGGTATAAAAAGAAGATAATTATTTTTTAATTTGAAAATGGGCTTCTATTTTTATCATCTTGCGTTATCTTTGGAGATATTTTTAAAATATTTTTTAATGAGGCCCATGGATTTCAACACATACGAGTTTTAAAATGGTGATCAATTTTTTATCCTTTTTTGGATCTTAAAACCCGTCACATTATATTTTATTTGGGGGAGACTCTTTTGCTTTAAATGGGAGAGGAGAACGATTCCAAGATCAGAGTGGTGCACAATGATCCGGTAGAGGAATTCATGTGCATCGACGTGGGTGTGGCCAGCAGGGTGCAGTGGGAAACAGCAAGTATCGGAAAGCATGGGTAGCACAACGACTTATTTGAGGGTCTTCAATGGCTCCAAAAGATATTTTTTTATCTCTGAAGGGTGATGCATTATTATGAAATAATTATAAGAGAGGTGAAATATGAATATCAGGTTGTGGATTTTTATACAGGTTTTCTATGTTGTATTTTCAAATAAATTTTTTGGATTCTACTTGAATTTTACATACTCTCTGATTATTATTATTATTATTAAATTATCCCTGTGTTTTATTAATCCTCTGCATTTGAGGGTTTTTCAAAGTAAAATTTGTGTGTCCCTATTTATTTTCTATTTTATTGTGAACATTATTTTCATTTTTGATTCTCAAAATTTATTTTTTGAGGCTGATTTTTTATTCAGGAGTTCATATACATCCTCCCTAATAATTGGTATCATAGGGAGGTTATCTATATTTTCTTATTGAATTAATATGGGTGATTCAGGCCCTGGGATTTATTTCTACATCAAACTTTTCAAGAGGAAAAATTATTTTTCTCTATGGAAGTAACGACTTAAAAAAATATTTCATGAGAAGACAATGAAGGCACTGAAGAAAAATCAAATCCAAATATGGTGAGAAATGGTGATTTTTATGATTTGAGAGATTTTGGAAACATGCATGAGTTATATATATTTGGATAATAATACATAGTGGTACATAATAAATTAGATAGATTGGGAAGAGATCTAGGAAAATCTTGAAAGTATGTATAAATCTAAATCCCTCAAAAATTGTTTTTATCTAAAAAAATATTGTATCTTTTGTGAATTCCAAAGAATAAAGATTTAGGTGACCATCTGGATGAGTTCACAAAACTTATGATGGAGCTATCTTTGGTGGTGGTCAATATCAATGATAAAGGTAACATGGTGCCTATTGAAATGGAAGAAGAAGACAATTTTTTTCTTCTCTTGGGTTCATTACCTGATTAATATGATAATCTCCTCAACAGATTGTTGTTTAGGAAAGACACACTAATGTTGGATGATGTGATTTTCTTTATCATTGATAAATGGGACTCAAAAAAAGACCAATGATTATGTATCTTCCGGTAATAGTGGTATTATGGTTATGGTGGATAGACACAATAATCAGAGAAGTCGGTCAAAGACAAAAAGAAATGTCAGGTGATTCTTTTGAAAAATGGAGGTTTATCTTTAGAGAAACTAATATGCATTGAAAAAGATTAAGGAATAAAATAAGGTGCATGACACTAATTCTATTGATACTAGTGTAATTATTATCCATATTAAGGGGGATTTAATTTCAATTGGCATTTATTTTCATAGGTCAAATCTATACACTGAAAGGATGGTTGATTCAACACCATGTTCAGTATTACATTGAAGAGGTAATTGATTCTTCATATGAATAAGGTGACTTTGGTATATTAATGATGGGAAATAGATATTATGATAATTACATTAGTGTTAGTGATATTTTTATCAATATGAAAGCAATTTTTATGCCAACGTTTAGGGATGTGTGACATGTTCCAAGTATACGTCATAATTGGTTATATTCTAGTACTCTAGATAATTATAAATTTAGGAGTTCATTTGGAAATGGAATATAGACATTATACAGGGGATCAATGGTATATTCATGAGGTATAATGGATGAAACACTATACAGGATGGATTTAAAAGGCATGAGATAATATAAAAAATGAAATTTTGGAGAGGACTTCATTGGATTTTTGGAATAGGTGATCATTATGCATGAGTCGCATACCATCAACTAAGATGAATTAGTTTTGGACATTGAAGCATTTCAGGTCAGGTGTTTCTGTTAATACACCTAATTCTTATTCTTCAATGAGTTCCACTAATAAAGAAATAATTAAAATCAAATATCAATGTGATGTGATTAGTGTTTCCGATAGCCAATAGGATGTTGAGAAGATGGGAAATTAATTCCTACAGGTGCTCTAGATTAAGTGGCGACCATAATTATGGGAGAGATTGATATTTTTTATTCATGTATTAAAATTTAAAACATTGGTATGATGATAACATGTGAATTTGGATTTATTTTTCATAGGAAGCATCCTTGTTTCCATAGGAGATGAAAAGGAGGGATGTCATTTTTTTATAGAGGGTGACAGTTGGTGTGATACCAACGATCTTATGATCCAATTTAGTTTGTTAGAATTCATCTCAATATTTGATGGTCTGAAGGGGGAGATTATTAGAGTTCAAACTATGTTTCTTTTAAAATTAGATAATCAATATTTTAATTTAAAAATGGAATTCTATTATTATATACTCTCTCAATATTTGGAGATATTTTTCATATCTTTTTTTATGAAATGAGCCATGTGAATTTAGACACTTACATGTTTTAAAATTGTGATAATTTTTTTATCATTTTTGTTTGAATTTTTAAAACCATCACATGAGGGTTTATTTTGGGTAGACTCTAGGGGTTTAAAGGGAGATTTGTTGGTTTCCAAGATCTTTGTGGTGCACAATGACCCAAAATAAGAATATTTGTTCACCAACGTGGGTGTGGGAAGCAGAATGTAGTGGGAAATAACAAGCAGTGGAATGGATGGGATGCACAATGACTTAATTTTTGGGATGAAATAACATATTGTGTTTAGTTTTGATCACAAAGGGTGACATTTTATCATGGAACGATTATCAGAGAGGCGATAGAGGCATATCAGGGTATGGAGTTTCTCATAGGTTTACTACAACTACTATTGAAGAGTATTTTAAAAATGTTATAAAATGATTTATTAGCACAAAAAAAGTGTTGTTGATATATGACCCATTAAAATGGGGTTCTTTTTATCAGATCTAACAAAAGTTCTCAGAAATACACCTTTTATCATCTATAAAAAGGAATTGATAAAAGGGGTATTTTATCAGTGAAAAAAAAAGAGTGCTGAAAAAAGGTGACTTTTATCAATGATTTTCTATCTTTAACCTACCCTTTTATCAGTTCTATAGCATTTGGTTCCTACCCAAAATATGCCCCTTCCTTCACCTGGTTTCAATCCTGAGAACCCCCCCCCCCTACAAATATACACCTTTACCACTCTTTTATATTGTTTTGTTCACTATTATTGATATATCTAACTTTTATATATATATTTTTTATATTTCATATCAATATATTTATATATATGTGGGTGTATATATATAATTATGTTTAAATATATTTATATAATATGTTGTGTTTCTGTGTGTTTATAAATACTAACATAGACATATATATACATACATATTCAAACATATATATATTTATTTATGTGTGATTGTGACTCTGGATATAATTATACATATTTATATTTAATTAAATATATTATATATTAATATTTATAAACATATATTATAATATATAAATTAATATAACTCTCTTTTTTAATACAAACACAAATATATTTATGTATATATAAACATTATATATACATTATATAGGTTTATAAATATTCATATATTTATAATTTAAAGAAAATAGATTTTATTTTTTATTTATATATGGCTTATATATTTATAATGTTATTTTATATTTTAATATGATTACATATTTATTTATAAAATTAATTTTATATGTGTTAATATATACAAATTTTCATATATGTGTTTTGTCAAAAAAATTGTATATATGTGTATATATTTAACTATAAACAAATATACAATATAAAAAATGATAAAATTTGAATTTCATAATATCCATATAACTATAATCCTTGAGAATAAATTGATTCATCCCCAAACAAAAGATAAGAAGACTCCCTTAAATGGGGATGAAATTACAACAAATTTCAAAAAATGGGGGTATCCTGACAAAAAACTCATTTTTGGAGGCTTGCCTGACCATTTTTTACCCAAAAAATGATGATCAGTGTTCCCCTTAGTCACTCAGTATAGATATTTTTTCAGGATTCAATTTTGATATGTCGTAGAGATCAAACAGACATCCTGATCAAAATTTATAACAATCTGAAGTTCGAGATAATTTTTCAACTTGTTTAATATTGTTTATTAATTTATTGTATTTTTACATCTTCAAATTGTTATAAAATGACTAATACTTAATAATAATTAGCAAATTTTTAATTAATATTATTTTTTATTTATTTTATTAACCATTTTGCACCAAATATCTTATATATTAAGTGTGATTACATATTTTGTATTATATAAATCATATTTTATAAAATATTTTATATTTATATCAATATAAATATATTTATATTTTAATATATGATTTTTAATGATATATAAATTTTTTTATAAATATAATTGTTCTCATCATTAAAAACAATTTATTTATGATGATAAAATACTTACTTTTATTAGTGCTAAGAAAAACATTGATAAAAGTATCATTTATCCGCATTTTTCTTAGTGATCATAAAGGGTGGTGATGGGTAAGTCCAAATCATTGATAGTTTATGTTATATTTTCAATTCATGTTTTGACATTCTACCTGGATTTTGTGTACTCTCTGACTATCAACATATTTTCTTAGAGAAGCCTCGTGGTTTTTAATCCTTCATAATGGAGGGTTTTCTACGTTAAATATTGGTGTCCTAATTTATTTTTTCATCTATTTATGTGCTCCATTTTCATTGGTAATTTTCAAAATTTATTTGTCACAACTGAGCTTCTATTTTATAGTCGATTCACTTCCTCCTAAACAAAAACAGTTTTTAAATTGTAATAAAAGGAAAAATGGTCTCACAAAACATATAATTCTAACAATTTTTTTTTAAAGTAAGTCTATTTTTAAAATACATATTATATGTTATGAGTTAGGAAAATATTTAAACTTTATTTAAAATTTGAATTTATAATATAAAACCATCTAATTTAGAAAAATAAAAAAAATTAATAAATTGTAAAACATTTGTTTCATGGTTTAAAATAATTGGAGTTTTTTTAGAAGTTAGAAAACTAGTTCAAAAATTTAAAAAAATAAAAATATCAGTGATAAAATTTATAATGTTTTAAAAAAAATTAGAAAATTTAATGCAATAAAAAAATAACCATTTATTGTTTTTTTGTGGTGTAAAATAAATATTTTTTTATATGAGTTAGTGAAATGATTTTAAAACCCAAAATATATATCATCTATTAAAAATTTATAAAGTAAAAAATAATAACAAAGTGTAGTAAAAAAATATGGAAATGGAAAACACGTATAATGAGGTTTGAAAAAAAAATCTTAATGATAGTCGACTATTTTTAAAACACACCTATGTTTAATGTTAAAAATCTAAATATTTAATCTCTTTTTTTCAAAAACAAATTATGCAGTCAAAACTAAATTTTTTTTATAAAATATATGTTTAAAAACATCTATTTTTTAACTATTATTAGGTCATGGTGTTAAAAAATAGAATAATTTGAAAAAAAATTATATATAAGATGAAAACTATTAAAATTTTTAATAAAATGAAAAATTAAAACCAGTCAACTATATTTAAAATAGATGTTATGAAATTTAAAAAGAATATTTTTTTAAAAAAATCTAGTCAAGTATAATTAGAATAAGGAATATATTTATGTGTTTAAAAAATTTCATATTTAATGCATTTTTAAATATGTTTTTATAAATTAAAAAATCCTAAACAAATTAATAAAAAAAATTCAAATTTACAAAATTATTAAAACAACAAGTAATCTAAGCAATTTCTTTCCAAAATATCATATATAAAATAAAAACTATTATAAAATTAATATAAAAAACTCCATAAAACATATGTCATGTAAATATCCTTGGTATATTTTCACAAATAAATAAAAAATGTACTTTAAAGCCAAACATTTGAACCATTGGATAAATAATTGGGTGACCTTGAATTTCTTAATATGTTTATAAAAAATGTTATTAAAAATAAATAAAATAATAATATGGAATATTCAGTTTTGAGATTTCACCGGTTCAATTTGCCTCAAGTAATAAAACAAAGAGTTTTTGGATACTGTTGATTAATAGAAAGGTAATTTCAAACTTCAGGTCACCATCCAAGATGAGTGTAATCAAGATAGGGTAGAACAATAAGATATACATGGAGTTATATGAAATGTATTCAGATATGAAATTTACGGTCATGAGGGATATATTTGGGTGATGAACTTTAACTTAATTGGCTGGTATCTTGTGAGCAGTGGCCAAGACAGGGTGGTTCACATTTGGTATGCCATACCCATTGATGCAACCCACAATAGTTGGATATACAATCTCATGAAAATATTAAAATCCATCAAGGATTTCTCAAAGAGGTAACGATTGGATCATTCTTCTATTTCCCTCCCTCAAAAGGCCTTCTGGATCAAAGAACGCCCCTATTGGAGCTTTGTGACCATTCCAGCAATGTACTCGATCTGCCTTAGTCCAACAACAACGTGAGCTTCTACCTTCTCTAACCCAACTACTAAAATATTATTTTTTGGGGATTGGTGATTGATCAAGACTTGATCTTTGGTTGTACTATCTTCTTTCAACATCCAAGGATAAAATGGTTCACTTGTAAGAGTTCGAACATGGATGTCATCTTCATGATTTATGTCATAGTAACTATGGTAAACGCTAGATCGGGCTGACCCTGTTTTTCAACGGATTTTATTTTTTATAACCATGAAATGTTACCATGTCTTCTCAAAAGTGATATGTATCCAGTTCAATCCAACTAATGAAAACCTCTTCATCAGTGTCTCCAAAGATGGGAAGGTTCTAATTTGGATTGTGAAAATTAGGCATGTTATTGATTGGTTGGAAGCTCATGATGTGGTGAATTCTTAAAGCTTCTGAACACATGGTAAAGTATAGTTCTGGACATTCATCTTAACCTTCATTGTATCTAATAGAAAAGTATTACCTCATGTATTATGGTAGTCTTTTTAATTCATTTATACACGTAGGGTTTTATGGGGGGTTCAATAATCGGAACATGCTTCTTCTATGAATTATCAGGTATAGAAATATTTTCCTTTCTGATATTAGTAGAGGGATCAAAATCATCTGTATAGACTTCCATAGTGTGTATTGACTTTAAAATGGATGCCTAACCCTCTAGAAATGAACTAAAAAATGGATACTTATGGGACCCTCAAGTATTGAAATATTTTTGGAGACTATTTTGTCTATTATTATAGTGTAGAAACCACTTAATTTGGATTTAATCTTGATGAAGGAAATCATGTCCAGTGGTGTGCAGTTATTCAAACTCAAGGAAGAAGGAAAACCTTAGGCCATAATATTATAGGGATCTAGGTTTTCTTGAGATATTTGGATTTTTTATATTGCTCTTTTTTTAATTAGTTCATGTGTTATTGATGTCAGGAAAAAAACCATCCTTGCATTTTCCCTTACAAGAACCTTAGAGAGAAATGATAACAACCCACTATTTGAAATTTTTAATCTATTATGGAATTGGTGTTGGTCAAAAATTTATTTTTAGGTAAATCAGTTGTGTCATACGTTCATCCATGCACTGTATAATGAGTGTTTCTCACTAGATTTTACAAATAAACATTTTAAAGTAAGATGATGCTCCATAAGTTGTTATAATTATCCTCTTCTGGTAAACAGGTAATCTCAGTTATTTGAGACTCAAGTGTCTATATGTGGAAATATGATGGATCAATTTTTCATTCTTCTGAGCACCCCAAATCAATTATCTTATGTGATAACACTCCCTTTGAATGTGTCTCTATTGAAATTCCTTCTCTAGGAATGGGAAATGAATAAAAGGGGCTAGGAATTACTATTTCTCACCCTTCCTCCCTATTATACAATCATCTAGTGATGTCTTATTTCTTAAATAAAACATCTGAACAGATTTCTCTGCTAATTGGTTTTTCTCAAATGTCCCTGGTTTTCATTTGTTGTCATGTCTCGAGGAGTAGCTCCCTTCATTCACATAGTCCATACTCGCTCACCCACAATAGTACAAGGTGATGTATAGATTCACAAGGACCCTAGTATCATGGGGACTTGTTATAATGGCAACCAGTTTAGATGGAATGATCCTTATATTTCAAAACTAAATCTAGTCGGTCAAGATATAGGAGTTACATTGATTTCCAAGTTGGATACATAATCAAGAAAATAACTAATAGAGACTCATCATCAATGGGTTCTATGTAAATACATAATTACATGAATCAATGGGTCCTACTCATGTAAACACATCGAATGGGATTTGGATTCGACTCCTTTGATCTGAGAAATATATGATTACAGTAATCGTGGAAGAATATTCAAAAAAAAATTAATGCTGCTAGATACGAGATGATAATGTCTAGTTATTGAAGTGATGGTCTTCTTCATACAATCATTAACCAAGGTGATCTAGGTTATGAGGAAAACCAACCAAACCAAAGGAATCAAAGTCAACTATTCATTCAATATTATTTTTAAGTTGGTTACCATTAAATATTAGGAAAGAAATAATTTTTTTTCTTTTCAATTTTAATAGAATTTAGATCATTTTTGACTTTTGGATATGATTCAATTAATCTCATGACTAATTTTATAACCCCAACCTATACTTTATCCCTCACACAATTCAGGGTTTTATTTTAAATAAAAATTTCATGATATTTGTGTATGAGATCTTTAAAGGATTTTAAGCTTGTAATATTTTTTTGGAAATAATGGATGTTAATTTGAGTGAAATGATTTGAATTATTCCACATGGAAGGGAAAAATGGATAATATTTTACATTTCAATAAGTTTCATCCATAGATATGTGTGAATATATCAAACATTAAATTGATGATAATTTTCTGAATCATATTGATAAATACACAAATGTCAAGAAGTTTCATTAAAAAATATGTGTGAATATATCATGCATTGAATTGATTATAATGTTCTTAATCATATTTATAAAGACACAAATGTGTAAACATTGGATCAATCTAGAGCATTATGATTGGAAGATATGATTTAACAGGATAAACCTAATAAATGGTTGATGTATTTGATATAAGGTGGATGATACTCCTCTGAAAAATTTCTTGAATACAACCCAAATAATTCCCAATAAATTAGATGGAATGATTATTAAGTTTTATGAAATGGTACTTGGTTTATGTCTTATTAGTAAATGGACTCTTAAGAAACATTCCAATTGACTATATTGAATGTATCCCTCAGTTTTATCATTATGATGACACTGGCCAAGAGTTCAATTCTGAATGAACAATTAAAGAACTAATCACAATTTTTTTCATTGAAATGTGATATTCCTTATGTTGAGAATATAATTTTAATTAAAAATAGAAAATTTGAAGGAAATTACAACAAAACGGCCTAGGTTTACTTGACACATAACCAAACCCAATGATCCATAAGGCCCAAACTGCACTCTCAAATTCCATGAGATGATGACAAGCACCAGGGTATCAAAACATAACAGATAAGAAAAATTTCACCTTTGGAATTAAACTAACCACATCACAGATTCCACCAATAAAATATGGCACAACCCATCAATATGTTGGACGCCCATACACAAAATTAATATATTCAATAATAGTGAAACATATAAACAAAGTATAATTCACCTCAAATAATAAAACAACTCGTAAATCAAATCATCACATAAACTAAAAATAAAGTAATAAACAACATCATGAAACAGAATAACTAGAATAAGAATCATGATGGAATGTATAATACCTAAACATACTCAAAAATAAATCCAACCCGAAACCACTACCAAATTTCATTGTGTAACCCACGATTACTTACCGCAATACCTATTGATCATCATCATACCCACCAAAACATAAATTGGAAAATTGATCATATCCTCGAAACCTAAAGAAGAAAACATGAGAACTGCATACACCCATTGGTGTATTCAGGGTGTTAGAAAAATCATGCCTAATAGGATCCCATCAAATAGTTTTTCAGTTCTATTAAAAATAAATTTAATTAATTCTAGTTTTATTTATAAATAGAAAATAGTTTTCCTCAAATATTATCACTTATAAATGAAGAATAATGTTGTAACATATTTTCATAAACATCAAAATTTCATAAAAAATAAGGATAGAGCCACCCATTAAGAAATAGTCATTTTTGAAAACTTTAGAAAAGGAGAATATGAATTTTCCAAAAAAAATGTTACATTACCACATATAATATTTATTACTTTGAACAATATCCATTTCAAATCCAATTTTTAAAAACCACTTTAGCCAACAATCTATACACCAAGAATCATAGACAATACAATGAGGAACCATATTCATCAATGAAACAAAAGTATAAAACCAACCAAAACCATATAATGGATCAACATAAGACCATTGAACTAGGGGATACAATAGCATAAAGGATGGGAAACCCCTAGAATAATCCATTAAGGACCAAGAATTATGGGAGATTCACTAATCTCTAATTAGAATGATATTAGACTAGGTTCATCATTTCACTCACTAGGCCCTTATATGAAACCAAAGCATCCCATTTATCTTCCCCTTTGTGGGTCTCCCTAAGTACAAAATAAGCCTCTAGGAGAGAACTACTCTCCTAGATCACTATTTAACTAGTGCATACTAATTTAGTGTAATACTGGGCACAATCTTCGGTCTCATGATCATCATGAAGATCTCTTTCAAAAATTTCCAAACATGCCTTTTCAAAAACTGACTTAGGATTCCACATCATTTCTACCACATTAAATTACCATTCATAACCATCCATTGAAACTACAAAATGAAAACCACCCTCAAAATTATTTATCTACAAGTCCCCTTTTTATAATAAGCTTATTGAAATTACAAAATGTGACTATCAATATCTTATAACATCATAAAACCATACCTTAACCCTTCTCATGTCCCAAATGGGGTCAAAATTCCATTGATAAAAAAATCATTTGGAACAATCCTCTTAAATATCTTTACAGACACTTACCACTAAAATATTCACTTTTGAAATTAGAAAACTATTAAACATTTTTATTCCAAGTGTGAGAACATTTAAAACATCTTTAAAAATCCACTATGTCTATCACATATAGATTTAGTTTAATATAAAATTAGAAAACATCAAGAACCTAATGGAATTTCAAAAAATGAATTGGGAAAAAACATCTACCATAATCAAAGAAAAACCCACTGACAACAAGTCACCTTCATCAATGAAAGATAATTCAATAAAGGTGATGACTTCTCTAATCCATAAACATCCAAAATTCCAAATTAAACCAACTCAAACCCTAAATCACAACACAATGATGGATATGGTTTTGGGGGAGAGTAGATAACCATGAGGATGGAATAAATGGTATTGGAGAAGGATATCAATGAGGATGGAAGGGAGTTACCTTGAAGAACCACTTGTAAGTGGTGGAGAAGAATCCAAAATAAAAGGGGAAGGTAGGGGAATAACTCTTGTGGTATTCCTTGCATTAAACCGATAAAAATTAGGGATAAAGGGTGGAGAAGCCAAATAAAATGAGTGCTAAGTAGAATAAGAATTTCACTAGATCAAAAATCTAGGAAAACTACCACAATAGTGTCGCCTCATACACCATGATGTTCTAACCCTATGTATATTCCCACCACAATGAGGATTTAAGTGTTGCGTCATGGTTCTCCTTGAGAAATAATTAAACCAATCCCCAAGAACCCACCACTATGGCGTAGATATCTATGATATAGTGTAGAGACCATTACTAGACACCCTCCATAGTGTGTCCTGCAACTAGCAGTGTAAAGCACTTTGATCAGGTAGAACAAGGACCACTAGTCAAGCTATTATGGCATGGCCACCTCCACCATGATGCAACCCATGTTTTACAGTGTGGTTCCCCCATCATAGACACCTCCATGACACAACCCTTGCTCCACAATGTGACCACCCCTCCCATGAACAAGTTTCACAAAGGAATGGAATGGGTTGTGGTGTGGTTTCATTGGTCCATTCCATAACCAACTGTAATTTAGGACTATAGCTTACCCTCTCCTCCCTAAATACCCAAAGACAAAAAATAACCCTAAATAAAAAAATAAATTAAAATTTTAACAATATACCACAATAGTAACATGGGATTTTCACTATTCTCCCCACCAATCTATCTTTGGCCTCAATAAAATCTTTATTAAGAGTAGATTACAATAGTAGAAACCCCTAATGAAACCTTGGTCCAAGAGGTAGGTGTCATGGAGACTAGCTAAGGAGATCCAAATCAAATTAATCACCCAAACATAACGCAAATCCTCTAAACAAAGTAGAATGAATCCCCAAACATGATCAAACATCTCTAAGTGAACCACAACCACGATCACAAGGTATGATGTCTAATAGGATGGGAGACCTATTATAGGTCTCCCCAACATTTTGAATTTATCTAAAATGTTTAGATATGAGAGATAAATGCCCTTAAATAGTAATTCATCAAAAGAAAAACACAACCAAAAATACTCAAATAAATGAGATTCTTTCACCAATCATAAGCAACACTTCTAGAAATCAGCACATATTCTATAAAGGAAGAACAATTATAATAAATATATAAAGATCATAAGATTGGGTCACTAAATCCACTAACAATCTCACCATCACATCCCAACTAAAGGTGTCATGAATAGTAGAAGTGTACGGTGGATGATGTGATAATTATTATTTTTTAATTTAAATATCCCATTACTGAAATAGAGGATTTTCATGTTAAGTACATAATTAATTTATTTAGATGTGAATAAATCAGTTACCTTGTCTTTTGGTTTTTTACTTTGTAGTCAACATCGATCATTCAAAGTTATGCTTTTGGATTTCCTTCATTTCACTTGTGAGGATCCAGGGGTAAATCTCTATAACAGTGATCCACACATTCTCCAATAATCTTCAAGAAATGCCACTCAATCATTAGGTGCTAGTGGGGTGAATGAAATGTCTTGAATTGTTTGTTATTAATCATTGTTCTTCAGTCTTGAATAAATATCTCTTTTATTATTATTATTTGGAGGGAGAGTTATGGAAGAGTTGAAAGGGAATTCCTTGTGCGCAACAATTCTCTCAATTTATATTTTCTATACAATAACTGCAATGGGATATTTATAGAGGTAGGGTTTATGTTAGAATAATTTTTTATTATATGACATCCCTTGAAAAATATTAATACTTTTAATAAACCCCTTTCCAAATAATAATAAATAAAATTATTATTTTTTGGTGTGTTCCATCTTGTGAAAATGATAAATTATATTTACTGGCTTATAAATATTTATTTATTACCAAATGGTGTATTTGTCTATTTGAACACCTTGGTATTTATTGATTATCTGAATAAATATTTTTATTCATAAATAAATATTTAATCCACATACCAATGAATAAATAATTATTAAACATTCACTAATATAAATAAATATATTTTTATTCACATGCTAACAAAAAAATAATTATTTAATTTATGTGATCAATATAACTTGAAAAAAATTATTCCTCAGTCATCAAAATAATATTTATCCCATAATTTAATTCAAATAGAATTTTATCAAGATTAATGGAAGCACTTAGTGTGTAACCCTCTAGGAATATTTCTCGTTGGCATTAGGCGGGCTTGCCTTAAGCCCAATATTATTTTCTAGCAATGGTTCAAGGCACGCATGATAAAGGACTTAATGTCACAACATCGACAAACATATAAAAATGCTCAATATGTAATATAATCCATTTGTCACAATATCTAATCAAGAAGGTTTCATATCTGTGTCACCAACCTATATGATCAACGTGTATTTCTTTGACTACCTGAAATAAACACACCATTACACCATGACCATGGAATTTAATGTGAAATTTCTATTATAATCAATGTGTTGAGATATAAAAATCCATAATGATGCAAGGGACAAATCCTACCTCATCTTATCTATTAATGACATGTTAGTCAGGACACACCCAGCATATCTATCTTCACCAAGAATTATTATCATCATGATTTATGAAATATAACTAAGTACAAGAGTTGTAAAATGTATTAATAATAATCTTAAAGTTTTAGCACAATTACACAAGCTTCCAGATAAGAATATCCCAAGACACTAAAACATATAGAATTCCTACTGGTGGTTATGTTAACATCATCTCCCTTGATGGAGATTAACCAGTATGAACTTGATGAGAAGAAGCCTCATCCACATACAAGTTATAACACATAATGATCTATATATTATGTGTATCATCATAGTATGTTATCCAATTGTAAAACTATATTAATAATTCTTTCATATCACTTCAACGTTTTCATCATAACAAGGAAATTCTATGAACTTATCAATGTGACAAATACTCTACACATTATTACATTAAATTCATGAAGAGAAATGAAAAATATGTAATAATGTGTTAAATTAATATTCAATACATTTAATATACCTATAATCAATGTAAAAATAGTTGTTACTATGATAATAACTCCTAAAAAATCCCACTTGGACTAGATCCAACTGCCTATGTCTTTGAGTCCACTAGAACTTACATGATAATAATGCATCTACCAAGTTAAGGATTTAGTCAAGGGGTCTTCCATGTTTTCTTCTATGTAAATAGTGATCACTCCAACTTCATATCTCCTAGAAAAATTCCTCAACAGATGATACTTTTGAAGTAAATTATTTGTCCACTGATGTGGCCTTGGATCTTCTTCGAGAGCCACCACTACAGTATTATCACAATAGACCGTGATATGATCTTTACAACTATGTACGAGGTCAAGCTCTTGGATGAAGTTATGGATCCAAAATTAATATTTAGATGTTTGAGAAGCCACAATATACTTATACCCTACTATATAATATGTGACCACAACCTACTTTGATCTATTCTAGATAACTACACCTTTATTAAAAGTAAACTTGTTTCTTGTTTATGACTTCATGTCATCTTGATCAGTTTAGAAACTATAATCTATATATCCTCTGATGACTAGTTCCACATAACCACAATAAAAAATATCTCCTTAGTACACATTAGATACTTATGGATCGTCTTGACTTCTATACAATGGTGGTAACCTAAATCATCTTGTTGTCTTCCTCAAACACTTAATACATATGAAAAATCTAGCCTAGTATGTATCATAACATGCATGATTGACCCAATCACTGATGTGTATGGAATCCTTAAAATTATATTTATTCATTTATATGGAAATTATTTTGAGGATAAGATAAGATATGTTTAAATAACTTAAAACAATAAAATTTGGATATGTTTATCTCATATTTTAATCCCTATCTTTTGGTGTAACCTCTTCGTTAACCTATTTTTACCCCAACCACGGTAACACCTTTTTCACTCTTAAGGGTTATAATTTTACTTATAAGGTAAAAATTGAACAATAAATTTCCAAGAGATGATATTTTATAAAATATATTATCCTATTTTTCTGATTGCAATATATTTATGATTTTAAATAATTTAATAAAAAAATTGTCATAAAATATCAATAATGTCATTTTTTACATTATTCGTTTGATTTGAATTTAATATCATCAAGAGAAATATGTAATTTTAATATAAGTTTTAAAACATATCTAATATTTCATATATATCAATAAAATTTATGTTTAATTGTAATTAACTCAAAAAATATTACTTCTATAGTTTTTAATATATTTTATTTTATTTTTTCTATTAATTGAATATATACTAAATTGGCATTGTGTAAGAATTTAAGGTAATTATTTAATAAATAATGATTATAAATAAATCACCATAATAAAAAAACTATTTTATAATTAAGATAAACATTTATAATAGATCTTTAATTATTTTATCCTTGGTAAAAAAAATCAAGTTATTAATGTCAATAGGGTGACATTTTATATTTATCCTTTTCTAAAATTAATATAAAGGTCCTAATAAAAGAAATATTCCTAGAAGTGGCCATATATTTGAGATTATGATGAAAATGAAAGAAATATACTCAAATAATAGGATAAATTCAAGTGTTTGGGTTGTTTTTTAGTCTTTATCATATAACTTTTAAACTTTGTTAATCGATGTACCCATACTGTTGTGACAATTATATACTATGGTTAGTATTCATAATGACCAAAAATAAAAGGTAAATATTTACCAAATTTTAAAATCCTAATTATTAATGTGGGATCCATTTTTTAATAGTACATTTCTATAAGTGGTGGAAACTAATTTAATATTAAAACACAAAACACAACGAAAACAGTTTTTCAAATAAAAAATCTATTTTAAACTACAAAAAATATTTTTATGAAAAATCATTCCATAAAATTTATACCAAATAACATAATTTGATTATTATTAATATAATAGGCCTAATTTTAATTTAAAATCATTTTTAAACAAAATGAAACTTTGTAAATTTTTCAAAAAAATAGTTTGCAATGTAAATTATTATTTTTCACTATTCACTAGGAAATAAATATTTTCTAAAAAAATTTAAGGCATTTTACCCAAAGTTAATTTTAATATGATGATTTTGAAAATTATTCTTATTTTATAAAATAAATTTTCTATAACTGACATAAATTAATTTTAATTCACAAAAATAAAATATAAAATAAAACAATTTTTGTAGAAACTATATTTTTATAGTATAAAATGATTTTAATGAAAATTAAATACTTATTTATTCTTATAATGAAAAAAATATATATATAATTTTATAATAGGTTTAACCCTATTCATACTCCCCAATTTAAGGGCAAGGCTATAATGGTCATATTCCAATAATAAAAATTTGTGGCTCGTTTAAGAATGGTGTTGCGTGTCGTATATATTACCAAACATAGTACTGTTTTAATATATTAGGGTATTACAGGGGGCTATGGTGTATTTGACATGAATTTTATGGGGAGGATATATTTTATGTTAAAAATAATTCTTAAACATTTTTTCAAAAAAAATTATATAAAAATTCAAGACTATTAAAAATAATAAAAAATAAAAAAGTAGATCACAAAATAGGTGTTTTATGACTTAAAAGAAATTATATTTTATGAGTTAAAATATTATTTTTGAAATACAAAAAATATATTTTATATAAAAAAATTACGCTACCACAGATCATGCTTTATCCCATACTGACTTTTTTCAGTGCTAAACATAAAGCACTGATAAAATGGTAACATTTAGAGCATTAGATAAAAGAACTAATAAATGTAACTTTTATTAGTGCTAAAAAAATAGCTGATATAAGTATAACCTTTATGATCACATTTTTTAGCCCTGATAATGGTTCATATTTATCTGAACTGATAAATACTTTTAATACAAAAATATTATTAATATATAGAAAAGTATCATCTTTATATTCAAAAAATAATTTTATGTATATAAATTAATTACAAAAGGAATTAATATAATTAATATAAATAAGATATATTGATATTTACTTTTTAATAATTCAAAAAATTTATAAATAATAATGATGGATTATTAATATGTGATATTTGAAGATATTTATATATATATATATGTATGTAAGTATATATATATATATGTCCATGTACATATATTTGTATGTATTATGATGGGTGTGTGTGTTTTGTGCATGTGTAAATATAGATGTTGTATGGGTACAGATGTATGTATGTGGATGTATGCATATTTATATGTGCACATGTATTTTAGAAGTACATATATTTTTAACATGTTTATATGTGTATGTGTGTCATTTCCTTATTTCACATTTGATGTATATTTCTTCATTTTTGATAAAATATTTTTTGGAATTTATTGATTTTTTTATTTGTTGGAATTTAATCATTTTGTAATATTTTCTTTTATATATACATACTTAATAAACATGTAATATTTTCAATATGTTTGTAATGAATAATATTTATACATTTTTTATAAAGTTTTAACATCTAAAATATTTTTGAAATTTATATAATTAAACTATTTAAATTAATTTTCTAAAAAATATGTAATTTAAACAGTTAGTTATAAATTAATAAATATATATAAGGTTTTTAAAAAATATTTATGAAATTAAAAATAAAGAAGTACATATTTAAATAATTTTAAATTTAGAATAAATATATTTAAATAACAAATACATTTACTATATTTATAATTCTTTGTATCCATATATATAATAATATAAGTATATTTATATATATATAAATATTATAAAATATATTTATTTATAATTATTATTATGGATAAATATATGTTTTATAAAATAATTATAAAATTGTAATTTATTTATTTATTTATTATATTTTTAATTATATATATTTATTATATTTATAATTATATATTAGTAAATATATATACAATTATGTAAATATAAATAAATAGATATAATTATATAAATATACTTATAATTATATAAATATATTTATAAATATATTTATTTTTAATTATAAATATAAATAAATATTTAAATAATTATAAAATTATAATAAATGTACTCAAATAATAAATATATTGATTATAATTATAATTATATATATTTTTTATATTACTATATATATAATTATATAAATATGATTATTTATGAATATATAAAAATATTTTTAAATATAATTATTATATATATATATATTTAAATAATTATAAAATTATAACAAATATATTTAAAAATAATAATTATTATTATATCTATAATTATATCTAAATTGCTCAATCATATATTTGGAAAAAAACGCAACTCAAAATTTGAAAATAAAAGAAAAATGTACAATGAAAGAAACTAGTCAAACAAGACACAGAAATGCCCACACCAAAATCATAAAGTCACTTCCTACAATTCATTATAGTTCCCAAATTCATAGGATAATTTACCCTTCCCTTTGGGTGTCAACCTCTTTATCTTGTCTTAGTCCTTTGTGGGGGATAACATTCTTCATCTGAGGATGATATGGATGATTCCTCCAAAATTGAATAGATCCTAAATTTCCATGATATATCCCAAATTTCCATCTCTATGTTGGATTAAAATTCATATTCAATATTTATTGAAAATAAATTTTGGACTATTAAATAATCATTGTACCCAAATTCATTTGACTCCAACCTGGAAGAAATGTCTTCATGTTTTCAGAAAAAATCATTTTTCCACCTCTTTACCAGTGCCTTCAATATGCCTTTCACTTTCCTGGGTCTCTGGAGTAATGATAATTGAATTTTTGGTTCGTGTTGTGTCAAAGTCCTCATTCAATTCCATGCCAAAATAGGTATTTTTATTTTTCATGAGATCCAAAAAATTGGATGGGTAATCCCATTCCCCTTTCTAAAGGTCATCAACACTCCTGCATGAGGGCCTCATGGTTGGATGTTCCACTTGTAGGGGGTTTTAGAGAAGGAGATATTTGCAAAAACTCAGATGTAGGCACACATGATTCTAATTTCTGATGGATGACCAATTTAAAACCCTCTCCATCCATTAAAATATGCATACCATTTATCAAATTTTTTTCTTTAGTCACTATCATGGGTGAATTTTCTAAACATGTGGATTCCACTAGATATCCCTTCTGAGGTTGAGAAGCCTTTGAAATATCCTTCTCCTCTGCATTGCTAGAAAATTTCTGTATTTGAGATCCATTTCAAGACTTTAGACACATATGGAACTCATCATTAATCATTTGATTTTCTCTATGGGCTCTTTAGGCTATAAGATATTCTTGAAATATATATTGATTTGCTATATCTTGTGAAATCACTTTATTAGAAATTTTTGCTTCAACATCAAGAATATACTCTATTATCACTACTGATGACCTCGAAGTGTGTTTACCACCAGAAGTCCTTCCATGATACATTGAAGAAGAAACAAAATCAGTAAAAAATGTCTTTTTTTACATCTCTAATATACATATCATTCATATCAGTCTCATTGATAGAATCTCTAAAGAGATCATCCTTTCAATCTAATAGTTGACCTAGCTTCTAGACAGGCTCACAACTAATCTTAATCCCCTATGATTCCATATTTATCCTAGTGAAATTACAATCTTGAGTCTATATATCATGAAAAATATCATTACCTATCCTTTGAGCATTTCTAATAATCATGTAAACAATAGGATTATTCCCGTGTTCATCCCTATCCTCCAAAACCACTTGAACATTTACTCCTCCCTGAGTAAAATTATGACCCGAAGCTTCATGGTCTCCTAGAACATTGAATTTCACACATCTACACTTTTTTAAACATAAAATTTCATCATAACCACACATAGAAAAAAATTGAAAAATTATAGATCTCCTGTAATTATAAATATCATGTCCTATGAACTTGCAGTCCCAAAAAACCTTGGAACTTTTCATACTCAATTCTCAAGTCAATTTCATTATCATCAGTTGAGAGAATAACTCTTTCAACTAAGATATAAAACAAATCCACTTTCACTAGAAACTGGACATAGTGTTCAAATCTGGACACCTCTGTTATTTTATCCATTTTAATAGGAATCCATATAGACATTACAATGTAATAGAGGATTTTAGAATTCCATAGTATCCAGTTTAAAAAAAATACCTTGACTCATAACTGAACAGAGAAATTTTCTACCTCCAAATGGTTGAATTTATGATCTCATTTTGGGATGTGTAGTGGCCTTGTCTTTAGAGGAATCGAACCAAATCTAGAAAATCTAATCTTTATATCTTCTAAGGTAAAGAGTATTTAAAAAACCACATCCTAGTTAAACAAATTTATAATTTCCAAATCCCCAAATTCCTGATTCCCACTAAATCAAATCCCCAATTTTCCATGATATAGAGCCTATTTGAAATCTAAGATGTGCAATGTCAGAGTGCTCACCGATTTCCAATCATTCTAAGACTACAACTAAATTAGCCTTTACAAGGGCGACATTACCTTTCCAATAAATGTCACATATGACCAATCCATTGAAGAGAGAGGAGTGATTATATATATTTATATAATAATAAATATATATAGACTTATATGAATATATATATATATATAATTATATAAATATATATATATTTATTTATTTATTTATTTATTTATTATTATAATTAAAAATAAATAAATATTTAAATAAATATAAAATTTTAATAATTATTTTTATTATATTTATTATTATATATATTTATCTATTAATAAATATATATATATAAACATTTGTATAAATAAATATAATTATACATAATTTAATATATATAATTAAATTAAATTAATTATAATTATAATTATAATTATAAATATATTTAAATAATAATGATTCTATCATGGGTTGACTCAAGATCTATTATCGGCTGATTTATTTTTCCCACTGGTGAGATTCCATTGAAAGTTGATGATTAGAGAAATAAATTATCGTTGTTTTGGGGCATCGCAAATTGGAATTGTATCTCAATTAGAAGAAGTTTTTTTCATATTATATTCCCAATAGAGGAACTGAAGAATCATGTATTAGATTTCGATTCAATCACCCTTATACAAGGTATGTTCTTGATTTCGGAAATAGATTATTTGTTTAATCACTTAAATCTCAAAAATACTCACATTCATGTCTGGGATAGGATTCTGGATCTGAACTAGATCATGTGGAATTTGCATATCCTCTTTGATATTACTTCTATAGTGGGTATACCTATTAAGGTAGAAAAAGTCTCAGATGTTTCATGGTTTTAATACATTGCTCACATAATCATAGAGGTTGAACTCAATTCCATTATAACTAATCATGCCATTCTTTCTATGCTTGATGATGATATATTCCTATAAATAAAATATGATATGAGACATGCATTTTTTTGGATTTTAATAAAATCATAAAAATGAAGGGGATTTTTGGGAGGGTTTTCATTTTTGGGTCCCGCTCTAAGAATGGGAATCTTCATGATGTTTACAAGAAATCTGATCATTGTGTTGGTAAAGGGAATAAGAAGCTGTCATTTTTGTAACATCTGAATCTGGTAACTTGTGTAGCGACAACTAACCCTATTTATTCTAGTCCTCCTAAGGTGAGGGTTCCAATTCTATAGTTTATGATTCATACACTACTTGTGTGGTTTAAAATTCTACTGAAGAAATGGATACAGAGAACATCATGGGATCTGGAAAAAAAATCATTGGTATCAGTGGTGAAGGGAAGGGGAGAAACAGATTGTTGTCAGTTCTGGGCCAACATGGATGATGGGGAGACCTCTTTTAAGTATTTCCTTATCATTGGATCTATTATTGAAGAAGGTAATACCTAAAGAGTTGGTTATACTAATAATGAAAATGTTTCCCAATTGGAGGTTGCTAAGAAGCTTTCTCTGGAGCATAATTTGGTCATGGTCAATGATTGGAAATGAAAGAAGAAGCTGGAATTTCCAAATGTTATTTGTTCATTTAGAAATCCTTTAACATAGTGATACTAAGTTCCATATTCCAAAGGAAGATAAATTACGGTGGATGGTGATGTATTTCTACTAGTCGCATATTTGTGATCTCGTCCACTTGTTACTACCTCCAAGGTGATGTTGGCCACTAGTGTTCTGGTTGGATCAAACTTAGCAGGAACTATCTATTTGGGTGGTTTCCACCCACCACATAGGGAAAGGACTGAAAAAGTTTTTATTAAGGTAGGTGTTCAAAATGACCCATCTAGTAAAAATGTTTTCTTGAATGTTACTGATGACCAATAGGATTCATTAGTAGGCAAGGAAGCGGAAAAGGGAGAAGAAGCTAAGATTTATTATGTGGTGTTCGATCTTGTTATTGGTCGTAAAATGGCATGAATGGATGAAACTGGGGAGGTTGGAACTATCCTACCAGACATTTATTTTTAAGATAATACATCAAATCAATATGGATTTTCTTTGATATTAAAAAATTATTTCATTAGAGGCATTTGAGCTTCATGAAGAGGAAGATGACTCATCGGGCATGGATGATCAGGATGAAATAGGGAGGGATCCTATGAAATGGAAGAGAAGTAAGCATTTGTGATGTCACGGTGGCTCCAAATAAAGGGGTGTCAGTCATTAAAGAAGGTGATGGTTGAATGATATTTTATTTTTTGGTTGTGCTGATTGTGAGAACATTTAGTATTTCATCACTCTTTCCCCTATGGTGGGGTACTCTCTTTTTTAATAATAAATTTTCTGGGACGATGGGTTTTAATCCATGGTTTGCACCATTATAGATATATAATTATATTAATATATATAATTATATAGATTTATTTTTAATTATATATAATTATTTTTAAATATATTTATTTATATTTATAATTATAAATAATATTTATTTATTCAAATAAATATATATATTTAAATGAATATATTTATTTATTATATTTTTAATTAAATATATTTAGATATTAATAATTATATTTACCTATAATTATATAAATATATCAGAAAATATTAGGTACCGAGCGTACTCGGCAAAAAAAATTATTAATGAAGATAAAATTGAAGATACAACAATGAGTGTGGCAAAAAAGCACGACAGAACAAAAAGTGGAAAAACACCCCCACCCAGAAAAACAATAATAAATGAAAGAATACCCATACATAAAGGCCCAATGACGCAAATAACATGAATGGGAGAATCTTGATTTCAATATCTATGCAATAACAAAACCCAACAGACTATTATTGGCCTGAACAAGTCCCCTTCCATTTCCATGGGTCATGGAAGGCCCGTCCCGTTTGATGAAACTTTTTGTCATAGACAACTTTTCTAGGGATCAAGACACATCCAAAGTCCTTCCACATCATGAGGTCTACAAATTCCATCATTTTCATTGAGTTTCCCATATAAAGTATCATTATCACTGGAAAAACACTCGACATTAGTTAATTCCTCATCTTTGACCGCATCATCTTCTTTCCTGCAAGGTTGTGCAGGTCACCGTCATTATCCAATCAACAATGTGCTCCCACAATCTCATCTCCATTAGATCTTAATCCATCATGATTTCATCACCAATAACTTAGACTCACTGCCATAGGGGCCAAGGACCCACCTCGGTGTATGATGCAGATCCCTCAAGCCCCACCATCGTATCTCTATTTCTAGATCCACATCGTTGCCACTAGGAAGAGGCTGCTGCCAGGGTCCCATACCCTAATTCGGCATGCTCTCATCTTCATATGGTCATCTCTATGCTCCATTATCTGTGGTAATCGACCTCCACTGCTAGAATTCTTCATCTATCTACCCAAATCACTATTTCCCACAAATTTTCCACAATATCATTTCCGAACTGAACCAAAGTCTCCTACCAGCAACCCACTGCCATGAATGATCACTTTCAACTCCTAACTAGGCCTTATTCCACTACTAATGCCCTGAATTCTTCACTGAGAAACACTCATTCTCATCTCTCAGCCGAACCAAAGTTCTCTTTAGCCACTTAACTAAATATACAGAGATCTAATAGTTGATTGGCCACTTCCAATTTCTTCACCATATTGAACATCTCCCACTTATTCATGAGATTCAGCCACATGGTGATGGCCACAGTTATAAAACATCTCAAAATGACTATCAATACCATCACATATCTTGTTTGGATTACAAAATCCATCCCCTTTGATATCTATAGAGAGTCTCTCCATATATTATATAAATATATATAACTATATAGACATATTTATAATTAAATACAAATATATTTAAATATATTTATTTATATTTATAATTATATACATATACATATAATTATAAAATTGTTATAAATATATTTATTGTGTTTAAAATTATATATATTTTTATATTAATATATATATAATTATTAAATATATATAATTATTAAATATATATAATTATTAAATATGTCATGTTCCCTCCTTCCAAAGATTCCCCTCCGGGGTTAGTAATGAAGAAAGGGTGATAATGACCCCCGAGTCCAGCCTCTAGTAGGCCCTGTGTTGGTGACTTGCACCAATGGGGTACAAATCTAACAATATGGGTGGAATTACCCATTTTAAGAAACAAGATAAAGAGATAAGACGAATAATACAGAACAACCCCAAGACATAATATAAAAGAGAGAACCAAAATACATCCCACATCCATATATAAATAGTACTAATACAAATTCAATAATGTCACCAAGATAAATACCCAAAAGAAAAGGTAAGGCAGTGACACAACAGTTATCCAAAGGTCTGAGCTTGTAATTCTCAACATGATTCATGTAATCCTCCTAGAAACCTGAAAATAATTTTCTATACATTGGGTGAGCATAGATGTATACATAGTAGGAAACTAATGTCTCTTGTGCACATGTGAAAGAATCATACTAATACACTCATGAGAAAATAGCAGAACCAAACAACGCATATACGGGTATACTAACCAAACCCAACCTCACCAAGACACGCTAACCATGTAACTCAAGTCATGTAATATAATATAAAGTAAAGAAAAATAATGATAGGGTACCCCACACTACATTCTCACTAGTATGCCACTTTCTCTTAAGGTCGTACGTCTTGGTACTCTCATCCCTTCTGTATACCACATCACATCCTGCCCGCACACACCTGGCCCTCACAACACATCCTTCCCACACAAACCTAGTCCTCAAAACACATCATAGAAAACCTCATCTTGGATAAAATTGGTAAATTACATCACATATCCTCCTGAAGAAACCTAGTAAATCCCAAACCACCTTGTCTGGAAAAACATGGGCTATCACCTCTCACCCGAAGACACCTAAGACATTTAAACCACTATTTAAATCACTAACAAACCTCCATCCATTAAATCATGTACCATACCTACCTCACCTAGAAGAGATAGCAGAAAAGGGTGGGTACCCATCCATTCGTACTCCCCACCAGATGTTGGGAAATACACCCTCCCTCGTGACAATTGGGGTGTTTGGTACATCGTACTCAACTATGGTGGGGTGTGAATAGAAATCATAAGGAAATAATACATGTATATATATATGATACCACACACGCAATCCCAACCTATGAGTTCTCAAACAAACCACTAACTCACAACATCATCAACATTGATGGTACCTCTAAATGCACAAAACCACACAACATACCAAAAACCCCATTTCATATTTCCAAACAATTTAATTAACCATTTACATTACATTAACTAAACCAACAAAAAACATTCAAAAAATTATTAAAAAATTATTTTTTACTCCATCACTACCTAGGAAGCTATCAGGAACATCACAAAAAAATAAACATAGTAACTATTATTCGTGAGGTGAAGAGTCATTGTAAATTAATTCACTTCACATTAATTACACATCGTACCATGACCTAAATCTTTCTATTTGTTATCAATGAAAATACTCTTTTAAAATAATCATACAAAACACCACTCCCCTTCTTCACTCTCATCCACCCTAATTTTCATATCAACAAAACCAACCCCTAGTGAACAACCATGATCAAAACCACACTACCGAACGTTCCAAGTAAAAACATGTTTAAAATTTAATAAGTCATCCCTTATTTAATTCCAGTTGTTAATTTAGAGTTATCATAGAAACTTTATGATCTTGAGGAATCCATTTATTAGCTAATATACATTTTAAACTAAATTTTATATATAATCATTTAAAAACCAAAAAACATTCATTCCACCAACCATCCAGTGTGAAAAAAAGGACCCCAATCAACCATGATTTTCCATGGGTAGTTATCCCATACAAATTAAAATATCAATAATAATAATATCACAACAAGATCATGGGTCTCATTCTCTAGTACCATTTTTATTGGTTTTTAAACCAATAAAATTATCCTTATTAGTCCAGAATAAACTATCTTCATAAGTGAAAACATATATGTACATATCCAATATGATGAACAATTAATAAAGATGAAGGAAATACAACATGTAAAAAAATATTTTTGAGACTTCTTGGTTGCACCAAATATAGTGGTATACATACATCTGGTAATTATATAGGGAATCAAGAACCAACTACCGAAGCCTGTCCAAATCACTCCTATGGGAAGAGGGATTCGGCACGTTCTGTATCAATAAAAATCAATAAGTAAGAATAAGGGGAAAGACATCTCAGATTAAGGAAGATAAAATCGGATTCATAGGATTAGATATAGTTTTCATTTTCCATTAAAGGAATATTTGGCCAAGACCGCACATTTTTCCATTTAAAAGTATCGGGAATCTTTAGGAATTAATGATATAATTTAAGGCCTTTGAATCAGTCTCAAACCCCTCAAGGATAATTTCATCAATTTTGGTAGGGTTCATACTTATAGTTATCAATATTATTTTTATATTAAACTCAAATGGAAATAAATCTTACTTTGGGGTTACAGTCAAGGAGTTTCTAAATTATATTGGCACACAATTACCTAGAAACAACACCATATTTTGATGCCCACCAATCATTATAATGGTCTTATAATGAAATACATGGATTTATTTTTATATGGATGACCCTCTAAATGTTCTTTTTGTTACTATAATTACATATCCTAATTTTTAAAATTTCATCTCAAATACTCTAATCTAAAATAATATTAAATATGTGTATTTTTATTTCAATTCATAAAAAATAAGTATCTAAATGTAATTTTTCTATATTTAAATAAATCAATTACTTATTTTCTAAAATCGATTAAAATCATTGAAATCATTTATCCTTTATTTTTTTTAAATTACTTGAATAAAATTAGAACATAAAATAATTTTCTAACGTACATAGAACATTATAACGAGCTTATCTCAACAGGCATGTGCACAGTGGGATTTTTACCTCTGACTACAGGCATGATGCATTACCTATTCTTCTTCTTATAGCCTATAGAGGCTCACTTATTTTTTATTCTCTTCTATATGAACCCCTCAGTCAGATAAGTTTATTTCACTAATGGAGATGAGGGATATAAGGGATGGAAAAATTTTAACTAAAATACAAATAAATACTTAGAAAAATTTCATACCAAATTCCAAATTTCCAAATAAATATTATGTATTTATATTTATTATCATTGAAATTAATTCCTAAAATGTAATATATCAAGCTTTTAATAATTCAATTAATAAGTTTTTAATATTTTTTAAAATCATTGAAACCCTTTATCCAAATTTAAAAATTATTACACCAAATAATTTGGTTCATCAAATACCCCAACACATGAAAAATGATTTTCCTTATGTATAAAATATCAACAATAAATCAATGAGGTAAAAAATTCTACTAATATTTCAATCTCAATACAATTATGTTAAATGATTATAAATAGTAAACCAAGTTTTCATGATTCAAATTAAATATCAATTTAACATTAATTTTTTTAAAAGAAATATCAGCCCAAGTATTTTACTTTTACCCATTATAAAACAATGGGTTTTTAATTTTCTTTATTCATGATTCTTAACATATTTTTATTAAACATTAAATATTATAATCTACCTAAATTTTAATTCAATCACCACATCCCTTGTGATAATGTTTCATATTAATTTATTCTCATACCATGAGTAAATTATCATCTTCTATAGGTTTTAAAACTTTCTATATTCTCTTCATTGAAAAGATAAAACTAAAATAATATCATAAGAACTTTCAAATAAATGGTATGATGAATTTGGGGATTAACATCAGTATGTAATTATTTTAAAGTATTAAATAAATAATATGAGGTTTATCTGTAATTCACATTGAATGATATAAAATAAAAAGAGTAATGAAAATATCCTCTTCAATGACGCAACTCCAACATTCCATAACTCTACTTTATGTCAAGATATATGTATGAATAATTTTTTATTTTCACCTTCTTGAATTTTCACTATTTTTGAAAAAATTTATAAAAATGTAAAATATTATAATTGGAATACATATCATATCCTCGGATTATACCTATAAGTTAAAAATCATTAATCTGATAGTTTTAATTTTTTATTCTTTTAAATTACATCACATTATTTTTTAATTTTTTCATTTTTAAATATTTTTTTCCTGTAGGGAATACAACAAAAATATAATGAATAAATATTGATCAATTATTAATATCAAAAATAACACCCAACTATTATTCCTTGAAATGTAATACATCATTTCCTCTACAACATCTCTCACCACCACACTTCAACATTGAGTTGTCAGGAAATATATATATATTTATATATCATGGTTGTAATTTATATAAATGGATTCTAATGTGGATCATTCCTAATAATACCATTCGTAGTTTATATGGCATAAACCAAAATAATATAACAAGGGGTATCATGGTTATGATATTAATAATAAATATTCTTTCACAATAATAAATGTTACTTTGTTCAATTTTTGATTTGACATGTTACAGTCGAATTTTTAATAGATGTAAAGTCCAATGATCAATCACCAAATATGAAAAACATTGAAATGAAATAATTATTTATAGAATTTATATAAGGAATGATATATATGGACTTGGAATTATAGTCGTGGGTTGAATTAAGAATAAAAAATCTATCAAAATAATTTTTATAAATTCAATTTTAAATAATAATAGGGTAATTTTATTTTCCTGAATCAACCACTTCATCGTAATAATGAATCGTTAAATTAATACATATGAATCTCTAAAATAATTAAATTCACCATCATACTCATTAAGTATAATACAAATTGAAGTATTTAACATAAAATTATAGGATTTCTATGAAACCCATGTATCCCATTTCATTTGAGTAAAAAAATCTAATTTTTTGGGCACGATAATTTTATTTTAAAGTAAATTGTATATTTTCTTATACATAGGGATAATAAAAAATATTTATTTTCAAATATAACTCCCATTTACACATGAAATCCATTTTAAAAATCTTTTTTCATTGTGTTGTATAGTGACTTCCTTCCATAATGGTCCTATCGACCCAAAACAATTCACACAAGTGAATGAACCATTTTATTAATGTCAAATTAGGTAGAATGTGTATGATATTATAAACTACACATATAAATCCAAATAAAATGTCAAAACATAGGATCCCTATGGGAAGAGGCTTTTTTTGGTATCATTTGATCCACCTAACCTCATCAGATGTAATCAATTGATAGATAAGATAATGTTGAGAAACTGCACATGTTCATAAGGTATATTTCCACAAATGTTTTTCTACATTTTCCCATTGAAAATGAATAAGTTTAAATTTACTTATTTATTAATTTGTATGGATCCATTAAGATATACATGATTTAAAAAAATATTTACCATATAAAATAATGATTAGCTGACATGAACTTGAATATAGAATTATAGAGTAGAATATGGTATAGGGGTTGAATTGTATTTGGCTAAGTCAGTATTAATGTTCCACCTGGAATCTCTCTTTTTAAATTATTTATGTTTCAAAACTCTCTTCTGATTTCTTCAAGATCATTTTATTATTAATTTATCTCATTTTTAGTACTTTAAGAAATAAAATTTTTCTTTTTGACAACCAAATAATCTCAGTGTTCCATCACTATTGGTAGACAGAATCTCCTTACATTAATCAACCCTTAGGGATCATGTAACAACCTAATGATTATAATTGACAATTTTTTGTCAATAAATATGTGCTAAATTATATTATATATATTATTTTATATATAAAACACATAGTGAAATCAAAAACACTTTATTTAATTAATCAATATTTTTACATTTTTCCATAACTAAAATCATGAAAATTATACAAAAATCAATAGGGAAAATATAAAATATGAATATTATAATGTGAAAATTTGGATCTTTAAATTATACAAGAATAATCTCCCCAAAAAATAACACTATAGAAAAAAATACTATTAGTAAAGAAATTAACATCTTTGAATTGGAAAATATAAAACCATGGAATGAATTTTAGTGAATATTTAATAATGGAAAGACATGGTATTTATAAAAGCTAATATAATAGAATGAATAGTAAATTTACCATTAGAATAATATTCTAAAAGTTGGGTATAATAACAAAAGATTTAGAAATTGTGATACGAATGTTGGAATAGTAATTTGATTATAAAAAAAAGAATACAATGAAAATAATATTTATCGTTTGTAATTAAATAAAATATTAATTCAACAATTTTATAAAATAAATATCAAGATTTAAAACTCAATGTAAATATGATATCTTTTTTAATAAACAGTTTTATAAATATTTTTATAATAATTTTTATACTCATTTTAAAAATTAAAATTACTACGTCAAAAAAATAATATATTAAAATGAATGTCATTTTTAGAATTAGAACATCAAAATTTTCCAAGGGTGATTCTTTAGTAATATTCAGAAATACATCAATTTTTACCTGAATTCTATAAATAATATTTTTATAATTCCAGAAGATTGATGACATAATAATGGTTAAATAATTACTTAGTAAATTATTAATTGGTTATTTCCAACAAAAAAACATTTTAATCAAATATTGGATCATTTAAATTCCCAAAGTGTAACTTCAAATGTGTAATTTCCCCAAGATATTTATTCACTTTCTCCTTATTTTTTTACTTATTAATAAATTAATATTTCAATTATTTCAAAGTACACAAATCATGTAATTTTTTTCTAATATAAATCCTGATATAAATTTTTTTACTATTCAATGGTTGAACATTGATATTATATTGTATTTAATATTTTGTCCAAAAAAATACTCCCTTCCATAAGTATAAATAGCCATTCTCCTTCCTCATGGAAAACTATACACCCATTATAATGAAATATAGCATCCCAAATAATATCTCAAAATCTCCTTATCATTATTAATGTTGTTATGAAGTAACCCAACACCATAAATCAATGGTGTTTATTTTCGAACAAGACATTCAACATTGATAGAATCATACGTTTTTTAAAAAAATTACCATATTTTCTATTATCATAATGTTTATAAAAATATATTTAAATAAAAATATTCTAATAATAGTTAAATTTTATTATAAAATTATAATAATTATAACAACCTACTATACAAATTATATTAAATAATTATTTATATTTCATACTTGTCTTTCTTATTCATCTTATAATGTCTAGATAACATACCGCTAGTCTCCATTAAGGAAGATTCCATTTCATTTATCACCCACCATGTGGATGGTTATAATATTTTATTTAAGATATATATATTTATAAATATAATTATTTCAATCTATTGTATTGAATTCTACTTTTTTATACAATTCTATGAAAAAAATTACAAAAAATGAAATAAAATTGTATATTTTAAGGAAAAATATAATGTCCAAATGTATTGTATTTAACAATAGTTTTTATGAAATAAAATATAATTATTATAGTTGATTAATATTTAAAAAAATTATAATTCAGTTCTAGTTCCATGTTTTAATAAACTGATGTTTAATATGTTGGAGGTAGGATAAAATCGAAATAATTATGGATTAATTTTAAGGGAATTTTCAAACAAAAATCCTTTTTCGGTATATCTCATATCTCAAGTATTTTTATTTATTCATGTTCATATTATTTCCTTAAAATTTTATTCCAATATATTTTATATTTTTATCTATAAGATATACATGTTTCTACCCTTTCAAATTTTTTCTACTCTATTTACAAAGATTTCTAAAGAATTATTTAAATTTTTAAAACATAACTTTGACAAATCCTAAGTTATTTATTATCCACGCAACAATGATTAAATTTTATGAAAAAATAGTATTTACCTTATTCCTAGGTAACAAAAAAGGTTATTCCATAATTATTATATATGAAATCCTTATCAAACCTATTCCATTTCATGGGATCATTTCAAGACTAATATTTTTATATGTTCTATGGTTCATGCATGATAATGAACATTTCATGACATAGAGAGTAAGAACTAAATTATATATCAAGATAATACAATGGGAATTTTGATATAACTAATGAGATAATTTGTAATATGCATGAACTTGATGATATATTTTTTTCATAGTAATTATGTTATGATTCATACACATAATTTATTTGTGCACATGATGTTAGATTTTTTCACAACCATGTATAGTATTTGACCACTATATTATGATGTTTCATTGTTATTCATATTCCATATTCTTTTCCTTTATAAAATTTTTCCTACATTATTATGATGATGAAACTATGAATATGAAAATACAATGTAGATTCTTCTCACCTAGGTATCAATGATTCCTATCCATTATTCCTCTAGTTAGTGGTATTTAAGATCTCTCATTTTTTGGATTGATATCCTCATGTGATTACATGTTCAAATGAGAATGTGATTTTTTTTAGAATGATAATCATGAAGTATTTAACTAATGATTGTGATATGTTAGGTACTTATGATGAGTGTGTTGATTTTCCCCATTATATTATACATTCCTCTCCACGAATTTATTAAAATTATTTTTTTTATTATAAATTTATTTAATTATTTTTTAATAAAAATTTGGTTCCCTATAGTTTCTATCAGAGGTACTATTTAGTTATTTTTTGAATTTAAATAATAAAAATTTTCAAAATACCATGAGTAAAACTATATGAATATATGGAAAAAAAATTTTAATATTATCTGGTTTGAGAAATTAAATCCATTTCTAGATACTAAATGTTTATTTAGAACTAAAACATCTATACCTAGTGTTAATAACCCCAAAAAAGGGCGCATTTGAAAGTGACTCAATCGCCGTAAGGTGCATGAAAACATTCATTTCCATACATATGGTTTAATATTCATGTAGTGTATGATTCAGTTAATCACAATGACTATAAAAACCATTATTAATTATAAATAATTATTGTAATTATAACTCTAATGGTATAAAAAAATTTAAATTACATGATCATAGAAGCCTCATTTTAAAAAAAATTATAAAATATGGAAACCATGATATATGACTTTAACATGATTTATTATATAATAATAATTTACTTATTTATGGTTTGATACCTTACTATTGATCAAAAAATATCTATTTTATAATTTGGTGGGAACCAAGATAATCTAGACCAACAACCCATTTTACTAAAAGTGTAATGATTTTCTAAAAAAATACAATGCCTTGGGATATTGAGTTCAATTTTTCAATGTGATTAAATTCCAATTTTCATAGGATATTACAAATATAATGAACCCTTTAGAACATCCACCATCACCAAAGAAAGTGGATCTATATATAGATCCCCTTATGTGGAAAAAATCATTGATATTCAATGGGACTTGTGATCCACTTTTCATGGTATAGTGGGAAAACAGAGTGGATGGTATATTTTTTTATATACTATTAAGAGAAGTAAAAAGTCTCCATAGATTTATATCCTTTATATAAAGAGTTGGATCAATTATATTAAATGATAGGGATTACCATGGAAAATGAGAAATAGAATAAATGAAATGGGAATACATTAAGATGTTATTTCAGAGAAATGTTTTCCGTCAATCACTATGTGCAAATATGGATAGAAAATTCCAAGATGTTATGAAAAGAAAGGGGGAATATTTCTTCACTTATGAGGAAAATTTCACATTAAATGAAATATACACATTCGTTTTTGTTATAAAAATGATAAAAAAATAGATATATTAATTAGTTTTTAAAAAAAACCTTGATAAGTCTCAATATATGCAAGACATTTAGTGTTATGAATAATTAGTTCAATATTATCTCAATGTAGATATAAATTTTGTTAAATGGTCCCATGGTTATGATGAAAAAAAATTAATTATGGTGTTTCATGCCAGGGGATCAAATGAAAAAGATCTAAATAAGATCAAACAAACCACAAGTCAAAAATGTTGGAAGAATCATCATGGTAATTGACTAAATATTATAGGGAAATACATTTACTATGAGAGAGAAGTCCACCATGATCATGAATATCGAAGAGATATATTTAATATGTCCCACATGATAGAGGAAAGGAATAAACCAACCATTGATCTCTGATTCATATTTAGGGATAAAAGGAACTATGAAATCTACTATACTAATACATGGGGCATTGAGGGTAATCAGCTTTAGTATCTACCATAGCCAATGGAGTAAGGGAATACATATTCCATCACTACTATATAGGTGGAAAATGAGAACCATTTCATAAGAATAATTTAATGAAACTAAATAATGGGGAAATGATTCATTTGATTTAATTTCTACACATTTTATTATATCAAACATGTTTTCTAGAACTATTTAATTACAACCTTGCTACCTTTAAATAGTGATATATGTAAAAAAACCCTATTATTATGATCAATGAAACCAAATTCAGGGAATCTTATCATTTCATAATTTGTTGGAATATTACTCTAGTGAATCTCCTAATACTTCACTTTCTATAATTTTATGTTATACATGTCATGGATTAGATCAAACTATATAGAGATCAAATAACTTTTTGGAAAAATAAATATCCTTCAATATTTCAAAACATCTAATGTTATAATACAAATATAATTAAAATCATTAATATACAATTAAAAATTCCACCATGGTGTAGTTTATAATACCCTATGAAAAGTAATATCATTTCAAAATGGTTGAGTTGAATGAATTAATCAACCTTCTTGAAATTCTCATTATAAGGTAAAACATTGATTTATTTCTAGAATAGTTACTTGGAATAACCCCATATTGTGAGGTAGATTCCTCAATATTTCTTATAACCATAGTAACTCCAATATCAAGAATAACTTATTTGATTTCCCTGATTGAACTAGGGGAGTTAAATAAGTAAATATAAGATCATAGGCACAAAGGGTTCTAAAGACCATGGGCATCTCCTTTGGGTGAACCGACTACCTTTTTAATGAAAACAGACGAATAAATACATCTATCCACCTATTTCTATGAGCTCAATATGACCACTAAAAAGATAAATTATCAAATTCCAAGGATTTATGAATTATTTGATTAACTATGGGGATTCTAATAATTCTATAATGTGGATGTTTGTTCTGAATAATATCAAATGAATGTAATATATAAAGATATTAAGATAGCAACCATATGTATATGGTATATACAATATGAGTTCATAGTAGTTACCTTAAGTCTTACTAATTCCCTTATATTATTCATTTATTAGATAAATATAATCCTTAGAGATTTTCTTGAAAAAATGGAGTTTCTTTTTATTGAAGAAATTCTAATTTACTCCAGGATCAAGGTAGAACATGAATAGAATATAATCATTGTTCAGAAGATAATAAGTAATGATAAAATGAATTATATGTTAAGAAAGTGTGAAATTTGTATATATATATATATATTCATATTCTAGGGAAAAATGGTTACAAGTGAGGGAATTTATGTGGACCATTTATAGATAACGGTCATCAAGGAATGGCTATGTCTGACAAGTTTCATATAAATGTGTTGTTTTCTATGATTACCGGGGTACTACCAGTTTTTTTACAAATTTATCACTATTTAGTAGCTCTATAACCATGTTAACATGTAATGGGGTAATTAATTTTTAGATATAATAATTTGAGGAAAGTGATGAGGAGATCAATGAGAGTTTAATTCTTATTCTTTTACTCACCCAATTATCTAGTGGATAAGTTTTTGTGATATAAATTGATGATTCAAAAAAAGGAATTTTTTTCATACTAATAAATATTAAAAATGTGATACCATATTCATCACTATAGTTGAATATCCATGAGAATGAAAACCTAACACATGATTGTGAGTTAATAATCCCGACCTTCGAATAAGTGATTTGGTGGAACAACCTCTATAGTGAGAAGTGTGACATATAAAGTTATCACAAGATTCTAATATATCAATTCAAATATAAGTAGATAAGTATGTGTTAATAAATATGGTTCTATATGATCATGGAAAAATTACCCTATTAAATAGAACACTTTAATGGATATCATGGTATTTAATGCTCCTAGTTGAAAATAATCTAATTCATTATCCATGATAAATATAAAGTAAACCCATATCTTAATGGATATGAAGTGGATAGATCTTTAAATAATTATATTAGTGAATAAATACAACCTTTCCCAAATTGTTTCCTCGTGATCTATCATAAAGATGAAAATGGAGGAAAGAAGTGATGATCATGAGCTTTAAAATAATGTGGAAGTAGTAATTTAGTGGAATCTTCATGAATTACACATCAATGAAAATTGTTTCATTTAGATTTGAAATTGAATTTATATTCCCTAATCGCCTAAGATAAGGAAATTTATATTTGATAATTATTATATCTCATCATTCTCCATCCATCTGAGATTTACCAAGATGTAATGTGTTCCTTGAGAGCACATATTATCAGAAAACATGAAGAATGATATTATTGAGTAAACATAAATGTTTCTATTATGTAATCATGTTAAACTGGGGTGATGGAATTAAAAGGGGATGACATGATCTTTTTACATAACCACATGGTTATAGGATTATATCATCATGGACATTGCTACAGGTCTACTAAATTCATCCGAAGGAAATAATGTGACATAGTTTTTAGTGGATCAAATCACCCAAACATCCCACATCATTATTATTTAATATGTTTTATCCCTTGATAAGCATTCGATGATTCAGTTGATATAAGTTATGAGGCTTCTTAGGGATCCACATTCGATCAACATTGATTGTTATCCAAGGATCACATTTAAATTGAATATATATATTCCTCAAGATATAAAAATAATATTGAATATTTTTCCATACATTCACCCATGACATAATAGAATACAAAAAATAACCATCCAAATACTCATAGGTATGTTGATATATTACACATTGTTATTTATTGGAGTATGTGATCTGAATCTATGATTAGTTGAGTTAACATAAAATAATATCTTCCACTAGAGTATTCAAATTGATCTTTATGATTCCATATATTGGAATCGATGAATAAATCATAATTTTTGGGATAATATTGGTGAATGAAATATTATTAGACCTAATCATGTGCAAGAGATGACAAAAAAGGTTCATTCCATCCAAAAACACATAAATCGAACACAGATTTGGTAGAATAGATGTTATAAAATCCATTCAAGTGACATAGTGTTTAGTGCATTATAAAAATGATTCCATTTAAAATAATAAAGTAGGAGATTAATTCAGCTTTTAAATAATGGAAAGCATAGCCAGATGTATATTGGTCCCTTTGAGATCAGTGATCATATTGGATATTTGGTCTATAGTCTAGAACATCTAGAAAACATGGCTCGAGTTCATGATGTGTTCCACATATCCCACTGGAGGAATTATATTCCTTAACCATAACATGTATTGAATCTAAAGGAATTACATCATAAGAATGGATACTCTAATAATGAGTATACTGTGAAGATATTGGACCATATAGAAAAATTTCAACATAGCAATACAAGTCACCTTGTCAAAAAACATTGTAGGGAGCATAAATATTAATAGGAAACATATGAACTAGTGGAAAAGATTAAAAATATTTGACCTCATATATTCAAAAATAAGAATATGAATAGAAATTTTTAGGATAAAATTTTGTAATGGGGGATGAATGTAATAACCTAGAGTTTATATGTGATAATTCATTCTAGAATAAATATGGTTTATATTAAATTTTATATAGCATTATTTTTATAAAACACAAATATATACCCAAAACACCTTTATTATTTAATATATATCCATAAGTTAGTTAGTAACTAAACCCATGAAAATCCAATAAATTACAATCAAAAAAATATAAAATAGGAATAGTATAATATGAAAATTTAGATCCTTAAAATAAAATAAAATCATCACCCCATGAACAACATTTTTTAAAAGATAAATAATATTAGTAATAGAAAAGGAAGTTATAAATACTCAGGAGGGATTGTTTTTAATTCATATTGGTGGAATGAAGTTTTATTTTAAGGAGGTAATATGACAATTATAATAGTAATGTGGCCATTAGAATATTATCATGACCATTGGGAATTAATACATAACCATTAGGAATAAAATCATTACCATTAGAATTGTAATTGGTCATAAAAAAGGAAAATTGATAAAATAATAATAATTATCATTATTAATTTAAAAAAATATAAATTTCATAATTCAATAAAAGTTACCAAGAATAAAAGATCAATGAAAATTTAATAACATTAAAAAATTATTTTATGATAATATTTAAAAATTAAAAAAAATTAAATAATAAAATACATATGTGAGAAATTTATTTAGATAAAATGAATTTATTTTTTAGAAATAGAACATATAAATTCTCCAAGGGTTATTTTTCCAGGATTTTTTCAAATATATCATTCTTTCAATATTTAATATATTATTTTTCAAATGCTGCATGTTTTTTGACACAATGGTGATGAAATAAGAACATTATAAATATTAAATTGGTTATTTTGGACAAAAATGAATTTCTTATGTTAAATTGCTCATTTAAAAATAATAAACATAAATTAAAAACTAAAATTTCATTTAAAAATCATAAAAGTCTAAAGTGACCCTTTAAATAAATAACTTTTCATTTTTATACTTTCATTTTATTAGAACTAGTAAACTAAATTTATATATTTAACATGCATATATTTTTAAAATAAAAAAATTATGCTTCATATCCTATGTGACATGCAACACTATATTTATCTTGTGTTTAATGAAACACTCAACTTAGCTTGTGTTAAATGCAACCCTGTGATTTTTATGTTCAATGTCATATTCAACATACAACACTGAATATAAACAATCCATGATATTTATTACCCTTATAACCTAGAATTTTGAATTTAATTTACAAATATTAATAATTGAATTATGAAAATAAGGATTATAAATATTTTTTGGTGACCAATTAATTAGAAATAAAAAAACCTTTTCAAAATAAAAGGATATTTTTTTTAGAAAACATATTTTAAAGTGCATAAATGTTTTTTATAATAATAAATTCAAAAAATATACCTTATTTGAAAATATTAATGAAATTACTATATAATAAATTCAATATAATTTTTATAATGAATTTTATATGTGTTTTATATATGATATAAAAATAAATCCAATTTTACTCTTAAAACTGTATATTTTAAAAAAATGTTTTGTACCCTTTTATAGAGAAGTTATTTTCAAGATAATTTTTTACAATTATAAAAAAAAATTAAAAATATTTAACATTATTTTAGGAATTAAAATATAAAAATTTACTTTAGATTAGATTTTTTATTTTTTGGAAAATATTCTTCTTTAGTGGATTGTGAAAAATACATATTTTTATAAAAAGTATTTCATTTTTAATAAATTAAGTAATTTAAAAGCCTCAATATGTTTTGAATATTTTTTAGTAAAATAAGTTTTATATTTTTATATTTAAATAACCAAATTACTTTTTAATCAATATTATATTGGTTTTTAATATACCATAGTTTTTTGGTTTAAGACAGGGTATTCTAAAATCTATTTTAAAATGCATCTAGTGAATCCTTTTTAATTAATTAAAATAATACATAATGGGTAATTATATAAATGAAATGTATAGTCCATAAATATTTTAATATTAATTTATTTTCATACAATGATTATTATTTTTCATATAACTAATAGGGAATCATTATTTTCTGAAACAATAATCTTATTAAATCAATTTTGTCTCGATGTGTCTGTAGGATTAATTTTAAATTTAAATTTTAAATATCTTTGAATTTAATTTTTGAAAATATATTAAACCTTGACACTTATATTATCTATTTTTGTGAATTAATTTATTCTCTTTAAATGGAAAAAATGTGGTTGGGATTAACTATTTCAAAAATTTACATGTTTTAAATTTACCCCACTTATAAAAGGCCTCCCACTTTCCTCTATTCACACATATCAAGCCCATTGGATCGGAAAATACCTATAAAAATTACTCTACTTCCATGCCCATCACCTTAGATGCCTTAATTTTTTATTAAATCCATCCATGTAAGTCCTTTGTTGTAAACCAAAATGAGTTATACGAAGAAGAGGTAATGTTCATTAACATGCATTTCTGTTTTATTTCATCCTCCACCACCTTAAATTATATATATAACATGATAATAAAATATCCTAAGTATCCTAAATATACTTATATGTTGTTATTACAAGTTTAGAACTTAAAAACACCCATAATTTCAAAAAATGGGTTATGAAGTCATCATTTGTGTGTAAGAAGGACTATCGCCTCGCGAAATAATGTCATTTTTTTTTCAATTACCAATTATCATGGTTGGGATTAATGATGGAAATAATATTTATATATTATATATATTTTAATTATAATATAAATATATCTCTTCATTCATTACATCAATTATACCCTTGTTACTTTTCATGTCATGGGGGATATGATAATGTGGATCGTGTGTATGGAAAACTACCGCCTCACGAAGCGATGTGAGGAGTTTTTATATAATGTGTTACATAGAAGGTAATAAGGGAAATTATAATGAATATATATGATATACCTAATATAAAAATGGTATTAATTACATAATTATCTTTTTTTAGATATAATATATCATTTTATTTTTATAATTTCAGACATTAAAAATGTGAAGATGTTAGATGTGGGTGTTTAAACTACAGCCTTCTCAAATCCAATCTATTCTTCCCTTTTTCATAACCAAATCATAATAATGATATATATAACTATATATAAATAAATAATATAGTATTTATGACATATTTTTCATTCTATGAATATAATATATTGCATAGATTCTTTTCATAATGATTATTGAAAAATTGAAATGTTACTCATTTGTATATATGACCTACCATTCCTATGATCATAATATTGGTTCATTTTTCCTAAAAATATTCAATGATTGGTTTTAAATGAATAATATATGTATAAATATAATAATTATTTCAATATTATTATTTTGGATAGGTTTACATAATGACCCCTTTGACAATGGCCAGCATACCAAAGTCATTTTTTACACAAAAAACTAATAAAGTCAAAAAATTCATCTTATTCATAACTAACTATGCTAATGAATATAAAATTGTAATAAGTGAAATAAAATTAATAATAAACATGAAAAATTATATCAACAATGTAAATAATTAACATAATTTTCTCATTCAAGAAGATAAAGACACATGAGACAAGTCTTACTCAATGTAGGGGAATTCATCACAATTTCCTTTTGTTGAGGCGTTTCATGATTTTATGCACCTTTATTGTTTTATAATGTATATATAAAACCCCTTTGAAAAATTATATAATTAATTAATCAATTTTTCATGGTAGATATTATATTTTTTAAATTTATTCTTTCATATATCTTATGATTAAATTATTTTCAAGTTGATAAGGGACTTTTCATAAAAATAAATCATCTTTAAATTTTTTTTCCTTTAAACACTCGTTCTCTTCTGTTTCCATGATTTAAAAATATTATTGAAATTTTTTTACAGACATAAAATATTAATAATATTCTTTTTAATCCTTTTTTAATTTATTAAAATGGTTTTCAAAAGGAATATTTATAAGTTTTTTAAACTCAATGTTTTGACAAACGACAAATGAAATATCTAATTTTGAACATAATGTGTCAATGAATATTTATATCATCATAGATTATATTTTACTTATAGATTCATTTTCAGGAATACAAGTTTTATTACTTAAAACCCCTATATTATTTTTTAGTTATTTTTCTATTAGAAATGGTTAAAATCCAAAGGATATTACGAAATTAAAAATGGTTTTTTAAAAGAAAATTTTATTTTAATCTCCAAAGTGGATTTTAATATGTATTTAAAAGATTTTTTGAAATTATTTACGAGGAAAAATTACTATAATAAAAATATTTTATTCATTATATGGTACTTTATAAATATAAATGAGAGATGGGTGTGCTTAGATAGTTCTAGGTATGACTAATATATCATAAAATGGGCTAGCCCATATATCATCAGGTAAGACCATTATAGATTAACTTGGGGTTTCCCAGATAGAACTGGTTAATCACATTATATATTAACATTATTGGACCCATATAGAGGTAAGTAAGCCCATAATATATTAAATAATGCGTTCACCCAGATAGAAATCCAATTCATTTGGTAATGATTATACTAGATGTTGGTTGTATAGTTAATGAAATTAAATGTGTTTTGAAAGGATTTTATGAAAATAATTCTCTAAGTCCCCAAAAAGGATATTTTATTAATTAATGTGGCTTTTAAAGTATTTATTTGAGAAAATTGTGTGTGAGTGTCTTGTTTTGAATTTTTTTTATTTCTTATGCTAAATGAAAATTGACATAAAGTTAAATAGTTCATAGGTTTATGTTTTTATTGAATTAATGGATTCTTTTCCTTTATACCTTAACATGACTTTTGTACTCATCCCATGTATTTAAATTTTTTTCATTAGATTTAAAATATTGGTAAGGGAAGGTAATAAGTTTAGTTCAATTTCATGGATATTTTCTATGAAAATAAATCATGATTTATTATAAATGATTTATGTTATATAAAAAATATGTATTAATTGGATGGTTCAACTTTCTATTTTATTTTTTTATTATGTATGAGTTATTTACTAATTCTATAAAACTATAAACCTGAAAAGATCATCCAATGTAATATAATAAATTCTTGACTAAAAATCAACATTATGTAATATTTATTATATGGTCATAATTGTTAGTTTTAAATGAATAGATTAGATTAAATTAGTTATTAAGATATGTTAATACCAAGACCTTAGACGATTTCACATTATTGTTAAGTTGAAATGATATAGATTCATTAAGATTACCTTATGGAATCAACTAAACTATGTTTTTTAGAATGTTTTTCCATATAGGAAATAGGATATCTATAGTAGGAAGTCACCAAGTGGAAAATATCCTTGAAAATCAGTGTCCTAATATAGTTGGAACTGGAAGTGAACAATTTGTTGTTGCGATAGATTATTTGAAACAAGTAATAAATTGTGGTGGTATCAGTGATATATAATAAGTTGATATTACAAGAAGGAATATGTATACATTGGATAATTTCATGGGGCAACATCCACCACCTTTCAATGGATCATCTGACCCAGTGGTATCTGAACGATGGATCATTTCCCAGGAGAGGATATTTGAATTCATGGGATATTCATAACATCAAAAGTTAACTCTTTCTAATGATCATTCTGAAGGTGATTTTGATTGATGGATTTCATTGGTCTGGATTAAAAAATCTTAATATGATATTGATGCTATAGAATAGTATACATTTAAGAATATTTTCCATGATAAATATATTACTATGTTTATTTTTCTTAGGATGGAGAAACAATTCTAGTAATTCGGGAAAAACATAAAGATATTCTGAATTCATATGAAGAAAAAGTCACATGATTGGCAAGTTATGTGTCAAACATCAATCAATCCAATTACAGTAAAATTAATATATTTTACTCATCGATGAAAACAACATTATTAAGGTATTTTTCTACAAGAGAATTTAAATATTATGAGAAATTTTTTCATTTTTCTATGAAATGTGAGACTGATTTTTCCAACCATTATGTTCCATGATATAAAAACAGTAAGAAACAGTTATGGTGGTAGGAAATGGAGAAGGAAAAAAACAAAGTATTATGAAGGTAGGCCCAAAATATTTTCCAAGTTAGGTATAATACATTTTAGGTAATTTGTTTTAGAATTTGGAAAGTCTTACTAGTGTTTTAAATTTGGTCACAAGGTTCGTTATTGCAAGTAAAAGAGCCCAGAAGAATCCAATATTGAAATAATAGATATCCAGTAAATATAAATATGATTTTTTTGTAATGATTTGTGACCTTATGCTAAATTCTATTCAAAGTTACTTACTTAGGGTGTAAATCGTTATGATTAGATTCAAAAAGGGGTTTTAAAATCATTTAACACTACTATAGTTGATGTTGGTCCATCTGGTAATGTTGTGATAGCTCTAGTGAGCTGAGCATTTTTTATGGTTTATTACAACATAAATTATTTAGTAAACCATATTTTTATGGTATATGTAATGTAAATAAATTTTGAAAATTTTATTTATTTTTTATAGATATATGATGTATAAATTTTAATGGAAATTTATTTGAGTAATAATTCCATAACATTTTAAGACATGTGATTAAAGGTATTGATAACCTTTATGGTTAATATGTCATTATTTTTAGTTAAAATTTTCAAAAAAATATTAATAATGACCTAGTTGTGTTACTTTTAAGTTTATAGATTAATTTATAATATTACATAACTTATGCTAACCATATTAATTTTGGTAAATGTATAGAGATAGATGGAAAGACAAGACACTATTTCATGGATCTTATGATCCATTAAAGGTACATTTTAGTGAAGAAAGGAAAGAAATTAAATTTTTTATTATAATATCATTGAATAAGTTATTAATTGGAAATTTATCGAAGCATAACCAATGGATGATGTCGTTTTTATAAAATAGAAATATATCAAGTAATTATATTTCTATAAATTATTAGATAGAAAATGAATTCATTAAATTTACAAAAAAAAGATCTTGAAAAAAATGTTATCCTATTACATTCATATATGATGAATCATATGGTATTTAATATCATCACAGATTAATGGGTTTTAATCCCTTAACATTCCATTGATTATTCACTTGCATGTGATCAATGGCCTCAATCACTCTCTATAATTATTTATGATTTTCTAACATTCAAAAATATGATATCCTATTTAGAAACATAGTTATTTATTATTCAATATGAAATTTTTAATTTCCATTATATCTTATTAAGATGAAATTTTATTAACCCATTTTATGATGTGGGTTTATAAAAAAAATATTTTCAATTGTCTAACTGTTTTTTAACAAGATAATGTTCAAATTGTGAGGATGCAACTTATTAACAAGGTGGTATGTAACAACCCATGATTTAAAAAAAATTATTGTTGATAGATTAATGGAAATGAAACAATAGATTTATCTTATGTTACACACAAAAATCAGATAGGATAGTTTTATAAGAAACACTAACAAATTTATGTTCGATGATGTACTCAATAGGCAACATTGAACATAAAGGACCGATGACATATATTATTGTTATAACATATCTGTTAGAATTATATGTATGAATAGTAATAATTGATTAATAAAATAAGTTTTTTATAAAATAATTTGTTACTAATTAATTATAAATTAACAGAAAACCCTTTTGAAAATAAATGGAAATGTTTTTCTGAAAAACTGTTTTATTACACAAAATTGAGTTTTATATAAATAAATTAAACAAATATTCCTTTTGGATTATATTAATTATATTTATATATAAAATATTTAATAAAAAATTTAACATTCATCCTATTTTTTTTATATAAATTATATAAAAATAAAATTAATGTTATGCATAAAACAATACATTTTTCAAAAGAATAGTTCCCTCACCTTTTTATTGGAAAAAATTAATTTTTTTAAGAAAAATTATAAAATTTATTTTTTGAAGTATATTATAAAAATTTATTTTTGGTGAAATTTTAGGATTTTTGGGAAAATATTAATTTTTCAGTGAATAATGAAAAATATCAATTTTTATGAGAAGTATTTTTGTTTTACAAAATATTTAATTTAACAGTCTCAATATGTTTTGAATATATTTTAATGTAACTTGAGTATAATTTAGTTATATTTAATCCACTTAATTAATTTTTAATGAAAATAATATTTTTTTAATATAATTTTGTTTTTTGTTTAAAAACATTTTTTTCTAAAAACTATTTTAAAATTATTAGTGTTTCTAATTTCTAATAAATTAAAATAATCCTTAATTTGGAATGTATTAAATTTAATTTAATTTCTATGTATCATAATATATTAATCTTTTTTCATTCATTTATTATTATTATTCATTTATTTAAGATAAAATAACCTTCGTTAAAAAATACTCTAGTTAAAGACTTGTTTCCTCGGTGTATCTATGAGACTAATTTTAAATTAAAATTTTCCACTTCTTGAAATTGAGTTTGGAAAAAATTATTCCATAATTTTTATAATCATAATTTATAATTTTTAGTAAATTAAAGTTTTATTTTGATGATAATTATTATTGAAATTAATTGAAATTAATTACAATGATTATGGTAAATATGATTTTAGCATGTCACTAATACTTAAACATAAGGTCCCCAATGACATTGAAACATGTCATGAACCCACTGTAAGGCCTTGTATCTAACTTATCACATTTAGGATTTTTTTTCATTATTGGAGCCAGATTACATGTAAAATAGATTGGTGGAATTCACACTTTCAAAAAATTAAAACATTCCCACTCACCCCACTTATACAAGGTATCCCACTATCTTTCTCTCATAACAACTCTGAATCCATATGGATATTCCATTTCTTGACCAAATAACTTATTCAATTCCCTTACCTAATTATATGGGAATTACTTTGGGATGAAATCCAATAATGGAATTCCTTTTTTGTAATCAAAAAGGATTTTCCCAAAGAAGAGGAAACATTCAACAATGGGAATTTTTATTATTATTTCATTCTCCATCAACTTCAATTTTTCTTATAAAATTATAACATAATAATATATGTATTTTAATATATTTATATGTTGTTATGTTATATTTTTTACCTAAAAACATACATACTTCCATCTAATTGGTTATGAAGTCATCATATGTGGGTACAAAGGACTATAACCTTGCGAAATGATGTCATTTATTTTTCCATTACCACATCTCATTGTTGGGAATAATGATAGACACTATATTTATATATGATATTTATGATATTTATAAAATAATTATACCACATTATTCATTATATAAAATACACCCTTTTACATTTAATATCATAGTGTATAAGATAACATCACTCATGTGTGTAGTGGACTACCACCTCATGAAGTGATGGGACCTGTTTTTCAGTAATGTGTTAAATAGAAGATAATAAGGGTAAATATAATTAATATATATGAAATAAATTAAATAATTTATATATTAATTACATAATTATCTTTCATTAATAACAATATATCATTTTCCCTTTACAATTTCACATAATAAAATTGTAATAATGTCGGTAATGGTTGTGTGGACTACTACCACCGCAAAGCGAAGTGATTATTATTTTTTAATCAAAAAATAAAAAAAATGAAATATATAAGTATATATAAATAAATAATATGTTATTATGATATAATTATTAATATATATAGTTAAAATATCACATACCTTCTTTAAATAATTATCATTGGAATATGGAAATATTACTCATGCATACATATGGCCTCCCATCTCCATGATTGTAACGTTAGTTCATTATTTCTAAACACCTTCCATGATTAGTTTCAAAATATAAATTTCTGCATAAATATGAAATTATTTCATGATTATTATTATGTATATGATTAAATAATGACCCCATTTATCATGTTAAACCTTCCAATGTCATTGTTTACACATAAATAGAATATAGTAAAAATATCTAACTTAAACATTATTGACTATTAAAATTTCTATAACCTTGTAATAAGTGAACTAAAATATATAATAAACATCAAAAATGTTCTCTAGAAAGTAAATAATTAATATAATTTTACAATTCATGAAGTTAAAGACACAATTTGGAAGTCCTACTCTTCGTAAGGGACATCATATAAATTTCCTTTTATTGAGGAATTTCTTTATTTTATGCACATTTATTATTTTATAATGGGTATATACATTTAATATGAAAATTAATATCCTGAATTTATCTATTATATTGGTATTTAATATTTTTCTTACAGTTATTCATTCATTTTTTTATGATTTATACACTTCCAAAGTGATAATATACTTTTCTTCAAAATAAACCCTCATTTAAGGTTTTCCTTCAAAATCTCATTCTCTTCATTGTCTAATATTTAAAATTATTATTGAAATGTTTTATATGGACATAAAAATTATATTATGTTAACTTTATGCTTTGTTTACATCATTTCAATTGTTTTCAAAAGGAATCTATTTAACAGAATTAAAAGGAATGTTTTTGGAAAATAAAAAATTTAATTTTCTATTCTAAAATTATGGTGACAATGACCTTTCATGTCTTTGTGATTTTTTTTGATTTATAGATTACCATTATAGAATACTTGTTTCCTTAAATGAAAACCTCTATTTATTTATTTTGGGTATTTTAGTATTGAAAATGGGTTTCAAAATAAAGGGGTATTATGTTATTGATAAATGTGTTTTAACTGAATATGGTATTTTGATATCCATAAGTGATTTTAATTTGGGTTGTAAAGATTTTTTGAAAATCTTTATGATGAAAAATTAAAAGAATAAAAATGAGTTAATAATTATATGGAACTTTATCATTGTACATAAGAAATAGGTGCCCCCAAATAGTGGTAGGTGAGTCTGTTATAGTATAACATATTGTGGCCTAGATAGAGTTGGGTAATCCCATTACAACTTAACATTAGGTGTCCCAAATAGAGCCTGGAAATTCCATTAAATCATAACATGGGGTGGCCGAGATAGTGATGAGTAATCTAGGAATATATTAAATTATTAGTGTTCCTATATAAGAATCCAATTTATTGGGTAATTATTATATTGGATGTTTTCTATATGGTTATTCTAATTAAAATGGGTTTGAACATGTTTTAGGGATATGATTATCTGAGTCACATAAAAGCAGTTTTAATTACTTATTATATTTTTCATTATTTCATTGTGAAAATATGTTTGTGTCTTCTTTTGAAAATTTTTTATTTATTTTCCTCAAAGAATATTTATTTAATGTTAAATAATTTATGGTTTTCACATTGTTATGAAACTAATGATTTCATTTTTTTTATCCCTTATTAGGACTTTTGTGCTCATCCCATATTTTTTAAAATATTACACAAGATTTTGTATCTGGGTAAGGGAAATCATGAAGTCATGATGAAAGTTATTGAGATTTTTCATATATAAAAATCATATTTTTTAAAAAGATTTATTTTTTGAAAAAAATGGATACTAATTAGAATAATCCACATTGCCTTTTTTGTTTTTTATTATTTATGGATAAATTCCCCAAATATATAATTCTGAATAGATCCTTAAATGTAAGATAATAAATTCTTAACTAAAATTGAAGATTACCTAATCTTTAAGGAAATTTCCTTACAAAAATGTGTTTGAATGTCCATTAATGTTGTTATATTCTTTATATATATATTTCTAAATTTTAACAATGTTATTATTCATTGGGTTACCTGGGATATTATAATTCATTTAAAATTCATTCCTAAAAATTTGGCTCATATCAGGAAAAGAGTAATCTCTCTCCCTCCCCATGGAAAACCACTCCTCCACCACACACCAAAGTGAAATATCATCACAAATAGTGAAATACGTGAAAAATATGATATTTTTAAGGAAAATATTAAATCCAAAAAATAATCTTTAATAAGAGTAATTAATAAATATTATAAAATTATTATAGTTGATAAAATTATTAAAAAATATTAATCCCTTATGGTTATATGTTTTGATAATCATGTGTTTATTATTTAAGCAGTGGAAATGCAACAAAATAAATCAGAATTTATGTTAACATAATTCTTGAACCCAAAGTCTTTTTTTGTTATCTATCATTTCAAAAATATTTCTTTGGTATAGTTTTTGATGTAATTTCAATAAAAACCCAATCCACTCTCCTTTCCGTTTTCTATGATATTCATGTTTCTACCCTTTTATAATTTTTTCTAATCCATTTACAGTGATTTTTCAAAAGACATTAATTTCAAAAACATCACTTTGACGCCACATGGGTTGTTTCATATGCATATAAGGCTGATGATGTTATATAACCAAGTTTATTCTCCATTATTCATATGAATCCTCAATGGATATTTCATCAAGTATGATATATGAAATTCTTATAAAACTCATTCCATTCCCTAGTATTATTTCATAAATATGATTGATATATGTTCTATATGGAATGAATGATTATGATAAATTTATAATCTAACTAGAAGATGTGAAATTATATATCCATCCAATTAATTGGGATATGTGATATATCACATGATAATATTTTTATTATTAATTTCCATGAGGCTATATTTGATCAATGTTATGATGATATGAATCATGAAGATATGTTAAGTGTGAGCATGATGGTAACTTTATTCACAACATAGTGTGGTATTTGAACACTATGTTATTATTTTTCATTATTATTAATATGAAACATTCTATGAATTTATCAAATGTTTCTATCATGATTATGATTATGAACCTATTCATTTTATATGATGATTTTAAATATTCTCACCCTTTTACTGTTGATTCATGTTCATTATTCCACCCCTTATAGGGATTTTAGAATAACCATTTCTTCAATTTATATCCACAGTTGATTACATGAAAAAAGAAGAACATGAGAACTTGTAAGAGGATAAACAATAATTCTTTATATAATTTTTATGATTTATTATCTACAAGTTATGTATAAGCATAATTTTTCCATAACATCAAACCATTCAATCATTGAATATATTAATATTATTTTGTTTATCATTAAAATGATGTTATAGTTTTGTAAGAAAGTGTTGGATCAAAATATCTCATCTGTATAGGTGTATTTTAGGCTTTCTGGTATACTAATAATTTATCTTCAAGACCTTTTCTCTTACAATTACGATTTTGTTTAAATTTTTTCTCTAAAATACAATTTATTTCCCAGTTGGACACTTTAACATGAACATTTTTTTAGTATTTTCTTGTTATATATTTATTTTTATGAATCTATTATTTTTACCACAACATCCATTATTATGTTTAAAATTTGATCCCATTGGTTATTTATTATGTATCTTTTCACTCCAAGACTACAAATTATGATAAAACTAATAAAATCACAAAAAACTATGGTATCAACTATAAGATCATGTTACCCACATTCAGGTAATTCTCACCCCTTTATTATTTTCCTATTTCATTGGGTGTGACTTGGGACTCCCAAGGATAGAGAAAAAATTTTGGGGAAAATAAAAAAAATTAGGGGATGTGTGTTTTTTAAATTTATAATGTCCAGGTATAATTCTTTTTGTAGCTTTGTGGGTAACTCCCCTAGTTTAGGAGATGCATGAGCTGTTTTGGGTATTCATATAAAAATTTATAGTTTTTAAAAAATTTAAGAGAAATACATGTAAATTAATTTGAATATATGACATGTATATTCTACCAAGAAAATTACATAAACCTTGTACACATTGAGAAAGTATTACACTCCGTGTAAATTTTACACACCATGTAAGGATAAAATGACAGTATTCTAAAAAATAGTGATTGGTTTTTAGTGTATCTGAGTCCTGATGATTACATAATGTGTAAAGGTATTACATATAATATAAATATTATGGACACTCCTTTTAGGGTGCCTCTCACATGGAATTTTATTTCATTCTTCAAAAGATCCATTTCTACTCAACCTAAAATTCTTCTCCAACAATTTTGGGAGTCTATGTTCTTTTTGGATTGATCTGTACAGCTATTAATCGCCTTTTCATATGATTTTCATCTCTTCATGTGAGTAAGTCTTTTTTATTTTCTTTACATTGATCATGGTAGTTCCCTTATGTTGTGACATTGGATCCCTTGATATGTTGTGACATTTCCTATTTCATTTCCCCCTACACCAATTAAGTGATCTTATTTCAAGGGTCATTTGTTAGTTTTGGTATAACGGGTTTGTGTTTTTAAGGTATGACTTTTAAACTCTTCTCCTCCAACCCTTTCTTTGAATTGAATCAATTATAAGATGTTTATATAGGTTTTAGGTACTTTGTTGTCATATTTGTGACATTCTTATTGAAGGATCCTTTGTGGGTGTGTCTAACAGTGAGATTGTGGTCAGTGGATTCATCTCTAGCTAGTGATGGATGAACCGTATAACTCATGTTTTTATAAATTTTTTTATAAATAAATTTATCATTATGGTTTTGTGTGAGTAAATTGATTTTTCATAAAAGGATTATTTTCACTATTTTTTGGGAAACTGAAAAATGGATATTTCTAAAGAACTCAAATGATTTATGAAATAAAGCACATGGAATTCCATGGATGTATAGGTGGAAGGATTAGATTAGGACTATAATCCATGTTACTATCTGGAGGTTATATCATGTGTATTTTATCTCCTCCCTTGTCATTTTGTTCAAGGTACTTGTTCAAAACGTTGTTGGGGGGTTAATACATAGAGTCTTCCACTTATCTGGTGGCCTATGTTCTAGGGACATGTGGGGAACTATTCATTTTTATGGTAAGAGTATTCTGCAAAAATAAACGGTTATGTTACTTAGTGTGATTCAGTTGTTCTTTTATATATAATATTTTGTCTTTGTAATTTTTTGGCTTTGTACTTTTTTTAATTTGATATGCACGTTTGGATTATGATAAATGATAGTGTAAACTATGATAGAAATTAATATAACTTCCTTTTTTGTGGAACTGTTGGAAAAATAGGAAAATTTACCACACTTTTGAAAAAACATCATTGTTGTTTATCATTCCATATAATATTTAATATGATTATACTTCAGATTTTGTACAGAGACGTGTTATTGAAAACTAGGGTGGGACCCTATTGAGCATGTCATCTCACACCCTATTTACCCCTTCAGTGGTGCATAGACCTAGATATATCTTTTCATGAAGGGAAAGGAAAAGCATCATGGTTGAGCTGATGAGGTTTTGAATTTGCTGAGTGGGTATTTGGTGGTCATGTTGTGGGTTTTTTCCCATGCTATCACATGGAGTAGTTGTTTTCCAGTTTAGTATTCTTTTATGGTTTGACTTGTATATGGTTATTTTTTCTATTTCCAATGTCTGTTTTACCTTATGAAATATATTTATTTTTTTCTTCTATTGTTCATATTGTATATATTTTCCATTTGTTTATTCATATTTGTCAAACTCAATACCTTTGGCAGTGGTTTGATACTTAGGTCATAGTCTCCAATGTGTGGGGATCTAGAATGTCCTTATATTATGTAAAAGGTAAGGTTGTTTATCATTTTTTAAGGGTATTCAGGTTGGTTCATTATAGATTTTTATTAGAGGTGTTCTATCTATATGTGTCATTATCTTGAGAAATTTTTTGGACTATATGTAGAATTATCAGAACTTGAGAGGAATATTGTGATTGGTTACTAGACATCTTGTAACACCCCAAGCTTCCATGGTATGATTCTCTTTGAATAATAGAGCAATGTGTGTTGTACGCAACCACGAATTCTAACACACTGTGACCAATCAAAGTAGTAGTTATGAATAGTAATACCCACTTTTTTAAATTATATAAATTTTATATTTCAAAATGGACTTCATTTTTGTATTCGGAATATCGAAATTATCCTAAGTTGAATTTTTTGTAATTTTCTAAGAACTTCCAATTTTCTATGAATTGAGAAAATACTTAAAAACAACTTTTTTAATCAAAATAATTTATCGTGATAAATTATACTATTGAGTGGTTTTAAAGTATAATTAGAATATATTTTTACCATTTTATCCAATGTTGGTCATTATAATTAATTTCACTTTGAAATTGGACATAAACAATTGTCAATCTTTTGATATATATTGCTTCTTAAAAACACGGTATTTATTGTGACAGCGGGAATTAATTGTTATATTAATTAAACCAACTTATATGTTTTTAATTTTGTAAAATAGACATCATTTTTGAATTAGTAATATCAAATATATCTTAGGGTTAATTTTTGGTATTTTTCTGAAAAACTTCAATTTTTGATGAATAGTGAAACCACTAAGTTGTAGTTTAAAAACTAATTTTTCATGTAAATGAAACATAACCACTTCTGTGATTTGATTTTCAAAAATCTGACATACATGGTTTTCATTAGAAAGTAAAATTTTGTTCAATGGTATTAAAATAATTTTTTGGTGAATAGTAACTTTTATGTTTTATTAATCGCGATTAAAGGTAATTAGTGAAATTTAAGGTAAAAATGATATTAGAAAAATATGAAAATACCTTTAAAATTTTCCTAAACATATTGGATGAGTCATGGCCGGCCAAGAAAATCCATGGGTCACCTTGGGGACCCCATGGAGCTGCTTGGATAAGAAAATGTCATTAATAACTTTTTATTTAAAGTAAAAAAAATTGTCACAAACATGTGTTTTTTTACTAAAACAATTATTACATGGTGTTATATAAGTTAACTTTTTGACTATAAATATTAATTGGAAATATAAAATGATTTCCTACATAATTATATTTTTTTATAATTTTTAGACATTAAATATATTAAATTATTTATGACACAATGATGATGAAGTGATTACCTCATTAATTAACGGATTAAATAAAATGAAAAGATAATGTAAAATCTAAGACATAAACTTGTCAAAAACCTATTGTATGAGTATATTTAGATCACTTATCACATTATCCTCGAAATATATCATTGTGGGACCTTTTAAATCCGAAAATCACTTCATAATAATGTAACATTTCATGACTTTCCAAGAGTGCCCCTCCTCTACTCTTATAAAAGGCCCTCACCTCTACCACCTTATTCACACCTTCAAGCCATTTGTCTCAGCCAAACTCTGCCCAAATACTCTCTCAACTTCCCTCTCTTACTCCTAGAAGCCACACTTTGGTCATAAGTCTTCTCATGGAAGCCTTTGGCTCAAATCAAAAATAGTTACCCGATTTTAAGGTAATGTCTTCTCTTATGTTATTTTGTTTTATTTTGATTCTCCAACCCCCTAAACTCTTTTTATTCTTTTCTTTTGTAACAACGCCAGTATCCTCAATATACTTGGATGTTTTTATGAGAAGTATTTTATTTACACTTACACACACCTTCGTCTAATGGTTAAAGAACATACTGTTTCTGTGGGTGGTGAATTACTGCCTCGCGAAACGATGATTGTTCAATCTTCTATTAACATATCTCATGGTGGCCATTATGATGACAATATTTTTATATATGAAATATATTATGTTTTTGTTTTCCTTATGATTATTTATTTTTCATTTATGTCATAACTTTATGATTTCCATTATGGGTAAACGCGATGATTTCATTTTAGGAAGTGCGGACTACCGCCCCCTCAAAGTGATTTGAATCGTTAATGCCATATGTGGGATGTATAAAGGATGGATTAAATGATATTATACATGATATTATAATATAATTATATTATACCTTTATATAATTATAATTTTATTCCATTAAATATGAAATAGAAATGAAAGTAGCGTTCATGCATACGTACGGCTTACCGTCTCCATGAACGGTGCATTTCATTTATTACCTCTAAATGTTATGTAATATTATAAATGCATGTATATAATGTATATATATGATATATATGATATATATATCATGAATATAATTCTGGATATAATAGATATTTCCCCACATGAACAACTTGTAATTATAAGAAGTTTATTTTTGACTCAAGTACCAAAGATCGACAAAATGACCGTTATTAACATAAATAATTACATAATGTTCATAACATGGTAATAATTGATATAAAAGGAATAATGAACAATAAAAAGGTTCTTAATAAATTAGAAATTAACTCTAGTTTATTATTCAGGAGATTAAAGAACGATCGAGTCAAGTCAGACACAAGGTAAGGAAACTTCTTAACCCAATTTTCGTTCTTTGGGTTAATTTCTCACTTTCAAATTATGTCATGATATTATTATGTCCTATATTTTATGTGTACTATATTTATTTGTACTTATAGTGAATACACATAATAGATCTATTTTATTTAAAAAATGATCTTTGTAAGGGACTTCGTCTCAATCTCCATTCATTGAGGCATATTTTGTTTTATACACAACTTTCCTTTATACGGTGTATAAACCCCTTTGACTTTTACTTTTATTCAAAAGTAATATTTTTACACGAAGAGTTTTTACTAAATGAAAAAAGTAATTTTTTGTCTTACGTATGCGGCAACAATGACTTCTCTGCCGCCGTGACCATTATTTGAGTTTCGACTTCCTCTACAAGCCATAACTTTTTTAAATGAAAAATAGATACCAAGTTTTAATTTTCTTTTATTTTGGTATTGAAAATGGTTTTGAAAGTTTTTTTATTACATCAATGTGTTTTATTGATATCTTGTGATTGAAATATGGAAATTTTATGTTTCCTTTATGCATGTTTTATGTGATACGATTATGTAATGGTTTATGATATGTTTAAACCTATTCATATGAGGAATGCATTGGACTTAATAAGTGACGGGTGAAGCCCTCTATATCTCCTTGATGCATCGGTAGGTATCATGAGACAAACTATTGTCTTGGCATGAGGCCTTGACAAAATCATATTTGTAGTCTTGGCACGAGGCCTTGGCTACGTGGTTATGATAGTCTGGCATTATGCATTCCATCATTATGAAAGTGGTTATTGATATTTCATGTGATTATTAGACCAGTAGAATATTCATGTGAATAAGTAAATGGAATTATTTCATTTTACTTTTTCCATATTATGCTGAATTTCAAGTTTAAAAGGCTTTTGTTTTAGTTATACATTGACTTAAATGTTTATTTTTATTTATGAAATCTTCCGCTATATTGTTGTCCTTATTGAGCATCTGAGCTCACCCCTTTCAATGTTTTAATTTTCCCAGGATGTGAAGAAGTATATTATGAATGACCTACATGGATAGTATGAGGTGATATAAAGACAAGATGTTGTTGTAGTTTTGTTTTAATTTATGATGTAATGTAAGACTTATGAATGTATCTAGTGTTTCCAAGGCTACTAAACTAATCGGTCTTTCGAGACTTGGTCTTTTGTGATCATGACAATGTTACGCAATAATGCACAGACTCTGGGTAACTGGGGTCGGGGCGTTACAGTTGGTATTAGAGGCAGTTTAGTACTAACCTTGGAAGCTATATTTAGATAAAATCTAATTAGAGCACATAGCCCAAAGATAGACTTTGAGGATTAGTATAGAAGAACTTCCTAGAATTTTGGTATTATAGAGATTTTGTGAGTTTTCTGAGCAATACATCCCTTTCTGGATACGAGTAGGTAGATGAGGCTCTGGCACAGATGTACCTAGGGGTAAAACCCAAAAACACCGCTTTGATCTAGACTCGAACGGGAGCCGGTGCACAACAACGGGCCTTGCTGCACTCTTGGTTACAACACTCCCGGGGGATATGCTTAGGACAATTCTCATTTCCTTTAAAAACCATTCTGAAGGGTTTATGAGTATATACATCCTCAAAGAAAACATTTTTATGATTATAGTTTAATTTATGTTAAGTGTTTTACAAGTATGGAATAATGTATTTTGATTCATAAACTAACCTAGTTTATGCCATTGTTTAGAAATGGCACCTAGTGGGAGGAATGGAAACTGTATCAATGCACGCACTCCATTTAGGGATTTCACTCCTGCTCAAGATAATTATAATGGAGTTGGTGATACAACTGGTGCTGATCAGCTTATCACCATACTGGGACAACTCACTCAGGTTATGAATAATAACCTTACTCGTATGGAGCTCCCTGATCCGCAACGTGGAGGATCAATGCTAGACCGCTTCATGAGGCAACAACCACCAACATTCAATGGGAGTACAAATCCCTTAGTAGCTGAGCAATGGATAAATTCCTTAGTGAAAATATTCCAAGCCTTGGGGAGCAGTGAAAGGGAAAAGGTTATCATGGCAGTTTACCACCTCACTGGAGATGCTAATCAATGGTGGTCATTGATTCAAAATACAAAGGAAGATGAATAAGTATCAAGTATGGAATGGAGAGAGTTCAAAGAGATTTTCTTAGAAAAATACTTTCCTCGTGACCATCGAGCAGATATGGAAAGGCAATTTTTGATTCTGAGACAAAAGGAGGATGAGAAATTCGCAAAGTATGAGGCTTACTTTACAAGGTTAGTGAGGCATGCAGCAGATTATATACGTAACCCAAGAAGTAATATTGATCATTTATTTGATGGGTTAAAACCGTTTCTCCGTCGAGCCTTAGTCTCACAATCTTTCTCGTCATATGAAGATATTGTCTCATGTGCTATCAAGACAGAAAAGGAATTCTCTAAATCTTATGACAATAAAGTAAAGAAAGAGAAAAAGAGAATGGTAGAACAAGATACAGATAAAGGGAAAAGGGGAAAGAATGATTTTCCATTATGTGATAATTGTGGGAAGAATCACCCCAGTACCTGCCTAAAAGGAATGGGGGTTTGTTACAAATGTGGAGAAAATGGTCACCAGGTTCGTGATTACAAGGGAAAGAAAGAGGCTATCAATGTTGAATGATAAAATTTTAGGGAAATGGGGCATTATTCAAATAAATGTCCTAAGAGTTAGGGAAAATTACCTTAGAAAAGTCCAAGGGATCAAGTCCAATTTTATGTTGTTACTATAGTTGAAGCGGGATAATTAATGTATTGGTGCTTTTGGACTGAAGGATTATATTCTGGTTGTAAGAATAATATGATTGTACTACAGTATTTGTTGTTTTCATCAAGTTTTTAATATGATTAAGGTAATCATATTTTTAGTATGTGACAATAATATAAACATTACTTTGTTTGGGGAATCTGATGTTACAATTGATTATGGAATTTAGAGACCTTTTAGAGAAAGTCTGAACAGATGTATTTTGGATAACAATAAAGGATAGAATGGACTAAGTTTAACTTTGGATAGTATTTTTTAAGGTTAAAACGTTTCTGAAGATTATTTTTGGAATATTATAATACTATAGTTTTAGGAAAAGGACAACCTGCAGGTCGGGGGATAACCCGTCGCATCGGACAAAGCTGTAGGAATCGAGCCCACAACCTTAGTGTGATAGGCCTTCATTACCTACCACTACCATACAGGAAGTCCCTGGCTATTATAAAATAGTTTTCATAATCTAAATGGTATGTTTTAATATTTTTAACCTTGTACGATTAGGATAAATATAATATTTTTGAGTTCTATTACCTTTTGGAGTGAAAGATGGGTTTGTGGTAAAAATTTAGTAAGGAATGAATGTCTACATGACAAGTAAGTATATTTCCGTATGTTTTTAGTAAATCTCATGAATAAATTCTTGAACTTTATGAAAGGTAACTTAAAACAAAAACGTTTTCGGATAACTTTTCCTACTGGGGAATCAATGATCGTTTAACTAATCACAAGTTTGTGATTTTCTTGTAGTTAACTTTCTCCTAATGCTGTTTTATACAACTCTCCATCAGACCTTGATGGTTTGTTTTTCCTCCATATCCATGTTTTCATAGAATCCTAGTATTGGCTATCTCAGGTGACCTTTGTACTTCTCTTTCTTTCTTTTAAAGTTATATTTTTATTAACCATATTTCCGATGTGGGTTTTCCACAAATTTATTTTCTATTTTCAACCTTTTCTTTTCAAAGAATAATTTCAATTTGCGAGGACACAATTTATTGAAGGAGGGGAGAATGTAACACCCCAAGCTTCCATGGTACGCTTCTCTTTGAATAATAGAGCAGCATGTGTTGTACGCAACCACGAATTCTAACACACCGCGACCAATAAAAGTAGTAGTTATGAATAGTAATACCCACTTTTTGAAATTATATAAATTTTATATTTCAAAATGGACTTCATTTTTGTATTAGAAATATTTAAATTATCCAAAATTGAATTTTTTGTAATTTTCTGAGAACTTCCAATTTTCTATGAATAGAGAAAATACTTAAAAACAACTTTTTTAATCAAAATAATTTATAGTGATAAATTATACTATTGAGTGGTTTTGAAGTATAATTAGAATATATTTTTACCATTTTATCCAATTTTGTTCATTAGAATAAATTTCACTTTGAAATTGGACATAAACAATTGTCAATCTTTTGATATATATTGCTTCTTAAAAACACGCTATTTGTTGTGACAGTGAGAATTAATTATTAAATTAATTAAACCAACTTATATGTTTTGAATTTTGTAAAATAGAAATCATTTTTTAATTAGGAATATCAAATATAGCTTATGGTGAATTTTTGGTATTTTTCTGAAAAACTTCGATTTTTGATGAATAGTGAAACCACTATGTGGTAGTTTAAAAACTAATTTTTCATGTAAATGAAACATTACCACTTCTGTGATTTGATTTTCAAAAATCCAACATACATGGTTGTCATTAGGACGTAAAATGGGGTTCAATGGGATTAAAATAATTTTTTGGTGAATAGTAACTTTTAAGTTTTATTAATCGCGATTAAAGGTAATTAGTGAAATTTAAGGTAAAAATGATATTATAAAAATATTAAAATACCTTTACACTTGTCCTTCCCTTATTGGATGAGTCATGGACGACCAAGAAAATCCATGGGTCAACTTGGGGACCCCATGGAGCCACTTGGGTAAGAAAATGACATTAATAACTTTTTATTTAAAGTAAAAATAAAATTGTCACAAACATGTGTTGTTTTACTAAAAAAATTATTACATGGGTTTATATAAGTTACATTTTTGACTATAAATATCAATTGGAAATATAAAAATATTTCCTAAATCATGATACTTTTTTATAATTTTTATACATTAAATAAATTAAATTATTTATGAAACAATGATGATGCAGTGATTAAGTCATTAATTAACGATTTAAATAAAATGAAAAGATCATGTAAAATCTAAGACTTACACTTTTCAAAAACCTATTGTATGAGTTTATTTCGATCCCTTATCACCATATCCTTGAAATATATCATTGTGGGATCTTTGAAATCCGAAAATCACTTCATAATAATGTAACATTTCATGACTTTCCAAGAGTGCCCCTCTTCTCCTCTTATAAAAGGCCCCCACCTCTACCACCTTATTCACGCCTTCAAGCCATTTGGCTCAGACAACATCTGCCCAAATAATCTCTCAACTTCCCTCTATTACTCCTAGAAGCCTCACTTTGGTCAGAAGTCTTCCCAAGGAATCCTTTGGCTCAAATCAAAAATAGTTACCCGATTTTAAGGTAATGTCTTCTCTTATGTTATTTTGTTTTATTTTGATTCTCCAACCCCCTAAACTCTTTTTATTCTTTTATTTTGTAACAAAACCAGTATCATAAATATAATTATATGTTTTTATGAGAAGGATTTTTTTTACACTTACACACACCTTTGTCTAATGGTTAAAGAACATACTGTTTCTGTGGGTGGCGAATTACTGCCTCACAAAACGATGATTGTTCAATCTTATATTAACACCTATCATGGTGGCCATTATGATGACACTATTTTTATATATGAAATATATTATGTTTTTGTTTTACTTATGATTATGTATTTTTCATTTATGGCATAAATTTATGATTTCTATTATGGGTAAACGCGATAATTTCATTTTAGGAAGTGCGTACTACCGCCCCCTCAAAGTGATTTGAATCGTTAATTCCATATGTGGGATGTATAAAGGATGGAGTAAATGATATTATACTGGAATTATAGTATACCTTTATATAATTATAATTTCATTCCATTAAATATGAAATAGAAATGAAAGTAGCGTTCATGCGTACGTACGGCTTACCGTCTCCATGAAGGGTGCATTTCATTTCTTACCTCTAAATGTTATGTAATATTATAAATGCATGTATATACTAGATATATATGATATATATGATATATACATCATGAATATAATTCTGGATATAATGGATATTTCACCCCATGAACAACTTGTAATTATAAGAAGTTTATTTTTGACTCAAGTACCAAAGATCGACAAAATGACCGTTATTAACATAAATAATTACATAATGTACATAACATGGTAATAAGTGATATAAAAGAAATAATGAACATTAAAAAGGTTCTTAATCAAGTATAAATTAAATCTAGTTTATTATTCAGGATATTAAAGAACGATCGAGTCAAGTCAGACACGAGGTAAGGGAACTTTTTAACCCAATTTCCGTTCTTTGGGTTAATCTCCCACTTTCAAATTATGTCATGATATTATTATGTCCTATATTGTATTTGTACTTTCTTTATGTGTACTTATAGTGAATACAAATAATAGATCTATTTTATTTAAAAAATGATCTTTATAAGGGACTTCATCTCAATCTCCTTTCATTGAGGCATATTTTGTTTTATACAAAACTTTCCTTTATATGGTGTATAAACCCCTTTGACATTTACTTTTATTCAAAAGGAATCTTTTTATACGAAGAGTTTTTTCTAAACGACAAAAGGAATGTTTTTTATTACGTATGCGGTGACAACGACTTCTCCGCCGTCGTGACCATTATTTGAGTTTCGACTTCCTCTACAAGCCATAACTTTTTTTAAATGAAAAATATATACCATGTTTTAATTTTCTTTTATTTTGGTATTGAAAATGGTTTTGAAAGTGTTTTTATTACATAAATGTGTTTTATTTATATCTTGTGATTGAAATGTGGAAATGTTATGTTTCCTTTATGCATGTTTTATGTGATACGATTATGTAATGGTTTATGATATGTTTAAACCTATTCATATGAGGAATGCATTGGACTTAATAAGTGACGGGTGGATCCCTCTATAGCTCCTCGATGCATCGGTAGGTCTCATTAGACAAACTAGTGTCTTGGCATGAGTCCTTGACAAAATCTTATTTGTAGTCTTGGCACGAGACCTTGGCTACGTGGTTATGATAGTCTAGCATTAGGAATTCCATCATTATGAAAGTGGTTATTGATATTTCATGTGATTATTCGACCAGTAGAATATTCATGTGAATAAGTAAATGGAATTATTTCATTTTACTTTTGCCATATTATGCTGAAGTTCAAGTTTAAAAGGATTTTGTTTTAGTTTTACATTGACTTAAATGTTTGTTTTTATTTATGAAAGATTCCGGTTTATTGTTATCCTTACTGAGCATCTGAGCTCACCCCTTCCAATGATTTAATTTTCCCAGGATGTGAAGAAGTATATTATGAATGACCTACATGGATAGTATGAGGGGATATGAAGACAAGATGTTGTTGTAGTTTTGTTTTAATTTATGATGTAATGTAAGACTTATGAATGTATCTAGTGTTTCCAAGGCTACTAAACTAATCGTTCTTTCGAGACTTGATCTTTTGTGATCATGCCAATGTTACGCAATAATGCACCGAATCTGGGTAACTGGGGTCGAGGCGTTACACATCTCTTGTTTTCATGAGACTAAGGTTACCATTGGATGATGGGATGTGAATCTATTGTTTTAATTTATTTATGAAACTCAATTTTTTCTTATCAATTTTCTAGTATGAATTTTTTTTAATTCTCATATCATTTATTTTGTTTCGGTGAGCAACAACATGCCTCTGTGATGTGTTCTATGAGTTCCTTAGGTGGGTGAAGCTAATGACCCTCAAGTAATTACTCTGCTAGATTATAAATTCAACAAGGATATCATGAAATTAATTTATATTGTTGATTATAATATACCAAAAGTTCATAAATCTATATTTGAGGTACATTTGGCAGATATAGGTCATAGGTATCGATCACAGGAGTTCATGTGTGAGATGAAACCATCCGTTATAGGTATGAATAAACCTCAAGATGTAGGGTACTAGATAAAAAATATCAATAAGATCATTTACTTTCTAGATATACCTGAGGGTATCAAGGTGAGGTGTCTTATATTTCGACTTGACTACCTAGTAATAGGTTGTGGGATTTTATGATATAGGATGATAATTATATAGGGTTGGACATGAATGGTTTCAAGACTCTATTCTTTCTTTAATTTTTGTCTAGATTCATTGATAATGGAAATGTATATAGATTTTATCTCTTTATAGCATGTAGATTTTGCGGGGTCTGAATACACCAATCGGTTTTCTGAGTAGGTCCATTCTGCACCATAAGTTATAAATAATGACTTGATGAAAACTCAGAAGTACCTATTGGGTTTTAAATCAAATATCAAATTGTAGGTATTTATAATGAATATTTTGACATATGAATAGATAATGGACAGTGATATGATGGATTAATTAAATATTTAAGGAAAGGTTAGTTTTTTAACCATCTTTATCTCCTAGTTGCAAATCTAGAGGCACACCGTGGAAAAAGTGGAAGTGGAAGGATTATCATAGCAATAGTGGAGGTGGGTTTTGGTAGTAGACCCCTTAGGAACCTCTAGTTACAGATAGTAGTGTGTCTATAAATTTCTTTCTGTGAGAAAAGTTTGGAAACAAGATTAATTAAATTCCTTCACCTGCAAATATTTGTAATAGCTGGGGGTGTTATGGTCATCTGCAACATTTCTATCAGTCCATGAATACTCCTCGATATGACAAAGAATAGTCATCTCTAATGGATGTTGTAGTGTATTTGTACTACTCAAATACTATAGGGATTTATCCATAGGAATAAAGAGTCAATAACCTTCATACAGTAGATGAGTGTTATGTGGAGGTAGATATAGGTCTGGGGATAGTGAGAGGTACCATCTTTATTACATCATTAGTAGCGGTTTCTTTATTTGATACTAGTGATTCCAACATGTTTATATATGTCCATTTGTTGATATTCATATCCTTTTAATGTAAATCATTCCCTTTTTATAGATTTTTCAACTCTTGGGAAGAGTAAATAATAAGTTTTTTGCTGACATTGATGTGTAATATCAACAATTGATTTGTAATTGGTCTCATGTTTTATTATCCAAGATTTATATTTGTTTCACTTATTCATTGAGATAGATTGTAATTTTTCTCATCATACAATTTTTTATTGTTATCATCAATGTGTCTCACTTCATTTGACCAATGGAATCTCATAGGCGTTTTCAGGAGAGTGGGATTCATGATGTGGTTGTGCAGAACCTTCCTTCTTAGAGATTAGGAGTATGTTGTTTTCTTTTTTAACTGAGGATGATTACATTTCCACTGTTGTTGATCTTTAATCAATTTTATGGGTTGTTTTTATATTTTTCTAAAAAATATCTCTCGACTCCATCCATATGGTTGTGTTTATTTTTTAACTTACCTGGTGTTAGGGACAATGTTTATATCGATACCTTCTAATCATATGGAATCAATTGAGATGCAAGTGCACATGATTTTATTGGATGATCTAGTGGTTAAGGTTTTTGTTCATCCTAGTTTTTCACATTGGACATCCCTTGTTCTATTTTCCAAGAAGTAAAATGGTTCAATCCAATTTTATGTGGACTATCAAATGTTCAACAAAGTAATAGGAAAGAACAATTTTACTTTGCCTCATGTGGATGAATTGTCCGACCAGTTAAAGGGGTAAATGTGGGTTTTGAAGATTTATCTTCTATGAGCTCTTCATCAACACAGATTTTGGGAGTGTAATATAACAATGTCGTCTTTCATGAGCAAGTATGGACATTATAAATACCTTTTTATGCCATTTTTTCTGACTAATGCTCCCTTAGTATTCATGGAATTGATGAATCAGAAATCCATCAGTATCTCAAAACATTTTTTGTTGTGTTCATATATGAAATTTTGGTTTATTCATGATCCGATATACAATTATTTTTAAATATATTAATTTATAATTATAATTATAAATAATATATATTTAATTAAATAAATAATTATATTTATTATATTTATATATATATATAGTAGGTTTAGGTATTGAGCCCACACGGACAAAAAATTATTAATGAAAATAAAATTGTAGATACAACAATGAGTGTGGAACAAAAGAACCACCAAGAAAAAAGTTGAAAAACACAACCACCCTAAAAACCAAACAAGAAAGGCCTGATAACCCACACATAAAGGTCCAATGGCCCAAAAAAACTTGAAGTGTTGAAGCTTGATAGTTGTATCCATGCAACCAAAAAACCCAACAGCCTATTACATGCATAAAAAAGTCCCCTTCCATGACCATGGGGCATGGAAAGCACATCCCGTTTGGTGAAAAAACTCATTGCCAGAAACTTTACCGGTATACAATCTATGTCCCATGTTATTTGGAATCCAGAGGTCTAGGGATGCCATCATTTTCCAGGCTCATCCCAAAGCCAGCCTCATTGTCACCCAAAAAACTCTTGATGTCAGTTAATCCCTCATCTTCTACCGCTTCATCTTCTTGCCTGCCTGGTTGTGCATGTCACCTTCATTATCATATCACTCGGATGATCCTTGAATCTCATCACTACTATATCCAAACACATCAATATAATTTCTCTAACAACCAATACTTGTATCCACAGGGATCAAGGACCATCTTTACTACATGATGCAGATCCCACCAAACTCATCGTCGTATCTTTGTTTCTATCTCCACATCACTAATACCGGGAAGAAGCTTCCGCTAGGGAAATTTACCCCAAGACAGAATTATACCCTCATCCTAATGTCATCACCATGCTCCATAATCAGTGTTAATGAAATTCCATCACCACAAATTTTATATGCTACTCCTAGATTACCATTTCCCCAAAATTTCCCACACTATTGTTTCCAAACCGAATAAGAGTCTCCTCTTGGAACCCCACTTTCGCAAATGCTCACTATCATCTCCCAACTATACCATAGTCCACTACCAAAACCTTGTTGTCATCCTAGAAAATCAATTATCTTCATCTCCAGGCCAAACCAAAGTTCTTTGTTGTTGCTTGACTGATCGGAGATAGATCTAATGGTGGATAGACCACCTCACATTTCATCACCAGATTGAACATCTCCCATTTCTTCATGAGATTCAGCCTCATAGAGATCTGCACAGGATGAAAACATTTCAAAATGACTAAAAATATCACCATATATCTTCTTTAGATCATGCAATCCATTCCCCTTCATACCTAGAAAGTGAGTATCTCCATTCTTAAGAGAGAGGCCCTCCATTATTGAGAAAGAGGCTCTCCATTATTGAGATATAGGCTCTCCAACTACTATATAAATATATATGATTATATATAAATATTTATAATTATATAAATATATTTATAAATATATTTATTTATAATTATATATGTATAATTATAAAATTATAATAATATATACTTATTAAATTTATAATAATATATATTTTTATGTTAATATATATATATATAATTATTTAATATTTATAGTCACTAAATATATATAATTACTAAATATTTCATGACCCCATCCCTCTAAAGATATCCCTCATGTGATAGCAATGAAGAAAGGGAGATAATGAACCCTGACTCCCGCCTCCAGTAGGCCGCAGTTGGCGAATAGGACAAAGGGTGTACAAATCTCACAATATTTGAGGCTTTACCCTGTATAAGGAAAAAAGATAGGAAAATAAGATGAAGCATCCACAAAAACCCCGAGACATAATATAAAATATAAAACCAAAAATCATCCCTCATGCATGTATAAATATAACTGATAAAAATACAATAAATTCTGTAAGGTAAATACCCAAAAGAAAAGCTGAGGCTGCGACACAAGAGCTATCCAAAGTTCCAAGCATGTATTGCCCAGATCCATCCATGTAATCTTCCGAGAAACCTGGAAAAAGAATTTATATACATATGGTGAGAATAAAATTATACTCAATATAAAATCCAAAGTCTCTCATGCACATGTGAAAGAAGAATACTAATGCATCCATGAGAAAATAACATAACCAAACAGCACCTATACAAGTATACTAACCAAACCTAACCACATCAAGGCATGGTCACAGACACGTGACTATTTTGGGTTTGACAAAAACAAATATTACCTAAGTTAAAATTCAGTATAGTGGCCAACCTAGGTTGTCTTCATAGAGGATCATGCAATAATCAAAATGTCACCATAAATTTTGAGAAAGAGGAGTAGATTATTTTTGAAATTGATTCATTATAAAATGAAAGAAAGAAATAGAAATTAAGGTTGAACACTAATGGATGAAGAAATTGATGGGTTTAGGATATGATCACTTTTTTAAATTTCATCATCTTCAAAAAAATCATCTTCCCTCTCTTCATATTGAATGATAAATGAAATACTCCCCAATCGAATTATCAATCACCCTAGGTTGAAGAAAGAAATGGAACTCACTCCTATGTTCTTGGAAGTAATAATAAATTTCTAAAAAACCAAGTCAAGAACAGATCATGAATTTTTACTTCGTAGAAATCTAGAAAAACTTCACTAGTTCCACAGATGTTCCAACGATCACTGGGCACTCGCCACTTAACACAATCTGCTCGATCGAGATCAATTGCACTAGGCAGAGGGAGATCAAAAGTCTTCAACCAAAGCTATTAATAATTAATAAATAAAAAACCAAAACACAATCGCATTAATAGAATTAAAAAACAATAAAATTTTAAACCATTCAAAAGAAAAAAGAGGGTTTTACATTCAATCACAATACTCTAACATTAAAAAAGTGAAACTCTCCCTTCTCTAATTACTCAAAGGTTTTACACCTCCAAGTGAAGGGTAATAGAGTTGAAAGGAGAATAATGGAGAATAATGTAACCAATAAAAAAGAAAATAAAAAATACAATGAACATAAAGGTTCCAATAATCAATCACAACCCATCTGGAACCATCTTCAACACCTTTGAATGGAAGTAAACACTCATATAAATAGGGTTGAGAGGTAGAAACATTTCCCTCTATATTTATTCCTATGAAATTTTGAGTCTCTTTATATTAATAAATTTGAGAGTCATGGCAATTTTCCTTCAAAAAATTTGTTTCATTATCTCTTTTTCATGTTCTCACAAAATATCATTAGATTTGGACGAGTGTAGAAAATGTTATACTTGAATTACTTATGAATACTTTTTCTGACTGAGGATAATCTTTAACTTCCTCCTTTTGGATGCATTCAAAGGAAGCCTTAATTATCTAATTTATTCATGAAATATAATTTTTGAAATGAACTATGGAGTTATCCTTCAATTCTGGCTGTAATCAATTCATTTAAAGTTTTGTAGGCCGAGATATGTTTCATTAACTAAAGTGGTGTGCATTCTGTCATCCAGAAAACATTGTCCATTTGATTAATTTTAATGGGACATTGTGTGTCGAATTGGATATAGGTACAAAATAAAAAAGTTAAATACCACGATCAAGGAAAAACTATATAAAAAGTAATCACTCAATTTGGATCAAAATTGTAATAGTTATTCCCAAAAAACCAAAGCACTATAAAACTGCTAAATTTCTAGAATTAACCAATTTTCCCAATTAAGCAAAAAAACACCAAAAATACTAAACTGATGGAAATGAACTTGAATTGACTAATTGGAAGGTTTAGATAATTTAAACACACATTAATAATAATTAAAATATTATCTCTATCAATTCCCCCACACATAGTACTTGGACTCCTAAACAAGTCAGAACCAAAATCCAATAAAAGAAAATTCAAAACACTTGCTATTGATATCCACCAATTCCACACAATGAAACAAAAGATATAATTCATAATCTAACACCATTATTCCAAGTTCTCCATTTAGATAATTCAATATTTTTAATCTCCATTTCTCCTTCCTTGCACACAATATTCCTACCTCACATGAATTTTCTCTTAACCCACAAATATCAATTTTCAACTAAGCTTTTCTTATCCAAACAAATGAAACAGTCACCATAGGCTTGATAAATTACAACTTATTAACCCAATGTGAGTTAAGGATATGTGTTTATAATGTGGACTTTGTAGGGTTGTTCTTTGTCTTCTATTTGGCAGGACTTTGATATGAAAAATTATGTGGTTTAATAAGGAGGTATATGCTCTTTTTGAAGAAAAATTGCAAGATTATAATTTTCACTCAAGTATGGTCTCCTCCTCACTCACCATAGAAAAAAATCAGCTCCATATTCATGAAAAATCAAGGAATTTTAACATAATTCATCATTTTAGAATCCAAAATTTCAATTTTATCCTAAAATATTTCTCTTGAAATCTCCAGAAAAGGGACAAAGTTCATTATCTTTAAATGCTCCAGAAAGAAACACTTCTCTTATCATAAAATCTCCAGAAATGTACCCAGCTTTCAAAAAATCATTTTTTAGTAGCACATACATATCTTCAACATTTTATTTTCTCCCTAAAGTTGAAAAAAATACCATATAACAATATAAGACATCTTGCCCCTTAATTAAGTTTAACTAGATAATGCAATTTCACCTCAAGAACAGGTTGGATAGGGAAAATTAGAATGTATTGTGGTTAACCTAATAGGATGGTAATGGATTCTATGGGTTACAAGGAAAAAATGTACAAGGTAGGAAATATAAAAAGGATTATTTTGAAAATTGGTCTTTAAACCCAAATAAATTCCAAAATCATTTAAAACACAGGTACCTCAAATCCTCATGTTTTGAATGGAATACATCAAATTATAGTGAAAACAAGCATGGTCTAGTTCTCTCAAGAATTGAGGTAAATGAAAACAATAAAAAAAATGGTTCATAAGCCTCATAGGAAAGTGATTTTAAAGATTAAGATTGTGAGATGTGGCATGGGATTCAAAAATCAATGTACTTTTCATGAAATTCCAAAAGAATTTAACTTGAAACCAAGTCATTTTCAGCATTCATTAAAGACCAATTTTGTGGAATAAATTGGTTCACTCATTGACATGGATTTCAAAAATTAAAATGATATTATTTTTAGGTCAAAAGTTTAAAAAATACACTTAAAAAGGAAAATGAAACACACACAAATTTGAAAAACATACATTTTAAAAAAAACGAATGAAAATCCAAAACTACAAAGGTTCCATCCCCCTTACTTGAATGATACAGTGTCCTTAATACATTCAAAAGGAATTAACATGTAAGAATATTTTAAAATGAATCACAGTACTAATAAATTGTAAAGGATAGGTACAACCTGATGGATTTTGTTAATAGATATGTTTGAGGAGTGTGATCTCCTCCACTAGATATGATGGAATGGTCCCATGGAATATCTTTAGCCTATGTCTGTTAATAGTGAATGGAACCTACTCTACATCCTTCATAATTTTCATAAAACATAAATTATATACATGAGTACCAATAAATAGACCCTCTTATCTTGAATTAATTTTACCTGGAATTAGTTTGAGTCTTGAGTTAAATAATATAACTTTATCTCCATGATGGAAGTCTTTTGGTCAGATCAGCTTTTCATGAGACACTCATTTTCTCTCTTTCAAAATCCGGGAATTTTCAAAATATTCTATTCATATTTCATCCAACTCTTATAACTACAATCTTCCCTCTTTCCCATCACATTCAAGATCCAAATTCATCTTCCTCATATCCCAATACGCCTTATGCTTCAATTCTATAGGTAGGTGACAGATTTTCCCATAAATCAACCTACATAGACTCATTCCCATTGGGGTCTTGTAGGTTTTCCTATAAGACCATAATTTTTCTTCTAACCTTTTTCTCAAATCCTTCTTATTTGATTTAATAGTATTCTCCAAAATTCAATTTATTTTCCTATTAGATTCTTTATCTTGACCATTTTTCTATGGGGGATATCGAGTTGATGTTTTAGGATGAATCAAATACTTATTTGGAAAATAGTACATTATCCTATTGAAAAATTGAGTACCTTGATCATTAATTATGGCTCTAGGCACTCCAAAACTAAAAAATATGTTAATCCTAACAAAATCACAAACAACTTTAGCATCATCAGACCTGGTGTAATTTTCTTCCACCCATTTAGAAATATAATCAACTGCTAGAAAGTTATTGGAATTTTCAAATGACATTGGGAAAGGTCCCATAAAATCTATCCCCTATACTTAAAACATATCACAAAAACATAGTGGTATTTGGGGCATTTCTTGTCTTTTTTAAATGTTTCCATAAAACTGATACTTTTAACACCTTTTCAAAATTCAAGAGAATATTTAAAAATGGTGGTCAAACAAATTCTATATTCTAAAGCCTTATTTATTGTCCATTGCGGTCCAAAGTTTTTTCCACAAGCTAAAGTTTGAAAAAACTCAAAGATAGAACTAATTTCACTCTCAGTAAAATATCTTCTTATAACTTTATCATTGCAAATCTTCCAAAGAAATGGATCGTCCCAATTATAATATCTTGATTCGGCATTTAGTTTGTGTATTTGGTGACAATTGAAATGATATAGGACCAGATATGTTACTAGATAATTCACCATATCCACAAACTAAGGCACTTCTCCTTTAACCAGGTACAACTACTTTCCTAGAAGGTGATCATTCAATAGTTCTATTTCTAGAATTTTAGCTTCAGTAGTGTTGGGAAGTCTGCTTAAATTATCATAAAATTGGTTCTTAAATACATTATTATCCTTTATTTCAATGTTTTACTCTTATAGTAGTAAGTTCAATCTCACTAGTATTTGTTTATCATCAACCTTCTTCATCAAGTACCTAAGAGCTACATGATCAGAAAAAAATAGTGACTTTAGTTCCAAGCAGATACGATCTAAATCTTTCTAAAGCAAAAAAACTACTAAAAAGTCATTTTATGTGGTTTTGTAAATGAATTGTGAAACATCCAAGGTTCTTGAGGTGTATGAAATGAATTTTTGTCTACCCTCAATTCACTGAGAATGGACTTCTCCAACTTCTTTATTGGAAGTATCACAAAGTAGCTCAAATGGATCTTCCCAATTTTGTGGTGGCATTATGGATGGTGTAATAAATATCCTATTCAGCTCATAAAATGATTAACTACATGATCCATTTAAATAAAAATCATAATAATTTAATAGAAATCTAGATATAGGGAGATAAATTTTATAGAAATATTTGATAAACCTCCTATAGAATCATGCATGTCCAAAAAATGATCTAACATACTTCACAGAAATTGGTTAAGGAAAAGAATTTATCACTTCAATTTTTGAATTATCAAATTCAATTCTATTTTTGGAAATGAAATGCCAAAGTAAAATTCATCTCTCAACCACGAAATGAAACATTTCAAAATTTAAAACAAGATTCTTTTCAATGAAGGTTTTCAAAACGTTTTCCATATTTTTCAAACAATGATCAAAAGAGTTTCCAAAAATAGTGAAATCATCCAAGAAAACCTCCAAGAAATATTCAATATGGTCAAAAAAATATACTTAACATGCACCTATAAAATTTTCCAATAGAATTAAATATTATAAATGGAATCATTTTATATGCATAAGTTTCAAAGGGACGGGTAAAGGTTGTCTTCTCTTGACCCTTGGGAAAAATGGGTACCTAGAAATAACATGAAAATCCATCCAAAAATAAATAATTATTCCTACCTACCAATATATCTAACATATGATCAGTGAATTAAATTGGGAAATTTTATTTCTAAGTGATAGGATTCAAATTCCTACAATCAATTCACACTCTCCAATTATTCTGAATTCTCATAGGGATTCATTTATTTTTTTATTCCTCATAATGGTTAGGACAGTTTTTTTAGAACTACATTGGTGGGGAAAATCCATTGTGAATATAAGATGGTATAGATGGTCCCATATTCCAAGAGCTTCTCAATCTCAATCTTCACAACCTCTATCAAGGAAGGATTTAGCCGCCTTTGGGATTGTCTGACAGGTTTGGAATCTCTCTTACGAAAAATTATATGTGTGCATATTTTGGGTTTATTCCAGGGATATCACCTATTATCTATGATATTTCTTGATCATTCTCTCTCAAAAAATACATCAATCATTTTTCTTATGTTCCAGACATATTATTTAAAATTATCATGGGTAATTTATCTCCCACCCTAAGGTACACATATTTCAAATTAGTGGGGATTGGTTTCAATTAAAGATATGGGGGTTTCTCAAGGGATGAAACTAAAATGAAATTCCACACATCCAAAGTTAGGACCTCATGCGCATAAGAAATAGTATCATCTTCCTCATAATTTAAAAAATTATCAAAGAAAACATATTTTACCTCTTCCTCACACATGAAATCAGAATCACCATCATTTTGGGAATCCATATGTTCAATGACATTTTTAATGGAATAAGTCCCTTATAAGGCTAAGAATTATTGGAACATAAAGATTCTTCAATGAGTTCAGTTCCTACTTCATGGGAGTGTTCAAAGAGTGAGTGATCATCTGATGGGTGCCTCATGGATTCAAAAATAATAACATGCATGGTGTTGTCTCCAAACTCTATAGTGAGTGTCTCTTCATGGACATTAATGATGGTTTTGGATGTATTTAAGAAAGTTATCCCCAAAATGATGGGTTATTGTGAAGGGATCCTATATTATTCCATATTTAGGACATTGAAGTCAGCTCGGAATAAAATATCCTTGACTTTCACCAAGACATCCTCTAGAACACCTATAAAAAAATATGGTTCTGTTCGCAAGATGGACCACCACTCATGTGGGATTCAAGTCTACCATATAAAAAGAACTGTATATTGAGTAATGAAATACATTAATTGAAGAACATTGATCACAGAAAGTGTTAGAGAAATTTAAAAAACCAATGGTGCATGGAATGGAAAACGTCCCTTGATCCTGGCATTGTGTTGGAAACTATGGTGTGATAAGAGTTGAGAATCTTCTTACAAAGTTGATCCATTCATTCCCTTGAAGTCTCATTTTTGTGTTGAAAGTATCCTTTAAAATGTTATCCTAATTTTGAATTTTTTTTGAGTGCTTCAAGAAGGGGGATATTAATTTCCACTTTCTGGAAGGTTTCCATAATTTCTTTTTGAAGTGCTTCTTCTTGTAATTTCATTGATTTAGTCATCCTTGATTGAAAATGGTGGGGTTAAGTCATTATTCACCCAATATTTTCTTTAAAATGGTTTTTCTTGTCTCTTTTTTTCATGGCCTATCCTTCTCCTCCTCTTTCTTCTCTTCTTCACAGTGCATTTTCTTAAGAATTTTGAGAATTTAAAACATCATTATTTCTCAACTCAAGTGGTCTTGTTTCTAGATCAATGGTGTCTAGAGTTGAGAGTTCTTTTCCACTTCTTGTTTTTTTCATTATTATATTATTTTTTGGGTTTTGGATTTTTTGAGAAGGGAGTTTCTCAGTATTTTTGGTTAGGAATTCTATGAGGATTTCTAACTTTTTGGAAAAATATTTTATGATGTCTTTTAGCCCTTCAATATTATATATCTATTGTTGGTTCAGAATTAAGGGTTGTGCACTGAATAATGGCTTCTCATAGGGTCTTGGTAAAGTGGGTGGTTGGTGGTTTGAAGGATGGTTATAAGATTTATTTTGTTGAAATGGTGGTGGATTTTTGAATTTTTCTAGAATGGGGGTTGGATTTGGAACTAATTTTGGTTTGATGGTATAGTTTGATTCTGTTGATTTCCAAACCCATATTGAATATGGTTAGGATCTATCCATCCTTGATTTTTTTGGAACTATCTTAGCTAAAAGGCTTCTGAACATGTTTTCATTCCCTATATTTCATCACATTAGTAAGTGAAATGAGTAGGTTATGAGCACAAAACACATACCATAGTCAGTGCTTGTTGGTCAACCACTTGATTTAAGGCCATCTATCTCACAAAACTAGTTATATATTTAATCCTAGTGGCTTGTAAGGGTGATGGATGAGAAGTTTTTTCCTAATGAATACCTCAAGTACTAGTACCTCTTAAACTAGTACCTCTTTTACCAAACTATTATAAGTTCTAGGAAATCTTCTGAATAATTCCCTTGGATTCTTCTAGTGACCTTCCAATCAATGCACCTCAAGATTATGGATCAATAATGTTTCTATCATTTTCTATTAAGACTTGATAGAAGAAGATAAGAAATTGATTATCCTTAATGGCTTGATGTGGGCAGCTGGTACATAGCTTTTTAAATCTCTCCTAGTACTTGTAAATGGTTTCTCCATATGATTGTATAATGGAATAGATATCCTTTATAATGGTTGTTCTTCTAATGTTGGGGAAGAATATTTGCATGAATCATCTCACAAAGTCATTCCAATTAGCAACATATCTAGTTTGTATTCCATACAACCATTTTTTGGCAGCTCCTTCCAATGAAAATGGGAATTCCTTCCACTTTACTTGTTCCTCAACTACTCCATGGGGTCTGAAGGTTTAGCAGACATGTGTGAACTCTTTAATATGTTTGTTGGGATACTCAACTACCAAGCCATGAAACATTGGAAAAATAGAATCATTTTAGGTTTCACCTCAAAATAATTTTTAAATACTTTCAAGAAGTGTTGATTATTTAGATTATGGAATTTTAGGGCATAGAGGTCTATAAGGGTTGGGTTTTGATTTTCATCCACGATAACAGGCTCAGAGTGGACACTAAAAATTTCACTCGAGTCTGCAAGAGAAATTTCCTCAAATTCAAATTGAAAATTTTTATTTCTATGTCTATTCCAAAAGTTAATTTCAATTTCAAGATCAAGGGGAAAAGGATTAGTTTTTTAGGTTTTAGTCATCAAATATTTAAGAGAAAATATAAAATAAAAAGAGAGAGAAAAAAAATTTGGCACTACCTCCCCAGAAACGGTGCCAAGTTTTGACATGTTCCTGTTGTGTGGGGTGAAAAAAACATATAATACCTAAGATAAAATGTACTATAGGGGTCATCCTAGGTTATATTTAGAGAGGATCACACAATAATCAAGATGTAACCATAAAATTTGGGAAAGAAGATGAGGTTGTTTTGGAAATTGAATTATTTTAAAAAGAAAGTATGAAATTAAAATTAAGGTTGAACACTAATGGATAAATAGAGTTATGAGGTTAGGGTAGGATCACATTTTTCAATTTCATCGTCATAATAAAAATCATCTTGACTCTATTCCTATTGAATGATAAATAATATACTTTTTTATTGAGTTACCAATCACCCTTGGTTGAAGAAAGAAATGGAAGTCACTCATATGTGTATGGAAGTAATAAACAATTCCTAAAAAAGTAAGGAAAGTCCTGATCGGGAATTATTCCACCTTAAAAATCTTGAAAAAGTTCACTACTTCCTCACTCATTCCAAAGATCACTAGACACACACCACCTAACACAATTTGCTCGATTGAGACAAATTGCACTAGGTAGAGGGATGTCAAAAGTCTTCAACCAAAGCTATTAAAAATGAACACACCAAAACCAAAAACATGATCATGTTATGATAATTGGGAAAAACTAAAAATAGAAATCATTCAAATGAAAAAGAGGGTTTTACATTCAAACACAAGACTCTAACATTACAAAATTGAATCTCCACCCTCCCAGGTCACTCAAAGGTTTTACCCCTCCATATAGAGGGTAATACAGTTGAAAGGGGAAGAAAAGTGCATAATGGAACTAAAAAAAGAAAATATAAAACAAAAATAACATTAAGAATCCAATCCTCCATCACATCCCTTATTTCACCTTCTTAAACCCATATGAATGTAAGTAGACACTCATATAAATAGGGTTGAGAGGTAGAAACATTTCCATCTAGATTCATTCAATAGAAAGATTGAATCCTTTTCATATAATAAATGGAAAAATATCAGGAAGTTTCCTTCATAAAATCTGTTCTAATATCTATTTTTTTATGCCCTTGAAAAATATCAGAAAATTTGGACAAGTGGAAAAAAAGTTATAATCGAATTACTGATGAATATTTTTCTTCCCGATGAGACTCTTAAACTTCCTCCTTATGGATGCATTCAAAATATGCCTTAATTACCAAATATATTCTTGAAATTTAATGTGGAAATGATGAAACATGTTTTATTTATATTAAATATATAATCACTTCATTTGATGTTTTAGAGGCTGATATAGGATTCATTAACTGAATTGGGTTCCATTCTGTTGTCCATAAAACTTTGTCCACTGGATTAATTTTTATGGGTCATCATGTATTGAATTGGATCTAGGTCCAGAAAAAAAACTTAAATCCCACGAGCAAGTAAAATATAAAAATAATAATAAATCAATTTGGATAAAATTTTTAATATTTATGCATGAAAAACAGAATCTCTATAAAACTGCTAAATTTCCAAAATTATCCAATTTTCACAATTAAGCCAAAAAATCACCAAAAATACTAAAATGATGCAAATAGCCTAAAATTGATTAATTGGAAGGGGTTTAATCATTGAAAAACACATGGAAAATAATGGAAATATTATCTCTATCACTCACTAAATAACATAAGTTAAGTAATATAATATTAAGTAATGCACTTCGATGATAGGGTAACCAGAAACACTTTCCCACTAGTATGCTTCTCTCACCCAACGTCATACGTCCTGGTTCTCCCATCCCTTATGTATACCACATCACATCTTATTGGCACACACCCGGGCCTCAAGACACATCATGCTCGCATACACCTAGGCCTCACAACACATCTCCCCAGCACACTCCAGGGCCTCACAACACAATACATCACATCTCATCTAGAAGACACATAGGAAATAACATCACATTTGTCTTAAAGACGCCTAGAAAAGAACAAATAACCTCTCTCGTAAACACCTAGGCTATCACACCTCACCCAAAGACACCTGGGCCATCAAAACCACCATCTAAAGCACTAACGAACCTATGTACAACTTATCTTGTGTCATACCTACCCCTCCTGGAAGAGAGAGAAGAAATGAAAAAGTACCCATCCATCCATACACCACAACGGATGTCGGTAAAGACACCCTCCCCCATGAAGATGGGGGTGTTTGGAACATTGTTCCCAACTAGGGTGGTTTCATATAGAAATAACAAGTAAATAATTCAATTATATATATATGTGAATGTGTGTGTGTGATACTAAAAACTCAATCCCAACCAATAGATTCTCATAAAAACCACCAAATCACAACACCATCACCTTTACTACATACCTCAAAATGCACAACACTGTATAATAAGTTACAAATCCCATTTCACATTTCTAACCAAATTTTTAACCATTTTCATTCCATTAACCAAACCAACCCAAACCATTACAAACTTTATTAGGAAATTATTTATTTATTCCATCACTACTCGGGCATCTATTAGGCACGTTACATAATAAAAAACATAGTAATATTAATTAATGTGGTGAGGATACCTAGAAAATTAATGCACTTAACATTATTTAAACTTCATACCATGACCTCTAGATTCAAGGTTAAGCATTATACATGTTATCAATTAATAGACTCTCGAAAATTACACATACAAAACATCATTTTCCTTCTTCAAAATCATACTCCCACATTATCATATTAACACAACCAAACCCTAGTTCACATCAATTCCCACAACCACATCACTTCATGTACCAAGGAAAAACATTTTTAAGATTTAATAATGAATCACTTATTTAATTACACATGTTATTTTAGGGGTTATCATAGAAAATGTATGATCTTGGGGAATCCATTTATTAGTTGAATATACATTTTTAACCAATTTTTATATATAAGAATTTAGAAACAAAACAACATGAATTCCACAAACCATCTAGTGCTCAAACAAAGACCCCCAACGGCCATGATTTTTAGTACATAGTTTGCCCATACAAATCACAATATCAACAATAACAATAACACAGTAAGATCATGAGTGTCTTTCCCCAGTCCCCTATATATTTATTTTTAAACCAATTTGATTATCTTTATTAGTTTGGAATCAACTATATTCAAAAGGGAAAACATCTATATACCCATCTTGCATGATGAAAATTTAATAAAGTCAAAGGAATCCAACTTGGAAGAAAAGACGATCAACACTTCCTGGTTGCACCAAAAACAAGGGCAGACATAAAGTAGGTAATTCTTCTAGGAATAATAAACCAACTACCACATACTAGCCACGAAAATCCTATAGGAAGAGGGATTAGTCATTTAATGTATCAATAGAATGAAATAATGAATAATATGGGGAAAGATATCTATGCTTAAGGAAGATCGGGTCTGATTCATGGTATTAGATAATGTTTTGATTTTTCATTAAAGGTGAATCTAACCATGACCATCATCTTGACCATTTAAAAGTATCCAAACTCTTAGATAATTAATGTTATAATTTGTCTCCATTGAATCGGTTTAAAACCCATTTAAAAGGAATTAAACTCCTTTTTCATTAAAATAGACATCAAAAGTGAAAAATTGGAAGAACTAAAAACACTGTTCATGTGAACTACCAGATGAGGCTCCGCCAGACGAGGCCCCACCGATGATACACCACAAAATAAGGAACTATGCTTGAGACACTACCACAAGAGTCTCTATCATACGAGAAACTTAAAATGAGACACTACTAGATTAGGCATAGCTCTTGAGTGACTGCTAGATGAGCCACCACCAGACAAGGCATTGCCTACGAGCCACCACCAGACAAGACACCCCCAACGATCCACCTCTAGGGTGATACACCAACAGTGAGACACTACATGGGTGAAAATCATGAGTGATACACCTCTAGGTTGATTCACGTCTACCAAGCCACCTCTAGGGTGAGACACCGCTAGTAAGACACCCCTAGGGAAAGACACCACCAGCAAGCCACCACAAGGGTAAATCATTATTTGGTTGAGACACTTTTGGGAAGAGACACCTTTGGAAAACTTCAAAAACTATTAATTTTGAAGAGTGTTGAAATGAGTCACCTTGACTTCCCAGGACACCTCAAACACTATATTTCCCACAAAGTAATGGACTAGAGAGGGCTAGGACATTACATCAGATACATCTCAAACTATTCTTGCCCTTGATAATTCAAAACCAACCCAAAGGGAAAGAGATTAAGGGTCCAAAAACCATCCCTTGAGATACCATTATAGGATATCATTACCCATGAAAATTGATATCAACTAAACACATCAAATTCTAGTGATAAACCACCTTGTGTTGTTTGAAATTTGGAGTGGAAGCCTCTACACCCATGAACAGGTCCCCTGACATCTATAAACCAAGAATTTTTCATCATGGTTGTTGACATGTTAACCCAAAAAAACCATAAAAAACACTTCACATGCACTAAAACCACACTGTTCTGAACACAAGAATCATGGAATTCCATCCTCCATGTCAAGTTACTATTCACTCTAGTTGGCACTGACTCACTCACATGGGTTTAATCACATCACAGTTAATGTGTCTCTATTAGGAATCATGTCCTCCCCTTTTCACATGTAGGGACTTTATCACACATCACACCACATAGATCATAAACCAAGAAAAACAACTCATCTCATAAAACAAAAAGGATCTAAATAGTACATCACATTACAATGAAAAAAAACAAGGAAATACTCAAAACAACTTTGGGTACTGGGAATGAATGTGTGTATCTCTCCACAAAGTTCTCTCCTCTTAGACACCATGCATAAAAAACACACGAACTAAGGGATTGGTCTTCCCATATAGTGCCTTCTCCTAATGATTCCAGATCTCTACTAGCCACTCCAAAAATGTCATGGCATCCTTGATATCCAACTCACCCCATTCAATGACATGGGATTTATCATGAAGATAATAATGAAGATGAGATATGTGGAAGACATCATGGATCCTCTCCAACTGTGATGGAAACACCAACTAGTATGCCACCTCACCAACTCACCCCAACACCTCAATGGGCCCAAAAAACCTCAGAGAAATCTTACTCCCTATGCTAAACCTCTATTTCCCACATCGAGATAAAACTTTCAAGAATATTTATTCCCCAACCTTGAACTCCAAGGGCCACCTTCTATGATTAGTATAAGAATTATATTGGTCTTGCGCTACTTTCATCCTCTCAAAAATAAGATGAAAATTCCCCATCGTTCTCTATACCACATCAAGACCTAGAATAGTTGTCTCCCAAACCTTTATCCATCACAATGGAGAACGACATGGTCTCCCTTACAAGTCATTAAATCGGTCCATGCCAATGGAAGAGTGATAGGTATTATTGTAAGAAAACTCTACCAAGGGAAGGTGTCATACCAAAGATCCACCAAATTCCAAGACGCACATCTGCAACGTATCCTCCAATGTTTGGATAGTCTACTTTTTATTCCCATCTGTTTGAGGGTTCAAGGCGGTGCTCAGGCATAATTGTGTGCCAAAAGCTTGTTGTAATTCCCTTCAGAAAAGTGAGGTAAACTATGAATCTCGATCTGATATAATGGACATCAAAACTACATGAAACTGCACCACCTCATCCATGTACCTCATAGATAAGACATTCACTGTGGCCGACTCCTTGAACACTTAGAAGTGGGCCAATTTCATCAAATGATCCACAACCAACTAGATAGCATCCCAACCTCCCTTAACCCTGGGTAATACTATGAATAAATACATCAATATTTCATCCCATTTCCGATCAATACAATCATTGTATTGTAACAAACTACCAGGAACATGATACTTAGCTTTTACCTACTAGATTACCGAGCACTTCACCACAAACTCAGCCATGGGCTATTTCATCCCAGGACACCAAAACAGCAGCATCAACCCATTTTACATCTTGGAAACTCTAGGTTGTACCACCAAATTTGAGATACAGAACTCATAAAGGTCTCTATCATGAATTTCTACTAGGATAAGAAACTTCTCATGAAACAACATCGGTTTTGTTACCATCTTCTATCCATCCCTTTGGAGTGTCACCATGACCAACATGATCATGCATTACCTATACCTCTAGGTCTCCCCCTTGAGACTCCTCCACCTACTTCATTAGAGAAGATTTTCCCATCATCTAAAAAAATAACCTCTACATCTATCTACCCCTAAATCTATTTTATTGGTTTTAAACTCCTCCATTTATCTCCATGCATCCTTATATTCCTAAACAACACCCTTCCCTGACTTCCTCCTCAATGCGTTGGCCACAACATTCCTCTTTCCTGAGGTGTAGGAGATATTGAAACCATAATCCTAAATTGAATCCATCCACATCTACTGGAATAATTTTAGATCACACTGAAAAAAGATATACCTCAAACTCTTGTGGTCCACGAAGACCACAAATCACTCCCTAATGAGGTAATGTCACCACAACATCAGTACAAAAACAACCATAGCTAACTCCAAATCATGGGTGTAATAGTTATTCTCATGGGGACACAAATACCTAGACCCATAAGATATTTCTACTTAATAATTCATCATCATGCATCCCAAACCTATATGGGAAGATTCACAAAACACATCAAACATCACCCCGTCCTCAGGAAACCAAAGCATGGGGGCACTAACCAACTTCCCCTTCATGTAACCGAACACTACCCAGAACTAATCAATCCACCCAAAATCTTGGTCCTTCATGGTAAAATCTATCAATGTGGAAAAATCAATAGAAATCAGGTATAGAGAACTTATAATATCCTGCAAGAGCAAGAAACTGTGATCTTATGCCACATTCTTGGGTGCGGCCAAGGAAGAAACTGCTTCAAAATTAAACGGTTCTACTACCACAACCTGATAAGACACTACATGCCTGTTGAAATGCACTTTTCAAACCCAAAACTTACACTTTTATAACTTTCCATAGATCAGGTTGCATAAAAGGACATGAAATACAATTATGAGATGCGTAGCATGCTCCTCCTCTGACTTTGAGTAGATTAATATTTCATCAATGAATATGATAATGAACCGGTCTGATAACTCATGGAATACGAAGTTCATGAGTCCCTTGAACACAAATATTGTGTTTGTATCACATAATAGTAAGACTAAACACTCAAAGTTATCAAACCTATATCTGATGGCATTCTTCCGGATATTACCCCCAACTGGTGATATCCAGACTATAGATCGATCCTAGAAAACCAAGTCATCCCTATCAGCTGGTTAAAGAGATCGTATATCCTCAGAAGAGGGTAATGATTCTTGACTATCACCTGATTCAACCTCTTTTAGTCTTTTCATATCATCATACTACCATCCTCCATCTTGGAGATAACACTAGAGTACCCCATGAAGACACACTGGGCTGGATAAAACTATTCTACATCAGAACAACACTCTGAATCCACAACATCCAAAACTCAGAAGGTGAAATCCGATAAGGATCCATTGAAATTGGAGAAGCACCAATATTCATTTCTATCCTAACCTCAACATCATTTCGATGGGTTAGTGTCCCAACCTCCTTAGGGAAAACATAATGGAACTCCCCAATGACCATGGGAACATATACCATCTCAGCTTCTAATAATTACTCTAAAAACTCATCCAAAAAGGAAATAATGGTCATTAAATGTTGACTGCCAACCTGTAAACCCTTCTTTCCAATGAAAACCACACATTTTCCATTCACATTAGAAAACAAAACTCTCCTCTAGAAGTTGTAGATAATTGAACATAAGGAATACAACCAGTTGATGTCAAGGATGAAATTATATGGCTACATTTGTAATAGGAAATGATCCCCATTTGACTGATGTGGTCCCATCATCAGTTTACACCCCTAGTACACATCAAACAAGCTGGTATAGACATTGACTAGCATATTCAAAATTAGGGGAATGTGAAGCCTCTCGATTTGTATTCCCATATCATGGGATAGATCGGGTGAAATAAATAAGTAAGAAGCTACTAAATTAAATAACGAACAAACAAGGTTACTAAATAAAATGATCATACCTCTAAAAATCTCTTAACGCTCTAGAACTGATGCCTCCATTGTGTACAACTGACCACACCCAGCTCCCCTGCCTCTCTATTGTTGACCACCTCTATAAACATATTTTGGTCATGATCCCTAAACAAGATGAAGATTCTGAGGTCTTCCTCTACCTACTCTATCTCCCCTTAGTGGAGAAAAATTATGCTACCCCTATTGCTGAAACCGTCTCACTGGAAACTAATACTGAGGCTGGAACTGAACATATCCACCACCCCCAAATTGAGTTTGGGAAACTACGGGGCACCATATCTGGAGATGATCATGAACCCCACAACCAAAACAAACTGGAATGAATCTCCCAATAAAAACATGAAATCCACTGGCACAAGAATGATGAAATGGAAGTTGCTAAGGTAAACTCCCAACTGGTCAAAACCTTGAAGGTATTGGCACCTCAAATCTGCCACTGACAACTCTTCCACTCATAGAACATTATTGTATCCCCTCTTGCAGTATACCTCCTTGTGATTGCATCTACCCAGTCACCTCTATATTCTTCTAAACCTCCAAATATGTTGGCAATGTAAAAAAATAAAAAAAAATACACTGGATAGAAGGATAGAGTTCCTCCCCAAGATTTCTCTCCCAAGAATCTTCATCTATAAAAATGTTTGGAGGAAAATGTATAAGGTCCGTGGACTTGATCCCCATCTCCCTCACTCACATTACCTAATAAAGTTAAAGAATCTACTCCCTCTTCTAATTATTTATGGTTTTCAAGAGGAAATCTACCTACAACTCCTTCTCAAAGTCTACCCACCAAATAGTTGTCTCCTTCTGCTCTCCTAGATACAGTGTCCACCACTAACACCAAACTCCTCACATCTGATTGATTTCCAAATAAACCCAGTACCCCATCAAGGCCAAAATCAAACTGAAAGTGATATCAAGATCCTCTAGCCAACTCATTGTCTCCATATCTAAAACACTTCCATCGAACTTCCCAAAATCCTACCACTAAAAATCAGGAAACATCCTCTACTGTGGATCATCCTCTTCAGTTGGATCAACCCTACGACTATAAATCGGATCATCCAGTTGAACCTCAACTAACAGAGCCATGTGTGGATAAAGATCAGGATTAGTAGCTATAATATAAAAAATGATATCCTAAGCCTGTATAGTATGGAATCTTCATTAAGATTTATTTTAACTTGTTTAACTAATTTTATCCATTTAAACCTTCCCAAAACAACTCAATTCAATCGAAAACATGATTCATTAGGATGTATTCACCTTTCCTATGTCTCTACCCTTCAAGATGGCCCATCTCACTTGGTCATTCAGTAAGCTCAGATTCCATGAACTAGATCATGGGGGCCCTAAAATCCAGTGTCCAAGCCGGTCTCCCTAGCCTATGTCATGAACCAAGGTCAACTAAAACTATTTCCATACCATATCATGAAATCCTCACTATTCCTAACTCCAAACTCCATCCTATATATCAACCATCATCTCTGATACCACTCTGTCCTGACCCCCTCCCTCAAAAGATACCCATCCTGGGATAGAAATGAAGAAAGGGATATAATGACCTATGAGACCCACCTCCAGTATGCCTCGGGTTGGAGACTAGCGTCAAGGGTGTAAAAATCTCACAATATGGGAGTAATTACCCTTTATAAGGAAATAATATTAGGAGATAAGATGAATCATCCCCAAAAACCCCAATATATAATATGAAACTGAAAACCAGAAACAATCCAAAATGAATGTATATATAGAATTGATACAAATACCATAAAGTCTCCAAGGTAAATACCCAAAAGAAAAGATAATGTAGTGACACAACAACTATCCACTGGTCTAAGATAGTAATGCCCAGCACAGTCCACATAATACTATTCGAAACCTGAAAACTATTTTATATATGTAGGGTGAGCATACAAGTTTACTCAGTAGGAAAACCAAAGTATCTTGTGCACCTGTGAAAGAAGAATACTAATGCACCCATGATAAAATAGTAGAACCAAGCCGCACCTCTATAGGTATACTGACTAAACCAAACCTCACCAATTCATACTCAAAAATTCATGCAATTCAAGTAATATTATATAAAGTAAATAACATCAATGATAGGGTACCCTGCACAACTTTCCCACTGTTATTCTACTCTCACCCAACGTCATACCATCTGGAACTCCCATACCTTCTGTATAACACATCACATCCCACCCCCACACACTTGGGCCTCACAACACATCTCGCCAGCACACACTTGGTCCACACAACACATCCTGCCCACACACACCTAGGCCTCACAACACATCACATCATGTATCGTCCTGAAGAAACCTTGGAAAACATATCACAACTCATCATGATGGCACCTAGGAAAGCACAAACCACCTCACTTGTAAACACCTAAGATATCACATCATGACTGAAGACAATTGGGCCATCGAAACCACCATATAAGAACTAAAAACCTATATCCATCAGATCCCATTCCATACCTAGCTCTCCAAGAAGATAGACCTAAAAAGAGCAGGTAGCTAGCCATCCGTACTCCCCACCAGATGTTTGGAGAGACACCCTCCCCCATGATGATGGGGGTTTTCATCACATACTTCTTAAAAAGGGTGGGGTGTATATATAAATCCCAGGGAAAGAATACAAGTATATATATATATATATGATACCAAACACTAAATCCCAAACTATGGTTTCTCAAATAAACCACCAACCCAAAACACTATCACCTTTACTAGTAACTCTAAATTCACTACTCCACACAATAAGCCAAAAATCCAATTTCAAATTTCCAACCAATTTATTTAACCATTCCCATTCCTTTAACCAAACCAACTCAATCCATTACAAACATTATTAAGTAATTATTTATTTATTCCATCACTACCTAGGCAGCTATCAGGCATGTCACATGACAGGCAACACAGCTTCAGTCATTAAGGAGGTGAATATCCCTGGTAAGTTAACACACATCACTTTAATGACACATTATACCATGAAATCATGATGTGGGGTGAATATTTCTTCATATTATCAATGAAAAGACTCTCAGAAACTACCAATACAAAAAATAATTGTTCTTTTTCAAACTCATCCTCCCAAATTATCATATCAACAAAACTAATCAGCAGTGCTCAATCGTTCCCATAACCACATCACCACACGTATTGAGGTAAAACATGTTTAATATTTAATAATAAATTCCTTATTTAATTCCACTTGATAATTTAAGGTTTATCATAGGAAATTTATGATCTTGGGCCATCCATTTATTAGTTGAATATATGTTGTTGACCAATTTTTATATATACGAATTTAGAAACCAAATATCAAGCATTCCACAAGACATCCAGTGTGAAAAAAAGGATGCCCAAAGACCGAAATTTTTAGTGGGTAGTTTTCACATACAAATCACAATATCAACAACAACAATAGCATAGTGATATCACATGTCACTTTCCTCATTCCCCTGTATATTTATTTTTAAACCAATTTTATTATCTTTATTATTCTGGAATCAAATTATTCATAAGAAAAAACATCTATATACCCATCTCACGTGATTCAAAATTAAGAAAGATGAAGTAAATCCTACCTGGAAGAAAATACGATCGGTACTTCTTGGTTGCACTAAAAATAGGGGTGTGTGTCTAGCAGGTAATTCTATAGGGAATCAAGAACCTACTACTACAGCCTGACCATGCGTCTCCTATGGGAATAGGTATTCAGCATCTTGTGTATCAAGAAAATGTAAGAAGGAAGAACATGGGAAATATATCTCAGCTTAAGGAAGATCATATCTGAGTTATGGGACTAGATATAGTTATTGTTTTTCTATTAAAGGTGGGTCTAGCCAAGACCATGCATTTTGACCATTTAAAAGTCTCCAAACTCTTAGGTAATTAATAATATAATGTATGTCAATTTAATTGGTATCAAGGACCTTTAAAAGGGTATTAAAATCATTTATATCAAAGAAATATATCAAAAGTGAGAAACTGGAAGAACTGAAAACACAGTTCCTAGGGCACTGTCACATGAGGATCCACCAGATGAGGTACCTCCAGCGAGAAACCACCATTCGAGTCACCTCTCATGATCCACATCCAGATGAATCTCCATTAGATGAGGCACTTCCAGTGATACCCCACCTATAACACCCCATAATGATAAAGGTTTAAATGTCTAAATGATATGACTCATGTCAAAAAGGTGCACCTTTCTTTTGGAGAGCCTACATGATTATAATTCCACAGTTGAGAGTGATTGGACTAGAGTAGTGATTAGAATGGGAGACCTTCTCAGAAGTTTCCTAGGTTGTGTGAGAGTGAGGAAATAAAATACAAGGAAGAACAAGTGTTAGACTGTTGGGATAGTCATTAGTCAAATGGCCCGTTCAGACATATGGGTGCGCCCTAGGATGGAGACCACATGTCTGTAGAGAAACTGGGGGTATGTGGTGGGCCATGACCCAACACCCATGTTATTGTGGGGTTCCTATGCTACCAGGGGGCTAGTTGTTACATTGGTATTAGAGTACTAACACATCTATAAGTGTGGTGGAATTTTCTGAGTTGAGATTTAAGGTCCACAATATGGATGTTGTGCTCTAAATGAGGGTGAATGTGACACCCTATAATGATATAGGGTTAAATGAATAAATTATATGACTCATGTCAATAAGGTGCACAATTATTTTCAGGAACCTACTTGATCATAACTCGATAGTTAAGAATGATTTTTTGGAGTAATGATCAGGATGTGTGACCTTCAAGGAAGTTTCCCATGGTGTGTGTGAGTGGGGAAAATGAACATTATAAAGAACAAGTTTTGTCTTGTGGGGATAGTCATTAGTCAGATGACATGTTCGGGCTTATGGGTGGTCCCCTGGGTGCGGACCATGTGTCTACAGGGCAACTAGTAGTACCTAGTAGGCCAGGACCTGATGGCCATGTTAAAAAGGGTGCATGTTCTATTAGGGGGCCATTTTTTACACCACCAGATAAGGCATGGCTAGATGAGAAACCTCTAGATATCCACTACCAAACAAGCTACCACTAGGGTGAGACACTCTCGGTGAGCCACCACCGGGGTGAGACACCACTGGTGAGCCATCGCAAGGGTGAGATTTTATTAGGATGATACACCGTGGGGATGAGACACCATTAGAAAACATGGAATACAGGGAATTTTGTAAAGTGTTTAAATGAGTCTCCTTGACTTCCAAGGATGCCTCAAACACCATATTTCTCAAAAATTAATGGACTGGAGAGTTCTGAGACATTACAAAAAATATATATATATTTATATTTATTTAAAATTATTTACAGATACTAATAAATATATATTTTTATAATTAGAATTATAAATAAATATATATTTTTACAGTTAAAAACTAAGAGCCTAATGATTAGGGGATTTTTTATACAATTAATCTGATGGGAAATATGTTTTGTAGACCTATGAATATAGTTAAAAATGGTAAGTATTATAGCAGGTGGAATTTTTCCCTAATGTGTTGGTAAAATATGGTGATAAGGGGGTTGTTTCTCCTCAATTTATTCAAGAGAATTTGTCTTTTGTTGATATTTTTGTTGGAAAAATTATATAACTCTGCTCATTTTTTCTATGATAATACATGTGCTATTATTGTACCATATGATCAACATTTATCACCTTCTCCCTGACATAATTTTTGAGAGATCTATGAGTCCAATGAAGGAGATGATCTTGTATTGGATGTTGGAGAAGATCATGTAGGGCTTCTTGAGGAGCAGTATCTCTCATGAGGTAAGATTACATCTATAAATATCTCAATTCATCAAAAAAATCATATCTTATTTGGGAAGGGAGGATGTTTTGATAAAGATTGAGGATGATCATGGGAATGTGTCCAATTTACAAGTGACTCTAGGTAAGAAACTTTAAGAGGATGTAGTAATCTCTACTTTCTATGGTTTTGAATTCTCACCATTTCATGATTCTAATCAATCTATTTGTGGTACCATGAATGTAAAGGGTAATTTTTTTATCAATTCATGATTAAATTTTTAGTTTTATGTTTGATAAAATTTATCTTGATGGTTTGGAAAATCTAGTGTGTGGAATAGATTGGTCTCTTGTTTAACCATGGGAGGATATTTGGAGTCTTCCAACCTCACTATGCATGATGGTGGCGGTAGTAATGAGGATGGATAACCATCTTCCTCTATAGTTTATGATGTTAGTACAATGCATCATGTGAATGAGGTTGTTCAAGATCATGTTCACGCATTTCCAACTCCATTTCATGATGAACTAAACCCTATTTCCACTCTTGGCAATGATACTAGTGTGCAATCCTTAGATAGACCAATTGTATATGAGGGAAAAGAGAATGATTTTAAGAGATTTGATGATCGAGTTGGACCATGGGTTTCCCAAAAATGGAAGAGGGGACATCACCCTTGGGGCCACAGAAGATGCTGGAGAAAACACTATGTTTGTGTTTTCTTGAAGGAATGGTTTGTTTTTTCGTTTTAGTTGGATTGGTGGCATGTGTGATATGCACTTTTTTTAACCCTTTGATATTTTCTCTATCTTTTTTAATAAAATTTTTTGTCCATGGGTTGTAAAAATGTTTCTTTCACCATTTGAAGTATATATATATATATATATATTAATAATTATATAATTTTTTATTTATAATTATATATATTTAAAAAAATATTTTAAAAAAATATTTTTAAATTAGGTAATTATCAATACTTACTATTTTAGTGTTTATAAAACCACTCTTTATCGGTTCTTTCTTGGAAACACTAAAAAAAGCCTTTTCAATATTTTAAATAGGACCCTGACTGAGTTATTCTCACTCTCACAGTTCAATATCTCATAGAACTAAATCTATTTCTTCACTCTCCCTTGACCGTTATGGATGAATCAATACCTTCAAAATCCAAGTTATGTGATCACTTGTGATTGTCGCTCACCCTCAAACATCTTTTTTTGTTTTTAATTTTTTCTGATGGTTTGAATGACTGTCTCATGAAGTGATCTAACATGTCTTCATGAATCAAAAATACCATATGATGCAATGGTCACATCATGCAAGTTATCATTCTTCTCTAATCTCCATTACAGTGCAGCTAGTATCCCACATCATAGAGTCACTCAAGCATTAAAACCCCCTATATCTATTGATTTCATCAACTCCATGAAGTAGTAATATCCTATGAAACTAACCCAACTCCCATAAAAATCATTTTTCTCCTCTATTATTCCACATTACATCCTAAACAGCTTCACCACAACCTCTCCACAAGAATATAAATATTCTCCTCTAGCTACGGTGTAACCATAATCTAAGGCATAAGGTTCATTGAATCATAAGAATTGGGACTCTAGAGAATAAAAGGCTTCCAATATGTATTGAAAACTCTTTCACCACAAGAGTTTTTTCATATATAATAATTATTAAAAAATACCTAAATAGTGACAAGGGAATGCTAATTATGGATTTCTAAGAAGTTTCTTTCAATGAAAGGAATTTCAAGAAGGTACTTTCCCAGAAATATCCAACTAAAGAAATAAATTTAAGAAGTCACATTCTTTCAGAGAATCTTCTTCAAAATTATCATAAATAATTCACTTTCAAAGAAAGAACTTTCCTCTAATCCGATTATAAAACACACAATTGAAGCATTGAGCATTTATTTCCTCTCTCATCCTCAATCTATAATGTTGAATTTGACTCATGAATTGCCTTTGGCAAATTGAGCTCCATCTTTTGAAAATTGATATCTGCCTATCGCGAATCGATATCTATCTTCTACAAATAAAAATCACTCATTCATGAGGAATGGATCCCATGTGATGGATCATTATACAATATAATAGTGTGTTTTTTATATGTATAGTAAAAAGATCAATTGCATGTAATACAATGTTTTGTGTAGCTTCATAATTATTCTAGCTGTGATATATTGAGTTTCATTTAGACCATAATCTATAAAGATCTGTATATGGTGACTTAGAGTTTAATGTTCATTCTTTTCTCCGTATCAAGAAGACATAGATATGAAAATAACTGAATGATTTTCAATCTATTTTTTCTATTTGTGTACTCATGCAACTTATGAGGAAATTACATGTCATGGATTCTCATGATAAAGAAGATGAATTTTACTAAGAACACCCAATAAAACACCAAACTTATATCGTATGGTTATTTTGATAACTCATTAACAACATTATACCTTTAACATATTGCAAGAAACCATACATGTAGGCCCTAACTTTTTTATATTTATGTGAATTTTATCTTCTAGCATGATATACCTCCTCTAGTATGAATATGATCTCTCCCTATTAAATTTTTTATTTATTTATTTAAAGAAATATAATTTATCAATTACTACTCGTACTTCTTCCTCATTATAATATTTCCCTTATAATTTACATATGAAACAGTATTTTATAATTATTTTTTTATTATTGTTTTATAATGATTATTCCTATAATAATTTATTTATTAGTATAATGATATTATTATTAATATATATATATAATTCATATTATTCATAGTCAATTATCCACCTAATCTCCCTTGCCTCGATCCATTGTTGGTTCACCCTCTCCCTCTTCTTCACTTTCATTTTCACTCATTCATCATTATTTCTCAATCTGATTGCATGGAGCTCTCAGTTATGCATCGAAAAAACCCTACCCACTTATTATATAAGGCGGTGATTGTAAATGACAAGTAGGTAGATTCTTTTTGGTGCATAGATGGTAATTGGTTCCAACTTCCAAGTATCCCTTCTTCTTCCATGGATTAAAATCAAACAATATTTCCATTTTCTTCCATTACCATATAGAATAACCTCAATAATTTCTATATCTCCTTATTTGTTTTTAATTTTTATAGGAATTATGAAATGAGTTTAATTATTATTATTTTTATTTATTTCAATTTTTTATATTTATAACTCTTGATAAAAATTATTTCATGTTACTTTTGACACTTATACTCATACTCATCAAATTAATCATGCGCGATATCTATGTGTTTTGCAATATATGAAAATTTAATTAGATTATTTAAAACATTATAGATGTCACGCATTCCTTTAATCCAATGATTTCTGCCAATATAAAAAATTATGAATACTGATCATTTGACTCTTATTATATTATAACAATTAATTAATATAGATTAAATGATTATTTAAGAATGAACTTTTATGGGTACCAAGATCAAACTTTATATGTATTTATTTATTTTGTTAAATATTAAAATTATTTAATCAAATAGGATGGATATGAATTGAATATGGATGAATTCCAATCATATGACAAAAGAGTTTAAAATTGGGGTGAAATATTTCATCATGTTTGCAAAATATCATGAATATAACCCTTCTCAAATCCTTTTTACAGGTTTACACTGTTTTTATTGAAGAATAATTAGTCTAGCGGATTTGGAATGACACGTTATCTATAACAGTATTGATCGAAGTTATAAATGTTGTACTTAATAGGGGTAAAATTCATGTAACTGGTTCCTAGGATATGAATACATCTTATGGATCATCTGATATGATTACAGGTTTTGAAAATGATGAAGATTGTATTGAGGATGTGATTAAAACTGTGAATGATGATTTAGATTGTATTGAAAAAATGATAATTATTGTTAGAGATGAAATATTTTTTGTCCAAAATTATTTGAGAGGTTAAATAGTTGTGTAAATAAGCCATTGTATGATGTTTGTGCTGAATATATAGCATTCTCATCCATACATAAGCTATATAATTTAAAAGCTGGAAACCGATGGGGTGAAACTTTTCTACTATAGTACTTATACTCTTTAATGATATTCCCCTGGAAGATAATGAGATTCCTTGATGAACATATGGCGCTAAAAAATTCTATGTTCAATGGGTATGGGCTCTTAATGAAAACATGTCTCTCCAAATGACTGTATACTATTCTTCAAGGACCAAAAATCACTAAAAAATGCTCATAGTGAGGTGATTATCGATACAAAAAAAGATGAATCTATCCTACAAAACCTTTATGGAGATTTCCAATGATTCCAAGGTTTATGAACCTATCTAGAAGTGAGGATATTGCCAGACAATTGATGTGGCACATAGATGCAAGAAATAAATAAGGGGAACTTCATCACTCGATAGACTCTCCTCAATGGAAGTGAATTGATCATGTGTATCCTAAATTTGGAAATGAGTTGAGAAACTAGCATCTTGTGAAAATTAAAGAAGGATTGAATCCTTTTGGTTTTCATAGAATCACTCACAGTACAGGGCTAGTTATGTTCGTAAATTATAACTTTCCATTGTGGTTATGACTGAAATGAAAACACATTATGTTATATCTTCTTATAATATGACTAAAACAACCAGTTAATGATATTGATGTTAATTTGGCTCTATTGATCTAAGATTTGAAATTTTTAACATCCTGACTCAGCTCACCTCTAAGACAGTGGCCGGACCGGTGGGTTGCATGACCTCAATCACATATTCCCAAACACCAGAGGTTGCTGACTAGTAGTGAGGGCCTTTTTAATGTGTCTGTGGGGGAGACTATTCCCTCATAGGTAATAGGTAATTCACAACAGAAGAAAACAACAATTAATAATAAATAGAGGAAGAATATAAATGAATAAACTGCAGTAAAAGCAATATGGATAATCCAACTGAATAAGAATCAAGTGTGGAAGCTCAGAAAACAATGTCATGACATGATGTATTTCTAAACTAAATACATGGAAAACAAAACCCAAGAATACAGTCAACTAAAAGAAAATATACAAAGTCTGACAACTACATCATGATCAAGGCTCGTTCTTCTACTCCAGTCTCCATCCTAAGCAGCAAGAAACAATTAACCATCAGAAGCAGCATGCTTCTTTTTGTCAATACGTGCAAACATATAATCTACTCGAGTGTCAACGATGCCCGATCAGGGTGTGAGATAAAATCCAGTAGGCTGGCACCCACGGTGTCTAAACCTTTCCATTTTTTGCAATAATAAAATATAGTTTGCCACTATTTTACAATTGTAGATAATTTATTAAGTGCACTGAAATAATTAACTCGGCCTAGGTTCCAAATGACACATATCTCTAATCACCTGATTTAGCCTATGTCAGATGTCTGAAAGGAGTACCAATAATCAAAATAAACATATCCATATATATGAAGCCAATAATAGTAATTTAAAACAAGGAAGAGGCATACCGCTAAGTTTGTTCTTTAACTTGGGGTCTACGTCATGTGTCAACCAGGTGTGCTTCAAAACACTAGAAAATATCTCAAATCTCAAGGGACTAATAGTGACATTAATATAGACATTCAGTGCATCATTATTAAGGCTCATGTTGAGAGTTGGAGTCTTAGCCCATGCCAAAGGTATCGCTATGGAACATCCTTCAATTATCCAGTACCACTGAACCCATCCAAGGCAATATTTCGAAAGACCAAGTATCGCTTGAGGCATAGATTTACCCAGAGTATGTCCCGATCTCACAAAAAGGGTTTGAGTATCATACAAGGATAGCTTAGACACATTTCCAATGGATCAATCTCGATGGTCCCTTTTGGAACCAGTGTCACTCATAAGTATTAGAAAGCCCAGGGAAGTCTCGGTCTGGCAAAGCCAATGACACCACCCCCCGGCGCGTAGTGGTAACCGTCAGGAATAGAGGTTCTAATCATGGCCCTTAATATAAGACTCACCTTCTTTACCCACCCTGAATATAATTAATGTTTTCACAGTTGTAGATATGACATAATAAGTATATGAAATTGCATCTTGAAAACTAAATAAATACACCTATGCACCACAAGGTACAAATTAAATATTGCAGTATAACAAATATTAACAAGGCCAGATACTACATCAAAAAAAGTAGATAAATGCACTTTTAAATAAATAAATAATTCATCCCAACCAACTACCAAGAATCCAATAATTCACAGTTACTAATTAATTTAAATTATTTATTTAAATTCAACACATCAAAAATAGGTTGTGCAACACAAGCAGTTAATTAAATTAAATTCTCGGGAATTCAAATTTAAATAAATAAAAAATTCAGAAAAAACAACTACCAAATATCCAACAATTCAAGGTTCATAATTATTCTAAAATAATTATTTAAATTAAAAACAACAAAAATAGGTTGCGCAATACATGCAGTTAAATGAATTAAATAATCGGGCTAACAGAATATATACCGACCATGTAGGCACACCCAAAGGGGTGTCCAACCACATTGAAATAAATTAAACAAATTAATTCATGATAAAAAGGGCTGCAACAACTAGGATAAACAAATAAGTTAAAGAATTTGGGGTAATTTTCACAAATCCGAAGGCACCGACTAACGGCACAACGGTGCGTTTTTATAAATCACAACGAAATAGAGAGAAAGAGAGTATATTCCCTACATTATGGTCATAGATGATCCTATTATCCACAGTAGGCTTTGATTTAACCTAAAATGAAAGAAACCAATGATTTTCAAAAAACCCCAAAATAGGGTAAAATCCTTCTGTGGCAAACTACGCAAAGGATTTGGAATGAGATATCACGATTCTTGGTGCATGGAATAAGCCTTATCAATAGATTCACAGTGCACCTGACAGCAAAGAAAATAAATGAAGAACAGGGGTGCGGCGATCTTCTAAAGGGAGGAGAAGGTGGTGTGCACCACATAGGGAGAGGGGGTGCGCCACACACAGGAGAGGGAGGAGAGAAAGAGAGAAGAAAAGAAATAAAACTGAATAGAAAGTAAAGAAAAAGGTAAAAAATAAATATAAAGAATATAAAGAAAAACAATAAAAATAAAATGGTGGAAGAATGAAATAAATAATTAAAATGGGTTTACCTCAATTTAACTATTTTTAATTTTCGCTCCAACCATATCTATTTTATTATTTATTTTTATCCCTCTTTAAATTACATTAATTTCATTTAATACTCTTTAATTATTTTTTAACCTGAACGTTGTGCTATGGCACAACGTAATATTTTACATAAAGCCTCAGAAATAATTTAATTAATTTTAATAGCTATCTCGGACCCGCAATCGAGTGCGCAGGTACGGGCCCTAGGTCACTTTAAATATTTGGACTTAAAACATAACGATCCACACTTTGATTTAAGTTGATACTTTACATTAATTTTTGTGGGTAATTAATAATATTTTATCTAACCCAACAATAATTATTCACCCATATATATATACATGTGTTATGCGTATATATATATACGCATCTGTATATTCATATATATACAACCGTATATGTATATATATAGATATATATATATATTTATTTATTTATTTATTTAATCCCATATAAATATATACATCATATACATATATCTCAAGGTTTTTGTCCTAATATAATAATATTAAAAATAATTAAAATAATCATTATTTAATTCATCCCATCAATGACACCAGTAATATTTTAAAACAATAACCATTAAAAAAAGATAATGCTTAATAAATTAATATTGATTACAGATTTGTATTTAGTTGGAACAATTAATAATATAAAATTTCTTATATTTCCCAGTTATTATTTACACCATGACACAATTTATTAATTTTGGTAATTCATTTCCAATTCTTGACATCAAAAAAAAATTAATAAAAAATTATTATTATAATTTCTAACAACCAAAAAATTTATTTAACCCAATTAAATTATCTTTGGGTGAGATATGACCAAACTTTCACCACTCGCAAAGGTTATACCCTACCTATGATAAACCCCATGTCCTGGAACTATCGATAATGTTGAATTTCTCATTTGACACACCATTTGTGAGAAAATAATTAATTATTATATAAAAAAGGAATAATTAATTAATTAAAAATAAATATGGAATTATAATGTGTGAGGGTACGAAACACATGATTCGAATCAAGATTATACCCTTCCTTGGGTAAACCTGGCGTTATGGACCTAATGGTGGTTTCATATTTCTTATATGATGCACCGTTTGAGAGTTATTTTATTTAAAAAACACAGACATGTATGCATAAAATAAATTCAATATTTTTATTCTATCAACACTGAGGGTCTATGGGTCTTTAAACCACACACTGACTCATTGTCTAACTCTAAAAATATTACAAAGAATATTACAAATTTTGAAAGAAAACCATTACCCTTCATTTAATTTATTTCCATTTTTAATTTAATCTAATTAATTTAATAAAAATTTATTTTAATTACACATCATAGTTTCAACTTTCAAAAAATAAAAAGTTCTGACGCTCGGTTTTAAAACTGACCTGCCCAGTTAATGAAAAAAATCATGTGCTTTTTCATCTAGTTCTAAACATGGGACGTCACAACCTTCCCACCTTAGAACTTCTCGTCCCCAAGAAGCCTTCAGAAACAACATAACCCTCACCCAATCTACAGGGTCATGCAGTATCGTACAAAAGATCATTTTTCATATCTAAATTCCCAATGCACATTCAAACATTGGATAGGCATGAGGCATGTAAGCTATTAAGATCTGATCCAACACTCATTTTCCAACTAAAACACTGAGTCAGTACATATCCAAACACGTTCATCTAGAGACATGAAAATGTCGTCATCTCGTTAAATTCTAGCCAAAGTTACTTCACACCTTAGGTTTTAAATTTAGAAAGAGGAAAATTCTGAGTCACAACACCTTCCTCCATCGGAATTTCATACAAGACACACCCTTAAGCATTCTAGGGTTGCTTCTCTCTTGATTTCTGAAATGGATAAATGTTCAATTACCCATCGCCCATAAATCCCAAGTCGAGCCATCTTTTTATGAAAATACCTAGTTGACACAGACCACATTCATCTCCTCTGACGACATGATAGAAAAAGGTCATTCACTGACCACTTTATTGGACAACAGAAAGAACTAGTCAGGCCACTCTAGCCAACCATTTAAGAAGATGCTCGGCATAGATGGTAGGTGTTTTATAGAATAAATTGTGATTTTTTTTTCAAAGGTATCTCACATTTACCATGAACACATCCAAAAAAGTTCATACCTGGCCTCTAGTGATGTTACTTGATTTAGGCATCACCGATTTCGACACTAGTCTAGGGTAGCCTCTTATTGTCACAATAAGAGTGAAAGGAACTAACACAAGGTAGTCCATACTCCATGTTTACAAGTGAGACATTGGTACAAGGGAAAGATTCCCATATCAATACATTGACCGAACCTAGAGAGGCATCGGTCTGGCGGTCAAGTTAGAAGAAATAGGTGGTGTACCATAGTTCTTCCAAATAATTCCTATATAGAAATATGAGAGTCTCTCAAGACTAACCAAAGCTTGGATAAGAACGACGCATCAACGTGCAACACTGAGAAAAACAACCTAAACAATCCAAACAACTTTTAAAGATTTATCATGGTGTAATACTTATGCTCTCTTAGTGCATCAAGGATGAAGGCAATATATGGTACATGATTTTCACTTAAGGAAGAGTACACTAAGAGGATTTGGAGATTACCAGAAAGAAAACATTTAAAAAATTGGCATGAAATACCAACCAAACTGGATGGTGTGTAAAAACACCTAAGTATCTGGAAGTTATCCCGAACATTGGGATGAACTTGATTCCTTTAACACATAAGTAACTGAACTATAGATATGACCCAAAATGTATTTAACAGCAAAAGACATGATGATTACACTAAAATCAACCGGTTCGTCACAACGTTAAGCACTCAACGGCACCGTGTGTGTGAACGCATACTACCCCAAGTTGATACAAAATAAAGATGACTTTTAACTCAGATGACTACATACCAAGTAATCTATTGCTATAGAGAATAGAGGTTTGAATGACCTATGAATAACCTTACCATTCATAAGGAATTACTAACCTAATTGAAATGAGCATTACCAATGCTAAATCCTGAAACAAAAGTCAAGGAAAAAATTACCACTCATCCAAACAAGGGTGTCATTTTAAGAAAGGGGGTCCGACTTGGGACCACATCATAAAAAAGGTTTTGTTCCAAAGAAACTCAAGGAGAGACTAAAACTATCCTTATACTAGGGTCTTAAACAGAGTACATCGCTATAGGTTCCATATCCAATACCTTTATATTTAATCACATTTAGTCTTTAATCATTAAAAGATTTAATAAAAACATCAAGTATCATTTTTTCAAAACAAAACACAAGGTACTTGATATATAACAATGCCTCAATGGAAAACATGAAAGTTTTATAAAACTACATTTTAAAACATTTTACATTAATTGATATCTCTTCCTTAATTTGGAAATCTATCATAAAAATTCCTTCTAAGCATATAAGGCTACCTACAAGGTTCCCACTAAGCCGACCTTGGTTCATTAGAATGAAACAAAAAAATTAGTTGTTTAATTATTAAGAGTCACAAAACCCATACCGGGTTATCTCGTGAGGAACATGCACTAACTAGCCTACTTGGTCCTAGTTGTTCCTTTGGGTAGTTAACCAATTCATTTGAAATTAGAACATGTTCCAACACATACCATCCTAGATATATGGGTGGCTATCAACCTATGAAGAGACTATACACTTTATAGTTTTTGGAAATTTTCTCCCATTCAAAGGAAACCAATACATTTTAGAAAAGCAACCAATTACATAAAAACAAAAAAGTATGTCACTACAAGAATATAATAGAGAGAGAAATTTTGTAATCATATAATAATAAAATTTTCATCAAAGATACATGCTAATGGGCATAGAATCATGATATAAGGTAAACATGGTATTAAACATGCAGCATGGAAATAGGCTAGTTTTCTATATATATCACCAAAACAATGTTTCTAAAAAGGCATGATAAATAATTACAAGACATGGAATACATTCATGGAACACAATTTGAATCAACAGGAATCCTAAAATTCTACTACATGGCATGGCACTATGCATGGAATGTGAATTCGTATGTGCCTATTATGATGCATGCAATGATTCATCCTTACCTTAACAGGAAAAGGGTAAAATATAATAAATTTAATAAATTCATAAGTAGAATAAATTACACCAATCACTCGAGTTGAAATCATATCAGTTGTAACATCAAAAAACATAAACAACAATCCCAACCCTGGCCACTTGGTCATTTCAGATACATGGGGTAATCAGTCCCAAGAACGGCTATTAACCAAGTGCCGACACATTCCTAGACTCCTATATACCAACCCAAAATAGTAATACAAAAGATAACAATACCACCTCTAATACCAGTTTGTAACATCCTAACCCGGCTCACCTCTAAGATGGTTGTTGGGCCTGTGGGTTACAAGACCTCAAGTGCATCTCCCCAAATTCCAGAGGCTGCCGACTAGCAGCGAGGGCCACTTTAACATGTCTAAGGGAGAGCCTATTCCCTCTTAGGTAATAGGTAATACACAGTGTAAGAAAAAAACAATTAATAATAAATAGTGGAAGCATATAAACGAATAAACTACAGTAGAAGCAATATGGATAATCCAACTGAATAAGAATCAAGTGTGAAAGCTCACAAAACAATGTCATGCCATGATGTCTTTTTAAACTAAATACATGGAAAACAGAAACCCAAGAATACTTTCAACTAAAAAAGACATAAAGTGTGAAAAATGCATCATGATCAAGGGTCATTCCTCTGCCCCAGTCTCCATCCTAAGAAGCAAGAAACAATCATCCATCAGAAGCAGCACGCTTCCCTTTTTCAATACCTTCAAACATATAATCTACTAGTGATCCCAATCAGGGTGTGAGATAAAATCCTAGTAGTCCAGCACCCATGGTGTCTAAACCTTTCCATTTTATGAAATTATAAAATTTATTGTGCCACTATATAACAATTGAAGATAATTTATTAAGTGCAATGAAATAATTAACTCTGCCCGGGTTCCCAACGACACCCATCCTTAATCACCTATTTTGGCCTATGTTTGATGTCTGAAAGGAGTACCTATAAGTAGAATACACATATTCATATATATGAATCCTTGAAGAGTAAGGTAAAACAAGGAAGAGGAAAACCCCCAAGTTTGTTCTTTGACATGGTGTCTAAGTCATGTGTCAACCAGGTGTGCTTCAACACACCAAAAAATATCTTGAATCTCAAGGGACTAACAGTGACATTAATATAGACCTTCAGTGCATCATTATTAAATATCAAGTTGAGATTGGGAGTCTGAGCCCATCCCAAAGGTATCTCTATAGAACATCCTTCAATTGTCCAATACCACTAAGCCCATCCAAGTAAATATTTCGAAGGACCAAGTATCTCTCGAGGGATGGCGTGACCCTGAGTCTTTCCTGATCTTGCAAATAGGGGTCGAGTATCATCTGAGGCTGGATTAGCAGCACTACCAATGGATCCATCTCTATGGGCCCTCTTGGAACCGATGTCACTCATAAGTATTAGAAAGCTCAGGGAAGTCTCGGTCCGGAAAATCCAACGACACCACCCCCCGGTGCGTAGTGGTAACCATCAGGAACAGAGGGTCTAAGAATGGACCTTAATATAGGACCCACCTTCTTTCCCCGCCCAAAATTTAATTAAAGTTTTCACAGTAGCAGATATGACATAATAATAATATTAAATTGCAGCTTGAAAATTAAATAGATTCACCCATTCACCAGAAGGTGCAAATTAAATATTGCAGTATAACAATATTAACAAGGCCAGATACTGCATCAACATAAGCAGATAAATGAACTTTTAAATAAATAAATAATTCAGCACAACCAACTACCAAGAATCCAACAATTCACTGTTTATAATTAATCTAAATTATTTATTTAAATTCAACATAACAAAAATTGGTTGCGCAACACATGTAGTTAATTAAATTAAATTCCAGGGCATGCACATTTAAATAAATAAATAATTCAGCACAAAAAAAAATACCGAAGATCCAACAATTCATGGTTCATAATTAAGTTAAAATAACTATTTAAATTAAACACAACAAAAATAGGTTGTGTAGCACATGCAGTTAAATGAATTAAATACCCAGGCTCATGGAATTTATACCGACCATGACGGAACACCAAATGGGGTGTCCAACCACATTGGAAAAAATTAAATAAATTATTTCATGATCAAAAGGGGTCAAAAAACTAGGTGAAACAAATAAATTAAATAATTTGGGAGAATTTGCACAAACCAAGTAGCCACTGACTAACGGCACAACAGTGAATTTTTATAAATCATAACAAAATAGAGGGAAAAATAGTATACTCCCTACCTTATGGTCGTAGATGATCCTATGATCTGAAATGGGCTTTGATTTAACCTAAAACGGAAGAAAACGAATGATTTTAGAAAAACCCTAAAATAGGGTAAAATCCTTCTATGGCGAAATGTGCAAATGATTTCGAATGAGATCGCACTATTCTTGGTGTGTGTGATAAGCCCTACTAAGAGGTTTAAATCGCACCTGACGATGAAGAAAACAGATGACAAATTGAGGAATAGAGATCTTCCGAAGGGAGGAGAAGGTGGTGCGCACCACATAGGGAGTGGGGGTGCACCATGCATAGGAGAGGGAGGAGTGAAAGTGAGGAGAAAAGAAATAAAAAGTAAAGAAAAGAAAAGAAAAAGGAAAAAATAAATAAAAAGGAGATAAAGAAAAATAATTAAAAAAAAAATGGTGGAAGAATGAAATAAATAATTAAAATGGGATTAGCTCAATTTAATTATTTTTAATTTTATCTCCTACCATATCTATTTTATTATTTATTTTTATCCCTCTTTAAATTCCATCAATTTCCTTTAATCATTTTTCATTATTTTTAACCTGAATATTGTGCTATGGCACAATGTAATATTTTACGTAAAGCTTGAGGAATCATTTAATTAATTTTAATAGCTGTCTGAGACCCGCAACCAGGTGCACAGGCCCGAACCCTAGGTCGCTTTAAAGAGTTGGACTAGAAACTTAATGGTCCACACATTGATTTATGTTGAGACGTTACATGCATTTATGTGGGTAATTAATAATATTTTATCTAACCCAACAATAAATATTCACCCATATATATATACACATGTTATGTGTATATATATATATATACATCTATATATTCATATATATACAACCTCACATGTATATATATAACTATATATATATTTAACCTCATATATATATATACATCATATACATATATCTCCATTTTCTGTCCCAATATAATAATATTAAAAAAAATTAAAATAATCATTATTTAATTCAACCCATCAATGAAACCATTAATATTTTAAAATAATAAACATTAAAAAAAGTTTAAATTTATTAAATTAATATTGACGGTGGATTTGTATTTAGTTGGAACAATTAATAATATAACATTTATTACATTACCCATTTATTATTTACACCGCGACACAATTTATTAATCGTGGTAGTGCATTTCCATTTATTGGCATCAACGCATATACTAATATTAATAAAAAAATATTATTATTATTATTTCTAATGACCTAAAAAATTATTTAACACAATTAAATTATCTTCGGGTGTGATATGACTAAACGTCTGTCGCTCGCAAATATTATACCCTACCTAGGATAGACCCCACATCCCAGAACTATTGATGATGTCAGATTTCTCATTTGATGTACCATTTGTGATAAAATAATTATTTATTATATAAAAATGGAATAATTAATTAATTAAAATAAATATTTATTTATCATGTGCGAGGGTACCAAACACCCAATGTGAATCAAGGTTATACTCTTCCTATGGTAAACCTGGCGTTCTGGACCTAACAGAAGTCTCATATTTCTTATACAACACATCGTTTGAGTGTTGTTTTATTTAGAAAAACACACATGTATGAATAAAATAAATTCAATAATTTTATTATATCAATGTCGAGGGTCTATGGGTCTCTAAACCCCACGCTGAATTAGTGTCTAAATCTAAAAATATTACAAAAAATATTCCAATGTTTTAAAGAAAAATATTACCCTTCATTTAATTTATTTTCATTTTTATTTTAATCTAATTAATTTAATAAAAATTTATTTAAAAGACACATCGTAGTGTCTACTATCATAAAATAAAAATTTCTAATGCTCGGTTTTAAAACTGACCCACATAGTTAAAGAAAAAAGTCATGAGCTTTTTCATCCGGTTCAAAACACGGGACGTTACAAAATTATTGTGGGATTCAGGTGTTATGTTGTATGATTCTTATAGAAATGAAGATATCATATTAAGAACTATGTTTTATTGGATGATAAATGACATAACATCTTATATAAATTCTTTAAGACATAGTATTAATGAAACTCAAGGGTGTCCCATTTATGAACAAGGTACAAAGTTAATTAGGTTGAAATATTCATCAAATAAAATTTTTCTAATACATCAAAGATTTATATCCCAAAGGCATAAGTACTGATCTTGGATGAAAAAATTCAATGGGAGTTCAGAACAATGTACAATAGTTTCTCCACTAATAAGTGATCAACTATTTTGTAAAGTAAAAGATATGGACACTTTTTTTGTAATCCTTTTTTATAAAAACTTTACAAAAACTGGTTACAAAAAGCTATCAGTTTTTTTTTGAATTTTTATTCTAGTTTTTTTTGTTCATCTAGAATTTTATAGATGTCATGCATGTTGAAAAAAATGTATGTGATAGTGTCATTGGAACATTACTAAATGTACTTAAAAAATAATGGACAAAATAAAGGCTAGGTTGGAAAAGATTGACATGAGAATACGGGAAGAGTTAGCACTAGTGAGGAGTGAAAAATAATCTTTATTTGTCTAGCTTCTTACACTCTTTACAGGGAAGAGAGATATTAGTTTTGAAACTTCTTGAATGATGTAAATTTTTCAACTGGGTATTCATAAAATATCAATAATATCATTTTAATGACTAATCTAATGTTAAATGGTATAAAATCACAGTACATTCATGTTTTGTTGTAATATATAATACATATATCTTTATGTTTCATTTTTCCCAACAATTATTTTCATACATTAACCAAGATATTTTTCTTTTTCAAATATTTATACATCAAAGTTATAGACCCAGATAAATTTCCAACTATGCAAAAGTAAATTGTTATTGTATTATGTGAATTGGATATGTTTTTCCTACCAAAATTCTTTGATATAATGTTTAACTTGATATTTCACTTGGTAAAAGAGATTAAAATATGTGTTTCAATGAATTATAGATATATGTACCCCATTGAATGTGAAAACCCTATTATATAAGTTTTTTTATCAAGGTTTTTGAATTTGTTAACAACAAACCATTTTGTATAAGAATGTTTTTGTTATTTTGGAATCAGAATCAGTCCATCATAATGAGTTCTGTAAGAAATTTGAAAGTTTATGAATATTCAAAACCAAAAAAGGGGATAAAAGTTTTTGTATTTAAGAAATTTATTTTCCAAACATAGGTTTCTGAACTTATATTATCAGACTGAGCAGTACCTGATGCATAAGTAGATAGAAATATGAAATTTTTTATCAGATGTAATATTGGATTTGGATCCATATCTATGAAGATTCATTAGACATGGTGATGGTTAAAAAGTCATATGTTTTTGGTTTAAGATTTCATAACTATGATGAAGAGGTTTATTGAAGAAAGTGATTTCAAGAGTTAGATAGTTATTAAACATTCTAAACTTAATCAGATGATTCTTTTCTAACTATCGAATTCTAAAAAATCATGAAAACTATCAAAATAAAATGTTTTTAAGAAATAGAGTAATAATAATGATTATACCAGTTCAAGAAATATGGACATAGATAAAATCCATAAGTATTGAACTATAAAGTTTTTAGAAGTTATAATGTGTAAAGATGATGAATCTTGTAGAATGAAAAAGTTATAAAGTATAATTTTCATTGTAAATAAAATTCCTTCATAATGGGAATTCCATTAGTATGAGAAATCCATGATAATTGGAATTCCATCATTATGATAATCCATAAAATAAACTATGAGAATGAATTATAGTATGTCGTAATGTGAAAAGGTAGAAAGGTAAATCCTAATGAGCTAAGAAATAAAGGAATATCATAATTATTTGAGAAATAATGGCATATCTTAATGAGCTAAAAAAATAAATCCATATCGTAATAAGCTGATAAAGAAAGACAATTTGTAATGAGATAAAAAATAAAGCCAGATCAAAATGATCTAAGAAATAAAGTTATATCGTAATGATCTTTGATGGAATGGTTGACCATAATAAGAATAGAAAGATGAAGCTAGGGAAGCTTCATCATATTGACCTGAGTAAGTTTCATCACAATGAGCTGAGGAGGTTTTGTTATACTAATGAAAAAATAGTAAATTCAAGAAGTCAAATTACGAAGAAGAAAATATGTGAATATTTGAAGTGGTCAAACATGAAATTCAATCCTGCATAAATATTGGATAAATACCAAAAGATTTGGAGAATTCAAAATTGATGTTTAAATGTGAGTAATTTTTATATTTTTTGAAATTTGAGGAAGTGGGGAAAGTTTTCAAGTTTCCTACTTTTACTTTTTAGAGTCACCTATAAATAGAGGCAAACTTCAGTCACATTTTGTAACTTTTCTTTGTGAGTGAAAAAGGTGGAGCACTATATAATTATTTCCAAGTTCATTATTTTTAGATTGAAATCTCTGAAGAAGATCAGACACCTAAAAGTTTTTTTACCAGACTGATGATGATCATTTTGAGAATTTGATAAAAAGTTCGAGTTTTTCATATTGATAATTGTTTCATTGTATTGAATCCATATTATTGAGTCAATCAAATAGTGGAATATTAGAATGGGTGTTTCAGAAGAGTTTGAGAAGTGTAGAATCATTAAGGGAGAATCATATTTAACTCATTGTATTGACAGAATTAGATCCATCCTAATCGGAATAAGAATTTAGACTGAGCATTTGAAGAGTAGTTTGAACAATTTCATTATTCTTTTTTTGGCTTAATTTTTTTGTAATAAAATTCATAAATTTATAGTAGTCAGTATAATATTTCATATTAGGAGATAAAAGGTGTCTAATAGGAGTGGGCATAAGTTTTATTAACTTATTCATAATAGTGAATTTTCATAGACCCATGGGAGTGGCTATGGAATGATGTGGGTTCTCACACTAAGGTCGAACCTTATAAATATTGTGTGCTTTACAGGATTTACGACTTTTTTAGGTATGATTATTTACAAAAATATGATAAGTAAATAAAGCTTAAAAAGTTGTAGAGGATAATTTTTAAAAAGTATTAAAACTTATAAAAGTGAAAAAAATGATTAACCCCCCCCCCCCACACACACACACACACACCCCCTTCTCAGTTGTTATTGGATCCTCTAGAACTTTAAAGTGGTATATGATGATTTTTTAAGGGTATATCAAAAAATTAAGTTGATGAGAATGTTCTATTTCAATGAAATATACTGTTAAGGAAGCTGTTAAATTTAATAGCGACTACCTGTCTGATATATAATGAATTGATCTACCGAAATCTCATCACACCAAGAGTCATGTGGGTGTAGTAATTTTTGGAATAGATTTTGTAAAATTTACTATTATAGTGTGAGAGTAGGACAACCTTTATATTTTTCATAATAGTTTTTAGTTTCCACCATATGTTCAAACCTTCAAAGTAATTCTTAGGAATTTGCATCCATTAAGGGATGAAATCTGGATATCAATTACACATAATCAATAGTTTATAGGACAGTTTCAAGATAATATTTTTCGGAGTCAATCCATAAGACCAAGTATACATGTAATATCTTATAATGGATATGTATTTAATGGTGTTACGTTCTATATAAATGAATATGAATAATTGACTACCATGAAAAATGGTGGAGTTACACTTCTCGTTGAAGTAATGCATCTATTTGGTACTAAGGATAGAAATCCAATTTATGTGAATATGTCATACTTTGGTATCATTAAACAAATATTGGAGTTATATTATACAACATTCAAAGTTGATTTTTTCTATTCATGTGGGTTGATAATAGGAGTGTTCTTAAAATAGATGAATTAGGATTCATGAAAGTGGATTTTATTAAGGAAAGGTACAAATATGGACTATTTATAATGGATTCATAGGAAATATATGTATTTTATGTTCTAGATCCCACAAAATAAAAGTGGTCAATTGTTTTGTTATTAACAAAACCCAATAATGGATCAGATGTCTATTAAATGGAGGATGACCCTTTCATTGGGACATTGCAATCATTTCATAGTAGTCCTAATGTAGACAGGGTCTTTTATGTTAGAGGATACCACAGTGAAGGTACTTGTATACTCAATACAGGGGTCGAATCCATCAAAATTTAAAAACAGATTTTAATAATCAGGTTATATTTTTTGTAATATAAATCATGATTCCTCATATTATTATATTTTCACAACTATATTTATGTAATATAAATTAAATTTTCAACCACTTTTGTAGATGATTACTTCTATATGCACTGATTCTCTCAATCCTGAGAAAAAATATGTTTCTCAATGTGTTGGTTCTCCCAATGCATAGGAACAACAACCTTATGCATAGGTTGATGCTACCAATCTAGAGGAACAATATATTAACAATATTGAAGTCAAGGAAATGGTATATAGTTAACAACCAGTGTCCTATAAAAAATAGAATCATAGAATGATGGTGTTACCAAAAAATATTAAGGAAAGAAACAAAGGAATCAAATTTGAGGTTGTATATAATTCATGTGGCTATCTTAATAACCCCAATAAGTCCATGTTTAGTAGATACATTGGGCTCACCACTCATATTCATGTGATTATTGATGTACATTAATGGAAAAATGTTGTTCATGTTTTTAAGACATTAATTTGGGATGATATTAGGGTAACATTATAATATAATTTATTTATTTTACTAAAAAATAGAATAATGAAATGTTGATTTACTCTTCATTAACCCTTGAATAGTACATTTATAGTAGATAAATCCCAAATTAAATTTGTATTAATGAGCATTGGAAAGGCTTATAGAGTCTTTCACATAATTATTACATATTATCATTATAAATATGCTGCAGGGAAAATATACTCACACCCACCATGGATGTATACCCACCTGATAAACCAACAAGTGTGGTATGCATTTATTAGTCGTTGTGAGGAGACATCATTTTTGGTACATATTGATGTGTATTAAAATGATTGAAAATACGTATATTAATCACATTGATTATGACTTTTTAATTTATGAAACAAAAAATGAGTTCTAAAAATAATCAATAAGTAGAAAAACCAATGTACCCCTATCGTAAATAAAGTATGGGGAACAATTCACTTGAAAAAAATTGTACATATTTTAAATATACCATAATAATTTTATGTGACATAAAAAACATAATTATGTTCCATTTTTTATATTCAGATTGTTAAATCAAAATCCAAATTCACTTTTATCCAACATCATGTGCTATGGAAGGAGGCACGTGTAAATAAATACAGGATACTAATATATGAAAACATTGAAAAAGTGTGAAAAGAATGTGTAAATAAAAAATAAAATAATAAAATAATTATTAAATAATAATGATTACTTATTTTCCTATATTTTTTATCTAACTTAAAAAGAATAATCATTTGTACATGATGAATAACTACTAGTAGATTCCATGAAGTATCCAGAATAGAATGGATCTATCAAATGGGTGGATTTTGTGGTGTCATCCCAAACATATTTTTGAGAAAAAAAAAATGAGCAGGAGGGTGAAGATAAGAAAATGGAAGATTTGCAGGAAAAACTAGATACACTATAAGAAAAACATAATTAAAAATTATAGTTGTTATAAAATGTTATGGGAAGTAATCAAATAGAAGAAACAATACAAGAACAAACACTACATGAAGATCCCCCACCATCATTTAGGTGATTCATTACCCTCAAAGAGAATTATGAGAAGAGGTAATCACTATTTTCATAATAAATTTTATGAAATGTGAATCAGGAAGATAGTGATACCTTTCTTATACTGATATTCTAAAAGGTGAAAATGATTTTGATTTATATCTATCAACACCCACCCATCACCTTGTTCTATGTGGTACTATGAAAAATATCCAAATAGATATTATAGACATTAAAATACTTCCAATAAGTCATGTATGAGTGGGGATTAACATAGCTCATAAACCAACCACCTAGCTACATGTTCCACTTGATGGTGTGGATATTCATGTGGCCAAGAAAACTGTTGGATCTTTCATATCATGGTTATTCGTTCTTCTAAAAATACATGTTGAAAATGAGTTATTCAGTTCCAAGTTATTTTTTATGAAATACCATTAAAAATTATTGAAAAATGATTGAACCGGTGAATTTTATTACATACGGAAAAGGGGAAGGGGTGAAATGGACTATTGAATCAAAATTATCTGAAGGATCAACCAACCAATCAAAAATTTCTTCACAAAGTAACATTATCCCACCCATTCAATATCCACATTTACTAACATTAATGGTTCATATAGATACAATGTAAATTAATTTTGATGCGACCATAATTGATTTTGAAGAACAGAAGTACGAAGGGGAAATTATAGATTATATTGGTCTTGAGAATTTAAATAAAATCAAAAAACATTGATAGATAGGAGTCTCAATTGTAATTTTATACATGAGGTGTTTTTTCATGGTTTTTTTATACAATATCTAGTCTATTATGTTAATTATGACTGGATACAATTCATATGTTTTACAGGATTATATATCAATATTATTCGAAGGGAAAACCCTATGAACCTAAATTTGTAATCATTAGTCCTCACATCACTTCCACACAATAATTATCATTAAAACCAAATCAATATGAAGTAATAGTGGAAAAATCTTCCACAATGTTTTAAATCAAACTTATATATGATATACTCTTATTAATACCCATGATTTAGGGGTAAAAATATACAATTTAATCATATAAAATATATTTTAATTCATTTCATTACATATTCCTTTTTGTTTTTTAGGAAGCATTGGATACTCATTGCAGTCAATGCAGATACTTCACATGTTTATTTTCTATATTCAATGCATAGATACCCAACAAACCAAAAACACATGATGACATTTATCAATTTTTAATACATTAAATGCATCATTTTACAAATAAACTTCATGTTATACATTTTATATTATGTTTTAGTTAAAATTATGATATGACAGAATGGTGTTTAAATATCATCAAAACCATGGCATGAGGACATTCTATGAGCATAAAAACATATTAAATTTTAAAAATGGATAAGTATTAGGGTATATATAATAACATTCCACTATCAAAAAATATATCAAAACAAATTTCTTATTTTTCTCAATGTTTCTGTTGTTCCTGGAAAAAACTGATGGTAATGATTATTGTTATTATGTTTTCAAATTTATAAAAAATATTGTATTCTATAAAAAAACTAGCATCCCTAAAGAGGTATTTTCTATAATAATTACAATTTCATTTAAAAAAATTACTAATACATTATTTATTTATATTTTCTCAATACTACTAGAAATTTTGACATTCCCTGTACTCAAAAGTGTAAATATATTTGTTTATAAATAAATGGGAATAATAAATGGTGTTATATTATATACAAACATTAAGAAGTGGCGACTTACAACAAATTATTTGGGGAATTTTATGATCATTTTATCTACTTCTTTAGTTAATTTATTTATCATTCTTATCTGATACTTATTATGTTAATTTTCATAAGGTTCAAGAAGAAGGGTGGTACACTCAGGATGAACTCATGTACAATGATTTTTCACTCAACAAAGACGATTCACTCATAATGGTTGACTTTTCTTTTTATTCTATAATTCATTCAATATTCAGGGATATCAAACAAAAATATTGTTATAAAACCATGAATATTGAATAAATTGAAGAATAAAAAATACACAGTGTGATGTATAGGAATCAACTGCAACTGAATCTGATACACGATAGGCCTAGTATGATTCAAAGTTTATGTTATTAGTTTAAAATTGACATTTTTGTTCAAAAAACACATTTCATACTCAAAATTGATAAAACGCATTCATATTGTTTTGATTCTTTAGAAAACCTATAAGGTCCTGGAAATTACATGGAAAATTTTTTTCTTAAATTCATTATATTGTTATGAGTTCGCAGTTTCTGACGGCACTTGATTTCGAAGCCTGGTGTGCCCGGAATCAATTTATGAAGTTTTTTCCGGGTACGTTCAGTTAACATACGAGTGGAATTTTATAACTTTTTAACCGGTGATAGGAACTGAAATATGAGGGCACAGTTGAACTCACAGTGCCAGTATTCGCTTAAGAAGACTTTCACTTTGACGATATTGAGTCAATGATAAAAGTTAGTTTTTGGGTTTTCTTAAAAAATATAAAGTGTAACACATTATTTTATTTTTGATCCACCATGTGAGTGCGGGTAGTTGGAACCTCCACTAGGGAGTTGATGGTGGGACCGCCACACCCCAACCTCCCATGAGAGGTTATGGTGGTGGGGCCCACCCGATCATAACCTCCCACGAGAGGTTATGACGTGGGGACCACCCGAGACCCATAACTTCTCTATTAAAGGATAGGGGTGGGGACCACCTGACCCCTATTAATGATGGAGGATAAAACCTCCCACCTTTCCCTCTTTAATGAGGGAGATCCTCTTGCCATCCACCTAATTAAATGTGAAACCTCTCACGAATTTAATTAGGTGGGTACACACATTTAATTCATCAAATTTGAATTATGTTCCAACGTAATAATAGGAAAACCCTCCTATTATTTCCGTTGGCATAATCTTCTTTTTGGTGGAGGCTTTGAAAGGAAAGCTAGGGAGAAAAGCTCCCAACGAAGAACGCAAAGAACGCTGGCGACACTCTTTCTTCTTCAACTCCTTCCCTAGACACCTACTGATCAACCCTCTGCAACATCATCAATGAACCGACCTAGATCAAAATTGAGGATGTGTAGAGGACGCGACGAATGACGGTATCCTCTGTCATTCTTTCGTGACACAGTCAACAAATGTCGATCGACGAGCGTTAAACGACGAATCAAAAGGTAGGGGTTGTTTCCTTTAAAGTACCATGTTCTTCCTTCCTTAAATGAAGAACATTGATGTTTTCCTTTTGCGGGTGGGGTGTTGTGTTCCATTCTTGAGAACTTATTTCTACCACCCTAAACGCGGAGGGTGCGGGCCAAACCAACATGGCTCAACCCCTCCGTTGTTCTTTTTTTGATGACTCCACGATGGCATGGCAATGTAGCGATGACGATGAAGATAGCGAACAAAGTACAAGCTACACACAGCCTCCGCGAATTGAGCCGCCCCCGCGAACACCCCGACTGAACCCAGTTCCCTACCGGCGCCCCTGTGGCCCCCTACCGCAGTCTGCTCGGCGCGCTGCTCGCGCCCTACCATGCTGCCCTGGTGCGCTGCCCGGCACCCCGGCACCCTGCCCGGTGCACCCACGACCCTCCTGGAGTCCCACCGACCTTCCCGCGCCCCACGCGGCCTGCCCGCTGGTCTCCCAGCCACCAACCTCTCGAGTCGTGCCCTTTGCGGTGATGGTCGAACTGGCCCCGGCTTTCGGGCCGATGCCCCCTGTGTGGCGGCATCCAGCCGAACTTCCCTCGCAGTCCGCTAGGTCGAGCCCAGCGGACCAGGTAAAAACATAGTGGGATGACTCTCCCAACGGGATGAGTTATACCCAAAAAGTCTTTCTGGGTTGAACCAGACCGAGTCGGCCTAGACTGGGTTGGTCCGAGTCTGTCCGACCGGGTCAGACCGGACCCGATCCCATTACCGACCCTTTGCTTACTTTGTCCATATCTTTGGCATCGTATGCCCATTTGAAAAACCATCAGCGGCGCTGGTAATCTCATTGAGAAATGTCCCTTTATAAATACCCCCATGGGAGTTCGGGGTATAGTTGAGATACAGTCGGGTTGGTTAGTACACGAAACCAACTGGGCCCCCAGGACTAAAAGGCTAATAACTCACAGACCAGGCGTCTGATTGACATGTCGTCTGTTGCGTTGAGACCCCTATAAAGTGGCAGTCTTTCTGATACTTCTATGTGAGTTTTCATGACACTCGGAGTATCGGATTGAGGCATGTGGAGTGGACCCTCCCGGGGACAAGCGAGCAGATTGCAGAGGCCTAGTAGCTAGATGAGACTTGACGACTGCTGATCGATCGACCCGAAGTGATTTAGATGGAACAATGGGGAGATATTGGTTGTAGAAACAGACCCACGATGGAGGAGTTCTTGGTTTTAGCGGCATACCCATGGTGGGAAGTGCTTGGTTGTAGTAGTAGGCCCACAGTACTTGACAGGTGGAGTACTTCAGCAGTCCACAGTTAGTGGGAAACACTTGTTTGTAGCGGCAGGCCCACTATACTCAATGGAGGAGGAGTTCTCCAGTAGCTTTGGTTTTGACATCATGAAAAAAAATCTTGGTTTGAGTTGAGTCAATGAACTTTGTGTTTTCCTCATGATTGAGATGGGTTACTTGATAACTTAGGTATGTGTATGGGCATATACCCATGTAATGGTTATCTTTTGAAATTATGCTTTGTGGTTTATCCTTGTTGGATTTTGTGAGACCATGAGGTTCTTGGGGTCCCTACTGAGTATCATTATACTCAAACCTTCACGGGCTATGCTCACACCTCGTTGTGTTGGATGCAGACGACGGACAACGCTGACGGAGGCCAACAGTGCCAGGACTAGACGGTACCCGGAGGAGGACCTTACGACGTATCAGTGCGTGGTGGATTCTGATGGATGAGGATTGCTTAGGAGGACATCTCTACTTACCCTTCAGGTAGGAACCCCGGAGGACGATCTAGGAGCTTCTTTCACCTTTCAGTTTTTTTTCCATTTTAGTTGTACTTGCCTTCAGTTGTATTTGTACTTTACAGTTGGGCTTGTATTCTATCCCCCCTTTACATTCAGTACACTTGTTATATAGCTTTTACTTAGTGTTTTCTTCTGCTTGTACTCTGGTCATGTGTGTGTGTTTACGATTTATAAAGGAAATACCTTCCTAGTTTTAGGGAATTGCGCCTTTGGTTCTAGTCATCATCCCCTGGAATATGGAAGGTGGGCTTGGGGTAGTCACGATGTGGCCCCCGGGGGACGGGTCATCAAAAATTGGTATCAAAGGATGTCAGTTCTGCCACTGAACTTAGGACTCTGATATTTCTTTTCTATGAAGCAATAGTGTTAAGGGTACTAAGTGTGGTTATTTAGTTCAAGTAGTCCAGTGTTGGTGTGGGTGGCCAATGTATCCATACACTAGGACCCTGACTTCTGATTTCCAACTCAGTTCATGAAGACACTGATTGCGTGTGTATTTTCAAAAGTTTTTATTTAAGTCAGCTCAACCAGGTCAGGTCACCAGGTATAGTCTTTTAACAGTGCTGCATCTGTTTCTTTTAGGATGCCTACCCAGGGATGACTAGCGAGAGCCCCGAGAGTAGTAAGCACTGACAGCCCACTGATCAACGAGGCCTCAGTACAGGGCCCTCTTCCAGTTGAGGCACCAGAAGAGGCACCAATGGTACCACTTACCGTTGGGACACCGATTCCACCATCCCCAGCAGCAGACGATGCATGCTACTTGGGCACATTTCATGAGTTCCAGCGCCAGAGGCCACCTAGGTTCAGGGGAGAGACGGACCCACAGGTGGCTGAGGATTGGCTGGAGGCTATGGTGAGAGTCTTCAGGTTAGTCTGAACACCAGCAGACTTCATGGTGATCCTTACAGCCAGCCTCTTTTAGGAAGCAGTAGGCAGATGGTGGAGCCTGATGCTCCAAGTTCACGATGTGGCGACACTTCTTTGGGCAGACTTCGAGAGCCTGTTCCAGGTGGAGTTTGTACCAGACACCCTTTGTGCAGTGTAGATACAGGAGTTACTGCATCTATAACTGGGTAGCATGATGGTGTCACAGTACTCAGCGAGGTTCACTTACCTCTCACACTACTCCACTGATATGGTATGGGACCCGTTATTTAGGGCTCGGACCTTTGATCAGGGACTCAGGCGAGAGATATGAGCTTCAGTTATCTCTCACAGCATTCCGACGCAGACGGGGGTGTTGGAGCGTGCCCTCCAAGTGGAGAGTTTCCTTGCTGACCATTCACCAGCAGCGAGACCCACTACTAGTCGACATGAAACGGAGTCTTATGCAGGTGGAAGTAGACAAATGATGCAGAGGTCCAAGAGGACCAGACCTACAGGTGGTCAACCGCATGACTCTGGATCAGATGTGCGAGGCACCTGGGGTGAAGATAGACCTACCTGGAGAGGGCAGTGTTACTCATGCGGCGGATAGGGTCACATGGCATGTGACTGTCCGACCCACTGTCCAGACAATCAACAGTCAGTTCAGGGATATCCCTGGAAGAGTCAGAGGTTCGATCTAGGCGGTCCTCAGGGCAAAGGCGGATGAGGCAGTGGAGATGGCTATGCAGCTGGCGGTGGACGACGTTATGAGGTGTTGCCACCACCACCACCGGAAGTGGGTGGACAGGGCAGAGCACAGCATCAGGCAGCTTAGGCCTACAATCATGGCGCTCTAGAGATGATTTTAGGTACGATCTATGTCTAATCCACCCTATTTTTAGTTCTTATAGACACAGGTGCCGGTCACCCTTTCATAGCCACTGCCCTCGTTCGGATCTTGGAGATTCCGACGGAGTCGTTGGCTCGATCCTTACATCTAGAGACTCCTATGGGAGTAGACTTGAAAATTATGCACTGGTACCGACAGTGTGAGCTTACTCTAGGTGGTGATATCTTAGGCAGGGATCTCCTCATAGCGGCAATGAGGCCTTACGACGTCATCTTGGGTATGGACTGGTTATCTACAGTCTATGCTCAAATTGACTGTATTAGGGGAAAAGTACAGTGTGTCTGCATGTATGTGACTAGGTTCACCTTCACTGGCGAGAAGGGAACCTTTGCAGCATAGGAAGGACTTACTCAGAGGAGGGTACAGCTGATCACTCACCATTTGGCTTGCCTTACCCTCGGGGTAGTAGATTTAGAGTGTCCGACATATCCTGTAGTGGTGGACCAGTACACAAATATTTTCCCAGACGATGTCCCAGGACTACCTCCTCGTAGAGAGGTGGATTTCTATAGTGACATGTACCCCAGGACGGAACCGATATCTACCCCAGCATATCAGATGGCTCTTGCTGAGCTTCATTAGCTGTAGGTACAACTGGAGGACTTTCAGGAGAAGGGATTCATCCGACCCAGTGTTTCTCCCTGGGTAGCCCCGATTTTGTTTTCCAAGAAGGTAGATGGGAGCTTGAAGCTCTATGTCGACTACCGTCGCCTAAACCGGGTGACCGTGAAGAAAAATTACCCACTCCCGAGGATTGACGACCTCTTTGACTAGTTGAAAGGAGCATGGTGGTTCTCAAATATAGACCTCAGATCAGGCTATCACCATCTCAGAGTTCTAGACGAGGATGTGCAGAAGATATCCTTCAAGAGTCGTTATGGAAACTATAAGTTATTGGTTATCCCCTTTGCTATAACCAACACTCTATCAGTGTTCATGAGTCTCATGAATAGGATCTTCCAGCCATACCTCGATCACTTTGTCGTAGTCTTCATCGATGACATACTGGTCTACTCGACTACTAAGGAGGAGCATGCCTACCATTTGCAGGTAGTGCTGGACACACACCGAGAGCACCAACTTTATAGAAAGCCCTCAAAGTTCCAGTTTTGGACTCAAGAGGTTCACTTCTTGGGACACATCATCTCAGAGTCTTGATTTGCAGTGGATCTAGCAACGATCGAGGTGGTACTTTCTTGGGAGCCACCCAGAAGTGTGACGGAGGTACGGAGTTTCTTGGGTTTGGCTAGCTACTATCGAAGGTTTGTTCCAGACTTCTCTAGAGTTGCAGCACCACTATCAGCCTTAACGAAGAAGGGGACACCCTTAGTGTGGTTGTCGAGAAGCCAACAGAGCTTTCAGAATCTTAAGCAGAAGCTGACTAGTGCCCCCATCTTGAGACTTCCATAGGAAGACGTTGGGTACATAGTCTACTGCAATGCATCAGGGGCCAAAATCGGGTGTGTCCTTATGCAGGAGCGAGATGTGATTGCGTATGGTTCTTGGCAGTGGAGATAGAATGATCAAAACTATGCTACCCATGATCTGGAGTTAGCAGCAGTGGTCTTTGCCATGAATATGTGGTGGTACTATCTTATGGGTGAACATTTTACCGTGTACTCTGATCAAAGGAGTATCAGGTATATCTTCTCTCAGAAGGTCCTAAACCTGAGACATCGTTGATGGCTTGAGTTACTCCAGGAATATGACTTCGAGAAAGTCTATACACCTAGGAAGGGGAACATAGTAGCAGATTTGCTCAGCAGGAGATCTGGCATTCAGCTGTTAGGTGAGGCGGCGGAGCATCTGGTCGCGTTACAGATATACTTTGTGGATAGGGATGGAGAAACCTATCTACAGTCTCTTATAGTAACTCCCCCACTTCTTCTGCGAGTCAGGGAGGCGCAGCTTGGGGATGCTGACTGCGAGACGCGACGTGCTCCGATATCCATAGAACATGCACCTGATGGATTTTCTGAAGGTGCAGAGCATGTCATCCTCTTCAGAGAACGTACCATGGTACCAGTATCACTTCAGGAGGAATTTTTGAGTGAGTTCCACACTTCCCCTCTAGTGGTACATCCAGGAGTGGCAAAGATGTACCAGGACCTTCGATGTCAGCACTGGTGGCCAGGTATGAAGAAGGCAGTAGCGGAGTTTGTCTCTTGGTGCCTCACTTGTCAGCAATTGAAGGTAGAGCACTAGGTACCAGTAGGCTTGGTATAGCCCTTAGAGGTCCCAGAGTGGAAGTGGTATGGGATATCCATGGACTTTGTGACGGGTCTCCCACGTACATCCAGGAGTCACGATTCGATATGGGTGATCGTTGACCGACTCACCAAGTCGGCCCACTTCCTTCCGATCAGAGAGTATGGCTTAATAGAGAGTTTGGGTTGCCTCTATGTGCAAGATATTGTGCATTTTCATGGAGTAACTTCTTCAATTTTCTCTAACCCTGATGCGCGGGTTACTTACCAGCTATGGAAGGGGTTGCAGGATGCTTTCGGGACACGGCTACGTCTGAGCACCGCCTTCCATCCTGAGACAGATGGTCAGACCGAGCAGACCGTCCAGACCCTCGAGGACATGCTTTGTGCTTGTTTCCTCGACATTGGTCATAGTTGGGAGGACCAATTACCATTGGTGGATTTTCCCTACGACAACAGTTATCACTCCACCATCGGCATGGAACCTTTTGAGGCCTTGTATAGTCAGCCTTGTAGATCACCACTGTGATGGACAGACCCAGGGTAGTCTGCACTAGTGGGACTAGAGATGGTATGGGATACCATGGAGAAGGTGTAGATCATCTAGGAGAGGATTAATACTGCACAGAGCAGGCATAAGTCATATGTCGATAGGAGATGGAGACCTCTGGAGTTTGAGGATGGAGACCATGTCTTCCTACGGGTCTCACCTCGACGAGGTCTATGGATATTTGGACGAGGAAGCAAGCTATCTCCAAGATTCATTGGACCTTTGCAGGTCCTTAACAGAGTAGGTGAGGTGTCTTATTGCTTGTATCTTTCACCTCAGCTACATTGGCTGCACGACGTCTTTCATGTATCTCTGTTGGGGAGATATGTGCACGACTCATCCCACATCATTGACCATAGGGAGCTGGTCATCGATAACGAGGCAACTTTAACGGAGGTTCCAGTGGAGATTGAGGATCGACAGGAGCGGTTCCTATATGTATGGTCGATACCTCTAGTGTGCGTTCCTTGGTAGCACGGGAACCTCCAGGAGAGCACATGGGAGTGGGAGGATTAGATGCATGCTCAGTACCCCCATTTGTTCCCTTAGTGTGAGTTGTAGCGTACGGGGACGTAAATCCCTGAGGTGGGGAGAATGTAAAGACCCATAAAATTCGTGGAAATTTTTTTTCTAAAATTCATGGGATTTTTATGAGTCCACAGTTTCTGACGGTGCTTGATTCCGAATCCTAGTGTGCCCGGAATCAATTTATGAAGTTTTGTTCGGGTACGTTCAGTTAACGTACGAGCGGGATTTTATAACCTTTGAACCAGTGCTTAGAACTGAAATCTGAGGGCACATTTGAACTTGCAGCACCAGTATTAGCTTAATAAGACGTTCACTTAGACGGCAGTGAGTCGAGGATAAAAGTCGGTTTTTGGGTTTTCTTATAAAAATAATAAAATAAAGTGTAACACTTTATTTTATTTTTGAGCCACCATGTGAGTGCGGGTAGTTGGAACCTCCACTTGGGAGTTAATGGTGGGACCACCACACTCCAACCTCCCATGAGAGGTTATGGTGGTGGTGCCCACTAGAGCATAACCTCCCGCGAGAGGTTACGACATGGGGACCACCCGAGACCCATAACTTCTCTATTAAATGATAGTGGTGGGGACCACCTGACCCCTATTGATGATGGAGGATAAAACCACCCACATCTCCCTATTTAATGAGGGGGAGCCTCTAGCCATCCACCTAATTAAATGTGACACCTCTCATGAATTAAATTAGGTGGGGTCCACTCATTTAATTCATCAAATTTGAATTACAAGCCAACGTAATTATAGACACACCATCCTATTATTTTCATTGGCATAATCTTCTTTTTGGTGGAGGCTATGAAAGGAATGCTAGGGAGAAAAGATCCCAACGAAGAACGTGAAGAACATGAAGAACGTGAAGAACGTCGGTGATTCTCTTTCTTCATTGACTCCTTCCCCGACCACCTACCGATCAACCCTCCGCAACGTCGTCAATGAACCGAAGTAGCTCGGAATTGAGGACGTGCGGCAGACGCGACGAATGATGATCTCCCCTATCATCCTTTGCGACATCGTCAACAAATGTCGATCGATGAGCATCAAGTGACGAATCAAAAGGTAGGGGTTGTTTCCTTTAAATTACCATGTTCTTCCTTCCTTAAATGAAGAACGTTGATGTTTACCTTTTGCGGGTGGGGTATTGTGTTCCGTTCTTGAAAACTTATTTCTACCACCCTAAATGCGGAGGGTGTGGGCCAAACCAACATGGCCCGACCCCTCCATTGTTCTTTTTGTGATGACTCCATGATGGAATGGAAATGGAGCGACGACGACGAAGACAGCAAACAAAGGTTGCGGTACACACGGCCTCCACGAATCATGCCACCCCCCATGCGTGCCTCGACCAAACTTGGTTCCCCCGTGGCCCCCTTTTGTGGTCTTCCTGGCACCCCGGCACGCTGCCCACGCCCTAGCGCGCTGCCACGGTGCACTGCTCGGCACCCCGGCACACTGCCCGGTGCACCCATGGCCTTCCTGGAGTCCCGTCGGCCTGCCTGCTAGTCTCTCGGTCGCCGACCTCTCGTGTCGCACCCTTTGTGGTGCTGGTCGAACTGGCCCCAGCTTTCGGGTCGATGCCGCCTGTGTGGCGGCATCCGGTCGAACTACCCTCACAGTCCGCTGGGTCGGGCCCAGCAGACTGGGTCGAAACCTAGCGGGCTGACCCACCCAATGGGCTGAGTCAGACCTAGAAAGTCTGTCTAGGTTGAACCAGACTGGGTCGGCCCAGACTGGGTTGGGTTGAGTTGGTCTGACTAGGTCGGACCAGACCCGGTCCCATTACCGACACTTTTCTTACTTTGGACATATCTTTGGCATCGGATGTCCTTTTGACGAACTGTTAGCGGCGATGGTAATCTCATTGAGAAACAGTCCCTTTAAAAATACCCCAATTGGAGTTTTGGGTATAGTTGATATATGGTTGGTTTGGTTCGTACACAAAACCAACCGGTCCCCCGGGACTAAAAGGCTAATAACTCACAGACCGGACGTCTCATTGATGTGTAGTCTATTGCGTTGAGACCCCTATGATGTGGAAGTCCTTGTGATACTTCTACATGAGTTTTCATGAAACTTGGAGTATTTTCTTGTGGCACGTGGAGCAGACCCTCCCGGTGATGAGCGAGCAGATTGTAGAGACCTAGTAGCTGGCTGAGACTTGATGACTGCTAATTGATCGACTCGGAGTGATTCGGATAGCCCAGTGGGGAGCGCTTGGTTGTAGCAGTAGACCCATAGCGAAGGAGTGCTTGGTCGTAGCGGTAGACTCGCGGTACTCGACAGAAGGAGTACCTCTGTAAGCTATGAGGGGGAGCACTTGGTTCTAGCGGCATACCCATGGTGAGAAGCACTTGGTTGTAGCAGCAGGCCTACAGTACTTGACAGGTGGAGTGCTTCAGCAGTCTAAGGTTAGTGGGAAGCACTTGGTTGTAGCGGCAGGCCCACTATACTCGACAGAGGAGGAGTTCTCCAGCAACTGCGGTTTCGACATCAAGAATAAAAATCCTAGTTTGAGATGAGTCAATGACCTTTTTGTTTTCCTCATGATTGAGATGGGTTATATGATAACTTAGGTATACGTATGGGCATATACCCAAGTAATGGTTATCTGGTGAAATTATGATTTTTGGTGTATCCTTGTTGGATTTTGTGAGACCTTGAGGGTCCCGGTGTCCCTACAGAGTATCATTATACTCACCCCTACACGGGCTATGCCCGCACCTTGTTGTGTTGGATGCAGACGAAGGACAGCGCTGACGGAGGCTGAGAGCACCAGGACTAGACGGTACCTAGAAGAGGACCTTACGACATATCGGTACATAGTGGAGTCTGACGAATGAGGAGTGCTGAGGAGGCCATTTGTACCTACCCTTCAGGTAAGAACCCCGGAGGACGATCCAGGAGCTGCTTCCACCTTTCAGTTGTTGTCCCTTTTTAGTTGTACTTTCTTTTGGTTGTATTTTTACTTTACATTTGGTCTTGTATTCTGGCCCCCTTTACTTTCAGTACACTTGTTATATATCTTTTACTTAGTGTTTTCTTCTGCTTGTACTCTAGTCATGTGTGTGTTTACGATTTATAAATTAAATTCCTTCCCAGTTTTAGGGAATTACGACTTTGGTGCTAGTCTCCAGCCTTTGGCCTATGGAAGTCGGGCTTGGGGTAGTCACGATGCGGGCCCCAGGGGATGGGTCATGAAAAAAAACAATTAATAAGTCATTTGTGACATGTAGAAATTAGTTACACTTCAATCCAATAAATATTGTTCCCAGTAGGAAAAAACTAGTAACATGTTTGAAGCTACTTGGGCTCATGTAGGAATCAACCACACCTTAATTAGCTACACAACAATCTGATACACAGTGTGCTTGGTATGACTTGAAGTGTATATTTTTAGTTTCTAATTTACATTTTAGTTCAAAAAAATATCACACACTCAAAACTAGGAAAATAAATTCATATTATTAGTATACATTAGTAAAATGATCCATAAATAATTTGTGACATCTAAGAATCAACCACACCTCAATCTGATACATGGTGTGTTCAGTTTAAAATTGACATTTTATGTCAAAACACACATCACATTCCGAAAATCAATAAAACAGATTCAGATTATTTTGATAATATAGGACAACAATACATAAGTCATCTGTGACATGTATGAATCATCTTAACCTAAATTTGATACATGTTGTGCCTGGTATGACTCAAAGTGTTTATTATAAGTTTAAAATTGAAAATTTAGTTTAAAACGGGTGTCACTCACCAAAAACTCAAAAAATGTGCTCGTATCATCTTGATACTTTAGGAAAATAATTCATAAGTCATTTTTTATATATAGTAATCACTCTCACATCAAACAGGCACATGATGTGATTGGTATTTTTTTCATTTTAAATTAATATTTTAGTAAAAAACATATAGAATACTCAAAACCAATAAAATTCATTTTTATTGTCCTGATACTTTAGGAAAATGACCCATAAGTCATTTATGATTAGTAGGAATAATATTCCCATAAATTTAAAGCACAGTGTATCTGATATGACTCAAAGTGCATGTTTTTAGTTTAAAATTCTTATTTTAGATCAAAACATAGGTCACATACGCAAAACCAAGAAAACGCATTAATATTTCTTTGATACGTTTGGAAAAGGATCTATAAGTTATTTTCCCATGTAAGAATCAGTTTCACCTCAATCCAATACACGGAGCTCCCAGTATGACACAAAGTGTCTATAATCAGTTTAAAATTGACAATTTAGTTCAAAACACTTGTCACTCACTGAAAACTGAGAAATCATGATGGTATAATCTTGATCCATTAGGGAAACCAATCATAAGTCGTTTTTAATGTGTAGGATTCTATCTCTGGTTAAACCAATGCATGATGTGATTGGTATGATTCAAAGTACATGTTTTCAGTTTAAATTGACATTTTAGTAAAAAATAAATGTGACACACTCCAAACCAAGAAAACACATTAGTATTGTCTTGATACTTTAGTAAAATTATCCAAAAGACATTTTTTATGTATGGGAATCTACTACATACCAATCCAACACACGATGAGACAAGTAAGACTCCAAGTGTATCATTTTATTTAAAATTTACATTTTAGTTCAAAACACACATCACAAACTCAAAACTAATAAAATTAATTCAGATTATTTTGATAATTATGGAAAATTATCCATAATTCATTTTTTATTTTTATGAATTAGATGCATCTCAATATGATACACAGTGTAACTGGTATGACTCAAAGTGTCCATTATGAGTTTAAATAGGAAATTCAATTCAAAACATGTGAAACTCATTGAAGCCCAAGAAAACATGTTCAGATTATCTTGATAATTTAAGAAAATTATTTATAAGTCATTTTTGACCTATAAGAATTAGTCTCACATCAAACCGACACAATATGTGACTAGTATGACTCAAATTTCATTTTTTCAGTTCAAATTGACATTTTAGTAAAAAAAACACACATGACATACTTAAAAATAAAAAACGTGTTAGGGGATTATCATGATACTTTAAGAAAAAGATCATTATGTCCTTTATAATGTGCAGGAATCATTGGCATGTCAGTATGACACACGATGTGAAAGGTTTGACTCTAAGTGTGTCTTTTTATTTAAAACCGACATTTTAGTTCAAAACAAACACCATACACTCAAAATCGATAAAACAGATCCATATTTTTTTGATACATTATTAAAATGGTCTATAAGTCATTCTTGACATGCAGTAATCATATTCACCTCAATCCAATAAATGGTGGGCCTGGAATGACTCAAAGTGTCCATTATTAGTTTAAAATTGACAATTTAGTTCAAAATGTGTGTCTCTCACTTAAAACAAAGAAAACATTCTCGGGTTGAATTTATACTTCAGGAAAACAATTCATAAATCATTTTTGATGTGTATGGGTCGTTATAATGTCAAGCTGACACTCGATGTGGTCGGTATGACTTGAAGTGTGTGTTTTTAATTTATATTTACATTTTAGTAAAAAAATACATGTTACATACCCAAAACTGAGCAAACACATTTGTATTATCATGATACTATAGGAAAATGATCCTTATGTAATTTTAGGCTTATAGGAATCATCCAAAAATCAATATGATGCATGGTGTGACTAGTATGACTCCAAGTGTTTTCATTTATTTAAAATTGACATATTATTAATGTATTGTTTCATATTTAAGTTTTATTTATTTCTTTATATTATTACTAACATAATAATTTTATTCTTACATATGTGGATTCTTTTTCTCAAGTTGGGGTGGTCCTCTTAGCAACAGATACCATGATTGGGATATTTTAAGAGGGGGACGGGTACCAAATACAATGAAACCATTAATGTTTTTGAATTTTTGGGATAGTAATTTCTATTGTAATTATAAAAAAATGTTTTTAATGTGTATAATATAGTGTTATTTTATTGTATTTGTGATGTAATTTTAATTTCAATTAAATTATAAATTTTCTATATTGGTGTATTTGTTGTTGTAGTGTTCTATAATTTTAATCGCGTATTATAGCAGGTCATCCTTTATTAGTGCTAAATGTAGAACTAATAAAGTGAAATATTTTTCAATGCTAAACTATCACTGATATCAATGATTTTTTAGCACTGTTAAATGACTCCCTTTATCAGTTTTTTTATGCGCTGATAGAAGTGGCCCACTTTTAACAGTAGTTAGATCAATTGTCATTTTTTAGCACTGATAAAGGTTTTATCTATCAATTAATCCACTTCAATAGTAGTATCTTTTTTTAACAAATATGTACATATAAATTCAATATTATTAGATAATTTTAAAAAAAATAGAATCCATATAATATATATTATATGGTCTAAAAATAATTATTTTTTTATAAATGTTATTGAAATGTTTTTAAATCAAAAAAAATTATGTTTATAGATAAAAAATATTTATTTATTTAAACACATAAATATGAAGTCATAACTATTGGAGTTCATCCCATGTGGAATAAAAAGAAGATGATTGTTTTTTAATTTGAAAATGGACTTCCATTCTTATCTCCTCATGTGATATTTGGAGATTTTTTTATATCAACTTTTAAAAGAGACTCATGGATTTCAACGGGTACGAGTTTTAAAATGGTGATCAATTTTTTATCCTTTTTTGGATTTTAAAACCCATCGCATGAGAGTTTATTTGGGGTGACTATTATGATTTAAATGGGAGAGTAGTAGGATTCCAATATCAGAGGGGTGTGCAATGACCCATTAGAGGAAAATGTGTGCACAAACATGGGTGTGGCCAGTAGCATACAGTGGGAAATAGTGAGCATCGGAAATCACAGGTTGTACAACGGCTTATTTGAGGGTCTTTAATGGTACCACATGTTATTTTTTTATCTCTGAAGAGTGATGTATTATTATGAGATGATTAGGATAGAGTTAAAAGATGTATATTAGGGTGTGTATTTTCACATGGGTTTTCTATGCTGTATTTTCAAATCAATTTTTTGGATTCTACTTTAATTTTACATCCTCTTTGATTATTAGTTTTTTCATAGAGTTTCCCTGTGTTTTTTTAATACTCCACAGTAGAGGGTTTTTCCATGTTAAATTTATGTGTCCCCATTTATTTTATTTTTTTTTATTTATTCACTTAATTTTCATTCTTGATTCTCAAAATTTATTTTTTGCAGCTGATTTTTTTCAGGAGATCATATACATCCTCCCCAATAATTTATATCTTAGGGAGGTTATCTATGTTTTCTTACTGAATGAAAATGGGTGATTCAAGCCTTTGGATTTCTGTCTGCATCGAACTATTAATCAGGAAAAATTATTTTTCTCTATAGAAGTATTGAGTAAAAAACATTTTTTTTCATGATAAGTCAATGAAGGTGCTGAATAAAAATAAGAGAATCCAAATATGGTGAGAAATGGTGATTAATGAGATTTGAGAGAGTTGGAAACATGCATGATTTAGATATATTTGGATAGTAATACACAGTGGTAAGAGATGAATTTGACGGATTGAGAAGAGATATAGGCAAATCATGAAAGTGAGTATAAATTTAAATCACTCAAAAGTCATTTATATCTAAAAAATGATTGTATCTTTTATTAATTCTAAAGAATGAAGATTCAGGTGACCATCAGGATGAGTTCACCAAACTTCTGTTGGAACTATCTCTGGTGGTGGTTAATATCGATGATAAAGGTCACATGGTTCCTATTTAAATGGAAAAAGAATACAATTTTTGACTTCTCTTGGGTTCATTAATTGATTAATATGATAATCTCATTAGGAGATTGTTGTTCGGGAAAGACACAGTGATGTTGGATGATGTGGTTTCATTGTTATATATGAATGGGACTCAAAGAAATTCCAATGATTATGAATCTTTAGGTAATATTAGTATTCTGGTTATGGAGAATGAGCACAATAATCATAGAGGTCGGTTAAAGATAAGAATAAAGGTCAAGTGCTTCTTTTGAGATGAGGAGGTTTATCTAGAGAGAAACTAATATGCATTGAAAAATAACAAGGAATAAAAGAAGATGCATGAAATCAATTCTAAGGATACTAGTGTAAGTATTTTCCATAGAGAGGGTGATTTAATTTCAATTGGCATTGATTTTCATAGGTCAGATTTGTACACCAAATGGGTGGTTGATTCAGCACCATCGTCCAATATTAAACAGAATAGGGAATTGATTCTTTATATATAGAAGGTTAATTTGGTATAATTATGATGGGAAATAGATATTATACTGATTTCATTGGTGTTAGTGATATTTGTATCACTACAAATGCAGGTTTTATGCCAATGTTTAGGGATCTGTGACATGTTCCAAGTATACACCATAATTGGTTATATGCATGTAATCTTGATAATTATGGATTTAGGAGTTTATTTGGAAATATAAGATCGAAATTTTCCAGGGGATTGATGGTATATTCATAAGGAATAATGGACTACACAATTTACAGGATGGATGTAAAGGCATGAAATTTTATGATGAATGCAGTTTTGGAGAGGACTTTATTGGATTTGTGGAATAGGTCATTGTTATGAATGATTCAAATACCATCAACTAAGATGAATAAGGTTTGGAAGTTGAATCTTGTCAGGTCAGGTGTTTCAGGTCTTACACCTAATTTTTTTTCTTCATATAAAACTACTAATGAATAAAAAATTAAAATAGAATATCAGTGTGATGTGATTAATGTTTTAGATAGCCTATAGGATTTTGAGAAGATGGGAAATTAATTCCTACAGGTTCTTTAGATTATGTGGAGATCATAATTATGGGAGAGCTAGATATGTTTTATTCTAGTATAGACAGTGAAAATGTAGGTATGATGATTACATGGGAATTTGGATTTATTTTTTATAGGAAGAATTCAGGTTTCCATTAGAGATGAAAAATAGGGATGTCATTTTTTATAGAGGGTAATGGTTGGTGTGATACCAACGAGCTTATGATCCAACTGAGTTTTATGGAATTCATCTCAATATTTAACGAAATTAAGGGGGGGTATTATTGGAGTTCAAAACATGTTTCGTTTAAAAGGAGGTAATTATTTTTTTAATTTAAAAATGTCCTTCCATAATTATATACTCTCATGATCTTTTGAGATATTTTTATATCATTTTTTTATGAAATGAGGACCATGGATTTTGACTCGTACATGTTTTAAAATTGTGAAAAAAAAAATTATCCTTTTTTTTAATTTTTAAAACCATCACATGAGGGTTTATTTTGTGGAGACTCTTACAATTTAAAGGGATATAAGTAGGTTTCCAAGATCATAGTGGTGCACAGTGACCCAACAGAGGAAAATGTGTGCACCAACATGGGTGTGGGCAGCAGCGTGTAGTGGGAAACAGCAAGCAGAAAAAAGCATGGGTTGCACAATGACATATTTTTGGGGATGAAATAACATAGTGTGTTCTTTTTTATCACAAAAGGGTGACATTTTATCTTAGAACGATTATCAGAGAGGTGATGGAGGCATATTAGGGTATAGATTTTCACATAGGTTTTCTACCACTACTATAGAAGTGTCTTTTAAAAACGTTTAAAAAGGATTTTATCATCACCAAAAAAAGTGTTGTTGATCTTTGAACCCTTAAAAGTGGGTTCTTTTTATAAGTTCTTACAAAATTTCTCAGAAATACACGTTTTATCAGCGGTAAAAAAGAATTGATAAAAATGGTATTTTATCAGTGCTAAAAAAGAGTGCTGATAAAATGTGACTTTTATCAATGATTTTCTAGACTTACCCTACCCTTTTATCAGTTATATAGAATTTGGTGCCTACCCCACATGTTCTCATTCCTTTAGCTGGTTTCGAACTTGAGAACTCGCCCTTACAAATCTACTCCTTTACCACTCTTTTTTATTTTTTAGTTAACTATTTTTTGATATATATATATATATATTTATTTATTGTTATATCTTGTATCTGTATATTTATATATGTGTTTGTATATATATGTATATATAATTATGTTTAAATACATTTATATAATATGTTGTGTGTGTGTGTTTATAAATACATACATATACATATATATGTTTCATTATGTGTGATTGTGACTCTTGATATAATTATAAATATTTATATATATTTACATATATTATATATTAATATTTATAAACATATATTATAATATATATATATATATATTAATATATCTCTCTTTGTTAATACAAGCACAAATATATTTATGTATATATAAACATTATACATACATTGTATAGGTATATAAATATTCATACATTTTTAATTTAAAGAAAATGAATATTATTTTTTATTTATATATGGTTTATATATTTATAGTTTTATTTTATATTAAAATATGATTACATATTTATTTATAAAATTAAATTTTAATGTGTCAATATATAAAAATATGCTTATATGTGTTTTGTTAAAAAAATGTAAATATGTGTATATATTTAACTATAAACAAATATACCATATGAAAAATGATAAAATTTGAATGTCAAAATATCCATATTAGTGTAATCCTTGAAAATAAATTTAGTCATCCCCAAACAAAAGATAATAATTATCCCTTAAATGAGGATTAAATTCCAACAAATGATAAAAAAAATGGGGGTATCCAAAAAAACCCCAATTTTGGAGGCTTTCCTAACCATTTTTTACCCAAAAAAATGATGACCAGGGTTCCCCTTTGTCACCCAGCATAGATATTTTTTCATGTTCCAATTTTATATGTGGTAGAGATCAAATGGACACCCCGATCAAAATTTATGACAGTCTGAAGTTAGAGACATGTTTTCAACTTATTGAATAATATTTAATAATTTATTGAATTTTTACATCTTTAAATTGTTATAAAATGATGGATACTCATTAATAATTAGAAAATTTTTAATTACTATTATTTGTTATTTATTTTATAATCCATTTTTCACTAAATGTCTTATATATTAAGTGTGATTACATATATCGTATTATATAAATCATATTTTAAAGAATATTTTATATTTATATCAATATAAATATATTTATATATTAATATATGATTTTTAATTATATATAACTTTTTTTATAAAATATAACTTTTTTCATCATTAAAAGTAATTATTTTACGGTGATAAAAGACATACTTTTATCAGTGCTAAGAAAAACGTTGATAAAAGTACCTTTTATCCAAAATTTTCTTAGTACTCATAATGAGTGGTGATGGATGAAGCCAAATCTGTGATAGTGTACGTTGTATTTTCAATTCATGTTTAGGGCTTCTACATAGATTTTTTCTACTCTCTGACTATCAGTAGATTCTCTCGGAGTGTCCTCGTGGTTTTTTAATCCTTCGTAATGAAGGGTTTTTCTACGTTAAATTTCAGTGTCATCATTTTTTCTTCTATTTACGTGCTTCATTTTCATTGTTAATTCCCATAATTTATTTTTCACAATTGAGCTTCTATTCTATAGTTGATTCTCTTCCTCCTCAAGAAAAAAATTTTATAAATTGTAATAAAAGGAAAAAGGAGCTCACAAAGCATATATTTCTAACAATTTTTTTAAATTTAGTCTATTTTTAAAATAAATATTATATGTTAGGAGTTAGAAAAATATTTAACCTTTTTTTAAAATATGAATGTATAAAGTAAACCCACTTAATTTTAAAAAAATAACACAAATTAATAAATTGTAGAACATGTGTTTTTTGGTTTAAAACAATTGGAGTTTTTTAAAAGTGAGAAAAATGGTTCAAAAAATTAAGAAAATATAAATTTTAGTGAAAATAATAATAAAGTTTTAAAAAAATGTTAAAAATAACAATAAAATAAAAAATTAACCATGTAATGTTTATTTGTGGTGTAAAATAATTTTTTTTATATAAGTTAGTGAAATATTTATAAAACCCAAAATATATATCATCTGTTTAAAATTTATAAAGAAAAAAATAAAAACAAAGTGTAGTAAAAAATAAGGAAATGGAAAAAACATATATAATGAGGTTTGAAAAAAATAAATTTTCTAAATGCAAGTCGACTGCTTTTAAAACACACCTATATTTAATGTTAAAAATCTAAATATTTATCTCTTTTTTTCAAAAAAATATTTTTTTATAAATTCAAAACAAATAAATTATTTATAAAATATTTTTAAAAAAATAATTATTTTTTAACTGTTTTTAAGTCATGGTGTTAAAAAATAGAATAATTTGAAAAAAAAAATTATATATAAGATGAAAACTATTAAAAATTTTAATAAAATGAAAAATAAAAATTTTTCAACTATATTTAAAATTGATGTAATGATGTTTAAAAACATCATTTTAAAAAAAATCCAGTCAAGTATAATTAAAATGAGAAATATATTTATGTGTTCAAAAAATTGAATATTTAATGAATTTTTAAAATATGTATTTATAAATTAAAAACTCTTAAATAAATGAATAAAAAAATTATTCAAATTTACCAAATTATTAAAACAGCCATGTAATTTAAGCAATTTATCTCTAAAAAATCATATATAAAATAAAAACTATTAGAAAATTAATAGAAAAAACTCTATAAAACATTTGGAATGTAAATATCCTTGGTATATTTTCACAAATAAATAAATAAAATGTACTTTAAAAAAATTGAACCATTGGGTAAATAATAGGGTGACCTTGAATTTATTAATATATCTATAAAAAATGTTATTAAAAATAAATAAAATAATAAAATGGATATTTGGTTTTGATATTTGACTAGTTAAATTTGACTCAAGTAATAAAACATAGATTTTGTGGATACTATTAATGAACAGAAAGCTAATGTCAAACTTCGGGTACCTATCCAAGATGAGTGTAATAAAGGTGGGATAGAATAACATGATATGCATGGATTTCTATTCACTATATGCGGATAAGAAATTTGGGGTCTTGATCGATATATCTGGGTGATGAAGTTTAACCCAGTTGGCTAGTATCTGGTTAGCGGTGTCCAAGACGGAGTGATTCACCTTTGGTCCATCATACCCATTGATGAATCACACAATAATTAGATATAAAAGATCATGGAAATATCCAAAATCATAAAGCAATTATCGAAGAGGTGATGGTTGGATCATGCTTCTTTCTCCCTCCCTCAAAAGGTCTTCTGGATCAAAGTACACCCCGGCTTGAGCTTCGTGGCCATGCCAGCAATGTACTGGACCTGCCTTGGTCCAACTACAACGTGAGATTCTACCTTCTCTAACCCATCTACTAAAATGATCTATTTATGGGATTGGTGATTGATCAAGACTTGATCTTTGGATGCACTATCTTCTTTCAACATCCATGGTTAAAACGTTTCGCTTGTGGGAGGTCAACCAAAGATTGTGTCTTCATGATTTCCATCATAGTAATTATAGTAAACACTTAAACTAGATGACCCTATTTCTCAATGTATTTTATTTTTTATGACCCTGAAATGTTACCATGTCTTTTCAAAAGTGACATACATCTGGTTCAATCCCACTAATAAAAAACTCTTCATCAACAGCTCCATGGATGAGAAGGTTCTAATTTTGAGTTTGAAAAGTATGCATGTTATTGATTGGTTTGAAGCTTGAGACATGGTGTCTTATTAAATCTACTAACCACATGGTAAAGTATGGTTCTATCCATTCATCTCAACCTCCACTATATCTAATACACAAGGATTATCTCATGTCTGATAGTTGTCTTTTGAATTCATTTATACATGTAGGTCTTTATGGTGGGTTCAATAATGGTCACATGATTCTTCTCTAACTTATCAAGTATAGAAATATTTTCCTTTCTATGATTATTAGAGGGATCAAAATCACCTGTATAGACTTCCATAGTGTCTAGTGACTAGAAAAAAGATACCTAAACATCTAGTAATGAACTAAAAAAGGGATACTTATGGGACCCTCAAGTATTGAAATATTATTGGAGACAATTTTGTATATTATTAGAGTGTGTAAACCACTTAATATGAATTTAATCTTGATTTAGGAAATAATTTCTAGTGGCATGCATGTATTCAAACATAAGGAATAAGGAAAACCCTTGGAAAAAAGATTACAAGGATCTAGATTTTCTTTGATATCTTTGGATTCCTTATATTGTTCATTTTTTTAATCAGTTCATGTGTTATTGACGCCAGGAAAAAACCACTCCTTGCAGTTCCCCTTATAAGAACCACAGATATTAATTATAAAAACCCATTAATTGAAAGTTTATATCTATGATAGGATTGTTTTTTGTCAAAATTTTAATGTTAGGTAAATCGGTTGTGACCTATGTTGAACCATTCATTGTATAATGAGTATTTTCTCACTAGATTTTCCAAATAAATAGTTGCAAGAGAGATGAGGCTCCATAAGTCTTTATAATTTACCTCTTCTATTAAACAAATAATCTCAGTTAGTGGGAACTCAAGTGTCTATATGTGGATATATGATGGATCAATTTCACCTTCTTCTAAGCGCCCCAAATCAATTCTCTTATGCGAGCACACACCCTTTGAATGTGTCTCTATTTCAATTACTTGTCTGAGCATGGGAAATGAATAACAGGGGCTGGGAATTTCTCATTCTCACCCTTCCTCCCTACTAGAAAATCATCTGGTTATGTCTTCTTTCTTAAAAAGAACATATGAACAGATTTATATGTGTAATTGGTTTTTCTCAAATGTCATCGGTTTTCATTTGTTTACATGTCTAGAGGAGTAGCTCCCTCCATTCACACAGTCCATAATATCTCACCCACAATAGTGCAAGGTGAATTACATATTCACAGAGACCCTAGCATCATGGGGACTTGTTATAGTGGCAGTCGGTTCAAATGGAATTATCTAGATATTTCAAAACTAAATTTTTTCAGTCATGTAATATGAGTTCTGCTGATTTATGGGGTGGATTTATAAACAAGAAAATCAATCATGGAGATTGATCATCAATGGGTTCTATGGAAGGATCTAATTCTTCCATGTGATGGGTCTGACTCTTGGAAACAAGTCAGATAGGATTTTGATTCTGCTCCTTCAATCTGAGAAATACAAGATTACAGTGATGGTGGAAGAATGTTCAAAAAACATTTGAGGCAGCTAGATACCAGATGATAATGGCTAGTTACCAAACTGATGGTCTTCTTCCTCCACTCATTTACCAAGGTGATATGGGTTGTGAGGAAAACCAACCAAACCAAAGGAATCAAAGTCTACTAATTATGCATTCAATCTTATTTTTGAGTTGGTTACCATTAAATTATAGGAAAGAATGAAATTATTTTATTTGAAATTTTAATGGAATTTAGATCATTGTAGACTTGTGAATATGATTCAATTCACCTCATGACTAAGTTTATAACCCCAACCTATACTTTATCCCTCACAAAATTCATGGTTTTATTTTAAATCAAAAGTTCATGATACTTGGGGATGAGATATTTAAGGGAGTTTAAGCTTGCAATATTTTTTGGTAATAATGGATGTTAATTTGAGTGCAATGATTTGAATTATCCCACATGGAAGGTAAAAATGGATAATATTTTACATGTCATGAAGTTTCATCAATAGATTTCTGTGAATAAACCAAGCATAAAATTGATGATAATGTTCAAAATCCTATTGATAAAGAGACAAATTTCAATAAGTTTCATCAACAGATATGTGTGAATATATCTAGCATTGAATTGATGATAATGTTCATAATCATATTGATAAAGATACAAATGTGTAAACATTGTATCAAGATTGAGCAGTATGCTTCGAAGATATGAAATAACAATATAAACCTAATAAATAGTTGATTTATTTGATATAAGGTGGATGAGACTCCTCTAACAAATAAATTGAATACAACCCAAAGAATTCTCAATAAATTAGTTGGAATGATTATTGAGTTTGATGATGTGGTACAAGTTTTATGTCTTATTAGTACATGTAATCTTGAGAAACATTTAGAATGACTATATTGAATATAGACCCCAATTGTATCATTATGATGATGTTTTCCAAGAGTGGCATTCTGAATGAACAAATAAAGAAAGAATCACAATTTTTTACTTCACAATATGAAATTATTTTTTCTAAGAACATAATTTTATGTAAAAATAGAAAATCATAAGGATTTTACAAAAAAACGGCCTAGTTTTACTTGACACATCACCAAACCCGATGATCCATAAGCCCCGAAGTGCATTCTAAAATTTCATAGAATGATGAAATGCACCGGGGTATCAAAACATAACCAATGAGAAAAATTTCACCATTGGAATCAAAATAACCACATAACAAATTCCACCTAGAAAATCTATCATGACCAATCAATATTTTGGACATCCATGCACAAAATAAATAGTTTTAATAATAATGAAACATCTAAAAAAAGTATAATTCATCTCAAATAATAAAACAACTCATAAATCACATCATCGCATAAACTAATTATAAAGTAATAAACAACTTCACGAAAAAAAATAAGAAAAATAAGAGTCAGGATGGAAAGGATAATACCTAAACATCCTCAAAAATAAAACCAAACCAAAAGCACTACCCAATTTCTCTATAAAACCTATGATTAATCACCACAATCCCGAATTTTCAGCATCACACCAACCCAAACATAAATTTGAAAATTTATCATATCCTTGGAATATGAAAGGAAACATGAGAGCTGCATACACCCATTGGGGTATTTGGTGTGTGATTTAAATCATTCTCTGTAGGATCTCATCAAGGGGTTTTTTAGTTCCCTTAAAAATAAATTTCATTAATTATAGTTTTAAGTATAAATAGAAAATATTTTTTCCTCATATATAAGCACTTATAAATACCATAGAATTTTGTAACCTATTTTCATAAACCTCAAAAAAAATTAAAAAATAAGGATAGATCGACCCATTGAGAAATAATCATTTATGAAAGCTTTAGAAAAGGAGAATCTACATTTTACAAAAAATGATACTTTACCACATATAATATTTATTAATTTTTACAATATCCATTTCAAATCCAATTTTTAAAACCCCTTTATCCAACAATATAAACCCCAAGAATCATATACAATACAATGAGGCTTCATATCATCAATGAAACAAAAGTATAAAACCAACCAAAACCATATAATGCTTCCACATTAGCCCACTGTACTAGGGGATACAATAACATAAAGGATGGAAATCCCCTAGAATCATCCAATAAGGACCAAACATCATGGGAGATTCACTAGTCTCTAACTAGAATTATATTAGACTGGGTTCATCAGGTCACTCACTAGGCTCTTATGTGACATCAAAACATCCCCTTCATCTTCCCCTTTGTGGGTCTCCCTGAGTATAAAATAAGCCTCTAAGAGGGCGCTACTCTCCTATATCACTATCTAACTAGTGTATACTAAGCTAGTGTAATATTGGTCACAATAGTGGGTCTCATGATCATCAGGAAAGTTTATTTCATAAATTTCTAAACATTTCTTTTCAAAAACCAACTCATAATGCCAAGTCATTTCTACCACTTAAAATTACCATTCAAACCATCCATTAAAACTACAAAATGAAAACCACCCTCAAAATTATTCAAGTACAAGTCCCCTTTTATAATAAACTCTTTAAAATTCCATAATGCTACTTTATTTATCAAAAAAATTCAAAAAAACCATATGTTAACCCTTTCCATGTCCCAAATGGGGTCAAAATTCCATTGATTAAAAAAATCATTTGAAACAATCCTCTTAAATATCTTTAAAAACACTTTTCACTCAAAGAATCACTTTAGAAATTATAAAACTATTAAACATCCTTTATGAAAAGTGTGAGAACATTTAAAATGTCTCTAGAAATCCTATATGACTATCACATATTAATTTAATTTAATAGAGAAGTATTTAGAAAACATCAAGAACCTAATTTCATGTCAAAAAAAGGAATTAGACAAAAAAACACCTACTCTTATTCATGTATAAACCACTCATAGTAAGTCACCTTTAGAAATGAAAGAAAATTCAAGAAAGGTGATGAATTCCCTAATACCTAAACATCTAAAATTCCAAATTAAACCAAAATCAAACCCTAAATCATAGCCAAATGATGGATAAGGATTTTGGGGAGAATAGATATCCATGAGGATAGAATAAAGGGGGATAGGAGAAGAATATCAATAAGGAAGGAAGTGAGTTACCTTGAAGATACACTTGGAATTGGTGGAGGATAATCCCAAATAATATGGGAAGGGAGGGGAAGAACTCATGTGGGATGCCTTTCATTCAACTGATGAAAATTATGTATAAGGGGTGGAGAATCCAAATAAAATTAGTACGGAGTAGAATAGAAATTTCACCAGATCAAACATCTGGGAAAACCACCACCATAGTGTCACCTCGTACACTAAGATGTGCTACCCATTTCCAAATTCCCACCACAATGTAGCTTTAAGTGATGTGTCATAGTGATCCTTAAAAAAGAATAAACCCAATCCCCAAGAACCCACCACTACGGCGTGGATCTCTATTCTGTAGTGTAGAGACCATTACTAGACACCCTCAATAGTCTGGTCCTCGAATAGTTGTGTAAAGAACTTTTGATCAGGTAGAACCAAGGACCACTAGTCCAGCTACTGATGCATGACCCCCTTCTCTATGATGCAACCCATGTGTTACATTGTAGTTATCCCCTCACAGACACCTCCATGACACAACCCTAGCTCCAAAATGTGAACACCCCTCCCCTGCATGAGTTTTAAAGGAATGGAATGGGTTTTGGTGTGGATTCATTGGTCCATTGCATAACCAACTGTAATTTAGGCCTATAGAATACCTAGACCTGCATAAATACCCAAAGACAAAAAATAACCCTAAAAATTAAAAATTAAACAATATACCACAATAGTAACATGAGAGTGTTATTATTCTCCCCAACAATCCATCTTAGGCCTCAAGAAAATCTTCAGTAAGAGTAGAGTGCAATGGAAGAAACCCATAATGAAACCTTAGTACAAGAGGTAGGTGTCACAGAGATTATCTAAGGATGTAATAATGAAATTAATCACTAAAAAAGGACACAAAACCTCTAAAAAAAGTAGAATGAATCCCCAAACTTCACCGGATGTCTCTAGGTGCCCCACAACCATGATCACAAGGTATGATGCCTAATAAGAATGGAGACCTATTATAGGTCTCCCTAGTATTTTGAATTTATCTAAAATGTTGAGATATGGGAGAAACACACCCCTAAATAGGATGTCATCAAAAGAAACACACCACCAAAAATACTCAAAGAAATGAGATTCCTTCACCAATCTCAAGAAACCCTTCTAGAAATCAGCTCATATTCTATAAAGGAATCACAATTCTATGAAACATATAATGATCGTAACCTTGGGTCACTAAATACACTACCAATCCCATCATCACATCCCAAATGAAGGTGCCGAGAATAGTAGAAGTGCACGGTGGATGATGTGATAATTATTATTTTTTAATTTAAATTTCCCATAACCCCATTATAGGATTTTCAATGGTATGTTCATAATTAATTTATTTATATTAGAAGAAATAAGTTACCTTGCCTTTGGTTTTTTTCTTCATAGTCAACATCTATCATTCGAAAATACCCTTTCGAATTTCCTGCATTGCACTTATGAGGATCCCTGGGTAAATCTCTATAATGGTGATCCACGCATTCTCCAATGATCTTCAAGCAATGCCACTAAATCTTAAGGTGCTAGTGCAGTGATTCAAATGCATTGAATTTTTTGTTCTTGATCACTCGTTATTTAGTATTTAATAAATCTCTCTTGTATTATCATTATTTGGAGGGATAGAGATGGAGGAGTTGAAAGATAATTCTTTGTGTGCAACAATTCTCTCAATTTTGATTTCCTATACAATAGCCGCAATTAGCTATATATAGAGGTAGGGTTTTGGTTAGAATACTTTTTTATTGTATGATAGCCCTTAAAAAATATTAAAACATTTAATAAAACCCATTCCACATAATAAAAAATAAAATTATTATTTTTTGGTTTGTTCCATCTTGTGCAAATGATATATTATATTTGTTGCCTTGTAAATAATTATTTATTTCCAAATGCGGTCTTGGTCTGTTTGAACACCTCGGTATTTATTGATTATCTGAATAAATATTTTTATTCATAAATAAATATTTCATTCAAATACTTATGAATAAATATTTATTAAATATTAAATAAAATAAATATATATATTTTTATTCACATACTGGAAAAAAACTATTTAATTTATGTGATCAATATAACTTGACTAAAATTATTCCTCGGTCATCAGAATAATACTTATTCTATTAATTTAATTCAAATAGAATTTAATCAAGATTAATGGAAACACTTAGTGTGTAAACCTCTAGGAATCTTTCTCATTATCATTAGGCAAGCTTTCCTTAAGCCCAATATTATTTTCTAGCAATGGTTTAAGGCACCCAAGAGAAATAACTTAATGTCACAACATCAACAACCACATAAGAATGATCAATATGTAATATAATCCATTTTTTACAATATCTAATCAAGAAGTATTCATATTCAGGTCACTAACCTATATGATTGATGTACATTTCATTGACTACCTGAAATAAACGCATCATTACACCATGACCATGAAATTTAATGTGACAATTATATTACAATAAAAGGGTTGAGATATAAAAATCCATAATTATGTATGGGAAAATCATACCTCATCTTATCTATTAATGACATGTTATTCATGACACACCCAACGTATCTAACTTCACCATGAACCATTATCATCATGGTTTACGAAATACATCTAAGTACATGATTTGTAACATGTATTAATAATAATCTTAAAGTTTGAAGATCATTACACATGCTTGAAAATAGGAATATCTGATGACACTAAAACATGCAGAATTCCTACTAGTAGTTTTGTTCACATCATCTTCCCTGATGGAGATTACCCAATATGAACTTCATGGGAAGAAGCCTCATCCACTTAAAAGTACTCACACATAATAATCTATATATTATTTTTCTCAACATAGTATGTCATCCAATTGTAAAACTATATTAAGAATACTTTCATAGCACTTCAAGGTTTTCATCATATCGGGGAAATGCTATGAACTTATCAATGTGGAAAATACTCTACAACATTATTACATTAAATTCATACAGAACAATGAAAAATATGTAATAATATGTCAAATTAATATTCAATACATTGAATATTCAAGTAATCAAAGTAAAAAATAGTTGGTCTTATGACACTAACTCTAAAAAACTCCCACTTGGACTATATCCCACTTCCTATGACTTTCAGTCCACTATAACTCACATGATAATCATGTTTCTTCCAAGTTAGGGCTTTAGTCAAGGGGTCTTCCATGTTTTCTTCTATTTAAATAAGGATCACTCCAACTTCAAATCTCTAAGAAAAATCCCTCAAGATATGATACTTTCGAAATATATTATTTTTCCACGGATGTGGCCTTGGATCTTTTTTGAGAGCCACCGATATAGTATTATCAAAACAGATTGTGATATGATCTTTAATACTAGGTACCAATTCAAGATCTTGGATGAAGCTTCACATCCATACTGTATATTTAGATGCCTCAGAAGCCACACTATACTCATACCCTACTATAGAATATGCGACCACAACCTTCTTTGATCTCTTTTAGCTAACAAAAACTCGATTATAATAAATATGTATCCCATTTGTGACTTCATGTCATCTTGATCAGTTTAGAAACTATAATCTATATATCCTATGATGACTAGTTCCACATCCCCTCCATAAAACAGAAACATCTCCTTAGTACACATTAAATATTTAAGGATTGTCTTGACTTCCATCTAATGGTGGTCACCTAAATCAGCTTGCTATCTTCCTATGACACTTAATTCATTTGAAAAATCTAGCCTAGTATGTATCATAACATGAATGATTAACTGAATCATTGATTTGTATGCAATACATACTATTCTATTTTTTTCATTATGTGTATGAATACACATTTTCCTATAAATATGAATGCCATGAGATGTTAGAAAAAATTCCCTCTTGGATTATTCCATACTAAATCCCTTTAGTATCTTTTCAATGTATTTACTTTGACTTAGGTAGAGCAACCCCTTAGATATATCATGATATATCTTGATCTGAAGAATATATGTTGTCTTTCCCAAGTCCGTCATAGAGAATAATTTATTCAACCACACCTTACAAGGTTGTAAGACTGGTATTTTATTTCCATTGAGTTATATTCCATTAGCATATACTATTAAGGAAATGACCATATGTCTACTAAACCATTTTTAGACATAAGTATCACACCCATTATTTATGAAATCCAAATTCTTTTATATATCCATCAAAACAAATATTTCATGACCCAAATTCTTTCTTTAATATATAAGTGAATTTTTTCAATTTTAGTATCTTTTTGACATCATTTGGAGTCCAAAACCCTTAGGGTTGTGTAATTTAGACATATTCATAAAGGTTCCCATTAAGGAATGAAATTTTGGAATCTATTTTCCAAATATCATAGTTATGGTAAGCTATAATGGAAAGTATAATTATAATCAATTTTAGAATTTCAAAAGGTGAGAAGGATTCATTGTATTCAATTCCTTGATGTTGTTTAAACCATTTTTCAACTATTAATGACTTTTAAATATTGAATTTTCCTTCCATATCTAGTTTCTTCTTGAATACCCATTTGAAGCCATTGGGTTTTACATCCATTAGAGGATCAACTAAAATCTAGACATGGTTTTGGTGTATGGAATCCATTCCAGAATTCATGGCTTATTTCCACTTGGAAACATCTATTCGACTTACTACTTTCTTGTAGTTTATGGGATCATTATTATCAACTAATAATGTGTCACCATCCTAAGTGACCAGAAAACCATACTGTTCTGGTTCTATAATATCTCTAGTACTCCCATGAAGTAATTTTGTCCCAGGAATAATGTATTATTCAACAAGGATTGATGTAATTTGATCCCTTGCTAACTCATATATATCTTCAACCTGAATTAATCAAATTCTATCTCTCAACTACTATCTATTTTAGAGATAATATCCTCCTCAATAAACATGGGATGTATTTAAACCAAACCTTTTTATCTAAATGATTTTATAGGTAATATCCCTTTGTTTCTTTGGGATATCCTATGAAAATACACTTTCTTCCTCAGGGTTCAAGCTTGTTACCGGAAGAGGCTTTAAAAAATTCTTCACAACCCCACACATGTAAGTAAGACAACATGAGTTTCTTTCCATTCAATAATTGTTACATTATATTGTTTTTCTCTTTAGTCATCACCTAGTTTAATATGTATGTTGATATTGGTAATGTGTATCTCCAAAAGGATAATGTAAGACTCACATGACTCTTCATTAATCTCTCCATGTCCAACAAGGTGTGGTTCCTCTATTATCATATATCATTCCAATAAGGTGTATAAGTATGAGTGAGTTGAGATTGTTTCTCAAACTCTCGTAAATAATCAATGAATTCTTGATTAGGATATTCTCAACTAGAGACTCAGTAGAGTTCCCTAATCTTCTTACCAACATGGTTCTCAACTTCGTTACTATATTCCTTTAATTTATCAAAAGAATATAACTTATAACTCATTAAGTAGACATATTCATATCTACTAAAATCATAAGTAAAAGTTAGGAAGTATGAGTACCCACCCATTACTTAGATATGAAATAGTCTACCCACATCGGTATAAACTAATTAAATAATCTCTTTATCCATTTAACCTTTTCCACTAAATGGTGATATAGTCATTTTTTCTTGTAAACATGTGTGGCATACACAAAGTGGTTTTAGTTAAAAATAATATAAATATCCATTTTAAAGTAATTTAGTTATGTGTTTTTCATTTACATGATTTAGTCGATGATGCAAAATTTGGGTGTGGTGTGAGTCATGTGAAGTAAATTTTTTATCAATTTCTATTACTTGGTTCTTGTAATCCAACATATAAACACAGTTATTTAAATGTTTTATAACATTAAAATTATATATTTATAAAAGAATCACCATTTATTTCCAAATTTGGAAATAAATCCATCCTTATCTAGTTTGGATATATAAATAATGTTTTTGGTAATTGAAGGAAGATAATAAAATCCTTTTAAATCCAATATCATTCTAGTTGGAAATGTGAGGTGGTAGTCCCTGATAGCTACAATGACAAGTTTAGGTCCATTGGATGCTCGTAGATCTACCTACCCTTAGTCAATCATTATAAATCTACTTGGTTACTATATTTTAATATATATTTGAGACCTAATGTTGTATCTAATACCCAATTTGTAGAAATAAATAAATTTCACTCGATAATAAAAACACTTGAATCTTCCCCTTACTTTTGTGTCTAGGTGCATTTTTTCTTATAGTGTCCCTTCTTTACACATGAAAAACAAGCAACACCTTATTCCCTTGATTTCCCTTTCATCGTCCTCTTTTTGGAAGGATGTGAAGAAGATTTAGGCTTAAATATCTTCAAATTCCACTTATGTTTGTTCACAATAAGTATAGATGGATTTTTTTTCAAATCCTTATCTACTTGGAAAAGAATATTGAGAAGATCTTGTAGAGTCTTCTCAATGTTGTTCATATTAAGATTTATAAAAATGCTAGAGAAGCTCTGAGGGAGTGATTCCAGAATGAGATTTGTGACCAGTTCTTTGGGGATTTTAAACCCTAGAACCTATAAGTGTTTAATGTATCCAATGAGCTTGACTATGTGAGGCCTATCTCGGGAACCCTCTATAATATTTATCTGAAGGATCTCCTTATAAATTTCAATCCACTCCTATATAACTCTCTCCTGGTAAAGACCATGAAGTTTCTCAATTATTCTATATGGATTCATGTTTCCATGAGACTTCATTTGTTCACTAGACATAGATGAAAGAATAAAGCATTGAACATTGAACACATAGTTCAAATATTTTTCAAAGAAAGGTAACTCTTCATTACTCACCTTCTTAATAGTCAGATCAAGCATTGGGGATTATAGCACTAAATATTTCCATTCATTGTGTAGAACAACCTAAAAATGTCTAAACCACTCCTAGAAGTTACTTCTAGTTATGAGGTTTTCTTTCTCAAATATTGATCATAGGGATAGTTTGGATAATTAACTTACCATTTTATTATACAATTAAAAGAGGAGGTTATTGGTGATTTTCTTGATTATAAATTTTGTAAAAAATAATAAATTAATTAATTTTTATTAAATCCTTCACTATTTTATTAAGTCCCAATATCCCTCACTATTAAACTTGGAATTTATAGTTGTTCTGAAATTATAGTGGCAAGGATCCATATACCCCTTTTCAAAACCCTAATGAGGGTTGGTCAAAATACTTAAAGGTATTTGGGTAGTAAAGTATTTTCCAACTACATAATTATAGATCATTGATCTATTTATTGGACTCTCATGTCATAAAATCCCAACCTAGATTTACTTAACACTTTCCTCCATGTTACATCAAGTCTAGTAAGGACTACATATCTTAATATAATATGGTTACATAAATCCATGAACTTCATAAGAACTCCACATTAAAAGTAAGTGTCAAAATGAGGGTTTCTCAAACACTTTGTTTCAAAGATTTCATTACTAATCAAGTAATGAAATTCCAAGAATGACTTAATGTTTAATTTATGTATTTCAATTAATTATGTTTAATTTTTTATCTTGTTTTATCCTTTACATGTGTTGTTAATATTAAGTGAATTTTACATAATTAATTAATCATGATGGATAAAATATTTACACATAATTTATTTAATTTACATATTTGTATATTAATTCATTTATTTATGTGATCACAACCTTGAATCCATAAAATAAATAATTACATAGATATAAATAATTATTTAATTAAACGACTCATTCATGAGATTTACCTAATGGTAGATTTAATGAGAAGACATTAAATCAATCTTTGAACTAGGGTAAATAACTCATATTGTTGGTATTGGAATAAGTAACCACATTCCACCTATCCACTTATCTATCACCTAGTTTGGTATTATAATGGTTCTTTATTAAACCACCTATATATGTCTTGGGATACTCCATTACTTACGTGTATTTATGACTCACTTGATAGTGTGAATAACCAAAGGATTTTTTAAAAGGGTATTATATAAATATCCTTGGACACACAGGACCTATATAATAATGGAGGGAGGGATGAAACGTAATCCATCATTTTCAATTTAATAATAAATAATTGAAAACCCATGAAATAAATTAAATTAAAACCTCCAATAGATACATAGGTCTTGGTCAATATCATGAAAGTTCATACATGAAACAAATATGAAAATGTAATTAGATATCATTCATTTCTTTTTTTGTTTTTTACTATTCAGATTAACACATTTTCATTAATTAAATAATTAGTTAATTCCATTTTATCTTAATGATCATCTAAACTTAACTTGAGAAACCGATAATTTATGTAATTCATGGAAAATAAACATAAGAACTAATAATTACATATTAATTATAATAAATTAATTGAGAGTTTAATATTTTTTAAAACAATTATTAAATTTCCAAACACACAATGGTGTTCCAATAAATAAAATAAGGTTTTGATTCTTTAATTTTTAAATTTAATGTAATTTTCAATTATATCCTTTAATTGGAGACTACCCTGTGTGTACAGACCTGCTACATTCTATGTATCTCAGTTGTCATGTATCGAGGGTAAATTCCTGGTTCTACGGCATGTACCTTATCCAGAATAGATGTTGTTTACATACCACCTACATGTCATGTGTTCCAAATTCCATGTGTTTGGGATGCATTCTTGGGTCTACAGAGTGTGTCTTGGTATAATACACAGCATGTACTGGTCTACTACATGTTATGTTCCTTTTTGATCCATGTGTCCATCTTCTCACCGAGGTGATCAGTGGGTTCCTCAAATGCATTATTTTATGAACTACATGTCATGTACAACATATACATGTCGTGTATGTCATAAATTCTCTAGTTTATTATTTTCAAGTGGTTTTAAAATGTATAATAACCACATAGATTGCATGATTTACATTTCTAATATGTGTATACTACATGAAGTGTACATCGATACAGATCATGTAATCCAAAAATTGTGTTCTAGGTTTGCTAGTCAATAGAAAATGTACACCATGTGTAATAACTATGTTGTTTTTCATATATCCCTCATCACATCTAGATACAGTGCACTTGGATACACATCTTGTACTTCCTAGAACATGCCATGTAACCCTATCTTACTATCCAAAATTTATAAGTTCTTGATGGAATCTAGGATCTTTCTTTATCTATTCTTGGACATTTATGAAAATGAAACACTGAACCAACATAGTTAATATGTTGAAGCCTATTAATTCGAATTGGACTAATTTATGAATAATATGAAATGAAAATATAACAATAATTTCACATTGATCAACAATCAAATAAATAATTTAAAATTTAAACATGAACGCTCTGATACCACTAGGTGGTTGTGGGTGTAGTGTAAGTGTGTGGTGGTGGGAAGTATACTAATATTTCTTTTAATTATAATTTCCCAAAACCATAAGAAAGTATCTTGCATGTAAAATTTATAAATTATTTATTTAATATTGCAATATAGTCATAGGAACATTCTTTGTTGAAAAATATTGATTGTCTAAAAATACCCTTTTAGATTTCCTCCATTGCGCCTATGAGGATCTAGGGTTAGAATCCCTCAAACAGTGATCCACACAAGCTCTAATGATCTCTTAGTAATTCCACCTGATCTCTGGGTTCTAGGGTAGTGAATCAAATGTCTTGCATTATTTTTTCTTGATCATTCATTATTCGGCCTTGAAGAAATATCTCTTGTGTTATCATTCTTGGGATGTATAGATATGGATGAGTAAAATGATAATTCCTTGTGTGCAACAATTCTCTCTATTTTTATTACCTATATAATAGCCATGATGGGATATTTATAGAGGTAGGGTTTGGGTTATAATATTTGTTTATTTCATGATATCACTTAAACAATATTAAAACCTTTAATAAACCCCATGCTACATAATAATAATATAATTATTATTTTGTGGCATGTTCTATCTTGTGAAAATGACAAATAATATTTACTATATTATAAATATTTATTTATCACAAGAAGTGGTCTTGGTTTGTTCAAACTCCTACATATTTATTTAATACCTAAATAAATAATTCATTTACATACTAATGAATAATATTTATTCAACATTCAATAAAGTAATAAATATATTTTTATTCTCATATGGTAAAATAAATATTTATTTAATTTATGTGATCAATATAACTTGAAAAAAATTATTCTTTAGTCTTGAGAATCATACTTATTCCATTAATTAAAATCAAATATTATTTAATCGGGAGAAATGGAAACACTTATTGTGTGACCCTCTAGGATTATTTCTCACTAGAATCAGGTGGGATTTCCTAAACTACATCATTACTATCTAACAACTAGTAAAGGCACACAAGAGAAATAAATTAATATCACAACTTCTATAACAACATATTAATGCTCATCGTGTAATATAATCCATTTTTATAATATCTCATCAAGCAGGCTTCACATCCATGTCACCAACTTATATGCTAGATATGTCTTTCATTGACTATCTGAAATAAATGTGCAGTTACACCATGTGCATGGAATTTAATGTGATTTTTATATTCTAATAAATGCTCTAAGGTATCAAATTCCATAAATATGGAAGGGTGAAATCATCCCTTGACTTATCCATTAATAACATGTCACTCATGTTGCACCCAATGTATCCAAATTCACCATGAATTATTATCATCATGGTTTACAAAATACATATAAGTATGTGAGTTGTAACCTTTTTTAATAATAATATTAACATATAAGAACCATTGAACATGATCGCAGATAGAAATATCTAAGGACATCAAAACAAGAAGAATTCTTATTGGTGGCTCTATTCTCATAATCTCCCATCTTGGAGATTATAAAGTGTGAACTTCATGAGGACAATACCCATATGGTTATGAGTACTCACACATGATGGTATATATAATATTGTCCCATTATAGTATGTTATATAACTAAAGAACAATATTGAGAATATTTTCATAGAACTTTAAGGTTCTCATCTTAGCAGGGAACTTCTATGACCTTATATATGCGACAAAATACTCTAGGACATTATTACAATAAATTCATGCAGAACAATGAAAAATATGTAACAATATTTTTAATTAATATTAAATACATCAAATACACATGTAATAAAAGTAAAAATTGTTGGTCCTAGTACAGAAACTCCAACACCAACTAATGGGAAAGGGATAAGTAACCCACAAACATGCCTCACCTAAAGATAACATGGTTCTAACCTCAAGATATGAATCTGCTTTGGAAGATAACATGGGTTCAAGCTCATGGAACCCTGAATCATGGGGGTATTAGTTGAAATTCTAAACTTGGTAGCTCCCATAGTATAACCAAGAAACAACCACACATCCCCATTTCCCATGAACATTCCCAATGTCCTCATGTTCAAACTGGTCAACTAGAACTTGACACATGGATTACACTATAAAATAACAACAATAAACACAACAAATATGAGTAATGAACATCCCAAATCAATCAATACTCATAAGAGAGAAACTGTAAAGGCACCATAGAATACACCAAATAAAATCCACCATAAAACCACAACTACTGTAAACTTGTCATGAAAGAATTTTAAAACATTTGATATCCCAAATTTGGACTTGAACTCAAGAATCCTCTTTTCAATAAGACTCTCAACCTATAAGAAGATTTTTCCTCACTAATTCAATTATCCAAAAAAGGATCATTAACCCAATAAACCCAACTCAACATGGGAAGTTCCAAAAAAACACTAAAACTCACTATCATGAACAATTCCAAGACACACCACTACACCTTCTAGAGAAGAATATAACATTTTCCATTCCATTTAGATCCTAACCAGGGTCAAGAATATGAAACGAACCACCCATAATGATAAACAACATATTTTTACTCAATACCTTAACCATACGCTCTCTTTAAATCTGAAAAAATATGAAACTAACATGGTCATGTCTCTTAAAACACACAAAATAGTTTCAATATCAAAAACCACACCAAAAAATAAAACTATATTCAAACACCTCCTCTTTTGATCCATCAAACCCTTACAAGGGTCATAAAACTCATCTTAAATGAAAAAACACTTTTTAAACCAAACCAAACCTTATTTTAAACATCCTTCCATTTTTTTAAAACAAAAATAAATCCCTTTCATAATTTCAACCCAAATTTTAAATCCATAACATTATTAAATCAAAATTTCATATAAAATACACTTTAAATCTGAAAACACTTCACCCTTCAAAATAATTTCAATATAATACACAATTTAAAACCCCAAAAATGGATAGGAACCCAACAAAATCCAATTTAAGTTCTATTTTTAACCAAAAATAGCCAAAAATGGTTGGTCTTTACAAACACGCCACCACAAAAATGGTTTTAAAACTGAAATTCCCTTACACTTAAACAAAAAAGTTGACTAAAGAATAAAAACACGTTTTAGATTTCATGATAAAAACAACCATTTCCAAAAAAATGTAAAAAAACATAAATATGTTGTACAAACAAACCACAAGGATTAATTTCAAATCAAAACATTTTTCATGAAATCCTCATTTTTTCCTCAAAAATACACATCACAACAATAACATAAGTAATGTTACACTATGATATTTAACCAAAATTTAGTAAAATGGCAGCTAAAACACATCACAAGACCTTTCTTGAATCTTTTACCCTTACCAAGACTACTCAAAGAAATCCAAGAATCAATATAAATAAATAAAATAACCAAATGGGACATAGAACTACACTTTAATTGAACACATGGTTTTTAGTCCACTTTCCAATCTGTAATAGTTATTGAAACATTTCCAAAATCATGCACTTTTTCACTATATGGTTTATCAGGCCATGAAATCCAACCATGTGATTCTGATTCTATTTTAGTTTTTATCCCGAAATTACAATAACATACCCCAAAAAAACTGATATAATACCAATGATAATCAAAGTATCCCCATCTCAACCCACAATCCATAAAAAGGGTCAAAAAATAATCCAATCCGAACTACCCATGGTAACTCAAGTTTCTTCATAAAAGGTGGTGATCAGGAACCTACTCATGATTTTCCCCTAAAATTTTAATGAAAATCCCAATCTCCATACTACCCAGATGCACTCAAATAACAAGTGGGATCTCTAATACCATTTTGTAATAAACCAAACTAAGTGGACCTCACACATCACATGACCTAGATCTCCATAAGGCTCAAGCATTTTCCCAAACTCCATGGGATAGAGACAAGCACTAGGGTATCAAAACATAACAAATAATAATTATTTCACCAACATAATTCAAATAACCACATCATATATTCCACATGGAAAATATAGTTTGACCCATCATTATATTGGATCCCCATGCTCAAAATAGATAGTTTCAATAACAATGAAACATATAAATAATGTAAAATTAAGTAGGAATAATAAAACAACTCATAAACCATACCATCACATAAACTAAACATAATGTAATAAAGGACATCATAGGACAAGATAACCAACATAAGAGCATGGCCAAATAGGTTGATACCTAAACATCCCAAAAAATAAAACCAAACCTGGACCACTATCAAATATGTCTATGTAACCCTTAGTCACTCCCCATAAACCCTACCATCCATTATCATACAAACCCAAATATAAATTTTTAAATATGTCATAAACTAATCACAATAAAGGAAACATTATATCTCTATACAAACATTGGTTTATAGAGGGTGTGACCAAAATAGTTCCCATTCAGATTTTACTAAATGGTTTGTGTAATTACTTTCAAAATACATTTCATTTATTCTAGTTCTAAATATAAATAGAAAAATAGGTTTTATTTATATGTAAAAATATAATAAACATTTATCATCCACAACCTATCTTTATAAACCTCAACCATTTTAAAGAAAACAATGGTAAATCCACCCATTGATAAATAATAGTTTTTTAAGCCTTTAAAAATGAGCATTTAAATTTTCAAAAATAATACCAAAACTTTACCACATATCAAATTTATTATTTTTAATATCCATTTTAAATCCACATTTTAAAACCTTGTATCCAAAAAACTAAACCAAGAGAATAATAGAAATAAAAAATATGAGGCACCATATCATCAATGAAATAGATGTAAGAAAACAACCAAAACCATACAATGCTTCCAAATAATCCAATTGAACTCGAGAATATAATAAATAAATCATATAAATCCCATATAATTTTCCATCGAGGATCAAACATCTTGGGAAACTATCTAATCTCTAAATTGAATGCTATTGGACCTACTTCATCAAATCACTCCTTAGGACTCTGTGAAACCAAAAAAACTCCATTCAACTTCCCATTTTTAGGTCTCATTGAGTAAAAAATAAGCCCCAAGGAGGGAATTACTATCTTAGGGAACTAGATATAAAGAACAAAATAATATAGTATAACACACATTTAAAACATCTATTTAGCTACCTAAGATTATCATGAAATTTATCCAATGAATTTGGGAAAACAAAATATCACAATATCAATAATGAAATATAAGTAGTAAAACTAATTTTACCTTCAACACCCTCATAATAAACTACCCATTTAACATGATCCATATCACAAATAATATACCGCATCTCTGCTCAGGGTCCAAAATCCATATCTAGCATAAAAACACAAGGGGAAAATCGATAGTTTCATGCTCATAATGAAAATATCATTCATAAAGTTCCAAATATAAATTTTCAAAAACCCAATCAGTATACCAAGTCTTTTCCACCACTTAAAATTACCATTAAAAAACATCCTTTGAACCCACACAATAAATACCATCCTTTAATTCATTCAATCACATGTCCCATTTTGATATGAAACTCTTTGAAATTAAAAAATTATACTTTCATTAAGAAACAACTTTATAAAACCATGTTATTACCCTTTCCATGGACTAAGTGAGTTCAAATTTCATTGATCGTAAAATTTATTTAAAACAAGTCACTTAAGAATCTTCACAAACAATTGGCACTCAAAACAACACTTTACAAATTAGAAAATCATTAATCATGCATTATTTAAATTGTTAGAACATTTAATACATATTTAAAAATACACTTTACCTATCACATATATATTTAATTTAATAAATAAGGATTTATAAAACATCAAGAACCCAATGGAATGTAAAATAAAATAAGTGGAAAAACACCTAACAAAATCCCAGAGTAAACCACTCAAAACAAATCACCTTTGAAGATTCAAGGAAGGATGAGAAAGTTACCACATAAGACAATCAAATAGGGAATACAATAACAGAAAGGATGGTTATCCCCAAAAATCATCCATCAAGAACCAAACATCATGGGAAACTCACTAGGGTCCAACCTAAATGATACTGGACCTAATTCATCAAATCATTCATCAGTCCCCTACAGTAAACGGAAATATCTCATTTGAATTCCCTAAGGTCTAATCAAGTACAAAATAAGATCCTAGTGGGGTGATACTGTCATAGGGAACTATCCATCTAGCTCACACTAATTCAGTATAATACACATATAGACCTTCCATTTAGTATCCTTGGATTCCCATGAAATATATATAGTAGAGGTGGTTAAACAAAAAATTCATCATAATATAAATAATAAAATAGAAGTAATAAACCTCATCTAACCTCTAACACCCACATAATAAATAAGACCTTTAAAATAATCTATATAAAAATTAATATACAACATCCCCATTAGTGAACAAAAACCATATCAAGTTTATAAAAACAAGGGGTATAATAAAGTTTCCTATGATCATCATGAATATATATATATTAGGTTATTGTGGGTATAATTACATTAAACACCCAAACACCACACACACAAGAAATATCTCTTTTATAAAGTGCTAATGATCCTTTTCAAAAACTGACTTAGGATTCCAATTTATTTTGAACACTTAAAACACTCATTCAAAAAACATCATTCTAAACCACACAATGAAAAAAACCATTGAAAAAATTCAAGAATAAGTACCCTATTTATAAGAAACTCTTTAAAATTATGAAATTACACTTTATTTAGAAAAAAACATCATAAAACCAGGCTATTACCCTTCCTATGAATCAAGAGGCATCAAATTCCATTGATCATAAAATTAATTTTATATATGTCTCTTAGGAATCTTAACAAACACTTGGAATTCGAAACATTATTTTAGAAATTATAAAACCATTAAAAATCCTTTATTACATGTAAGATAATGTTTAAAACATCATTAAAAATCTACTATGACAATCTCATATATATTTAATTTAACAAAAAAGGATTCATAAAACATCAAAAATATCAATGGAATGTAAAATAAAGTAATTGGGTGAAAAAACATACCATAATCTAAGTGAGAATCACTCATAACAAGTATACTTTGAAACGAATGAAAATATGAGAAAATTAATGACTTATCCAAGCCTTAAACATCAAAAATCCCAAATTAAAACCAACCCAAAAACAAAATCACAACCCCATGTACATTTGGGTTTCGATGATAAGTGATATACATGAATAAATGATAATGGGTAAGAGGAGAAGAAGACCAAGGGTGATGATAGAGAGTAACCTTGATGAGAAACATTGAATTGATGGTGAAGAATCCCAAATCAAAGGTGAAGGGGGAGGGAATAACTCCATTGGGACACCTCATGTTTTACCAACAAAAATTATGGATAAAGGGTTATGAAAACAAAACAAAAAATGAGTATGGGTGGAATAAGAATTTCACCATATTAAAAATCTAATCAGACCACCTCCATGACATGGCCTCATACACTACGATGTGGTTCCCCTATCTAAATGTTGACAACATCATAGCTCTAAGAGATATGGTGTAGTGATCCTTGGAAATAATAACTTCTACCCCTAATCACCCTCCCACTATGGAATATCCCTCTACACTGTGGTGTGGAGACCTTCAATAGAAAACCTCCATCACACACCCCCAAACCTGCAATGTGAAATACTCTGATCAACTAGAACCAAGTCCTTGAGGACAACCACTATGGTATGGAATCCTTCTCTATAGTGAAACCTAAGTGTCACAATGTGGTTCTACCCTTATATATACCTCCACATCATAGGCCTATCTCCATAATACATCCACCCCTCCGCCTCCCAAACTTAATAAAGGATGGTAATGGGTTGTGGAATGGTCTCCATGGACCACAACATGACTAGTTTTAATTCGGTCCTACAGATTCCTTGGGCCTCCCTAAACACCCAATGACAAAAACAAATCCCAAAAAATATAAATAGACTAAAATTTAAACAATAAAACACCACAGTAATATGAGGGTGTTATAATTTTCCCAATCATCTGACTTCTACTCCAATAAATCCTTTTAAAAGAGTATTGAGTAATGTAATGAAACACCAATGACAGCTTAGGTCAATAGGTGGGTGGTTAGAAGACTAGCTAAGGCTTTCCAAATGAAAGGAATCACCCAAAAAAGAAAAATCATCATAATCAGTGTGAATGAATCCTTAAACATCAACAGATATATCCATCTCCAAAACAACCACAATCACAGGGTGTTGTTTTGTTATAATAACAATGAATAAGGCACATAAGGGGGACGGGGTGAATTGTGTCCTTAAAAAATTGAAAAATTATAAGAAAAAATATTGAAATAATGAAATTATCTCATTCTCTCTAAAAAAATAGTAATAAACATAAAATAATTATGATTTTTCATTAACAAAAATCTTTATTTATTTTTCAATAATTCTGTTATTAATATAATAGTTGTGTTTAGTGGTACACATGTAAAAAATATCAAATACAAGTTCATTTTCATACCCATATGATTTTTGGTCTGGAAGTGATAGAAAATAAACACTTAGGTAACGAAATATATTTATTTTGATAATATATTACAAAAATAGATTCAAATAAGGATTTTGAATAATTAACTTGTTTAAAAGCACATAATTGAGGATTTTTAAAATAACAATTATTATCATAGTGGCTATTAATACCAAAATTAAAACATTTAACAGTAGACATGGTTTTTCTTTAAGAACCTAGAAAAAAATAATTCCTATATAATTTTTAGTTTTCTCTATTACTACTAATACCATTATTCCCTTAATAATTATATTTTTACAAAGAATTTGATTTAGATAATTCTCTCCCTTGACAAGAATACTATAATCTTTTCTTAAAGTATTAACTTCATCCAACAATTCCCTAGTTTCATTTTCATGAAAAGAAAAAGAATTTTTAGAAGGATTAAATCATAAATTTGAAATATGTTTGGAAAACATTCTTTTTCAGTGTAAATAGTAGCATTTTTTTATTCTCTTTATTTATGGATTAAAATTTATCCTGAATAATAAAACAATATTTATTGAGTTTACTATAATAAGAGTTTTCAAAATTTGGATTTCGAGAGAAATATGATTGTACCTCATTATCATGATCGATAAGAAATAAATTTACCATTTTATTTTCATGATAAGATTTATATTTTGTAGTAGATTCAATGTTTGAATATTCAGAAGAACTCTAAGTATCCTTCATAAAATTATTCACTTCTCTTTTGTAATCATATCTCCATTGATTTTTATGCACAATACAATCAGGCCTCATATGACCTTTCTTCTTACATTTATAATATATGACTTCATTTTGTTTATTCCTTCTTAATTTATCCTTTCTCTTTTTATACATATTTCAAAAAAATCATGATCTGATATCTCATCATTGAAACATGATTGAATAGAATCTGAATATTCATCCTTTTCAATTTTAGGTGCAACATTTTCCTTTTTTATTGATGAATGATTTTTCTCTTCTTCTTACTTCTCAAATTATTACATCATTAAGGTACCAAACAATTCCTTTATTGATAGATTTTTTATAGGACTAGATTGTCTGATTACATTTGGTATTCCCTTCCATTTTTGAGGGAAAAACTCTTAGAACTTTTAAATTCATATCTGGATCTGGAATTAGTTCTCCCAAGGTAGAAACACCATTGAATGTTTTAATCAATATCTCATTTAGCTAAGTGATGATTTTACCATAATACATCTTAAATGTATTAAATTTTTATTTTGCAGTGTTATATAAAAACTGTACAATATTATCAGTTCCTTTATAGGAAATAAAAATTGTCTTCCACATTTAATTGGCAGTTGAACACTGAGAATCTTGATTGAATTAATCAGTTCCTAATCCATAAAAAATAGAATTCATATCTCTCAAATTAAGATCATAATTAGTCTCTTGGGTAGTATTCTATTTATCTATACATTATTTAGGAATTTTATATGTCTTGACTACTTTCAAATAAACTCTTATTCAAATATTTTTCAAATAAAAAATAATGCCAGATTTCCAGCACCTGTAATTATCACCATTAAAATAAGAATACAATATCATCTACATATCATATCTAAGATTAGCTATTTAATTTTGACTTTGTCTGAATCTTTAACTTAGAATTGTTAGATCCAAAAGAAATATAACTAATAGATCCTATAATTTGATACCAAATGTTGGTATCTGGTAAAAGAATAAGAATATTCAAGGATTTCTAAAAATATAATCAATAGATCCCAGCCTCTAATACTAATTGTTAGGTTTTAATGATGATGATGAAGAAACTGTAGGGGGTTGAATTGTGTCATTAAAAAAACGTGACAAGTCCAAAGTGATCTACTTGAAATAAAGTGATCATTTCCTTATCACATAAAAACGATTAACTAACATAAAATAAATAAATAAAATAACTATACATGGTGATGTATAGTATTTTAGGGCACATAAATCTCCTATCCAACTCCACCAATGCTCTCTCCACAAGATTGGTGATTTTCACTAATACGTCCTTTTTTCAAGGACCTCCATAACAGAGTACAGGTAGTTAAAACCTTAAAAAAGTATTTTAAAAGTTATTATTATTCTTTTATGGGTAACCAAGATATATATAGCTTAGTATGAGAAGTTTACTCTCAACCATGACTGAGTACAAGAAGATGATACTTCAAAAAATTGATGAGATGTAGAAGTTGAATATTGGTTTAGCTCACAGTTATAGTAACAACTAAAAGATTTATTTGATCTCCAATAAACAAAAACAACAACAAAATAATCTTCAATATTGAACATTATTTTCTAAATATAAATAAATAAAAAAATTTAATAGATGACGATCATGAATGTCTCAAAATTATATCTCTGATAGTCACTTCAACAAACTGCGATAAAATATTAACACCAGATACAACATTAGAAATAGGGAGATCAAACAACAATAGATAAAATCATGTATGTCTCCAAAGTGTATCTATTCATATGACTAGAGACTTAATTACACGTACATTTTTTGAATAATAATAGTCTTAGTATTTTACGAGAAGCATTGTTTTTTCAGGTCTAACAAATCCATAAAACACGTTTGATAAATTGTGATCATTTAAATTTAAACACCTAGGGAAAATCATAAATTCCCATATAAATATGAATAATTTAATTCATTGAATAATTACCTTTGAATAAGTCTTTAATAAATGTTAAATAATAAATGGACTATGATGAAACCGTTGTATAAATCATGGAAATAATCCATAATTCAATTATCATAGTTGACTGAGTCAAATTTAGGGTTTCACTATATATGGATAATCTTAAAAAGTATTGTTGAAAATGTATGGTTTATTCTAAATGTTGAGTTGATGAAATATAAATTAATTATGCAAAGGTTGGGTTCTTTTCAAAATTAGGGTTCATGATACTTAGTTTTACTTCAAACATAGGGTTCAAAAGTAGAAATCCCTATCGAAAGTAGGGTTTATAGTCCAAAAATTCACTTCAAATGTAGGGTATAAAATAGTGATTCTAAACTACTTTGAAAAACCCTATAATACATAGGAAAACGAGATATTTAACCCAAATATAATCAAATATATTCTTAAAGTCTAGATAAATAAATTTTCCAGTGAATATAATCCTAAAATTCATATAAATTAACATCATTAGTAATAAATGTTTGGGTATTTTAGAAGAATAAAAAACGATGAGAATTGAGAGATCATTGATGTATCGGCATATTACCAATAGTTTTGAGGTTTATGTGCAATGCAGACCTACTATAGGATTCCCAACCATTTGAAATTTATCTAAAATTGTGAGATAAAAGAGAGAGACACACCAAAACAATACATCATTAAAATAAAAACATCTCCAAAACACCCAAATAAATGAGAGTATTTAAAAAAACATAATAAACCCTTAAATAAATCAACTCATATTCTACAAATGAACCACAATTATATGAAACATATCAAGATAATATGATAGAGTCACTAAATCTACTAAAAATATCATTATCACCTCTCAGATACAAGGAAAGGGAGAAATAACCTATAACACACCTCACCAAAAGATAACATGGTTCGAACCACAGGTTATGAAACTACATCTGAAGGTAACTTGGGTCATGCTTATATAAAACCAACTCATGATTATCTTGATTGAAAGTACTAACCTGATGCCTCTCAGAGTCTAACAAAAAACAACCACACACCCCCATTACCCATGCACAAGACCACGATTCCCCATGTTCAAACCATCCAACTTGAACTCAAACCCCATCTTACACCATGAAACAGAAACAATAAACTCAATAAACAATGAGATATGAGCATCCCAGAATGACCAACACTCATAAAAGATAAATTTGAAAGGCACCCACAAAACACACCAAAAAAATCAACCTCAATACCACAACTTCTCTAAACCCATAAAATAATAATTTTATAACAACCCATTTCCAAAATAAGGACTTTCACTTGAGACACCTCTTCTTATAAGTGACTCTCAACCACCAAGAAGATTGGTCCTCACTCATTCACAATACATAGAAAGCTCACTGGACCAATTTACCCAAATCAACCTACATGGATCCAAAATAAAGTTTCTTGAAAAAAATTACCCTAAAAAATTCCAAGATGCACCACTATGACATTTAGTGGAGTAGAAAGAAAATACACTCCATTTATCATTTGGAAAAGGTCAAGACCAAGAAAATAACAACTCATAAAGATAAATAACCTATATTTCTCATGAAATTTATAGGATTCATGCTTTAAATCACACAAAATATGAAACTAATAGAGGAATGTATCCTAAACCACACCAAATAGTCTAAACATCATTAAAGGGAAAAATCTAATTTCACAACTCACTAAAATAGGAAAAACACTTTCAAAAACCCCATATTTTAACCCATTGTCCATTGAAGAGGGTCCCAAAACTCATTTTTATAGTAATTTTAAACAAAGAATCCCTTATTTTGAATATATCACCCTTTGTGCAAATAAAAAAAATCATTTTCCCAAATTCAACTGAAATTTTATGTCCTCAAATTCCTTAATTCAATCAATCACATAAAATAAACTTTTTATCTCAAAACACTTCACCCATTAAAATAGTTTAAATATAATACACAATTTAAAACCCCAAAAAGGTTCATGAAACAAAAAAAACCCTTTTTTAATTTCTCTTTTTAATTCAAAAATACTCACCAAGGGCTACTCTTTATAAGAACAATGTCCCAGATATTGTTTCAAAACATAAAATCACTTCCAGTTAAACTAAAGAACTGACTTTAGAACAAAAAAATTCTAGATTTTGTCACATAAATGTCTCCATTTTCATGTATTTATCTAGTTTATTTTGATCCCATGTTTTCCCTTGATTTGTCCTTGGTTTTTTGGGTGAAAATAGGATTTTCTGACTTAGCAGAAGGTGGCACACTATTGGCGCATGGTTTTTCAAACTATACAGCCAAGCCAAAAAAACCATGCTCCCAAGTGACATTTTGGATAGTGGATAGCCACACGGTTAGCACAGGGTTTTTAAACCATGTGGGATAATTGTTCATCATGTTCCTCTTGGATACTGAGTATTGCATTGTTGCTAGACATTTTTGAAAAATGTGCAGGTGAACCGTGTGACTTTTCCAGGTCATTAAAAATTCCAAAATTCCATTTGTGTCATCGCAAGATTTAACCCTAAACCACCCCCATCCACCCCATATTAAATTTTTTTCCATTGGATCTCCCTCCATGATTCCTTATACCTCTTGGTTATAATTACTTTGGTGTTTTTGACCTTATAACATTAAGGAATCTTTATGTAAGTGGTTTCTCTCTTGATTCATCCCACTTTATGGTGTTTTCTTTTCCTTTACCTTGTCTTTTTTATTTTCCAGTATATGTTTGACCTAGAGGGGGTATTATCTTGTGATATTGGGGATGATATTGATTATTATTATTTTATCTTGCCTCTATAGGGTCTTGTGGTGGTGCGGTTGGGGTTTTTCCCTAATTTCCTAAAGTTTCCAAGTGTGAGATAGGTGGATCCATGATCTAATATTTTTATATGCTTTTTGTATGCTAGTTTGGCTTCATAAAAGTGTTCTATGAATTTATTTTATAGTGAGAAATGTGTTTTCAAGGGAGCTTCAGGTGTGAATGTGTTGAAAATGGTTTTTCAAAGGAAAATGGATTATTTTGGCATGTTGTATTTTGTTGTTCACCTTTAAATGTTATGGGAGAATTGTGTAAATGATGAGAAGTATGTTTTGAAATGTAACTTGGATTGTGTGTTTATTTGGAAGGGTTTTGGCACATGTAAATGGTTTAGTTGATTATGTTTTTTTCTTGTAATGTTCCCCAATGAGTTTCATGAGCTGTGAAAGTTGTGAAAAAAGTGTTTCTAATGTTTTTTTTGTGTGTTTAAAATGAAAATAGGGTTATTTATGTAAAATTGTGGTTTCCATTTAATGATTTTTGAAATCATATATTTATTTATGTGCATGTAATTCTTGGAATTTTTATGTGAAAGTGGCGATTCATGTGACATGGGAAATTGTATTTGTGCACAAAGGGAATCCTGGGTCTCTAGGTGGGTAATCTGGAACTAGTACACTAGTGATTCAGAAGTTTCAAGGCTGAAATTCACTTAAAAGGATTTATTATTGCAATGTTAACTAATCATATGATATGATCGGAGACCAGAAGGCCCCTGGGATGATCCCTCCTATTGGATCATGCATGATAATGTGTTTGCATTGGCCTTTTATTTGGATACCACTAGTCACATGGTATTATCCATCCTAGTGGATTGTACATGTGAAAGTTGTTTTCGGTTTAGTTGGAGGATAATTATCACAGAGGCGTGAGTTTCTTAGTGAATCACTTGTTAAAGCTACCCTTAGGGAATTAACCATGTTTATCTATTGTAACATTATATATATATATGATGTGGTATTGACCGTTAGTATATGGTGAACCTTGTGGGATTTGTGGAATTGAGGCCAATTCCTTTTGATAGAAAATGGTTTATCATGAAATAATGTTTTTCAAAAAATGGTTACTTGAAATGTCCTTTGAAAATGTTTCCAATAGATTTCATATAAATTTTTATTTTGATTTATCTTATAATGTGGTAGAATGGAATCTTTTATTTGGTCTGAATCCTAATGGGATTTCACTCACAACCCTACATACACATATATGTGTATCTGGACATTGTTATGTATGACCCAGGTAAAGGAAATATGTGTTTAGGAGATGGTGATGGATCCAGTTTCTAGGGTTCCACTTATTGTAGGTGTTGGTGGTGGTGGCTTAAGGGTGATGTCCCTCTAGTTTCATGGAGGTTTTTGGGGCATTTTTGTGGTTCCCTTCCAGTTATAGCACTATTGGGTCTTATTTAATGGTGTAAACATTGATATGAATTTTGTTGTACCTCATTTGGTTAGGTTTATTTATTATTGTTTTGTTTAATCATGTTGGTTTTTTATATTCAAATAAATGGGTGAAATCATTCCCAAAGTATTTTTTGCTACCCATGCACTAGTTTCCAACTAGTAGGGATTGGGAACACCCTTCGTGCCATGCCATGGATCAGGTCGGGTGTCAGTATGGATGGAACCCCTGATTGGTTTGTGAAAAATTGGTATCATGGTAGATTTAACTCTTTGTGGGTCAAGTTATTTGGGAAATATTCTGGATAGATTGGAGCTAGGATTTTCAAGGATTGATTTTCTGGTTATAAGTAGGGTGCATGGCCAGCACTCCTAGTGCTAGGACTCATGTCACCATGTGATGTTGGTATTGATTTTACTTATCCTCCAAGTGAGATGCATAGGATAAATATTTTATACGGACACTGGGTGTGGGTGTAGTGGTTTGAATTTTCTTGTTATTATGATTCATTTGGTTATGTATTGATGTATATATGTTTTTTATATTTTTTGTTATTTAAAATATTTAGAATATGCATTGATTGTTGTGTTGATGGTTATTAATTGTGATTGTTTCCTGTTATAAAAATATTAATCTTTGGATAATTCTTTTGTAGCCATAGGAAAAGGCTGGAGAGAGTTCTATTTCACCAATTGAATAGAGTTTGTTTGAATTAGTGGTTCAGACTGTCCAATATTTTGGACAAGGATCGGGCTCTAGTCTTGTTCAGGTTATAGAAGCTGAACAAAGTCTGAGAAAGTAAAAATCTAAAGAGTTTTTCAAGAGAAATAATCCCTCATTCCAAGGAAATGTAGAACATCAGGAAGAAGAGGTGTGGCTTATGAATATAGAGATGATGTTTGAATTTTTTTACACTCCTGAGGTAGTTAGGGTGAAGTGTTCTTAATTTTTGTTTAAAGGTCACAGTCAAAGGTGGTGGGACTCAGTGGTACAATATGGGAAGAATGAGTAGATGGTTTGGAGAGATTTTAAGATCATATTTAATGTGTACTATTGTCCTGAGGTTTTTTATTATTCCAGGTATTAGGAATTCATGGATCTTACACATGGAGATTAGATGGTGATGGAGTATGCCAATTTTTTCATAGATTTGGTATGGTATGCACCCGAGATTTTTTCTAATTAGAATATGAATTCTAAAAGACTTGATATGGGGTTTTGGTCATAAATTTAATCTTTGGTATTTTTGTTTAACATGAAAACATATACTGAGGTGGTTAATTGTGCTTGTGTGGTGGTGATTGATCATAAGGTCATATCTGGTTCCTATAGGATTTTGTTTTTAGTAGGTCGTAGTAGTTAATCAAAGAAGAAAAGGAAGTGGGAGGAGTAGGAGAAGAGGGTGGTGGTGGTTCAGGACATCCTTATTGGATGTCTTCATCTGTGGCTTTAGGTGTAGGGTAAGTGTTCGTCCATCATTATGGGAAAGTGGGACATAAGAAATTAGTGTGTCCATCACCACCCAATCCATTCCATTGGTCTAGATATTTGGAAAACTTGTAGTGGTTTTTTAAGGTTCTTCCCTCATATTATAGTGGTGTTGGATCTATGGCTTCCTAAGGGATTTCATCTCAACCAAAACCTTCTAAGATAGTGGGATCTCAGTTTGGTGTTGATGGTGATAGGGATAGATCTTCTTTTGGTCAGAGTTAGTTTAGGGACGATCCACAAGTTAGTAGGCTTTCTTAGGCTATGGCTAAGATGATGAATCTTCATGTGGTTGATCGAGAGTGCTAGGGGAGTTAGATGTAGGGCCAACAATAGTTCAAGGTACCATTCTTATTAAATCATATTTATCTATTGTTATATTTGATATAGGTGTATCCATTTTTTTATTTCTACCTGTCTTGTGGATGTGTTGAATTTTCTAACTGAACTTATGTCTTCTGCTATGGAGTTAGTAACACCACTTGGTAAGAAGTGAGGGAAGGATCTCAGGTGTCCATCTTGTGCACTCACTGTGTCAGGGGTCGATCTGGAATAAGATTTTCTAATTTTAGAAATGGACCTATTTGAAATAATCCTTGGTATGGACTGGGTTGTGCACTTATAAGTACGCATCGATTTCTATAGGTGGTGAGTGAGTTTCATGTCACCTAATGGAAGTACCCAGGTTTTTTCATTCTGAATAGGATCCTCGGTCGGGTCATGCTAGACCTCTACTTCTAGAGTTGGAAAATAATTTTTTTCAATTCATGTTGCTCATATTGTAGTTTGGTGTTAGTGATGATGGAGCTGGATTATCTCTTATGGGGGATGGTTTCTTAGAGTTTTTTCCAAGAGATTTCTTAGGTTTTCCTCCAGAATGGGATGTGGAGTTATCTATAAAGTTTACATCGGGAAGACAACCAATATCTATTCCCTTGTATCGTATAGACCCTACCAAGTTGAGGTAATTAAAGGTACAGCTGGATGATTTTGAATACAAATGATTCATTTTCCTGATCATCTCTCCTTAGGTCTCCCTAGATTTGATTGTGAAGAAAGGACAATGAATCTCTTCAGTTGTGGATTTATTGCCAAAATCTAAATAAGGTGATCATCAAGAAAAAGTACCATCTTCCTCGTACTGATGAACTTTTTGATTAGCTTAAGGGGAAATGTGGTTTTCCTAAATTTATTTTCTTTCTAGGTATCATCAAGTCATATTTAGAGAGGAATATTTTCTAAAAATTACTTTTTGAAGTAGGTACGATCATTTTGATCACTTGGTCATTCCTTTTGGGATGAAGAATTCCCTAGAGGTATTTATGGTTCTAATGAATAGGGTGTTTCATGAGTATCTATACTCCATATTTGTGGTATTCATGGATGACATTCTAGTTTATTCCAGATATGAGGAGGATCATGAGTGGCATTTCAGAATTGTTTTGGGCACTATCTGGGACCATTGCCTCTATGAAATTTTTTTTAAGTGCACCTTCTAGATTAGGGAGGTGAAGTTTATGGATTATGTGATCTCAGAATGGAGATTTTTAGTGCACCTTGATAAGATCAATGCAGTTATTTCATGGGAAAAATTGATGAAAGTTTTTTAGATTAGATAATTCTTGGGCCTAGCTAGTTATTACAGGTAGTTCGTTCGGGATTTCTATTGACTGGATTGGTCTATGATGGCACTCACCCAAAAAGGGGTGAAGTTTGATTGGAGCTCTAAATGCCAATAATCCTTTTATGAGCTTAATAATTGGTTGACTACCACTCATATTTTTATCTTTTTGGAGTCTGGAGAGGGTTATGTGGTTTATTATGATGTCTTGGGTATAGGTATTGGGTGTGTACTGATGGAGAATGATCATGTGGTTGCTTACGGTTCTTGCTATCTCTAACCACATGAAAATAACTAACCAACCCATGGCATGGATTTAGTATTAGTGATTCACACCTTAAATATGTGGCATAATTATCTTTTTGGGAAGAAGTTTTTGATTTATTCTAATCATAAGAGTTTGGTTTATATTTTCTCCTAAAAATATTTGAACTTGAGGCAGCACTATTGAGTTAAGTACCTTCTAGGTTTTGATTTTAATATAGTTTATACCCCCATCAAGGGTAATGTTGTGGTGGATGCTTTGAGTAGGAAGGTTCCAATGAAAGCGTTAAAAGGGTCCAGGGATGAGTGGAATTTCATTGGACTTTTTCCCTAGATACATCTAGAGACCAAGGATCATAGTAGAGGTGAATTATTGGCTAGTGTGTAACTAAAACCTTCACTTCTCAAGTTGATTGAGAGGGAGCGGTCTAGTTATGAGTTGTTCTAACATTCTATGTAGTTTCTCCATTGTGGGGAGGGATCTTATGAGTGGTCATTGTCTCTTGATGGATATTTGTGTTTTAGAGGTTTCTTTTTGGTACCTATAATATTATAGAAGATGGTGAAGCTGGATAACCATCAGTATTAGTGGGTCGTTCATATTGGAACTAAAAAAGATGATTTATGATGTGTGATAGTAGTTCTGATGTCCTGGTATAAAGTGGAATATATCTTACTTCGTATTGTTGTGTTATAAGTGTTAGCAGGTTAAAGCATAGCATTAGAGTTCTTATAGTTCCCTTTAGCATTTACCCATTACTACCTAGAAGTGGGATGATATCTTCATTTATTTCACTATGAAATTACCTCATACTCTTTGGGGAGGAATGCTATTTGGGTTGTGATTCACTATCTTACCAAGTCAGATCATTTAATATTGATCATAGATTTTTTCAAAGTGGATTAGTTGGGTCAGTTGTATGTTCAGAAGGTTGTGATAATTCATAGTTCTCCATCGGCTATTGTTTCTAACAGGGACCCTTATTTCACCTCTCGATTTTGGGATGGCCTTCAGTAGTAAATGGGTTCATAGGTCAAATTGAGTAAGACATACCAACCTCAAACAGATGGTGAAACCGAGTGGGTGAATTGGATTTTTGAACACATACATTGGGCTTGTGGGTTGGATCTTTGAGGATCATGGGATAAATATTTGGGGTTAGTTGAGTTTTTATATAATAATAGTTTCCAATCATTAATTAATATGGCTCCCTTTGAGGTGATTTGTGCTCATCTCTGTCGATCCCCTCTATGTTGGGCTAAGGTGGGTGAGACCTTGTTGTTGGGACCAAGCCTTGTGTAGGAAACATCTGAGAAAGTTAAGATGATCGGGAAGTATTTTTTTATAGATAAAATTCATTATAAGTCCTATGATGATCAAAGAAATCGTGATTTAGAGTTTTCTATGGGTGTTTGAGTGTTTCTAAAGGTGTCATGTTTCTTAGGTAAGTAGGGGAGGCTTACTCCAAGGAATTTTGGTCATTTTAAAATTATTTAGAGAGTTGGTAAGGTGTCTTATTAGTTGAATTTTCCTTCAAGTTTTACATAGATCCATGAAGAATTCCATGTTTCATAATTGAAAAATTATAATCTGGATATGTCCCATGTGTTGAGATGGGAGGAGTCAATGTTGGAACTCGATCAATCTATGTTTGAGCAGCCAGTACAGGTTGTAGATTCCTAGGATAATGTTCTTCATAGGAATTCAATTAAATTATTATGAGTTCTTTGGTAACATGGTTTTGATGAACATGAGACTTGGGAGTGGTGGTCTTGGGTTGAAAAGGAGTACCCATTCTTGTTTTTCAGATCATGCTTTTGGATGAAAATGTAGAGTCATACTCATGGTACACGGCCATGTATTTACAAAATCCACCATCTTGTGTTCCTTCTCCCATGATCGGACACACAGTCACTTACCAGACGGCATTTACAATGAGTATATGGCATTTATCCAAGAAAATAAATCTTCCTTCCCTGAATAGGAAGAACACACAGTGTGTTAGGCTAAACTACACGCTGTGTAAACAAGGTTTTTCAGGACAGAAACTCCAGGTTTCCCAGAAAACTCTTGTTATGTAGAAAACCAACCATTGGTTTTTCAAATTCCGATCTGTGAGGGACCATACTCCTTGTGAATCAAATTTTGGCACCCAATCCTAACATATCACAATACAATTCTATACAAATGGTTGAAACATGATCCACCAAATTCCAATCCAAGAGGGCCCATACACCTCATGGATCAAAGCTTGGAATCCATCCAATTTGAACCATAAAATGTATCCATACACTTATCACAATATCAGGTATATCTATCTTGGTACCTATCACAATATCATGCATCTCTAGCACAAAATATATCACAATAGCATGCAATCAGTAATGCTCTCTAAATCTCATGGAAGGAATACATGGAGAGATTTCTAACAAATTCTTATATGATGCATGAGATGGAATACCCTCATCTCATCTGGTTGAAAAAAAATAGAACCACAATGAAAATAATAATAAAATCATAATACATGTGTGTCACCCAATAGTGAAATCGAATCAACTATAACAACTCAAAATACTAGAATAACAATTCGATTCGAGGAAATTTGGTTTTTCCATGTACATGGGGTAGCTACTCCGGAGCATAGCTTAATACTGAATCTCATTTCCTTCCTATCCCTATATAATTAAACCAAAAATTAAGTAAAATTAGAAAAGAAACCCTTTGATACCACTGTGTATCATTTCGAATATGTATTCCACTGGATTGGTGCTTCGTACTCCATCGGTCACATGGTATCAAGTGTATTTCCCCAAATACTAGAGTCTACTGACTAGTAGTGAGGGACTATGGTGTGATAGTGGAGAAACGATTCCTTCATTGGGAGATTGTAACATAGAAAAATAATAATATACAATATAGGAAGTATTAAATACAATAAAACTGAAAAAAAAAACAATGGAAGACTGATAATAAAGATAACAAGAAGTCATAGCAGACAAAAGAAGATGCATCCAATCACATGTTCTAAGAATGTAGCCAAACCAAGTACACTATATTAATACACAATATATGTCTCAAAATCCCAAAATAAACAAAAAGAGTATAGGAATAATTGCAAGCCTCAGCTCGGTCCCATGCTCTCATACTCCTAATCCGAACATCAAGTACCTGTAGCCGAGTGATTTCCCTGATCAACATCTGCAATCATGTAATCTATTTGGTCCCAAAAGCATGAAACAAATATGGTGTGACACTAAATACCATTAGGAAACCATCCAAGTTCTGTACCAATCTGTTAGTGGATATATAATAGGCAATTTACAATAGTGAAAGCAGTAAACTATGGGTACTCAAAAGAAATCAAAAATAGATGTCTTGGAAGACAATGTTAACATGTATAAGTGAAGACCGAATCCATGATTTTTCTTTGTCTTGGTAGATGAATCATAACTCTTCTTTTTCATTATTCATGTTCCATGAATTATATAAATGTCTCGAGGTCCATCCTAGTCCTGATTACCCCCTGTATAAAGGTAACCATCAACTCATGACATAATTTTCATTTAATCATTTTTTAGTAGAGCCCACCTTTGGTATCCCTCAATGGATCCTAGGTTCTCTCGACATTTTATGTAGGCCTCAATGAGTCTGACCACCCATATGTGGCTCACTCATGGCCTTTACATAATTAACCCCTTGATCCCATCCATTGTCTTTTAACCGATACAATGGTTTACCCAAGGTATATAAGGTGCAATTAGTCACATGAGCTCAACCATGTATTTTAACTAATATTATGGCTTTCCCCTTACTAATTACCCCTTATTAATCATTTAATACAAGAATCCACAAGTAAATTAAACTATTACATGGATTTAACATATTAAATCATGTGGGCACAAATCATATAACAAGCAACACATGTGAATTAAACTATCACATGGTTTAGCATAAATAACTCACGTCGGCACAATTCATATACAAAGAAACACATGGGAATTAAACTATCACATGGATATAATCATAAATCACTCACATGGTCACAATTTACATAATAAGTTTATTAAGTAATCTAAACTATTACAAGGCCTTAGCATAACCTAACTCACCTGGGTGGGTTCACATATAGAGAAAAACATTCCAAACATGCTTAAACAGTCATAGGCATAACATGGGGAAAAGGGGAAATCACTAATCCCAAAACATTAATCAATTTAATCAAAACTTATCACAATTTCAATTACATTATATGTTTAATTAATAATTAACAACCCAATAAGGGAAACAATGAAAGCCTCATAGGAAACCTCATCCAAATAGCTACAAATGGTCATTCCAATGGAATCACACCCATGGGGTGTCCCTTAATCAATGTAAAAAAACTAATTCATACTTTTAAACACATATTATATTACCTTAACACTAATATGAAACAATAAGGGTAAATTATAAATCAAGAAACACCCCAAAAATGGGTTTGCGGCACTCTAGCATATATAAACATCATGAAAATTCACAAAAGTTACAAGACCACCTACCTCGTACTCGTATGAATATCCTCATCCAATTTTGGGATTTGATTTTACATTGGATAGAGTAGATCTAAAAAACAATAAAAATGATCAACCTTTGATAACTCTATTGAGAGACGAAATCACGAAGAATGGCTCAAGAGGAATTAGGAGGAAAAGTGACCTTTGTCCATTTCACAAAACATCAGGCTACTGTATGATTTAACAAATTTTAGAAAATTACATAGAATGTACTTGAAAATACACATTGTGTCCATAAAAGTCCTAGCATGACCATTACATGGTTGTGTACAAGGATCATACAACGTGTAACCCTCCTAAGATGGCATGTACTTGAAAATACATGGTGTGTAAGTTTATTTTTCCTCCATATCCTTAAGTGAAAAATGAAAAAGCCAGGATCTGTAACTCAAGGAAATAACTGGGTTCTTACACTTATTAAGGTCCTAGCTAGAAATTTCATTAACCAAGAGCTCTCTCGCAATGGCATGGTCATGTTCGGGCGCAGTCAAAGATGCGGGAATCAAGCCCTCTAAACCAGGAAGTTAGGGATTGCACCAGATATTAATCAAATCACAACTAGAAATTCTCCAATAAATTTTGTGTCACAAGAACACCTTTGATCCTCAAACACTCCTCAAAAAGTAACTTGGTTGAGGACCCAAGCTAGAGGACAACAAAATATCATGGGGAAAATACTTTGCTTTGAAAACTCTAGCGCACAAGCTGTATGGGTTCTTTAAAAGGTTCCAAAATTTCTTGTCAAGAGGGGCATTATTAAATAAATTCAAATCAAAAAAATCCCATGTCACCGCAAGACTTAGGAGCACACAACTTCTGCCAAGATATCCAATGTAAATGATTTTTTCCATTATCATGACCCCACATAAAATTAGCAAAGGCTAAATGAAGTTGATAGAGAAGGGAATCTAGGAGCTTGAAAAGGGACAATACAAAAGATGGAACAGCTTGGGACAAAACATTAATAAGAAACTCTTTTCCTTCCATGGATATATTTTTACCAGACCCTCATTGGATTATTTTATAAACTATATCAAGTATGAATTAAAATACCTCTCTTTTGGAGCATCCAATGATTGTCAGGAGACCCATATAATTTTTATGTTTCTACACAAAATCAATACCACACAATCCAGAAATAAAATTTATCATCCTTTCATGTATACCTAAACAAAAAGACATCTCGGACTTAGGGAAATTTACTTGTTCTCCAACTTCATTTCTGAAAGAATCAATAATTCATGCAATATCATGTCCCTCCTGATAAGTTTCTCTTGAGAAAAGTAGGTAATCATTTGTGAATAAAAGGTGAGTAATGGGGATACATTACCAATAAACCTTGGCCCTATGTATAAGACCATCCTGAGATTCTTTAGATAAGATATGAGAGATAAAATTAGTGACAAGGAGAAATATGTAGGGGAAAAGAGGGTTACCCTACTATAGGCCTCTGGATGGTTTGAAATTATTTTTGAGGAAGCCATTAACTTTGATGTTATACGAAAAAATTTTAACAGAACTCATGATCACACTCATCCATTTCAGGAAAAATCTCATTTTACAGGAAACCTCATCTAGGAAGGCCCATTCTACCCTATCACAAGCCTTTGACATATCCAATTTCATATCCAAAATCCCCCTCTTGGTGGTTGAATGAGATTTCATCAAATGGAAGATTTCATGGGCCATGATAAAATTATCTGTAATGATCCTCTTGGTAATGAAATCACTCTGGTTCTCAGAAATAATAAAGGGAGTAATCTTCCCATGTTGTGGGAGATTACTTTGGACAAAATCTTCTAGACCACATTGAACAAGCTGATAGGCCTAAAATCATAAATTTTAATCGGGCTATAGATTTTTGGGATCAACACAATCAGAGTTTCTTTAACCTTTTCCATACTTATAGAACCATCCCATTACCCCTGTATCAAAGAAATAATGTCTAAACCCACAATATACCAAAATTACTTGAAGAAATGGGCATGGAACCCATTTGGGTTAGGCAACTTAGAATAATGAATTCTTTTAAGGTCCACCATAACTTCTTCCCCCAAGATATCTACCTCAAGATTCGAAGCCATAACCTCAGTCACATTAGGATCAACATGGCTCAGAAGGTCCCCCTGGTAGGTGCCCCTCTCAGAAGAGAATATATTTTTAATTAAGGAATCGATCATCTCCTGAATTGATGCCTCATAAGAAGTAATATTTCCATTCGCACCCTCCAACATGGAAATGGGGTTCATTCTTCTTCTAGTGGAATCCTTTTGATTAAAGTGTCTTGTATTTCGGTCACCTTATTTGATAAAGGCCTCTTTTCACCTAGAAAACCAATAAATTTATTTTTCTCTCAGGAACTCATCCAATTTACTTTTTAAAGTCAAAAACTGTTATAGAGAAATTCCTGAAGAATATTTTTTATAAAATCTAGAAAGAGATTTATTGAGCCAACAAAATCTCTGGTCAACATCCATGAAATTTTTTCACCTCCATCATTATAATTGAGAATCCACCTCCTTAGTTTTATACCAAACTTGGTTGTGATAGGAGGACCATGTGGCTTCAAAAATATCCCTATAGCTATCATTTTGGATCAACATGCATTTGAAATTAATGCTCCACATTGGATTATTTCCCAAGGGAAAAACCTATAGCTGGTGGAAAATAGGACAGTGGTTAGATGCGACCAGAGGTAAGTGTGAAGCCTTGTACCTCAGGGACAACTACATCCAATCATAAGAGGCCACAAACATATCTATACTTTCTGAAATTCTATAATCATGACCATGTCTACAAAACCAAGTAAACTGGCTCTATTAGAAAACTTGATCCGAAAGACCATCCTAAAGAAAATTGTCCCGAAAGAGGTGTCTGGAAGAAGCACTCCAACAAGTGACACCAAGCTTCTCAAGGTGGTATAGGATCTCATTGAAATCCCCTATGAATAAAATGGGTCTCAAAAGTATATTTCTGATATAAATGACCAAATACCAAGATATCCATTTATTGATCACTCCCAACCATCCCTAAAAACCCACAAAGTTCCACATAGCTTCCTAGGGATGGCAGATTCAAAAAAAATGTGATGATCAACGAATTCAACCACTAAAGCATTGAATTCATATGTCCACATGAAACAGATTCCTCCAACAAGGCTTGACCATCCAACTGAGAAAAAGTTTTCAAAACTAGTCTTCAAAGCAATTCCTCTCATGTCATTTCTTTCCATCTTGGTCTCAGAAAAAAGACTATTTAGGGGCTATACTTAGGGATCCATTTCTGGATTATATGAACTGACCGTGGGTTTCCAAGACCATGACTGATCCAGCATATGGTTTTCATTATGGAAGGCGGGGTCAGTTCAATCCAACCTCCACCTCTGAAGCTTCAAGAAGGGAACTATCATCTGCCACTCTCTATCTTTTTGGGAGACGAACCTCTAGTAATAAGGCCTTAGAACCCCCCTTGGAGCCAAAAATAATTAGGCCATGACTAGCCGAGCCCAGAGCCCCTCTGTTAAACCTCTTCCACGTTCATGTATTTTTATCCCCTGACTCCAATCCACCATGAAAATTGATCCCTTCCCCAGATAAGGGAATCAAGAAAATAGTAAAAGGGGATTGTCCTGGATCTAGAGGGTCAGAGAAAATCTAATTTTTCACGTAGGGGGGATTAGTTGCATCCTCGAACATTGATCCTATTCATGAAGATGGAATAACCATATTTGAACGGGAACTATCCTCCCTATCATGAATAATAACTAAATCATTGGAATAATGATGGGGAGATGTCATCAAAGACTCCACACCATGGTGGATGGTTTGTGACATTCAAGGAAGGTGGCCTTATAGGTTTGGAGCATTAGGTATTGGGGGGAGAGGGTTATATGACATCACCACTCATGTCCTTGATGAAAAAGATCCACCCATCGCCATATATGAAAACATGTTTTCATAAGAGGGAACCTTCATATCCTCTTAGACAACCAATGAAGGAAGACTGGGCCAATGAATAGGAGGAGGGGCTGAAATCTGGAATTCTGGAGCAACAAACGCATTATTCCTGGTAGAAGGTTGTCCAAGTGTCATCCAATATCTATTCACGGTGAAAGAATCCTCATCATCCCGAGAATACTTATCGATTATACCCTCTATGGAGAGGCTATGATTTGATGTGTCTGAAGCTAGTGAATGAAGAAAGGATGAGCTATCTGGGGATATAGGGAAAGCTGGAGGACCCAACAGGATTATCACCATCTTAGAAATCGGGGGGGCTTCGACCTCCCGCATAATGAGAAAAAATTTATCCTTCTTTTTTCAGCCTCTGAGGTTGAAAATCACTCTGAGGCCTTTTCCCATATCCATGGTCCATATTGCAACTCCATCTTAACCTCCAAATATTATTTCTTTGTTCCATAATATTTAACCCTGTGACCAATGATTCCACTAAAAAAAGAAAGGGAGTTTTTCGAATTCAAGAGACACCAAAATCTTTTCTTCTGAGAGTTTCAAAAACAAACCCTGCATAATAGGTTGAGAGATGTCCACCATAACCCTAATCCACATGGAGTAAACCCACTAGATCGGATCTAAATCATCCCAATCCATGAATTCCATGATATAATTTCCAATATCATGCATGACTTGTTCATTTATACTGATAAATGGAATGCCTTTCAACCATATCCAAAAGGGGGAGTGGGAGAAATTCATCTCCCCAATATTGAAGCCATTTTCAAAGTTGTTAAGAACAATAAGGTGCTTATGAAAAGACCATGGGAATCCATTCATAACTCTAATCATATAATCCTACTTGGAAAATTCGTAGATAATCATCCAACGATTTATTTCCCTGATAGAAACCCCTTCTTCCGATCTCCATAATGACTTCATTGTGTTTTTTTTTTGGGCGTTAAGGTTAAAATATTTGTTAGATGAAATCTTTCCCACCCAGAGACAGGGTAAGCGATTCTAAAGATTGATGTCCTATGTTGTGAAATATTCTATAGTTTATTTTTCCTGATCAGTAGTTGAAAACATCTTCCAATGATTAATCATATTGTCCTCCAAAGCTATGGATGGAGGAGTCATTGAGTCGAAGATTTCTAAATAGTCGTGTGTCGCACCTCACCATCCCGAAAATCCTAGGCTTTGATTTCCTGTGGAAAAAAATAGTCAGAAACAATGAATCTAAAGATCACAAAATTGAATCCATTACAGACTACAGATCTCTGTCGAAAATCCTCACAAATCGTAGATCTTTGTCGCAAAATCATCCCAAATCACTGATCTTGAACCGAAGGTCGCAAATTGATACAGTCTCAAATCACCGATCTGAAATCATCAAAACCAAAAATCACAGATCCCATATTGAAACCATCACAGATCACATATCAAATAAATCATAGATCTGATGATGATTCATCAAAATTGAGGACCTTGAAGGTTTCCAAAGAACTAGAAATATACTGACCGTCACAAATCATCAAAGAATGCAGAAGAGCCCAAAGATCGCCAAAAATTAAAGAATGCAAGACTCACTGAAGAGTTTAGATCTATTGCAGATCCTGAACACTCTCAAAAGAAAAGACGACCCACACCACCGACACAATGGAGAAGCAACAAAACCCCAGAAAACCCTAGTAGAAAACCTCTCATCAACGGGAGGAATTTTTCTAAGGTTTTATGTAAGCGTTTTATATGGGTGTAGTTTTAAAAATATATTTTTGTATTTTTTTTTACTTTTTAATATTAAGTGATCCAACATATGAATTGTTCTTCATATGGACTAAACATTGTTTTTAAAGTCCGCATGTAATGTGGTTTTAAATGGATTTATAATTTTTTGTATGGAAATTGTGTGCTATAATCTGGTTTTCTCCTGTCTAATCCTTTAAACATATATATTTAAAGGGAAACATTTTTATAATCTGTCTTGGGAAACAAGGTTTTCTGGGCCTGTCCTGGTCGAAGACCATCAACTAAGATAAATAAGGTTTGGAAGTCGAAGCATGTCAGGTTGGGTGTTTCAAGTCTCACACCAAATTTTTTTTCTTCAGAGAGTGTCACTAGTGAAGAAAGAGTTAAAATAAATTATCAAGGTGATGTGTTTAATGTTTCAGATAACTTAGAGGATGTTGAGCAGAGGGGAAATTAATTCTGACAGGTGCTCCAAATTATGTGGTGATCCAAATTATGGGGGAGCCAGATATTATTAATTCTAGTATTGATAGTACAGACACATGTATGATAAAGACTTTGTAATTTGTATTTATTTTACAAAGGAAGCATTTAGGTTTCCATCAGAGATGCAAAAGAGAGATGTCATATTTTCAGTAGAGGGTGATATTTGGTGTGATACCAACCTGCTTACGATCCAACTGAGTTTGTTGGAATTTGTCTCCTTCTTTAATGGGATGAAGGTGGAGTTTTTTGGAGTTCAACCCATGTAGTTTTAAAAAGGAGATTATCATTATTTTAATTTAAAAATGGACTTCCAATATTATATTCTCATGTAATCTTTAGAGATATTTTTCATATCGTTTTTTATGAAATGAAGCTCATGGATTTCAAAGCGTACAATTTTTATAATGGTGATAAGTTTTTTACCCTTTTTGTTTGAATTTTTAAACCCACCATGTAGGGGTTTATTTGTGGGAGACTCTTATGATTTAAATGGGAGACGAGCAGGATACCAGGATTAGAGTGGTGCGTAATCACCAAACAGAGAAAAATGTGTGCACTGACATGGGTGTGGGTAGCTGCGAGTAGTGGGAACCAACAAGCAATGGCAAGAGTGGGTTGCGCAATGACTTATTTGAGGGGATGAAATGAAACTCTAGATTTTCAGTTTTGATCATCGAAGGGTGAAATTTTATCACGGGATGATTATCAGATAGGCGACAGAGGCATATCTAGGTGTGGATTTTCGCACAGGGTTTCTTCCATTTTCAAAGAAGTGGATTTTAAAAATGATAGAAATTTCTTAGCATCGTTAAAAGGGGCTTCTTTTTATCATCACTAACAAAATATCTAATAAAGACCCATGTTATCATCTATAAAAATTTATTGATAAAATGGGACTTTTATCGATGCTAAAAAAGGGCGTTGATAAACGGTGACTTTTATCAATACTTGTCTAGCCTTCTCCCTAACCTTTTACCAGTCCTAGAGTGTTTGGTGCTCACCCCACGCGCACCCCTGACATCACCTGGTTTCGAACATGAGAACTCCCTCTTACATATATGCACCTTTACCACTCTTTTATATTGTATTGTTCACTATTTTTTTATATATCTATTTATTTTTTTATATTTTGTTACATTTTTTATCCATATATATATTTGTGTGTGTGTATATATAGACATACATAATTGTGTTTAAATACATTTATAAAATATGTTTTCAATGTGTGTTTATAAATACGTACACATAAATACATATGTTTACATATATTTATTTATTTATGTGTGAGCGTTTCTATAGATATAATTATTCATATTTATATTTATTTACATATATTATATATTAATATTTATATGCATACATTAGAATATATAGATTAATATATATTTGTTTGTCAATACACACACAAATATATTTATATATATATAAACATTATATATACATTGTATATGTATATAAATATTCATACACTTTTTTAAAGAAAATGGATATTATTTTTTATTTATATATGGTTTATATATTTAGAAAGTTATTTTATATTTAAATATTTTTACATATTTATTTCTAAAATTAAATTTTTATGAGTATATATATATATATACATATATATATATGTATTTTGTTAAAAAATGTATATATGTGTACATATTTAATTATAAAGTAGAAAATAATAACAAAGTGTTGTGAAACAAATAAGGAAATGGAAAATGTGTATAATGAGGATTGAAAAAAAAATAAATTTTCTAAATGCGAGTCGACTACTTTTAAAACACACCTATGTTGAACGTTAAAAATCTATATATTTGATCGCTTTTTGTTTTCAAAAAAAGATATTTGTATAAAGTCTAAACTGATAACTTTTTTAATAAAACACGTGTTTAAAAACATTTATTTTTTAGCTATTTTTAACAGTGGTAAAAAAAATATTTTTTAAAAAAATATGTATATATAAGATGAAAACTATTAAAATTTTTAATAAAAAATGAAAATCATTAAATAGTATTTAAAATAGATGTTATGATATTTAAAAACAACATAAAAAAAATCCAGTTTGGTGTAATTTAAACAAGGAATATATTTATGTGTTTATAAAATTGAAGATTTAATGCATTTTTAAGATATGTATTTATAAATTAAAAAATATTAAACAAATTAATAAAAAAAATATTTTTATTTAAAGTTAGATAATTTTTTTAAAAAAACCATGTTATTTAAGCATTTTATTTCCAAAAAAAATTATAAAAAATAAAATCTATTATAAAATTAATTTAAAAAGTCCATAAAACTTATGGGATGTAAACCGTCTCGGGATATTTTCACTAAGAAATAAAAAAAATTAAAACCAAATATTTGAACCATTGGGTAAATAATGGAGTGACTTTGAATTTATATATAGATTCATGCAAAATGTTATTAAAAATAAATATAATAATAAAAAAGGAATATCCGGTTTTGATATTTTATCGGTTCAAAAATTTCTGATTTGATGCATTTTTAAAATATGTATTTATGAATTAAAATTTTTAAACAAATTTATAAAAAAAATATTTTTATTTAAAGTTAGTGAATTATTAAAAAAACCAAAGTTATTTAAGAAAAATCATTCCAAAAAAATCTTATATAAAATAAAAGGTATTATAAAAATAATTAAAAAAAGTACATAAAACTTATGGCATGTAAACCGCCTCTGGAAATTTTCACAAATAAATAAAAAAATATATAATTCAAAACCAAAAATTTGAACTATTGGGAAAATAATCAGGTGACTTTGAATTTATGTATAGATTTATGCAAAATGTTACGAAAAATAAATAAAATAATAAAATGTAATATCCAGTTTTGAGATTTGACCGGTTCGAAAATTGAATATTTGATGCATTTTTAAGATATGTGTTTATAAATTAAAGACTCTTAAATGGGATCATATATGGACGCATATATATAGAGGGGGGAATCGTCTTCGAGTGTCCCCAACTTCTCGGCGGAGGCGGAGGACTGTCGTCGGTTTATCTTCGGGTGCACTTGTTCACGTACGAGACATGATGAACATGGAGGACAATGAAGAGGTATTTTTCGATGTTGTGGACTACATGCAGTGGGAGGGAGACGAAGACTCAGTGGAGGGGGAAGAGGTATTTTTTGATGCCCTGGACTACTTGCAGTGTGAGGGAGATGAAGACTCGGTGGAATTGACTGGAACTCTCCCTTCTCCTTCATCATCTTCATTGAATTGGGAAGTGGGGGTGCCCGAGCATGATGATATGGCCATGCCCCACCATCCCGTGTGGGAAATATCTGAATGTCCCTCCACACCTTCACCACATTCATGGAATTGGGCACAGGGAGTGCTAGAGGATGATGATATGGCCATGCCCCACCCTATCACTTGGGAAATATCTGAATGTCCCTCCTCTCATTGTGAAACAGACACTCCGAAAAAAAAAACAAATAGGTGGTGGAAACGAATCAAGGTGGGGTAGAACAATAAGCGTTGCACAGCTACTCTCCCTAATTTGAGCTACAGAAAAATAAAGAGCTGGTGGAAAGCGTTGATCAACAGAAAGCCGATGCGGAATTGCACGGGCACTCTCTCAATCTACTGTTTGGCACGAGGGGTGATTTTCCCAAGGAAGTGGCTCCTAAATAAGTCATTCATCCAGAAAGTGCCTTCTTTAGTGAAGTTAGAAAAACGATTAAGAAGAGGAGTTTCAAGAATGTGACTTTTTAAGCGCAGGAGGATGCCAGAGGACGATCCAGAAATCGTTACAACATTGGAGTGAGGAATTAGAGGAAAATCCCGATTCATGTTCATAATTAAATGTAATGGACAATGATTAATTCTACATGTAATTTAGAATTATGTTTGTGTATGTGCCATGGTTTGGGTTAATACTCTCTCCCCATCACACACAAACCATACCTTCTTATATAATTGAGTACTTTTGTTTATTAGTAAAATGGGTGACATAAAAAATGATTAAATGTAGAACTCAACATACCCAATGGTCATGGAGAATACATTCCCCAGTAATTTCATTCAAAATAACTCTCCCTTTTCCACCTCAAAAAGTTCATGCATGGATAAATGAATGATTCATATTAATAAATTAAAACCATTACAAAAATAATACATGAAATTAACAAAAACACCAACTCATTACTTATTACTATTCTCCTTCACAACATGCTTGATATAAAATAAATAACCATCTCTTTAAGGTTAAGAAAAAGTATTAAATAAAACCAATATAAAGTGGACAAACACTTCCTGCAGAAGTCACTCAGTTCCATTCTTGTTCTCCACCGACCTATTGATCCCTCTTATAAAACAAGGATACTTCTTTTTATTGGAAATTTGTTTTCATCTGATATCATCTTGAATATCAATTATTTTCTCCATATCTATAGCTTAAATATTTTAGCCTTATCTCTATATATTTTTCAAAATAATTTGAAATACAAATAGTCATATATTTGCAGTGAAATCTACATCACAAATGCCATTGTATCCTAAGTGAAAATAAACACTCTAAGATTCCTCAAAGAAAATATTTTGAATAGAATATTATATATATATATATACACTTTGACAATGACATGAAAATGGGAATTTCATCAGTCAATATAAACCACACTTCGGTAAAAAAACATCTTCTCCATTGTATACCGAAAGTTGAACCCACAAGACACATCATCAAGATTCCATGCACATGTGACTCTGGGAATGTTCATTTTCATTTCCTATAGGATCAAAACACCCATAAACACCTCAATAAAATAATCATAACCATGATGAATCAATATTTTTTCAAAATTTCCAAACCAATATGAGACATGGATTCTCCCTCTTTGATGCAAAACTACATATTTCTAACCATACAAAACGTTTCCATCATTCTTACTAGTAGAAACGCCATGAGAAATATTAATTTTCCGAATATTCATTATCAGAATTTCCCATCCATCACTCTTTATACATGTATAAATTTCTTGATCACACTCCACTACTATACTTGTAATACCCTTTTAGTCATTACTTCATCAAATACAGTTCTGTTTATTCATGCCCACTTCCACTTGTGACATTGTATTCACTGTTTCAATCTATGAATAATTCTATATATTCATCCATGACATCATACAAAGAAATTTCATAGTGTTAAAAATAATTCATTATCACATTTTCTCTTACTTCTTAGTGGAACACCATCATCATATTATCCCATTATTGATGGTTTTGAGAATTATATATCATCTTGAAGATGATATGAAGAACCATAATAGTGAAAATTGTCAATATATAGTGATCTAGCTGTGATCTAATATAGCATGGAAAATTGTGGACTTTTATGCAATGCAAGTAATATGGGTCTCTCTCCATATAATGGTCTATTTGGATAAAAGGTAATATTAGGACACTTTCCTAATATGATATTATATTTTTTATTTTATCATGTTATTATTATTAAAAATTAAAACTTCTGTATTTATTTTTTTTAATTGATTATTTCTTGTGTTTCAATATCCTATTGCATGTTAATTCATGTTTTTTAAGTTTTTTTTGTATAAAATAGTCTTCAAGTATTCTGGAATGATTTTCTTTACCATTATTTGAACATGTTTACCCTTATGTAAGAGGTATGACTCCCTTACATGGTTTTTAAATGCATGTTTTTACCTTTACAAGTGGGTCATTGTTCCCTTATGTGAGTTGATGGATGAGATGTTTACCCACACTTATCCCTGGGATGACCCTTATGTTAAGTGTGTGGTGGTTGAGTTTCCTTTTGTATGGGGTATGTAATACCTTTACATGACGTATTGATGTATCAAATTACCATTACATAATCCAAGTATTACCCTTAAATGGGAATAGAAATGTATGTTTTATCTTCACGTGAAGACTGGAAATCCCTTATATTGTGGGTGGTTTTACCCCTATTTAGTACGGAACAATTCCTTCATAAGCAAGACCATTAGTTCCCTTACATATAAGTAACTAATGCATATCATTGAATAATTAACACAAGAGATGTTAACATAAATCCAATGTCATGGAGAGAGATATAAGACCCCACCTATCATCATCCATATATATGAGTGCAACATGAATTCAATCATTCATTATATAATAAAGAACCCATTGAAGGAAAATTGGTTTCATATCCTTTTAAAATGGAAACATATAATTAAATCATTGATAATTCTGTCAATAATCATAACATGATAGTCCCACGTAATATAAATGTGTATTCAATGACATTAATTATAACTCTATATGGATAACCTTTAAATAAGATAACACATTTTATTTAAACCATATAGATAATCGGTATATGGTTTAGTCTATATTTTCCCAAATCATTCGATGAATTGAATACAGGTGAAAACACTTTAATAAAAGGGAAATGAAATATTGCATTCATAGTGTAAAGGAATAGGATTAAAAGTTATGGATATACACATAAAATGATTTGGAAAGAAAAATTATATGATATATTTTTTCTCATATAGAGATTTAACATTTGTCATTTGTTATATCATGGGTAAATAATAAAAAGGTTAGATGAATATTTCTTTTATATGAATAGTAGAACCTTACTTTGAAAATTATGATGATGATGACCCATTTCTATAAATAGCCATATTTCAATAAAAATAATAGAATAATAGAAAATTAATTAACATTGAAAAATAATGATGTATGGGAATGGAGTATCAAATGATGGAAAACATTTTCTTGTTGAAATTTTTTAAATATATTTTTTTTATTTTTTTTTAAAAAAAATCTAAGAGGCAAAGTCGCCAGTTTGTTTTAAAAATACATTTGATATGTGTTGATAATATATAAGATCAATATTTGAGTTCCCAAAAATAATGTAAAACATTATAGGGAAAAATATGTGCATGGAACTGAAATGTCAATTGGAAGGAATGAGAGTTATTCATACCATCATAATACATTCTTCTGTGAATGTATTTCATCAAAAAATATTTATAAATTAATTTATTAGTTACATTAAGAATTATATTATTTACATCCTTATTTATAATCATTGTTGTAATTCTTGTAAAAAATTTAAAATATAATTATTATTTATTAATAACACAATTCATTATATATAACAATAATATCATAATTAATATATATTATTCATTATTTTTTGACATTCCTTTAATTTTAAATTAATATTTATTTCCATAGTCAATGTTCTGAATTTCATATAAATTTTATTTATAAAATATTTTATGCTCATAATTTTTGTAAAGTGTATATGTTATGTTTTTAATCAATAAAGGTGGTGTTGTGTAAATTATTTATGATTTTTTATATTTATGATTTTTTACTTTCAACTATTTTAATATTTTTAATTCATTTTTTATGTTTCATTTTCTGTGATATTATAGTTTATGTTTTATAGGCATTCAAATGCAGCTACTTTAAATGTAATAAGAAGTTTTTAGAAAATTTCGATCTTTAAAAATGTGCACCAAAGAGGTTGAGCCTGCCAAATGATCTCGGATTCCTGTGAAATCATACGATAAAAACCGTATATTGATGTTTCAATTTTAGGAACCAACATTGCGTCAAACCGAAGTGTCATTTGCCTGAAATGACCAAAAATTCACTTTCAAAAATTTAAAATGCTAAAACATGCACTTAACTGTTAAAACCATATAAAATGATCTTCAATTCATGTGAAATCTTATGAAAGTTGTTTGAGACCTATTTTTGACGTGTGTGAGTAGATGGAACGTCAATATGACATGCGATTTTCTTGAACAAACTAAATAAGGAGTTCATAGAAAACAACGGTTTTTAAAAACATGTGCCGCCAAGGGTGATATGCTCGAACATACTAAATAAGTAGTTCTTAGAAAATATTGGTCATTAAAAACATGCGCAACAATGGGAGAACTGGATAAATGAGCTTGAGTTTTGGTGAAATTAAATGACAACAACCGTATATTGATGTTTTAATTATAGGAACCAAAGGTATGTCAAACTAAGGTGTTGTTTTCCTGAGATGATCGAATACACAGTTTCAGTAATTTAAAACACTAAAACATACATTTAACTATTAAAACCACATAAAATGATCACCAATTAATGTTAAATCTTATAAAATGTGTCTTAGAACTATTTTTGTCATGTGTGAGTAGACGATGCGTCAATCCGACGTGCGATGTGCTCAAACGAACTAAATAAGGAGTTCTTAGAAAATTTTTGTCTTTAAAAATGTGCATCACATAGGGTGAGCTGGATAAATGAGCTTATATTGTTGATAAATCAGAAGACAATAACCTTATATTGATGTTTCAATTTTAGGAACCGAAAGTGGGTCAAACAGAGGTGTCATTTGGCCGAGACGCATGAAAATGCAGTTTTATTAATTTAAAATGTCACCAATTGATGTGAGGTCTTATGAAAGGTGTATTAGAACTATTCTTGACGTATGTGAGTAGATGGAATGTCAATCCAACATGCAATGTGATCAAATGGACAAAATAAGAAGCTCTTAGAAAATGTTAGTCTTTAAAAACATACACCATAGAGGGTGAGTTGTCTAGATGAACATGGATTGTTGTGAAATCAAATGAAACAAACCGAAAATTGATGTTTGAATTTTAGTAACTGACGACATGTCCAACTGAGGTTTCGTTTTCATCACACAACTGAAAATGTAGTTTAAGTAATTTAAAATGCTAAAACTGGCATTTAAGTATTAAAACCATAGAAAAATATCATCAATTGATGTGAAATATTATTAAAGGTGTCTTAGAACTATTTTTCAAATGTGCAAGTAGATGACACATCAATCCAACATGTGATATGCTCGAACTAACTAAATAAGTAGTTATTAGAAAATGCTGGTCTTCAATAATGTGCACTATAGAGGGAAATCTTGCCAAATGAGCTTGGATTGGTGTGAAATCACACAACAACCATAGATAGATTTTTGAATTTTAAGAATTGACGGTGCGTCAAATCAATGGGTTGTTTGCCTGATCGAAAACTCAGTTTCAATGTAATGTTTAATTTATAATTAGAAAAAGTGATTATTAAATAATATATATTATTATACATAATTAAAATTTTTAAATCAATGAAATGTGAAATTAATACATTAATTTACAAGGTAGGTCCGGGGGTGGGCGTACAAATGAAACAAATATATAGACATGGAGGTTCATAACCAGAACCTCCTCAAATGTAAATGTATCACAGCATCAATGCTTATGTGTGCTTAACTGACATCCAGTCCCACAGCTCAGCCCTCTAATAGTACACCCATATCAACTTGTTCATCTGGAAGGTTCTAGAGTGTTCCCAACTACAGGTCCAGGTGTGATGTCCTCAACTACATGTCCAGGTGTGATATCCTCAATAGTGGGTCTAGCAGTAGAACTAGAATCGATCTCCAATCCACTCAAGTGTTGTACAAGTAACTAGAATGAAATTGAATTCGAGAAAGGTAAATAAATGAGTGGAATCCCCCATCTAATTCCCCAATCCGAGGAATGTGTCACTTTAGGATATGCTTATGGAATTCGCGTCACAATATGATACTCGGTGGTGTAACTAGTGCCCCACTCTGAAGAAGGGTGTGTGGGTAATGTCTCAAAAGACACCATGTGTGACGAGGATGGTTGAGTTGGTGGATGTGTAGCACACTCAGAAGAAGGGTATGTGGGGAATGTAATGAATGGCGCCATATAGTGGAATCCCCCATCCAATGCCCCAATCTGAGGAATGTGGCACTATAGGATATTCAGATGGCATACGAGTCATAATAACGTTGCTCGTGCAGATGTCTAGACTACCACCACCATAAAACGATGTAATTTTTTTAATTTACATTTTAAATTGATGGTAATGAGGATAGATTTTATTAATATATATATATATATGAGTTATATGTTATAATAATGATTTTGTAATGGTTAATTACTATTAAACATTATTTCATTTAATCCATCAAAAATTTAAAACAGTGTTCACGCATGCATATGACAGATCATCTCCATGAACAGTGAAATTCATTTTTCTATCTCTGTAATTTATTTATTACTATAAATAAATATATAATTACTATGTATGATACTTATATCATGGTTAAAATTCTGGTTATTATTTAATTGTGATAAAAGTAAAGGGACCAAACTATCGATCCAAAATAAACATAAAAACAATGCATTTATTACCTAAAATGATAATTTTATTAAATAATTATTAATAAAAAGGTGTTAAGAAATAATATATAAAACATATATTTTATGATATATATGAGTATGTTTTCATAATATATTTATAATAAATCTATATTTATTATACAGGAGGTTTAGACACATGAAGGATGACAAATCTATGGTAACCGTTTATTTCACAATCTCTTCTTTATTTAAGATTATTTATGTTAATGTATTTGTTTGGAGAAATATTTGATATTTCTATCATAAACCCAATATATTTAATCTACTAAATTTATTTCTATAAATCACATGTTTTCTATTGATTTTCCTCTCTTTCCATACTCAAGATAGTGAAATAGTGTTTTTAAGGAAAATCGACATGGTTTTTTCTACTCGGACAGGAATATTTATCTTCCAAGTCCATATTTTTCTTAAAATATCTAAAATAATGTTTTTAATATTTTAAATTGGTTTATTGAAGGAATTTTACACATTTAATAGTTTTTACAAAATGTTTTCAAAGAATCATCTTGTCATTTTCTAAAATAGGTACTTTTTAACATTTTTATAAAAGTCTGACAAGATTTTATTTAACTTATACAGTATGAACAGACCTCCATACAATCTTAAAAACATAATTTTTGAACCTTCCATTACACGTTTACAAGGATCCTTTCAATGAATATGTTTACCTTAATATTGAGGAAATATTTTAGAGTTTAAATAATTGATTTCAAATTGAAAAGGGTATTTTTGTTAAGAAAATTTGATATGATATTTTTAAAGTATTTTCATCAATGTCAAAAATCCTTTTTGGAATATTATGATGGGGATATACTCTAATGATACCACCCTCCATATTTCATTGGAATTTTTAAGATTAGTTTGACTAGGAAAATTATTGATATTCTTTATTTTATTTCTTATAATCTGAGTAGTTTTGGTTTTTTAAGTCATGTTGACCAAGTTTTATTATTTAGTAATATGATGGATGCATTGGACTTATCAAATGACATATGATGCATGGAATTACACATACCCTTGATGTAGCATTAGATTTTATGAGACAGACAATATTGGGTATTTTTCTAAGGCCTTATGTATTTATGTAGAGGTCTTTGCCTGAGGCATTGACAGTTTTTTTAGATTTCTTGGCACACGTCCTCAACAATAAGTTTCAGATGTCCAATATTATGAATTCAATAATTATGAAATGAGTTATTGATTTCAATGAGTTTATTTGAATAGTTTTTGTATCCATGGATATGTTTTTAACACATATGATTATTTATATAGAATTATTTGACTATCATTTATTATTTCCATATTATTAATGCCTCATTTATATTCTAATACATGCATTCCCTGACTGAGCATATGAGATCACTCGTTTCTTCTATTTCCTTTCCTTGGGATGAGAGTAAAAAAAATTGACTAATATTCATATATTTTATATAGGGGAATAAAGATGATCCAAATCAAAATACTATACTATATTTTATGCTTTAAAATGTAATAAGTGATTTAAGTATGTATCTTTTCATGACCCGACCCCTGAGGCCCATTCCGTGACTACCCCAAGCCCACCTTCCATAGGCTAGGGGTTGGAGACTGGCACCGAAGGCGTATTCCCTAAAACTGGGAAGGCATTGCCTTTATAACCTGTAAACTCACAAAACCAAGCACACAATAAGATAAAAAAACAAGCAAAATGTATAACCAAAGAGTGATGAAAGTAAAAAAGGGGCCAGAATACAAGCCCAATGGTAAAGGTACAAGTACAACTGAAATAAAAAACAACTGAAGAAAGAGAAAATAAATCTATTGGATCATCCTCTGAGGTTCCTACCTGAAGGGTGGGTACAGATCTCCTCCTCAGCACTTCTCATCTACTTGTCTCCTCTGCGTACCAACATGTCGTATGGTCCACCTCTGGGAATCGTCCAGTCCTGGTACTCTCTGCCTCAGTCATTTCTGTCCATCGTCTGCATCCAACACAATAAGGTGCGGGCATTTCCCGTTCATGGGTGAGTATAACGATACTCAGTAGGGACCCCGAGACCCTCAAGCTCTCACAAAACCCACCAAGGATAAACCACAAAGTATAAAATCAACAGACAACCCTACTTAGGTATCTTCCCATACATATACCTAAGTTATCATGTAATCCATCACAATCAGGAGGAAAACACAGAGATACTGACTTAGATCACACCAGGATTTATTCTAGGGGTAGTAACAAGTAACATCTTCAGTCACATCATCGAACACCTCAGATACTAGAGAACCCCTCCTCTATCGAGTTTAGTGGGCTGACCACGTCACATAGAGGCACTTCCCACTAATCTTGGACTTCTAAGGTACTCCTCCTGTCGAGTACCATGGGTCGTCCACGTCACACAGAGGCACTCCCCACTGTGGGTCTGCCGCGTCACACAGAGGCACTCCCCCTCATGACTTGCTAAGGTACTCCTCTTGTCGAGTATCATGGGTCTCTCGAGTCACACAGAGGTGATTCCCACCATGGCCTGCTGAGGTTCCCCTCCTATCAAGTATCTTCAGTCTGCTGCATCACACAGAGGCGCTCCCCACTGGGCCTATCAAGTCACTCTGAGTCGAAAAGGTCAGCAGTCGTCAAGTCTCATCCAGCTACTGGGTTCTCGCACTATGCTCACTCATCTCTAGGAGGATCTTCTCCACAAGTAACTGGTTGATATTCCAAATTCCACAAAGTCTCAAGAAGAAGCATCTCAATGTTCTTCCATGTCATAGGGGTCTCAACGCATCAGACAGTGCGTCAATCGAACGCATGGTCTCTGAGTTATTAGCCTTTTAGTCCCGGGGGCCTGGTTGGATTCTTGCTCGATCCAACCTGACCATTCCTCATCTTAATCCAAAACATACTGGGGTATCACTCAAAGGGAATGAATTTCTCCAAGGCTCCCAATGGCACTGACGGTTCGTGTAACGGACATCCGGTTCCAATGTTATGTCCAAAAGAAGTAAATGGGTTGTATTGGGCATAGGTATGGTCCGATCCAGTCAGACCGACTCGGCCTGACCCAGTTTGGGTCACCTCGGCCTAACTTGTTGGTTCCGGCCCATACCTCTTGGCATGTCGGCCTGCTGGGTCCGGCCTGGTAGGCCGCGGAGGGTTATAGCTGTCCGTGAGGCCGCTAGGTGACTCGGTCGGGGACGGGGGGGTTCGGCTATGGGGAAGCGGTGTGGCGGTGCGGCCGCAGGGCGGTAGTCTAGCCATGGGTTGGCGGTTGGCAGTCCGGCTGCGGGGTGGCGGTCCGGGAACGGGGTGGTGGTCTGGCTATGGGCAGCACGTCAAGGGAAGTTCGTCCGGGGCAGCTCGCAGAGCTGCGGGTGCCGTGGCTAGGCCGCGGGCGGTAGGTCAGGCATGGGTTGGCTCAGCTACAGATGGCACGAAGCAACGGAATCCGTGGGGTGGTGCGGGGCACAGAGGCCATGGGCGGCGACGCCATTACCTTCTTCGCCTCCATCGCATTCAACACCACAAATCATCACAAGATTCACGGAGTGGTTGTGCCATGTTTTTTTGGCTCGTACCTGCCGCATTAGGGTGGTATCAAGTGGCTCAACAAGAACATGAACATTGAATGTTAAATCCTATCCTCCCTGTAAGGATTTTTTCCAACCCGCAAAAGAAATCATCTGCGTTCTTTGTTTTAAAAAGGGAAGAACATGGGAATATAATCATACACAAATTTAACCCTTACCTTGGATTGTTCATTGACATTGGTGTGGGAAAGAAGTTGAAGTTTTTGACATTCGTCTCGTCTACCACACACCTCCAATCATGGGCTCGTGTGTTGGTTCGTCGTAGTCCAACACATTCTTCATTGGAGGGTGTACTGAGGAATAAGTCAAAGTCGGCATTCTTCATTAGAGGAGCATTCTTCGTGGATGAAGTGTAATCTTCCAAGGGTTCTCCTCTCTCAATTCCACCCAACAAAATGAAAGAGGTTCAAATATAATTAACTTAAGAATAAGTTATGTTGGCACACCAAGGTTGGTGTAATTAATGTACCGTGTTGGCACAATTAATTAGCTCAATTAATTGGACTAATTTAATGGCTCAATTTAATGGGAGGGGTTGAATATTTGGGATTTGGGAGCTCTATCCCCATTAAGAGGGGTCGGGTGGTCCCCCGCCATTAAAATTCAAAATGGGGGTTTAGGTTCAGGTGGTTCCCACCACCATAACCTCACAAGGGAGGTTTAGTTCTGGTGGACCCCACCTCTTAAACTTCAAATGGTGGTTTAGTTTTGGTGGTCCCCACCTCCCAACACCCACATGGGTGTTTAAAACAAAAATAAAATATGATAATTTTATTTTATTATTTCCACGAAAAACCCCTAAATTAACTTTCACCCTCGACCAACTACTGTCGAGGTGAAAGTATTCTTAAGAGAATACCAGCACTGCTAGTTCAACGGTGCCCTCATATTTCAATTCCAAGCACCAGTTCAAAAGTTAGAAAAAATTTCTCGCACGTTTACTGAACGTACCTGAACAAAAGTTCAGAAATTCATTTTAGGCACTCCGGGCCATGAAATCACGCGCCGTCAATTTTCGCGGACTCGTAAAATTCCCATATATTTAAAAAAAATTACATGGAAATTTCAAGTCTTTTCATTCTCCTCACATCAGGGCTTTACATCTCCATAAGACACATCACAAAACTTGGAAAACAAGTGGGGGTACTGAGTGCGTATTTGAGCCTCCCACTCCCATGTGATCTCCTGGAGGTTCCCATGCTGTCAGCGAATGCACACCAGAGGTATCGACTATCCACAAAGTACCTCCTCCTTTCGATCCTCAATCTCTACTAGAACCTCCGTAAAAGTCACCCCATCATCGACGTCCAGATCTCCATGGTCTTTGATGTGAGATGGGTCATGCACGTATCTCCTCAGTTGGGATACGTTGAAGACGTCATACACCCGATGGCACTGAGGTGGAAGAGCTAAGCGGTAAGCCACCTCGCCAACTCTATTGAGGACATGAAAAGGCCCGATTAAGCTCAGAGATAATTTTCCACCTCATCCAAATCTCTGTAATCCTCATCGAGATGAGACCCATAGAAAGACATGTTTTCCATCCTCAAACTCCAGAGGTCTCAGTATCCTATTAGCATACAACTTCTTTCTATTCTGTGCAGTCTTCATTTGCTCCTGGATAATCTAAACCTTCTCTATGGTAGCCCGTAACAAATCTGGTCCCACTAGTGCTGACTCCCCTGGGTCAGTCCAGCACAATAGTGATCTACAGGGTCGCCCGTACAATGCCTCAATCGGTTCCATCTCAATGTTGGAGTGATAGCTATTATTTTATGCAAACTCCACCGAAGGAAAACGGTCCTCCCAGCTGCAACCGAAGTTAAGGATCTAAGTACGTAGCATGTCCTCAAGGGTTTGAATGATTCGCTCAGTCTGGTCATCCGTCTGAGGATGGAAGGCGGTGCTTAAACGAAGTTGTGTCCTGAAAGACTCCTGCAACCCCTTCCATAGTCAGTAATTAAAACGTGCATCACAAATGGAGATAATTGTCAAGGGTACTCTATGTATCCATACAATCTCCTGCACATAGAGGCGTCCCAATCTCTCTACTGAACCCTGCTCTCTGATCGGTAGGAAGTGGGCCGACTTGGTGAGTCAGTCAATGATCACCCAAATTGTGTCATGAACCCTGGATATAAATGGAATTCCTGTCATGAATTCCATGGATATCCCATCCCACTTCCACTTTGGGACCTCTAAAGGTTGAACCAAGCCTTCCGATACCTGATGCTCCGCCTTCACTTTCAAATAAGTGAGGCACCAAGAAACAAACTCTAGTACTACTTTCTTCATTCCCAGCCACCAGTGCTGTCATCGTAGATCATGGTACATCTTTTTCACTGGTGGATGTACTGCTAGAGGGGATGTGTGTAACTCCCTCATCACTTCCTCCCGAAGTGACCCTAGTACCATGGTACGCCCTCTAAAAAATATGGTGTTCTTCCCACCTTAAGAAAATCCATCAAGTGTCTGTCCTGTGGATATCTGATCACGTCGTGTCTCGTAGTTAGTGTCCCCTCGCTGCACCTCCCGGACTCGCTGAAGAAGTTGGGGGGTGACTGTAAGCGACTAAAGGAAAGCTTCTCCCTCACGTTCTACAAAGGATAACTGCAAGGCGGCCAGCTGCTCTGTCGCCTCGCCTAGAAGTTGTATACCAATTCTCCTACTGAGTTCAACTTCTACAACGTTCCCCTTCCTAGTAGTAGAGACTATCTCGAAGTCATAGTCCTGGAGGAACTCAGGTCAATGTTGTTGTCTCAGGTTCAGTTCTTTCTAAGAGAAAATATACCTGAGACTCTTGTGATCAGAGTACACTGTAAAGAGTTCACCCATCAGATAGTGTCTCCACATCTTCATAGGTGAAGACCACTACTACTAACTCCAGGTCATGGGTAGCATTGTTTTTCTCATGTTGTCTCAGCTATTGGGAACCATATGTGATCACTACTCGCTCCTTCATCATGACACATCCGAGTCTGGTCCCTGACACATCGCAGTAGACTACGTACCCTACGCCTTCCTCTATAAGCCTCAAGATAGGGTTACTAATCATCCTCTACCTCATCTCCTGAAAAATATATTGGCATCTCTCCGACCACACTAAGGGTTTCCCCTTCTTCGTCAAGGCTGATAGTGGTGTTGCAACTCTGGAGAAATATAGAACAAACCTCCAGTAGTATCCAGCCAAACCCAGGAAACTATGTACCTCTGTCCCACTAATGGGTGGCTCCCAAGCATGTACCACCTCAATATTCATTGGATCCACTACATCTCCAGCCTCCTATATGACATGTCCCAGAAAGTGAACCTCTCGAATCCAAAACTGGCACTTTGAGAGATTACCATAAAGTTGGTGCTCTCAGAGTGTGTCTAGTAATACCTACAAATGATAGGCATTCTCCTCCTCAGTAGTTGAGTAGATCAGAATTTCATTGATTAAGACTACTACAAAGAATCATTGTATGGCTAAAAGATCATGTTCATGAGTCCCATTAACACTGCTAGAGTGTTGGTTACACCGAATGGCATAACCAAGAACTTGTAATGGTCGTACCAACATCTGAAAGTCATCTTCTGCACATCCTCATCTCGTACTTTGAGATGGTGATATCCTGATCTGAGGTCTATCTTCGAGAACCACTGTGTTCCCTTCATCTTATCAAAGAGGCCGTCAATACTCAGAAGTGGGTACTTGTTCTTCACAGTCAGCTGATTCAGGATCCAATAGTCAACACAAATCCTCAAGATCTCATCCACCTTCTTGGACAACAAAATTGGGGTTTCCCAAGGGGAAACACTAGGCCAGATGAATCCCTTCCCCTGAAAGTCCTCTAGTTGTACCTGCAGCTCGCGAAGCACCACAGGAGACATCCAATACGCTGGTACAGATATCGGTGTCATCACGGGGTATAAGTCAATGTTAAATTCCACCTCTCTCCAAGAAGGTAGACCCAGAACATCATCAGGGAAGACATCTTCATACTTTTACACCACTACAGGATAGCTCAGACTCTCCACATAAACAGCTCAAAGGGTAATGCTATCCAACTGATGATTGATCAGCTGCACTCTCCTCCGGGTAAGTCTATCATGCGCTGCAAAGGCTCCCTTCTCACCAGTGAAGGTAAACCTGGTCCCATCCATGCAGACACACCGCACTTTGTGCCTAATATAGTCAATCTAAGCATGGAATGTAGATAACCAGTCCATACCCAATATTATGTTGTAAGGCATCGACACCGCTACTAGGATATCCTAGCCAAAGATCTCGCCTCCTAGAGTAAGCTCACATTGTCACCACCAGTGTGTAATCGTCGAATCTGTTCCCGTAGGAGTCAATAGTCGTAAGGATCGAGCCGACGGCTCCGTCAGAATATCCGAGATCTAAATGAGGGTAGTGGAAATAAAATAATGATTGGAACCTATGTCTATAAGTACTACAGCTAAGGTGGAGTAGACATAGATCGTACCTCATTTCATCTCCAAAGCAACGTGATAGTAGGCCTCAGCTGCTTGGAGTTGATCTCGCCCTTTTCCTCCTAATACCTATGGTCTGGGTGGACCTCTAAGTGATGGTGGCGGTGACATCTCAAATCGTCGCCCACCACTAGCTACACGGCCAGCTCCTCTTCCACGTCTGTCTGCTCCCTGCGGACCACCTCGATCGAACCTCTATCTCTGCATGGGTGGTCCCTCGACCATCTGATGATCATCCATACGATGGTTCAGATAGTCATGATCCATCTGACCCTACTCACCGCATGAGTAACATTACATGATCCTTTCCAAACTGGTTCCGCCTCGGGTGCCCCGCACAACCGATCTTGAGTCATGCGGTCGTCCACCTGTAGGTATGGTCCTCTTGGACCTCTATGATGTCTGTCTGCTACCAGCTGAAGAAGACTCCTCTACATGATGACTGATGGTGGGTCTCACTGCTGGTGATACCTCAGTAAGGAAAATCTCCATTAAGAGGTCTCTTTCTAACACCCTCGCCTAGATCGGGATGCTGAGTGAGATCATCGAAGCCCTGATCTCCCACCTGAGCCCCTGTTCAAAGGTTTGGGCCCTGAAGAATGGGTCTCGTACCATATCTGTGGAGTAGTGTGAGAGTTCAGTGAACCTCACTGAGTACTGATATACAGTCATGTCGCCCTACTGCAGATGAAGAAACTCTTATATGCACACTGCGCGAAGAGTCACTGGAACAAACTCTACCCGAAATAGGCTCTCAAAGTCTGCCCAGAGAAGCGTCACCTCATCATGGACCTGGAGCATCAAGCACCCCCATCTTCCTATTGCTTCATGTATAATATTGGCGACAAGGATCACGATGAGATAATATGGTGTCCCTATGAGTCATAAGACTCTCACCACAGCCTCTAGCCAATCCTCAGCTGCCTATGGGTCTATCTCTCCCCTAAACCTGGGTGGCCTCTAGCACTGAAACTCGTGCAACACACTCAAGCAGTGTGCACTCTCTACTGCTAGGGCTGGTGGAATTGGTGGCCCAAGGGGTAATGGTACCGCTAGTTCCTCCGCTGGTTCCTCTACTAGAAGAGGGCCCTGCATTGAGGCCTCGTCACTCGGTGTGGTATCAGTGTATACAACTCTCGGAACCCTAGCTGGCAGTCTGCATGAAGGTATCCTGAAAAGAAACAGGTGCGCCACGGTCAATAAGTTATACCTGGTGAGCTGGATCAATGAGTTCACAAAGAAGACTCTTGAAAACACACACACAATCAGTGTTTTTGTGCACTGAGTCAGAAATTAGATTTCAGGGTCCTAGTGTATGGATATGTCAACTTCCGTACCAACACTGGACTCCCTGCTGAAAACCGCACCCATTACCCTTAACACTGTTGCTTCAGATAAAAGATAAAAGTCCTAGTTCTTCGGTAGAACCGACTCCTATGATACCAATTTGTCACGACCCGTCCCCCAGGGCCCGTGCTGTGACTACCCCAAACCCGCCTTCTATAGGCTAGGGGATGGCGACTAGAACCAAAGGCGTATTTCCTAAAACTGGGAAGGCATTGCCTTTATAATATGTAAACTCAAGAAACCAAGCACACAGAAAGATACTAACACAAGAAAACTGTAAAACCAGAGAGTGATGAAAGTAAAAAGGGGGCAGGAATACAAGGCCAACAGTAAAGGTACAAGTACAAATGAAATACAAAACAACTAAAGAAAGGGAAAAGACAGCTACTGGATCATCCTCTGAGGTTCCTACCTAAAGGGTAGGTATAGATCACCTCCTCATCACTTCTCATCCACCCGTCTCCTCTGCGTACCGACATGCCGTATGGTCCACCTCTGAGCACCGTACAGTCTGGGTACTCTTAGCCTCAGTCAATGTTGTCCGTCATCTATATCCAACTCAACAAAATGTGGGCATAGCCCGTGTAGGGTTGAGTATAACGATACTCAATAGAGACCCCGAGACCCTTAAGGTCCCACAAAAATCACCAAGGATAAGCCACAAAGTATGAAATCAACCGACAATCCTACTTAAGTATATTCCCATACATATACCTATGTTATCAAGTAATCTATCTCAAGCATGAGGAAAACACAGAGATACTAACTCATCTCACACCAGGATTTATTCTAGGGGTAGTAACAAGTAACATCTCTAGTCACATCATCGAACACCTCGTCTACTAGAGAAACCCTCCTCTATCAAGTTTAGTGGGCCTTCCACATTACACAGAGGCGCTTCCCACTAATACTGGACTGCAGAGGTACTCCTCCTGTCAAGTATTGTGGGTCTACCACATCACATAGAGGCGCTCCCCACCGTGGGTATGCCACGTCACAAAGAGTCGCTCCCCCTCGTGACTTGTTGAGGTACTCCTCCTGTCGAGTATAGTGGGTTTTCCGCATCACACAGAGGTGCTCCCCACCATGGCATGCTGGGGAACCCCTTCTGTTGAGTACCGTGGGTCTGTCACATCAAACAGAGGCGGTCCCCACCATGGGTCTGCCGCTTCACACATAGGCGCTCCCCACTGGGCTTTTCAAGTCACTCTGAGTCGAAAAGGTTAGCAGTCGTCAAGTCTCATTCAGATACTGGGTTCCCGCACTATGCTCGCTTGTCTTCGGGAGGATATACTCCGAAATTTATGGGTCTATATTCCAATTTCCACAAAGTCTCACAAAGAAGCATCTCAAAGGTCTTCCACGTCATAGGGGTCTCAACGCATTAGATAGCGATTCAATCGGACACTCGGTTTGTGAGTTATTAGCCTTTTAGTTCCAGGGGCAATTCAATTCATGCTCAATCCAACCTAATTTTTCCCCATCTTAATCCAAAACATAGTGGGGTATCACTAAAAGGTACCAACTTGCTCCAATATTCCCAAAACCACTGACGGTTCGTCTAAAGGACGTCTGGTGCCAAAGTTATGACCAAAAGAAGTAAATAGGTCATAGTGGGCCCGGGTCCGGTCCGACCCAGTCAGACTGACTCAGCCCAACCCAGCCTGGCCCGACCCGGTTTGGATTGCCCCAGCCTGACCTACTGGGTCCGGCCCAGCCTGCTGGGCGGCCCGGTGGTGAGGGGAAATGGAGGGTTGCGGGTGGCCGCGAGGCCGCAGAGGGTGTCGTGAGTGGGGGCGATGACGGCTGTGGGGTGGCGGTCTGGCCATGGAGGGGTGGTCCGGCCACAAGGTGGTGGTCCAGCTGCGGGTGGCGCCACAAGGCCTCAAGAAAGGGTCAGTGTGGCTACGGACAGTGCAGAGCGGCGAATGCCGCGGGGCAGCGCGGGGCACGGAGGTCACGGGCAGCAGTGTCATTTCCTTCATCGCCCTCATCTCGTTCAACACCACAAATCATCACAAGATTCACAGAGGGGTTGGGCCCTATTTGTTTGGCCCATACCCTTCACGTTAGGGTGGTATCAAGTGGCTCATCAAGAACATGAACATTGAACGTTAAATCCTATCCTCCCGGCAATGATTGTTCCCAACCCACAAAATAAATCATATGCATTATTTGTTTTAAAATGGGAAGAACATGGGAATATAATGATACACCAATTAAACCCCTACCTTGGATTGTTTGTTCATTTTGGCACGAGAAGGAAGTTGAAGTTGTCGACATTCGTATCATCCGCCACACACCTCCATTCCCGGGCTCGTGCGTCGGTTCGTCATAGTCGAAGACGTTCCTCATTGGAGGGTGTCCTGAGGAAGAATTTGATGTATGTGTTCTTCATTGGAAGAGTGTTCTTAGTGGATGAAGTGTAATCCTTCAAGGGTTCTCCTCTTTCAATTCCACCCAACAAAATGAAATAGGTTCCAATATAATTAACTTAAGAAGAAATTATGTTGGCACACCCAAGTTGGTGAAATTAATGTACCGCGTTGGCACAATTAATTATCTCAATTAATTGGCCCAATTTAATGGCTCAATTTAATGGGAGGGGTGGAATATTGGGGAGTTGGGAGGTTTCTCCCCATTTAGAGGGGTCGGTGGTCCCTGCCTCTATAATTCAAAATGGGAGAGTTGCACAGTTCAAAGCCCTCTCACCCCCTGAAGGAGCACACATCGCCGAAACTCAAGGGATATGACCGCTGATAATTTGAGCAAAGGCCGACAAAAATGGAGGAATTTGAAGAAACTCTGTTGAGAAGGTCCGATGAATGAATCTGGCCGACTAAGTACGTAGTTTGAACAAATTCTGATTTTCATAGATCTAATTCGTCTTGTTGAAGTCATGTGAATGAATATTTAAGGGTTTGATGCTAAACCATGTCGAGGAAGAGGATTTTTATAAGAGTTGTCACTAAAATGAGATCCTGAATTAAGCTTCGTTGTGGAAGAATGAACGAATTATAGACTCTGGAGTACCCTTTGAGGCCGATTTTTGATCGAGAGCCTCTATTCACTACCATTGTGTGATTGTAGGACATTGTTGAAGACAAAGGGTGGCCTTGAAACTCTCACTTTTTGCAGATATTGAAGAACCAAGGTTGTGGATTGAAACATACATATCATGCGGTCGAGTTCAGAAAATTTGAGGAAGGTAATTGTGTTATTCTATAGAGTTTGAATGTTTTTGATCACTGGATTTTGGTTTGTTTCATGATCAAACTAATGAATTTGAAAAGGCCCTCAGGGTTCCAATTTTCTTCAGCTGTGATGGAAATGTCCAGTATACACATGATATTCGACGATTAGACTCAGTGAGTTGGCTTATTTCTCTTTCTGCAGACAATCTCAACTCGAGCTTTGATGAACGAATAAGTTTCATAAAATTTTAATGTTGTTATAGAGGGAAAATGGATGGATACAATCAAGTATATGCTCATAAAACAAAAAAAATATTATAGTGGTGAATGCTGGATTGGGTTTCATGATTCAACCTATGTTGATCTTCACATATGAGTTGAGTTTCTCACTGAACCATGTTTGAACTGTTAGTCAAATTCTTCCTTATCCTATGTTTTTTTGGATTAAGAGCTCGATGAAAAATGTTCAATGTTTTTTTTGATGGAGATTCCACATGCCTTGGTAGTTGGGTGGTGCACCAACTCCACCCACCATGGTAGGTGGGGATTGGTGGGGGGAGTTCCGCCAAACTTGACACCCCTGACATGGGTATTTAAGAAGGTCCTCAAGAACCTTCCAGAAATCAGTTCGAGCCAAGTGATCCATTGTATCCGGTGAGAGAGATCCAAAAGAACTCCATTTGTTGAGAGAGATGATGTTTTTGTAATCTTTGTTCAAGTTGAAATAAAGCACTTTTTCTTTCAATTTTCTTCCCTGATTATTCTATATTCATGATCAGTGAACCACAACAGTGGTATCAGAGGCATTTCTTGTGAAATAGTGATGAGTAGTTGAGTTTTACCCATGACCAGAATATTAAAATTTCTCGAAATCCTATTTTGAAGTCATGTTCTGAATGTTTGTAACCAGCCAATTCCAACAGCGCAAACGACGTCAAAAATAGAGCTAAAACAAGCTTCCTAGGCTCGGTCAAATTTTGAGTGCTATAGTGCCTCCTTACCGGAGAAGAAGACAATGTTCTAGCGCTAGTGACTTTTCCAACGTGATTCTGGTAGCTGCTCCAACACACCACATCACCACCACATCATCGCCACATCACTAGACAATCTCAACCATTAATACTATTTTGATCATATCTTGATCAATCGATGTCCAATTTTGACGATTCAGGAGTCGATTCAACCATATTCGACCATTCCAGACACAACTGTGAACTCAATTTTTTAAAATTATGCAATTTTTTTAAATACTTGAAATTCAATGGAGTAACCATCCATGAGAGGGATGATCATGTTGACTTCTTCAAACTACTCCATTTGGAAGTCTCAAATGGAAGATCATCTTAATGTTATGGAACTTTTTGACCCCATTGAGAATGAGGGAATCAACCCCGATGCCACCAAGGAATCAGAGTGGAAAAAACTGAACAAGAAGATGATCAGTAAAATCTACCAATGGATCGATCATAGTCTTTACCCCCAGGTTTCCCAAGAGACTGGGGTGGATGAACTTTTAATGAATTTTGAAAATACATACCAGTCAAAGACTACTCAAAACAAGATCCTCTTGTTGAAGTGGTTGATTAATCTTCGACTACAGAGTGGAAGATCTATAGCCAAACACACCAACGAGTTATAAAGCCTGGTGAACCAATTGGTGGATGTAGATAAGATTCTAAATGATAAAGATCAGTCGAACCACCTAATCTTCACACTTTCTGATAGTAGGAATACACTTGTCATCTCCCTCGGCAACTCGGTGCCCAATTTCAAACTTACCATGACAATGGGAAAGGATGCACTATTCAAAGATGAGGTTCGAAGGATGTACATGAGTTACCAAACACAAACTCTCATTCTGGAGAAGCAATAGAGACAACAAGGAGGAAGTTGAGGGGTAGGAACCAGAGGCTGAAGCAAGAATAGAATAATATACACAGATGGGAGGAGGCCAACATACAAATGCTACCATTGTGGCATGGAGGTACACATGAAGAGGAACTGCTGAAAGTTGCTACAAGAAATGGGTCAAATTAGTAACCAGTAAAAAAAATGCAGACACGCATGTGAGCATCACATGAGAAGTTTTTCTTTACTTCAAAGATGAGGAAGAGACATGATTTTATACATCTAGATAAGACACAGAATGGGTCACTACTAGAAATAAGATCTATACCAATGGATTTGGGAAAACCATTAGTATAGTTCACTTAAATGGACATATACCAAAGGTTTGGCCAAAACAGTTGGTATAGGTCACTAATTTGGACTTATACCAACAGTTTTGGACAAACCGTTGGTATAAGGGAGATCTATACCAACGGTTTGGGGAAAACCATTGGTATAGGTCACTTTTATGGACCTATGCCAATGGTTTTGGCCAAACTGTTGGTATAGGTCCATAATAGAGACCATATTCCAACGGTTTGGAAAGTCGTTGGTATAGGTCCCCCCTATAGCAATGGTTTGTCCAAAACTATTGGTATAGGTCCCAAAATCAATGAATGTATACCAACGGTTCTCAAAACCATTGGTATAGGTCTGTACCAATGGTTTTGAGAACTGTTAGTATAGTTGCATGTATTTTTTATGAAATCTTCTTACAGAGAACATTAAATAAATAAAAATTTAAAACATTTATGACAATACATATATATTTATGTAATTATGTTCACAAAAGTCAATTTAGTTTAGTTGTTAGGCCGTTCAATCATAAACTGGAGGTATTGGGATCAAAACCAACCAAGTGATTCATTTTTTAAATACATATACCAACGGTTTTATGGAACTGTTGGTATAGATTTTTCATATTACTTATACCAACGGTTTTGAAAACTGTTGGTATAGACCTATCCCCACGGCTTACATGGCCAAGGTTCTCCAAATCGTTGGTAGGATATACCAACGGTTTGGAGGCCTTTACCAACAGTTTCAAACCATTGGTATAGGGTTCTTTTCTAGTAGTGGTTGGTCGATACTATAGTACATTTCCACATCACTCCGCATCATGAGTATTTCTTGACTTATCATGTTGGTGACTTTGGTACAATCAAGATGGGAAATAAGAGTTCGACAGAGATTGTTTGCATGAGTGATATCCATACCAAGATGAATGTTTGATACATAATCACCTAGAAGGATGTTCAGCATTTTCCAAGTCATTGGCTCCATATGTTATTAGGTATACTCTTTGATCGAAAAGGCAATGACGACACCTTCAGCAATGGAGCATGGAAGATGACAAAAGGAGTCATCATCATCATCGTCTGAGGACACATATGTGGTATGTTGTACAAAACTCATGTGAAGATATGTGAAGATAGCCTCAACATGGTGGAAGGAGAGACTTCAACTAATATGTTCCATAGGAGACTCAACCACATGAGTGAAAGTGGGTTATCTACCCTGAAAAATAAGTACATCATTATTGACATGGATTCATCACTTGATCCTTGTAAATACTACTTGTATGGGAAGCAGCATAAAGTCTCATTCAATACTGCTTCATCAAGGAGATCGGAGTTGCTGGATCTGGTGCACTCAGATGTTTGCAGACCCATAAAGGGTGATTCACTTGGAGGAAACAAATATTTCTTATCCTTTATTGATGATGCATCTCAAAGGGTGTAGGTGTTCTTCTTTCCGATGAAGGACTAAGTACTAGACTACATCAATATGTTCCACACCATGGTGGAGAATGAATCTGGAATGAAGCTGAAGTGTCTTCATTCAGACAATGGATGTGAGTACTTATCTATGGAATTTGATTCCTATTTCAACTATCAAGGCATCCGACATGAGAGGATGGTCCCACGCACCCCACAACACAATGGAGTAGCAGAAAGGATGAACATAACCATTATGGAGAGGTTTAGAAGCATGATGAGTTTGACTATGATGCCTAATCCATTATGGGGAGAAATTTTTCAGGATTCATACTACCTCATCAACTGATCACCATCAGTCCTGCTAAATTTTGATATTCCATAGAAGAGATGGTTTGGTAAACATCCCTCTTACTCACGTTTGTAGGTATTTGGATGTTTGTAATTTGTACATGTATCCTAGGAGCTCAGGAAGAAGCTAGAAGAAAGATCTACTACATGCATCTTCATCGGCTATGGAGATGAGGAGTTCAGATACCAGATTTGGGACCCGAAGGAGAAGAAGGTGATCAGAAGTAGAGATGTCGTATTCCGTGAGAAAAAGACAATCAAGGACATTCAAAATCCTAGAATTTATCGAAGGGAAAGTCTTGAGGAATCAATTCATGATCCAACATCTATACCAACACCACCTTTCAATGAAGAGGATGAGGTGCAACAAGACTCATCTGAAGTGGTCTAGGAGGAAGTGGAGGAGGATATTGAGCAGGGGGAGACTCAATCATCTCCAAAAAAAGTTGTAGAACCATCACATGAGGTAGGTGACGTTGTGCCTCCCGAACCTAACATTTCACAGGTTCAAAGATCTTCACGAGGAAGGATTCTGTCAACAAAATATTTAGAGTCAGAGTACCTATTGTTGACTGATGAGGGGGAGTGAGAAGGATACTAGGAAGCAGTGTCTCATCCTGACAAACACATGTGGCTGCATGCAATGGAGGATGAAATGGATTCTTTGATGAAGAACCGGACATACGATTTGGTGGAACTACCCAAAGGTAAGAAGGCATCAACAAACAAATGTGTTTTCAAGATAAAGATGGATGGCGACAAAAAGAGGGTAAAGAAAAAAGACCTGGGAGTTTTTAAGGGATTCCTTTAGAAGAAATAAGTTGGGTTTGATGAGAACTTTTCACCTGTGGTGAAGATGGTATCAATCTTATTCATTTTCAGATTAGTGGTTATCTTTGACTTAAATATTGAATAGATGTGCGCAAAGACTTCTTTTCTTCATGGTAACCTCTCTAAGGAGATCTATATGAAGCATCCTGAATATTTTGAGGTTTTTGGACAAGAAATCCTCATATAAAAATTGAATAAGAGTTTGTACGGACCGAAACAGGCTCCCATGAAGTGGTTCAAGAAGTTTGACTTATTCATGGTGAGGCATGGCTACAAGTGGGCACAGTTACACCAATGTGTCTGCATCCACATATTTCAAGATGGTAACTTTTTTTCATTCTACTTTATTTTGATGACATGTTGATCATTGAAAAGGGTGAAATGAAAATTAACCAATTGAAGAATGAGTTATCCATGTCTTTTGATATGAAGGACTTGGGAGCATCTCAACAGATTTTGGGGATGCAGATCATTTGTGAAAGAAAGAGGAGGTTGTAATGGATATCTCAAGAGATGTTGAAAGTGTTCTGAAATGTTTCAATATGTACAAATCTAAACCAATGAGCATTCCTCTTCCCAGCCATTTGAAGTTGAGTAAGAGTTTATGCCCGTCGTCCAAGGATGAAATCGAGGCGATGAAGATGATACCATACTCCTTAGCTGTTGGAATCTTGATGTATGCTATGATGAGTATGAGGTCAAACATTGTTCATGCAATGGTGACTATCAGCTGATTTCTTTCCACTCCCATGAATTTGCACTAGGATGTAGTCATGTTGATTCTGAGGTATCTTAATGGTACTTTAAAGCTATGTTTGTGTTATGGGGGAGTTGAACCTATATTGGAGGGCTATACAAATGAAGATATGTCCAGAGATCTAGATTTTAGGAAGTCTACATCAGAATACATCTATAATTTTGCAGGAGGAGTTGTATCATGGCAGTCAAGGTTGCAGAAGAACGTTTTCTTTATCCACGACAGAAGTAGAGTACATTACTGCTTCAGAAGCTAGAGTAGTGATGTTGTGGATAAATCATTATCTTTAAGAGCTTGGATTCATCCAGAAGGCGTACAAGGTTCATTGTGATTGTGGGGTGCGTGGGACCATCCTCTCATGGTGATGTGCTTTATGTTTCAGATAGCTTAGAGGATGTTGAGCAGAGGGGCAATTAATTCCTACAGGTGTTCCAAATTATGTGGTGATCCCAATTATGGGGGAGCCATATGTTATTAATTCTGGTATTAATAGTGTAGACAGATGTATGATAAAGACTTGGGCATTTGGATTTCTTTTACAGAGGAAGAATTTTGGTTTCCATCAGAGATGCAAAAGAGGGATGTCATATTTTCAATAGAGGGTGATAGTTGGTGTGATACCAACCAGCTTACGATCCAACTGAGTTTGTTGGAATTTGTCTACTTCTTTAACATGATGAAGGGGGAGTTTGTTGGAGTTCAACCCATGTAGTTTTAAAAAGGATATGATCATTATTTTAATTTAAAAATGTCCTTCCAATCTTATATGCTCGCGTGATCTTTCGATATATTTTTCATATCGTTTTTTATGAAATGAGGATTGTGGATTTCAAAGCGTACAACTTTTATAATGGTGATAAGTTTTTTACCCTTTTTGTTTGAATTTTTAAACCCACCGTGAAAGGGTTTATTTGTGCGAGACTCTTATGAATTAAATGGGAGATGAGCAGGCTGACAAGATTAGAGTGGTGCATAACGACCAAACAAAGGAAATTGTGTGCACTAACTTGGGTGTGGGCAGCTGCGTGCAGTGGGCACCAACAAGCAATGGCAAGTGTGGGTTACGCAATGACTTATTTGAGGGGATGAAATGACACTCTACATGTTCGGTTTTGATCATCGAAGGGTGAAATTTTATCACTGGATGATTATCATAAAGGCGACAGAGGCATATCTAGGTGTGGATTTTCGCATAGGTTTTCTTCCACTATCAAAAAAGTGGATTTTAAACATGTTAGAAATTGCTTTTATTAGCCAGAAAAAAAAACTGATATTGATCTAAGCATCGTTAAAAGGGGATTCTTTTTTATCATCACTAACAAAAGCTCTAATAAAGACCCATGTTATCATCTCTAAAAAAGTATTGATAAAATGGGAATTTTATCGATGCGAAAAAAGAGTGTTGATAAAAGGTGAATTTTATCAGTACTTTTCTAGCCTTCTCCCTGCCCTTTTACCAGTGCTAGAGTCTTTGGTGCTCACCCCACGCGCACCCCTGCCATCACCTGGTTTCGAACCTGAGAACTCCCTCTTACATATATGCACCTTTACCACTCTTTTATATTGTATTGTTCACTATTTTTTTATACATCTATCTATTTATTTATATTTCGTTACATTTTTTATCCATATATATATTTGTGTGTGTGTGTGTGTGTGTATATACATAATTGTGTTTAAATACATTTATAAAATATGTTGTCTACGTGTGTTTATAAATACGTACACATACATACATATGTTTACATTATTTATTTATGTCTGAGTGTGTCCATAGATATAATTATACATATTTATATTTATTTACATATATTATATATTAATATTTATATACATACATTAGAATATATAGATTAATATTTTTTTTTGTTAATACACACACAAATATATTTATGTATATATAAACATTATATATACATTGTATATGTATATAAATATTCATACATTTTTTCCAAGAAAATGGATATTATTTTTTATTTATATATGGTTTATATATTTAGGAAGTAATTTTATATTTAAATATTTTTACATATTTATTTATAGAATTAATTTTTTATGTGTAAATATATACAAATATATATATATGTATTTTGTTAAAAAATGTATATATGTGTACATATTTAATTATAAAGTAAAAAATAATAACAAAGTGTAGTGAAACAAATAAGGAAATGACAAACGTGTATAATGAGGTTTGAAAACAATTAAATTTTTTAAATTTGAGTTGAATACTTTTAAAACACACCTATGTTCAACGTTAAAAATCTATAGATGTGATCTGTTTTTGTTTTCAAAAAAAGATATTTGTATAAAGTCTAAACCAATAATTTTTTTAATAAAACACGTGTTTCAAAACATTTATTTTTTAACTATTTTTAAGACATTGGTAAAAAAATAAAATGATTTTTTAAAAAATATGTATATATAAGATGAAAAATATTAAAAATTTTAATAAAAAAATGAAAATCAATCAATAGTATTTAAAATAGATGTTATGATATTTAAAAAAATCGAAAAAAAAATCCAGTTTGGTGTAATTTGAACAAGGAATATATTTATGTGTTCATAAATTAGAATATTTAATGCATTTTTCATATATTTATTTATAAATTAAAAACCCTTAAATCAAATTAATAAAAGAAAATATTTTTATTTAAAGTTAGAGAATTTTTAAAAAAAAAACCAAGTTATTTAAGCCATTTATTTCCAAAAAAATCTTATATAAAATAAAAGCTATTATAAAATTAATTAAAAAAAGTTCATAAAACTTATGGGATGTAAACCGCCTCGGGATATTTTCATAAATAAATAAAAAATTATAATTTAAACCCAAATATTTGAACCATTGGATAAATAATGGAGTGACTTTGGATTTATAAATAGACTCATGCAAAATGTTATTAAAAATAAATAAAATAATAAAAAGGAATATCTGGTTTTGAGATTTGATCGGTTCGAAAATTGAAGATTTGATGCATTTTTATAATATTTATTTGTGAATTAAAAAAAATAAAAAAATTTATAAAAAAATATTTTTATTTAAAGTTAGATAATTATTAAAAAGAACCCAAGGTATTTAATCAAATTATTTCCAAAAAAAATATTATATAAAATTAAACTTATTATATAATTAATTAAAAAAGGTCCATAAAACTTTTGGCATGTAAACCGCCTACGCATATTTTCACAAATAAATAAATAAAAATTATAATTTAAACCCAAACATTTGATCTATTGGGAAAATAATCAGGTGACTTTGAATTTATGAAAAGATTTATGCAAAATGATATGAAAAATAAATAAAATAATAAAATGGAATATCCAGTTTTGAGATTTGACCGGTTCAAAAATTGAAGATTTGATGCATTTTTAATATATGTGTTTATAAATTAAAGACTCTTAAATGGGCACATATATGGACATATATATAGAGGGGGGTCATCGTCTTCGAGTGTCGTAAACTTCTCGTCAGAGGCGGAGGACTGTCATCGGTTTCTCTTTGGGTGCACGTGTTCACGTACAAGACATGATGAACACAGAGGACAATGAAGACGTGTTTTTCGATGTTGTGGACTACATGCAGTGCCAGGGAGAGGAAGACTCGGTGGAGGGGGAAGAGGTATTTTTTGATGCACTGGACTACTTGCAATGTGAGGGAGACGAAGAATCTGTGGAATGCACAGGAACTCTCCCTTCTCCTTCATCGTCTTCACTGAATTTGGCATAGGGGGTGCCCGAGCATGATGATATGACCATGCCTCGCTATCCCATGTGGGAAATATCTGAATATCCCTCCTCACCTTCACCATCTTCCCTGAATTTGGCACAGGGAGTGCTGGAGGATGATGTTATGGACTTTCCCCGCCTTATCGCGTGGGAAATATCTGAATGTCCCTCCTCTCATTGTGCAACAGACGCTCAGAAAACTAACAATAAAACAAAGAGGTGGTGGAAACAAATCAAGGTGGGGAAGAACAATAAGGGATTCATGGGCACTCTCCCTAATTTGATCTACAAAAAAATAAAGAGCTGGTGGAAAGGGTTGATCAACAGAAAGCCAATGCGGAAATGCATGGGTACTCTCCCAATATACCGTTTGGCGTGGGGGTGATTTTCCCAAGGAAGAGGCTCCTAAAGATTGTGTTCATCCAGAAAGTTCCTTCTTTAGTGAAGTTAGAAAAATGCTTAAGAAGAGGAGTTTCAAGAACGCGACATTTTCAGCGCAGGAGGATGTCGGAGGATGAGCCAAAAATCGTTACAACATTGGATCACGGAATTAGAGGAAAATCCCGATTCATGTTCATAATTAAATGTAATGGAAAATGATTCATTATACATGTAATTTAGAATTATGTATATGTATGCGCCATGGTTTGGGTTAATACTCTCTCTCCCTCACACACAAACCATCCCTTCTTATATAATTGAGTATGTTTGATTATTAGTAAATGGGGTGACCTAAAAAATGATTAAATTTAGAACTCAACATACCCAATGGTCATGGAGAATACATTCCCCAGTAAGTTCATTCAAAATAACTCTCCCTCATCCACCTCAAAAAGGTCATTCATGGAGTAATGAATGATTCAAATTAAAAAATTAAAACCATTAGAAAAATAATACTTGAAATTAACAAAAACACAAACTCATTACTTATTACCTTTCTCCTTCACAACATGCCTGATATAAAAGAAATAACCATCCCTTTAAGGTTAAGAAAAATTATTAAATAAAACTAATATGAAGTGTCCAAACACTTCCTGTAGAAGTCACTTAGATCCAGTCTTGTTCTCCACCGACCTATTGATCCCTCTTATCAAACAAGGATACTTCTTTTTATTAGAAATTACTTTTCATCCAATATCATCTTTAATATCAATTATTTTCTCCATATCTATATCTTAAATCTTTTAGCCTTATCTCCATATCTTTTTCAAAATAATTTGAAATACAAATAGTCATAGATTTGCAGTGAAATCTACATCACAAATTCCCATGTATCCTAAGTGAAAATACACTCCAAGATTCCTCAAGGATAATATTTATAATAGAATATTATATATATATATACACTTTGACAATGACATAAAAATGGTAATTTAATCAGTCAATATAAACCACACTTCGCTAAAAAAACATCTTCTCCATTGTATACCAAAATTTGAACCCACAAGACACATCCTCAAAATTCCATGCACATGTGACTCTGGGAATGTTCATTTTCATTTCCTATAGGATCAAAACTCCCATGAACACATTATTAAAATAAGCATAACCATGTTGAATCATTATGTGTTTCAAATTTTCCAAACCAATATGAGACATGGATTCTCCCTTTTTGATTCAACACTACCTATTTCTAACAATACAAAACATCTCCATCATTCTAACTAGTATAAACACCATAAGAAATATTAATTTTCCAAATAGTTGTTATCAAAATTTCCCATCCATCACTCTTTATACATGTATAAATTGCTTGATCACACTCCACTACCATACTTGTAATACCCTTTTAGTCATTACTTCATCAAATAAAGTTCTTTTTATTCATGCCCACTTCCACTTGTGACATTGTACTCACTGTTTAAATCTATGAATAATTCTATATATTCATCCATGACATCATACAAAGAAATTTCATAGTGTGAAAAATACTTCATTATCACAATTTCCCTTACTTCTCAATGGCACACCATCATCATATTATCCCGTCATTGATGGTTTTGAGCATTATATATCATCTTGAAGATGATATGAAGAACCACAATAGTGAAAATTTTCAAGATATGGTGATCTAGATGTGGTCTAATACAGCATGTAAAATTACAGACTTTTATGCAACATAAGAAACATGGGTCTCTCTCCATATAATGGTCTATTTGGATAAAAGTTAATATTGGGACACTTTCCTAATATGATGTTTTATTTTTTATTTTATCATGTTATGATTATTAAAAATTAAAACTTTTGTATTTATTTTTTTGATTTTATTATTTCTTGTGTTCCATTATCCTATTGCATGTTAATTCATGTTTTTTTAAGTATTATTTTTTATAAAATTGTCTTAAAGTATTCTGGAATGATTTTCTTTACCCTTATCTGAACATTTTTACCCTTATGTAAGAGGTACGACTCCCTTACATGGTTTTTAAATGCATGGTTTTACCTTTACAAGTGGGTAATGGTTCCCTTATGTGATTTTTTGGATGAGATGTTTACCCGCACTTATACCTGGGATGACCCTTATGTTAAGTGTGTGGTGGTCGATTTTCCTTTTGTATGGGGTATGTAATACCTTTACATGATGTATTGATGTAGCAAATTACCATTACATGATCCAAGGATAACCCTTAAATGGGAATATAAATGTATGTTTTAAATTCACGTGAGGATTGGAAATCCCTTATACTATGGGTGGTTTTACCCCTATTTAGTATGAAACAATTCCTTCATGAGCCATACCATTAGTTCCCCTACATATAAGTAACTAACATGTATCATTGAATAATTCACACAAGAGATGTTAACACCAATCCAATGTCATGTAGAGAGATATAAGACCCCACCTATCACCATCCATATATATGAGTGCAACATGAATTCAATCGAGCATTATATAATAAGGAACCCATTGAAGTAAAATTGGATTCATATCCTTTTAAAATGAAAACATATAAATAAATCATTGATAATTCTATCAATAATTATAACATGATAGTCCCATGGAATATAAATGTGTATTCAATGATAGTAATTATCACTCTAGATGGATAACCTTTAAATAAGATAACACACTGTATTTAAACCATATAGATAATTGGTATATGGTTTAGTCTATATTTTCCAAAATCATTTGATGGATTGAATATAGGTGAACACACTTAAATAAAAGAAAAATGAAATATTTCATTCAATGTGTAAAGTAATAGGATTAAAAGTTATGGATATACACAAAAAATGATTTAGAAAGAAAAATCATATGATATATTTTTTCTCATATAGATATTTAACATTTCTCATTTGTGAGATCATGGGTAAATAATCAAAAGGTTATATGAATAATGATTTTATATGAATAGTAGAACCTTACTTGGAAAATTAAGATGATGATGACCCATTTTTATAAATATCCATTTTTCAATAAAAATAATAGAATAATAGAAAATTAATTAACGATGAAAAATAATGATGTAGGGGAATGGAGTATCAAATTATGGAAAACATGTTCTTGTTGAAATTTTTTAAAAATATTTTTTTTTAAAAAATTCTAAGAGGTAAAGTCGGCAGTTTATTTTAAAAATACATTTTCAAAATGTTTGTAATGAAAACATTTGATATAAAGAAAAAAATTACTTTTCATAAAATATCCAATTATAGAGATTTAAAAAACACTTAAAGGATTAATATAGATTTTTTTATTTGAAGATATGAAATATATCCAAGATACATAAAACAATTTAATAATTAAAAATCACAATTATTGAAAACCCTTATTTAAAATTGGTAAAATAATTACATTTGAGATGTGTTAATAATATATAAGAGGATAAATATTTGAGTTCCCAAAATTAATGTAAAACATTATAGGGAAAAAATATGTACATGGAACTTAAATATCAATTGGAAGGAATGAGAGTTATTCATACCATCATCAAACATTATTCCGTGAAAGTATTTCATCAAACAATATTTATAAATTAATTTATTAGTTACAATAAGAATTATATTATTTACATCATTATTTATAATCATTGTTGTAATTCTTGTAAAAAAATTAAAATGCATTTATTATTTATTAAGAACACAATTCATTATATATAACAATAATAACATAATTAATATATATTATTCATTATTTTTTGACATTCCTTTAATTTTCAATTAATTTTTATTGGCATTTTCAATGTTCTAAATTTCATATAAATTTTATTTATACAATATTTTATGCGCTTAAATTTTGTAAAGTGTATATGTTTTGTTTTTAATCAATAAAGGTGGTGTTGTGTACATTATTTATGATTTTTTTTATTTATGATTTTTTTATTTTCAACTATTTTAATATTTTTAGTTCATTTTTTAAGATTAATTTTCATAGATCTTATAGTTTATGTTTTATAGGCATTCAAATGCACCTACTTGAAATGTAATAAGAAGTCTTTAGAAAAAGTTGGTCTTTAAAAATGTGCACCATAGAGGGTGAGCCTGCCAAATAATCTAGGATTGCTATGAAATCGTATGACAAAAACCGTAGATTGATGTTTGAATTTTAGGAACCGACAATGTGTCAAACCGAGGTGTCGTTTGCCTAATACGATCAAAAATGAACTTTTAGAAATTTAAAATGCTAAAACATGCACTTAACTGTTAAAACCATAGAAAATGATCTTAAATTCATGTGAAATATTATGAAAGTTGTTTGAGACCTATTTTTGACGTGTGTCAGTAGACGACACATCAATACGACATGTGATTTTCTTGAATGAAATAAATAAGGAGTTTATAGAAAATTACGGTTTTTAAAAACATGTGCCACCAAGGGTGAGCTGGCTAAATGAGCTCAGATTGTTGTGAAATCAGAAAAAAATAACCGAAGATTGATGTTTTAATTTTATGAACCAAAGGCGCGTCAAAATAAGGTTTCATTTCCATGAGATGATAAAAAATGTAGTTTTAGAAATTTAAAACACTGAAACATGCACTTAATAGTTAAAACCACAGAAAACGATCTTCAATTAATGTGAAATCTTATGAAAACTATTTTAGAACTATTTTTGACATGTGTGAGTAGATGACACATAAATTCTATGTGATATGTGTTAGAAAAAACTAAATAAGGATTTCTTATAAAATGTAGGTCTTTAAAAATGTGCGCCATAGAGGGAGAGCTATCTAAATAAGCGCGGATTAATGTGAAATCTGATGAAAACAACTGTAGATTGATTTTTGAATTTGATAATCCACCAACGCGTCAAACAGAGCTGTTGTTTTCCCGAGATGACCGAAAACATAGTTTTAGTAATTTAAAATGTGAAAACATCCACTTAACTGTTAAAACCATAGAAAACGGTCTTCAATTGATGTGAAATCTTATGAAATCTGTTTTAGAACTATTTTGGACATGTATGAGCAGACAATGTGTTAATCAGACGAGTGATGTGATCGAACAGACTTGTAAGAACCCAGGTTTTGAGCTTGTAAGACTTTGAAATTTTCTTGATGTTATTCCAGAGCAGGGCATTCAGACGACGTGTGATTCCGAGCCCTGATATGTCCGGAATTAAATTTTAAGTACGTTCACACTAGACACACCAAATAAACTTAATAATTCCTAAAAGGTTTCTCATATGGGAAAAATGAGGGCATCGTTGAGTCCGGAGTGTGCCGTTTACCCTAGGAGGGGTGTAACTTTCATGGGAACGACCCTTCTGTGGAAAACGCCACCAGGGGCGTTTTCGTAATTTAGCGTCCTTGGGCCTGAACTTTACAACTTCTGAACGAAGGCTCAGATTAAAATTCCAAGACCTCCGTTTCACACAGAATATGGATTTTATCCTAGGGGCGGCTTAACCCCAACCCCATCGAAAGTTCGGGTATAGGCCTACTGGGGGTTGTTTAAAAAATTAATTAATTTTTTTTATTAATTCCCTACTTAAACACTTCTCTCCCCCCCCTTTAATTCACCCTTAGCTTTCTCTGGAGGAAGCTCTCCAAAAAAAATCCACCTCCCTTCAATCTCTTCTCCTCCACCTCTCCAAGGTGGGGTGGTGGTCTGGCGGATTACTTGTGAAGCGACGAGCTACACCCAGCGAGGTAGGGTTGTGCATTTTCATTTTAAATTCCCCATACCTTCTTTGAGCTTAAATTTTAGCGTCTAAATGATGATAATTTTTCAATATAATCCCATATATTCTTATTTCTCTATCCTATGTTTCCAACGCACTTCTCATATTGAAAATTGGAGACCCGGGGTGTCCGGGGTGGCCCCGGGAAGTTTTTGGGCCAAATTTCTTGGTTTTCCGACGGTTCCAGGGTTTCTGGTGGGCTACCAGAAAGCGGCGGCGGGCTCCCAGGTGGAGAAAGAGCGGCTTCCAGGTGGTTTCATGGTGGGATTCTACGGCGGACTGGCCCGGTGGGCGTAGTTCCCTGGTGCGGGGCGCGACGGGGGTCGAGGCGCGCGACCCCGAGCGGGAGATCGAAACCCGCTTTCAGCGGGTCTCCGGGCAGGACAGCGATCGGACACAAGGGTCGGTCAGCGTGGGTGGACCGCGGGTCAGCGGTTGGGCTGCACGGAAGGGCCTCAGGCAGGCACTGTGGGCCGGTCCGGCCGGCGCGGGCCGGCCCAGGCCGGGTGGACTGGGTGGACCGTGTCGGTCCAGCCCTAAGGGGTTAGCCCCCTTGTCTTCGGACACCTATAACTTTCACTACGGGCATCGGTTTTGCATTCCATCTGCAGTAGCGCAATACTCGGATTGAGTCAGAGTTTATGAGATGGTCTTAGGATTTTTAATTGACGAGACGGGGGGGCTCGGTGGCACGACACACCGTTAAGTATTGTTTAGCGGCTCGACAAGATTCTTCTTTCGGATGGCGCAAACACATCCGGAGTCTGTTTGAGGCGCTGTCAGCTGCTTTGTGACCCTGACATCAAGAGGAAGTGGTCTAGTGTGGTTTTAGGCATTGAAGATGGAGTCGATACGTGGGCCCCATGGGCCATCTTTTAAGCTGTGTGCAGCGTTTTGCGACATTTTCATCAGACGTCAGTTTGGGACGAATGAGTAGTCGTTTTGGCATGTTTCTCTGAGATCATCGTGATGGTGCAGTTCACCCAACCTCTTTTGGGACCGAGGTGTGGGCCCCACGAGATTTCATATGGTCATAAAGTGATTTTGAATAAATTTTTCGTCGGGAGTCTGTTTCAAGCAATTAAATAGTCTATCTCGTGTGTTTTTTCACGAGGATTGCAATGGTGTAATCGGTTTGGGCGTGCAGAGCCTCTTTCAAGATCTCATTAAATGTGGAAACATGAAAGGGTGTTGTTCGGAGTTTCCTTTGATGCACTCCAACCAACACACAATAGCGATGTTAGTGACACCCAGAGATGGTTCGGGCAGTGCGTAGTTATCGGACCAGTTCAGGGTTTACCCTCCAGCGGGGTTGAGGAGTGGGTTACCCATTGACCTTAGGGTTTACCCCCCAGCGGGGCTAGGAAGTGGGTTACTCGTTGACCTTAGGGTATACCCTCCAGCGGGGCTGGGCAGTGGGTCACCCGTTGACTTTGGGTTTACCCTCCAGCAGGGCTGGGCAGTGGGTTACCCGACGACCTCTTAGAGTTTACCCTCCAACTGGGTTGGTAAGTGGGTTACCCGATGAATTTTTTTAGACTCAGCCCTTTTTAGGTGGCTAGTCAATGACTTCTCTCTGTGATTACTGGAGTGGGGCCCTTGGTTGTACGGTTTAGTGATGAGACAGCTTTGACATGCGGGATGGATGGGCATCAGTGATGGATATCCTTAGAACTGTTAGCGACTTTTCTTGGTCTAAGCTTGGAGATAGAGATCCTCTTACACACTCGTTCAAGTTTCTTGTTGAGTATATATATATATATACACCCTATTTTTGTTCCCACTCCTTGGTTTCAGTTACTCTCCATCTAGGAGGGGAGAAGACACGTGGGGTATGCCACGTACTTTCCATATCTAGCTCCTCTTAGTTGGGATGAGTCTACTTCCTTTTTTTTGTTGGGTTGATCTGCACTCTTTCTATTTTACTCTTACAGTGTTCTTTGTTCTGCCTACTGATCACCATTTTAGTACATCTTTTGTTTCTCCCTTGATCTTTTAGGGCATCCTATTGAGTATCTTTATACTCACCCATGCTTGGGATTTTCCCGCACTAGGTGTTCCCTTGCAGATGATGGACAGGTTGATCGAGACTATGGCAGAGCATAGAGGACACGGGATCTTGGGCTGCGTTCAGTGGTAATAATAGGACTTTCAGGTGTGAGACTCACCAGCTGTTTAATTTTGTTTACCTGTTGCCAGGTTGTGGCAACTTTCGGGTTGGACACGTGTTTTTCCCTTTTCTATTCAGTCATCTTGTCAGAACTTTTCTGCACTTTACTTTTTTTATTTAGAAATCGATTCATGATTGTGGTTGGGTTATAGTCGTTTGTTCTTTGGTTTTCTTTTTTACTCTGCAATTCTACATTCAGTGGGTTGTGTGTACAGGTACTTAGGCAAAGGCCTCCTCGAGATTGTTACACCTTTGGCGCTTGTCAACAACCCTTGGCCTATGGAGGCGGGCTTGGGGTAGTTGCGGCTCGAGACCGGTAGGGTCGGGTCGTGACAAAGTGGTATTAGAGTTGGTTCATTCCTTGGGGAGTTTTTCGGACGTCCCTAAAAAGGAATTGGTTTGGATATAGGGAAATAGTGTTGATGTGTCTCAAGAGTGGCTCTCAGACCAGGGAGTCCAGTGAAGGTACAGGCGGCCGATGTATCCATTCACCAGGACCCTCATAACCTGCTTGTCGACTTAGCACGCTGAGACACTTGTTGTAGGGAACTTTGGAACATGCATCCGGTAGGATTGAGTCTTTGAGAGTCCTTTTTTGAGTTAGCTCCCCTTTGTTATTGCTAATATATATATATATATATATATATATATATATATATATATATTCTCATTTGATCGCAGTAATCCTTGATAATTTTCAGGATGCCCCCACGACAGCAGCCAGCCAGGTTACCCTCTCTAGTTCGTGATGACGACCTGAAAAGTGACGAGGCGTCAGTTCAGGGACCCTCACGTGATCCCCTTCTGTCCGGTGCTTCAGCAGTAGCCCCTCCACTTGGAGAGTGGCAGTTTGTACCGGAAGCACGGGCTGAGGTTGAGCGCAGGCTAAGTGTGCTCGGAGACTTCCAGCACCAGCGACCACAGAAGTTCCGCGGGGACCCGGATCCCCAAGTAGCAGAAGACTGGATAGAGTCTGTGGACTGACTTTTCAGGCTGGTATGGACACCAATGGACCAGATGGTAGCCCTAAATACTATACTTTTCCCCAGTATGGTCGGGCATTGGTGGGGGTTGGTTACGCAGACCCACGACGATTCTTCTCTCACGTGGGATAGTTTTCAACAGCTCTTCCAGGAGGAGTACTCCCCTTCTTGTTTACGATCCGTTCAAATTCAGTAGATTTTGGAGCTAAAGCAGGGGGGATGACCATGGCACATTACTCATCCTATTTTACCGATCTAACATGCTACTCATGGGATATGGTCCGCGATAGTTACTTCTAGGCACAGAAGTTTGAGAAGGGTCTTCGCAGGGAGATCCATGCTAGTGTAGTACCCCTATGAATCCCTACTTATTTTGGGGTGCTAGATCGGGCACTCGTGACAGAGAGACTCTTGGCTGAGGGACGCTAGCTGGCAGGGCCTAGTAGTGGCCGCTTCAGAGCAGAATCTTCAGTAGTTGGCAGGTGGCAGAGAGCAGAGCCTCAGTCGAGGAGACCCTTCTGTGAGAAGACTCAGGGGCAGGGTCGTACACCGTAGTGGCGCCGTAGAGCACCAGGGCGGTCAGGGGATATTCAGTGTTGTGCCTGTGATGGACGTAGTCACCTAGCATGGGACTGCCCGACCAGGTGTACCGAGCAGTTGTGGCAGGCAGTGGGCGCACCGCAGCGGCAGAGGAAGCATTGTGACTAGGGATCCCCTAGGCAAGGACTGGGTGGCCCTCAGGGAGTCGGCGTAGGTAGAGCGGCAGGACCTGGAGGTGGGATAGAATTTCAAGGTCTTTCCACCTCCACCACCAGGCGGCCCACGCCAGACTCAGGGAGCTGGCAGTAGGGGCAGCGAGCAACTTCAGACTATGGGTGTTCGTGACCCCCTAGCACACGAGATGGCCCGATGTACGATTTTTGTTCACTATACACTTTCTTCGGTACTAGTAGACACAGGTGCCATCCACTACATTATATCGATGATTTTGGTACGGGATTTGGAGCTCCTAGTAGAGGCGCTGACACCTGCACTTAGCCTCAAGGTTCCTACGGGAAGTGCCTCATTGATGACCTTTATCTGCAGACAGTGTGAACTATCGTTCGGAGGAGAGAGTTTCACATGGGACCTACTTGTCATCACTATGGAACCTTATGATGTCATCTTGGGCATGGATTGGCTTTCCATGGATCACACTCAGATTGACTGTCGGCGCAGACTAGTCAGATGCATCCATTCTGATGGGATGAGGTTCACCATCCTTGGGGAAAAAGACCTCGTGGCAGAGTAGACGGGTACTCTGAGTAGGAGACCACGACCTTTTTCTCACCAGTTGGTGAGCATGGCTCTCCGATCAGTAGATCCTACAGGCACCTGGATCCTTACCGTTGTAGAGGACTACATGGACATCTTTTCCGAGGATGTCCTGGGACTACCTCCGAGGTGAGAAATGAAGTTATGCATTGACTTGCAGCCAGGGACCGCCCCGATATTATGTGCAGCATATCAGATGACACCCACAGAGCTTTGAGAGTTATGACTTCAGCCGGACAACCTTCATGAGAAGGGATTCATCAGGCCCAGTGTGTCCCCCTGGGTGTAAAGACCCAAAGTTTGACATACATGGACATTACATTACTTTTGCGGAATACTTAATACATAACAAAAACAGACACACAAGGACTGTAATAGTTTAGTGTCTTTGGAAACTCGGAATATAAACTTCTAATCATGTTGAAATATCTTCAACAACTCCCATAACAATCTTCCCCTTTTTGTTTCCTTACATAAAACCTTTCTTCATTTCCTGGGGCAAATAAAACATAAAAAGTGTGAGCTCAAATGCTCAGTAAGGGCAAACATAGATAACATAAAACAATCCATAAACATTTGGAAGCAAAAACTTGAACATGAAATTTAAACATCAAAATCTTGAGGAAATACATAAATCGTGGAAGTACGTAAAGAATATATCATAATAGAACATCAACCATGATAAAATATAATGGGAATAAAACATGTAATTGTGGAAACCATTCAGCACATGTTATGATTTCTATAGTAGCCAAGGCATTTCTGCCAAGACTATCTTAGTGAACAAAGTCCCTTTCTGAATCGAGTCCACTCCTCGTTTCAGTCCTATAACACTGAACCAGATTAACTTACCATTCCAGCCATGTATATCTCATGAGATATAAATATTTACCCAATGCATTGGAGGGAGATATAGGTCCCACCCATCTCATAATTAAATCATTCTTACTTCTGCCACAAAATAAACACACATCATTCATAATAACCCAACGAATAAAATGGGTTTCATAAACATCATCCCATCATCAAATAATCCATATAAAAGAAATGGATAACATTTCATAATAAGAAAAGTTAAACCATGTAAATAATAGAGACATTACACTTGAAACAAACACATATGAAATAATGTCATCTTAGATGGAAAATGGTTTTTATAAAACACTTGAAATGAATTCTTGAAGAAAATATACTTTCTTCGTCAAAATCATTTTCTTTTCACAAAATTCCATGGAATTTTAAATGAAAAGTATTTTGTTGAAAATATTCATAAAATCTTGTGGAGTAAGCTTCATAAAAATGAGGCATTATGAAACCGTAAAAATCCGTTCACGCCGTATAGGTTAAAAATAACATTTTTCTCGTACTTTTGTCGAAAAGTCAAAAAGTTCCTTGTATGGTAAACAAAAGGAAGATTCCTTCCATAACATGTGGTAAAAGACAAAAAAGGGTAAAAAGGACTTTAAACATACATGAAAACATTTTTATAAAACTTGGACATGTATGATAAATATAACCCTAATAAATACTTACGAATAAGCAATCTTGGATAAAAATGAGATTTGCAAAATTATCCCTTACCTTAGTTCTGATATGCTTCGTACATTTCCAAATCTCATGTATAATGATTTAAATAATGTCATTGACTTATTACAGAATCATATCCATTGTTATGATATCATATATGGTTCACTTATGACTTTATATTACCCATTCTTTTGTAAGTTCCATGTTAAAGCAACGTTTTGGGTTAAATCGTTTTATTTATCGTACGTGTTTGGACTTGTTGTTCTTGATATTATTACTTATATCATGATTTAATTAATTCCAGAATGTAAAACATGATTTAAATATAATATATATTTCATTATATACATATATATATGATAGATCGATTAAATGAAATGAAATACACCGTTCATGGAGACGGTAGGTCGTACATACGCATGAACGCTGTTTTCGTTTCCTTATTGAATTGAATGAAATTAAGTAGATGACATACATATATATACACATAAATCCAGTATCATTATTATGTAATATATTTCATGATTACTTATTATATATACTTTATAATCATTCATTAATGGTTAACATGGAGAATGAATCTCATCGCGTCGTGGAGACGGTAGTCCGTACGTACGCACGAGCAATGATATCATTCCCATGATCGTGGAATTGTATTGGAGTGTATTTATACTATTTCAGAATCAATATCACTTTATAATAATCATATATAGTTATTATTTACACCATTATACCCATCCAAGTAAGGTGGTGGTGGAAAATATATTACACCACGGCGTGGAGACGGTATTCCGTACGTACGCACGCGTGGTGATTTCATTTTCCGTAGGATGTATAGATGGTGAAATAGGGTTGTTTCATACTTATAATAACATATCAGTATATTAGTGATACTGATGTTATTACTTCATAATGAAACAACTAATGAAGAAGAAGTGGAAGAAGAAATAAAGTTGAAAGAATCGGTAACGGACATTACCTCTTCTTTGAAGCGCCTCTTTGAGACCTCCTCTTAGGGCACCAAAATTGGTCTTTGAAGAATACCAATACCTCTAGGATGTTTCTAGGGAAGTTGAGAATAGAATTTTTCATGGTTTGACCGAGATTGAAGGCTCAAAGTGGTGTGAGGAAGAGAGGGAGTAGGTTCCCTTTTATAAGGGAGGAGAGGGACACCTTTGGAATAACTAAAAATATTATTTTATTATAAAGTCATATTCGGTTTTTAATAGCTCCAAATTGAGTTATTTAGAAGCTAAGGTGGGTATGGGTCGACATCCTCTCATCCAATAGAATTTAGACAAGTTTATGTTTCTATTTTAACCTTATCCTTTAGATTTACCTTTAAGTTAAATAATTTTTCTTTTACTGTGTCTTCTTGTTTTATTACACTATAAGGTTAATAAACTTACTATAACAAGCCAAACGAACCCCAAGTTGTTTATTATTAATATATATAACCTTATCTAAGTCATTTTTATGAACCTTAGATTTTTAGGAATAAAATAAAAATTAATAATGTAATATTTGTTTTAAAAAACTATTTTATGTCAATTTTGACACTATTTGGTAATTGATTTTTTTGAAAATCATAACAGAAATATTAGTTCGAAAAAAGTTAATTAAATCAATACTAACATGTCATATTAACATATAAAATTATTTTAATTCATAAAAAGTCTCAAATTAAATTTATTTGGGTATTTATAACATCAATTATGTCAATATTTCATTAATAATATAATTACTGCATCATCATTGTGTCATAAATAAATTAAGTTATTTAAAGTTTAAAAATTAAAAATAAAATACCATTATGTGGGAAATATTTTTAGCTTTCCAATGAATATTTATAGTCTAATTTATCTCATGTATAACCCTATATTAAAATTGATTTACTTATTAAACTTTGATTTTAACTATTTTAACCCTTCTTTAAATAAATTAATAATAAATGTCCTAATCTAATCCAAGTGTGCCTAAATGGTCATATTTTATTCCTAAGGTTTTTTTTGGTCGAATTACACTTATCCAATAGAATTAGGACATGTTTTAGGGTAATAATAATATCATTTTTACCCTTAATTACCCTATTTACTTTTAACTGTGGTAAATAAAAGTAAAAGGTTACTATTCACCAAAAATTATTTTCATCTCATTGAACCACATTTTACTTACTGACATCAACCGTGTCTCTTGGATTTTTGAAATTACATTCACAAAAGCGGTAAAATTAAGTTTTATGTAAATTTGCAAATTCTCCTAGGAGGTGGGTAAAAGACGGTCAAAAGTTCAATAAAATTTTTATATATCTAAAATTATTTTAAAATGACTCCAATGAATTAAATTGAACTTATATATGTAACGACCCAAAATTTCATTAATGGAAAATCCCTCTTGATCCAGTTAAATGTTTCTTTATGTTTTTATATGATGTCAACTTCTTTAGTTTAACGTTAAGATTTGTGACCGTTACTTTTATAGCCGTTGAACAGTGATCATCTGGGTAGTTTAAATATAAGGCTTTAACGAACCAATTTTCTACTCAGACAAAGGAAGCGATGGCCTCATCCAGTAGAATTGCCCCTTACGAAGCCCATTTGTCGGAGCTCGGTAAAGAGGTGGCGTCTTTGGGCTTTGCCCTTGACCAAGCCCAAGCTGAGCTTCATCAAGTCAAGCTCGAACGTGATCGTCTACGGGAAAAATGGAAGTTGATAGAGATTACCACTCGAGCGATGTTATCCGAGCAGCCCCAAGAGTCTGTCACCATCGTGCACCTTACCCTTAGGTCTTATGCGGCTATTTTAAGGGGTTATGTAACAAATAAGTAGAACCATGTTCATGTACATTATTTTTTTTATATATAATAATGAATATAATTTCTAGTCATTTTTGATACTTTGTAATTAGTTTTTAAAGTACAAATGGTGTTTTTAGTTATTATTTAATTAAGAATTATATTTTATTAAATTAAAGGATTTTTGAATTAAATAATATTTTAATAAAATATTATTATTAATATTAAATTAATTAAATATAAATGATCTTATAATTTTATGAATGCAATTAAAATTTTTATTAAGGTTTGAAAGCCATTTCTGTCAAAACCCGTGAATTTTTTTATAAATGTCGGTTTTTATTTTAAAAGTGAAAATTCACATATTTAGAAAATTATTTAGATAAAATAAATATTATTTTTGGAATCAGGACGTCGAAATTATCCAACGGTGAATTTTTCATAATTTTTTGAGACAGTCAAATTTTTTGGTAAAAATTAAATACCATTTAAATATATAATGTGTTTTATGACATCATAATGACCCAATGGTGATGTAATAAAATACCATAATCCTTATGTTCGGCCAATATGTGTTTTATCAATAAAATAATGAGGTTTTGGGTTTGTTTGACTCACTTTTCAAAGCATTAATGGAGCCCTCAAGACTTATTCAACACTTTGCCTTTTTAAATTAATTTCCATGGGAGTGTGACTCACCTCCACATAAGCAACCCTAATTTTTTTAATAAGTTCGGACCTTGGCCTTGTAAAATATTTTTTTTCCTCTTCCCTTTTCCAGAAACCATGGGCAAATACCATGGGATGGTTTGTGGTTTGGATTATTTTAATATAAGGGGTCCCAAACCTAAATAATAAAGAATTCTCTCACCTTTCCTATATAAACCCACCCAAGCTCCCACTTCCTCCTCACTCAAAGCCCTTGAAGTTCGTCCAAACTCTGCCCTACTCTCTCTAGAATCCTCTCAAGGTGCCCCAAGCTCCCAAGAAGCCTCTCACAAGCCTCTCTCTAGCCTTTGGAAGCACACTTCCAAGTAAGGGTTTTTCTTCCTTTCTCATTTTTGTCAATTTTCTTTAAGTTGTATTGCCCTTTTAATTTCATTTATGAATGTTGGGGTATGGTTTCGCACCTCCCCCATACTGCCCTCTTATTGTTTGAATGATGGGAGAACCCTTTCTCTCTCATTAAATGCCTCCCATGTACACCCGTTACTATGCCGAAATTCCGAAAGGAACTTCTCTCTCTTCTTTTATATTCAAGCAATACTTTTGTATCATGAATCTAAATTCCATTTCTATTGTTGGGACATGTATATATATGATCTCCTTACTGTCCATTACATGTAAATATGATGAGGAACCCCTTTCTCTCTCATCAACCTTTTTATGAATTCTTATGTCACGCCGTTACGCCGCCGAAATCGCACCGATTTTCTAAGCCAATGTCTTTGTGTAGTGAATACCATGCCCATTTCTCCATCAAGGGTATTCACCTTTATGCACATTTACTTATTGATTGTAAAGCTTCATGTATGAATTCCACATTCCTTTATCGTGGAATAAATGATTATGTTTTATGAATCCATGTTTTATGATCCATGTGGCACACTTATGCATGAAATGAAATGTTTAAGAAGGGTGCGCCCTTTATAGCGCTCCAATGCATTGGGTAAAGTATAGTATCATGATACGTCATGTGCAATGAGTGTTGACTCATGCTAATTCAAGTGCAACGAGGGTTTACTCGTGCTTCAAGTGCAATGAGGGTTTACTCATGCTCCATGTGCAATGAGCCTTGGCTCATGCTAATTCAATGTTAAGTGTTGTTGCCACATTTCCATGTTATGATTATCATGCTTTATCATGCCTTTATGTTCATGTCTCTCTTATGCTCTATTGATATGCCTATTGCCTAACATGTATTGTACTCCTCATGTTATTCATTATGTACTCCCTTACTGGGCTTTATAGCTCACCCTTTTCTTATGCATGTCCTCAGGTTATCCCATGCAATGCTAAGTACGAAGGAATGTAGTGGTCATGTAAAGGAAGTTTTCAATAAGGATGTTGTATTTCAAGTTTAAAGTTTTTATGTAATGATCCTAAGCCCCAAAGACACTAAACCTCTCGATCTTCTTTGTTGTATCAAGTGAAGTTTTATGTAATAAAGCATGTTTAATTTGTAATAAAAAGCAGGGTTGTCATAGTTGGTATCAGAGGATAGGTTTAGTTATTTTTGGGATTAGGAAACCCTAGTAAAGCCTTAGATACAAGACTAATCATAATAAAAACATCCCTAAGTTTTGGTAAATACTAAGTAAGTGGTTTATCAAACAAATACATCCCTGTCTGGATACGAGCAGGTAGAGGCGGCTCTGGCACAGATGTATCCTAGGGGTAAAACCCGAAAACACCGCTTTGAGCTAGACTCGAACGGGAACTGGTGCACGACAACGGGCCTTGCTGCACTCTTGGTTACGACACTCCCGGGGGATATGTTTTGATAAATTCGCAATCTTAGTATGAACCCTTATTAAGGGAAAAATGCCCCTAAGAATATATGTTAGAAGGAAGATCATGAAAAGCCTGGATTGAATCCTATAGACTCATGAGTTAAAGAGATTAAAGTTTATTTATAAGTCATCAACTTTTGTCTTTGGATTACCCTTTATGTGTTACCCCTAACTTTCCTTTTATTCCAGCCAATGGCAGGTAATAGGAGAACTCGGGCTAACAACCGTTGTGAAGATCAGTGTGAGGATTGTACTAATGAGATGCCCAATCCAATGGGAGCGGGAATCGCGAACTTTGTCACGCTTCTCTCTCAGCTAACTCAAGTTTTGAATAGAAACACTGGTCAAGAGGAACGTTCAACCCCCCCTAAGAAAGAACAAGTCGCTATTGAAAGCTTCATGAGACAAAGGCCTCCTACTTTTAGTGGATCATCTGATCCCACGATCGCTGAACAATGGATCAACTCCATTGAGAAGATATTCTCCATCCTCCAATGCTCTGAAAAAGAGAAGGTTCTCCTGGCGGCTTATCGTATGGAGGGTGAAGCTGATCAATGGTGGACATTGATCAAAAATACGAAGCCTGAGGAGGAGATCGAGGCTTTGGAATGGAAGGTATTCCGGAAGATGTTTTTCGATAAATATTTTCCACGCACCCTCCGTCTTAAGATGGAAAGGGACTTCCTTTCCCTCAAGCAGAAAGATGAAGAATCTGTGGGAGCGTACGAGGCAAACTTCACAAGGCTTGCACGATACGCTTCTGGCTTTGTCGTTACCCCCGAATGCAAAGTTGACCGCTTCTTTGGTGGGCTGAAGCCTAGCTTGCGGAAAGCATTAGCGATCCGTGACTTTGACAGCTATGAGGAGATTGTCCGATGTGCCCTTAAGGTTGAAATGGAGATCGGAGAATCACAGGGGTATCATGGGGACAAGAAGCGGAAGGTGGACTTCAATGCTGGTGGTCCGATGGATAAATCCAACGGCGCTAAGAAATTCCAGCACCCCACTTGCCAAAAGTGTGGAAAGAAGCACCCTGGGAATTGCCTTAGGGGGACAAGAAAATGCTTCAAGTGTGGAAGAGAAGGGCACCTAGATATTAACTGTCAGCAAGAAGGACCCGCGGCTGCGACGGAGGGGAGGAACGCTCCGTTCGAACCTCAACGCGTTGTTCAATGCTTCAAATGCAAAGAACCGGGTCATTTTGCGAATCAGTGCCCTAATCCAAGGGTTATCGGAGGCAATCAACAACCTCCAAGACAGCAAGGAAGAGCTTTTGCCATCACTTCTGCCGAAGTGAACCCCGACAACGAAGTGGTGACAGGTACGCTAGTTATTCATTCAAGAATAGCGAACGTACTTTTTGATTCAGGTTCTACGCATTCTTTTATATCTAAAAAGTTTAGTAGAACAATCCCTGCACCACCACAAATCATGGAAGTAAATATGTCGGTGAGTACGGCAAATGGGGCAATCATTGCATCCCATGAGTATAAGTCCTCCCCTGTTATATTATGTGGATTGAATTTCCCGGCGAACCTCGTCATACTTCCTTTGGTGGAATTTGATGCAATTCTTGGCATGGATTGGCTTTCCTTATATAGAGCCAACATAAATTGTCGGGAGAGGGAAATCACACTCCATATGGAGAATCGACCCCCGATTCTTTACAAGTGTCAGGAGGAAGATGAATCTCCTTTAGCTCCATCATCTCAAGCATGGATATTACTGCCTTATGAGCACGCATATCTGGCTCAGATGATTGAGTCCAAGGAAGAAACCACCCTTGAAGAAATGCCTATTGTGAGGGAATTCGCTGAAGTATTTCCCGAGGAACTTCCTGGTCTTCCTCCAAGAAGAGATGTTGAGTTCTCAATTGAACTTATACCTGGGGCGCTACCAATATCCAAGACTCCATATAGAATGGCTGTGGTTGAGCTTGAAGAACTGAAGAAACAACTACAGGAGAATCTGGATAAAGGGTTTATACGCCCAAGTGCATCACCATGGGGTGCACCAGTCCTCTTCATCAAGAAGAAGGATGGGTCAATGCGGCTTTGCATCGATTATCGTGAACTTAACAAAATCACGATAAAGAACAAGTATCCTCTCCCAAGAATCGATGACTTGTTTGATCAGCTGCGTGGAGCACAATACTTCTCCAAGGTCGACTTGCGGTCGGGATATTATCAAGTAAGGGTGAAGAAGGAAGATATCCCCAAGACTGCTTTTCGTACAAGGTACGGGCACTATGAATTCATAGTAATGCCTTTTGGACTCACCAATGCTCCAGCAATATTCATGGACTTGATGAATAGAGTCTTTAGAGATTACCTAGATAAATTTGTGGTAGTCTTTATAGATGATATTCTAATATACTCCAAAACCAAGGAGGACCATGAGGAGCATTTAAGAACTGTACTGGAGACTTTGCGCAAGGAGAAGCTCTATGCCAAGTACAGCAAGTGTGAGTTCTGGTTGAAGGAGGTCTCATTCTTGGGCCATATCATCACAAGCAATGGGATATCTGTGGACCCCTCCAAAACAGATGCAATTGAGGGATGGCCGAGGCCAACATCGGTAACTGATATCCGTAGCTTCTTGGGGTTAGCTGGATATTATCGACGATTTGTGAGAAACTTCTCACGATTGTCCAACCCTCTTACCAAGCTAACTCGAAAGGGAGTAAAGTTTGCTTGGAGTGATGAATGCGAAGAAAGCTTCAAGGAGTTGAAAAGGAGGCTTATGACTGCACCTGTGCTCACTTTACCCACAAGTGGGGAGCTTTTTGTGGTATTCAGTGATGCTTCGAAGAAGGGCTTAGGATGTGTGCTGATGCAGAATGATAAAGTGATATCCTATGCCTCAAGACAGTTGAAAATCCATGAGCGAAACTATCCAACGCATGATCTGGAGTTGGCGGCGGTGATCTTTGCCTTGAAAATCTGGCGGCATTATCTCTATGGGGAGAAATGTGAGATATATACTGACCACAAGAGTCTTAAATATATATTCACACAGAAAGAGCTTAATATGCGCCAGAGAAGATGGATAGAGCTCATAAAGGATTATGACTGTTCAATACATTACCACCCTGGGAAGGCGAACAAGGTGGCGGATGCCCTAAGTAGAAAGGATCCAGCAATTCTATCAATGATGAGAATTGAGAAGGATCCAATCTTCTTAGACTTGATGAAGATGGACGTGGGAATCATAAAGAAGGGAACATCGTCAATCCTTTCACAAATGATTGCTCAACCATCTCTTTTGGAAAGGTTAGAGGATGCTCAAAGGGATGATGCGAGAATCCAAGAAAAAGTGGAAGCTATCAAAAAGGGAAAATCCTCAGAGTTTAATGTTAATGAAGAAGGAATTGTGCGGTTTGGGAAAAGACTATGTGTCCCATCATGTTCGGAGCTGAAGAAGGAACTTTTGGATGATGCACATAGTTCAAATTTCTCTATTCACCCAGGGAGCACAAAGATGTATCGAGATCTCCGAGAAAACTTTTGGTGGGATAATATGAAGAAGGAGATCGCCGAATATACATCAAAGTGCCTGGTGTGTCAGCAAGTGAAGGCAGAGAGGCAGAAGTCTAAGGGGATGATGCAACCATTGCCCATACCAGAATGGAAATGGGAGAACATCACCATGGACTTCGTCACTGGACTTCCAAGGACATCCAAAAGCAACAATGCAATCTGGGTTATTGTGGATCGTCTTACAAAGACTGCACACTTCATTGCTATTCGAGAGGATTTCTCTTTGGATCAACTGGCACGGATATATATCAGGGAAGTGGTACGGTTGCATGGAGTACCACTATCTATTGTGTCGGACCGAGATCCAAGATTTACCTCTAAGTTTTGGAAGAGTCTTCAACATGCTCTGAATACTGAACTGAACTTCAGTACGGCCTATCATCCTCAAACTGATGGCCAATCCGAGCGGACTATCCAAACACTTGAGGATATGTTGAGAGCGTGCTCAATGGACTTTAAAGGAGGATGGGATCAACATCTTCCCCTAGTTGAGTTCTCTTATAATAATAGTTTCCACTCGAGCATCCAAATGGCACCATATGAAGCCCTGTATGGGAAAAGGTGTAGAACACCGGCATGTTGGGATGAGGTCGGTGAACGTAAGCTGCTTGGACCAGAAATGGTCGAAGAAATGGTGGAGAAGGTGAAAACCATTCAGCAGCATATCAAGGCAGCCCAAAGTCGACAGAAGAGTTATGCAGATAATCGTCGACGAGACCTTGAGTTTAAAGTCGGAGACATGGTGTTTTTACGCATATCTCCGTGGAAGAAGGTCATGAGGTTTGGAAAGAAAGGGAAGTTAAGTCCAAGGTACATCGGCCCATTCGAAATTCTTGATCGTGTTGGGGCTGTGGCCTATCGACTAGCACTTCCACCTACTATGGCCAAGGTGCATGATGTCTTCCATGTATCCCTCTTAAGGAAGTACATACCAGACCCTTCACATGTACTCTCTTCCGAGGTGGTACAATTAGAAGACGATCTTTCTTATGAGGAGCAACCAGTGAAGATCTTAGATCGTAGAGAAAAAGTTCTACGAAATAAGACAATGCCCCTCGTCAAGGTGTTGTGGAGAAACCACAAGTTTGAAGAAGAAACTTGGGAGTCGGAGGATATGATGAAGCTAAGTTACCCACATTTGTTTTAGTGTGGGAAAAGGAAAATTTCGAGGGCGAAATTTCTTAAGGGGGGAATGTTGTAACGACCCAAAATTTCATTAATGGAAAATCCCTCTTGATCCAGTTAAATGTTTCTTTATGTTTTTATATGATGTCAACTTCTTTAGTTTAACGTTAAGATTTGTGACCGTTACTTTTATAGCCGTTGAACAGTGATCATCTGGGTAGTTTAAATATAAGGCTTTAACGAACCAATTTTCTACTCAGACAAAGGAAGCGATGGCCTCATCCAGTAGAATTGCCCCTTACGAAGCCCATTTGTCGGAGCTCGGTAAAGAGGTGGCGTCTTTGGGCTTTGCCCTTGACCAAGCCCAAGCTGAGCTTCATCAAGTCAAGCTCGAACGTGATCGTCTACGGGAAAAATGGAAGTTGATAGAGATTACCACTCGAGCGATGTTATCCGAGCAGCCCCAAGAGTCTGTCACCATCGCGCACCTTACCCTTAGGTCTTATGCGGCTATTTTAAGGGGTTATGTAACAAATAAGTAGAACCATGTTCATGTACATTATTTTTTTTATATATAATAATGAATATAATTTCTAGTCATTTTTGATACTTTGTAATTAGTTTTTAAAGTACAAATGGTGTTTTTAGTTATTATTTAATTAAGAATTATATTTTATTAAATTAAAGGATTTTTGAATTAAATAATATTTTAATAAAATATTATTATTAATATTAAATTAATTAAATATAAATGAGCTTATAATTTTATGAATGCAATTAAAATTTTTATTAAGGTTTGAAAGCCATTTCTGTCAAAACCCGTGAATTTTTTTATAAATGTCGGTTTTTATTTTAAAAGTGAAAATTCACATATTTAGAAAATTATTTAGATAAAATAAATATTATTTTTGGAATCAGGACGTCGAAATTATCCAACGGTGAATTTTTCATAATTTTCTGAGACAGTCAAATTTTTGGGTAAAAATTAAATACCATTTAAATATATAATGTGTTTTATGACATCATAATGACCCAATGGTGATGTAATAAAATACCATAATCCTTATGTTCGGCCAATATGTGTTTTATCAATAAAATAATGAGGTTTTGGGTTTGTTTGACTCACTTTTCAAAGCATTAATGGAGCCCTCAAGACTTATTCAACACTTTGCCTTTTTAAATTAATTTCCATGGGAGTGTGACTCACCTCCACATAAGCAACCATAATTTTTTTAATAAGTTCGGACCTTGGCCTTGTAAAATATTTTTTTTCCTCTTCCCTTTTCCAGAAACCATGGGCAAATACCATGGGATGGTTTGTGGTTTGGATTATTTTAATATAAGGGGTCCCAAACCTAAATAATAAAGAATTCTCTCACCTTTCCTATATAAACCCACCCAAGCTCCCACTTCCTCCTCACTCAAAGCCCTTGAAGTTCGTCCAAACTCTGCCCTACTCTCTCTAGAATCCTCTCAAGGTGCCCCAAGCTCCCAAGAAGCCTCTCACAAGCCTCTCTCTAGCCTTTGGAAGCACACTTCCAAGTAAGGGTTTTTCTTCCTTTCTCATTTTTGTCAATTTTCTTTAAGTTGTATTGCCCTTTTAATTTCATTTATGAATGTTGGGGTATGGTTTCGCACCTCCCCCATACTGCCCTCTTATTGTTTGAATGATGGGAGAACCCTTTCTCTCTCATTAAATGCCTCCCATGTACACCCGTTACTATGCCGAAATTCCGAAAGGAACTTCTCTCTCTTCTTTTATATTCAAGCAATACTTTTGTATCATGAATCTAAATTCCATTTCTATTGTTGGGACATGTATATATATGATCTCCTTACTGTCCATTACATGTAAATATGATGAGGAACCCCTTTCTCTCTCATCAACCTTTTTATGAATTCTTATGTCACGCCGTTACGCCGCCGAAATCGCACCGATTTTCTAAGCCAATGTCTTTGTGTAGTGAATACCATGCCCATTTCTCCATCAAGGGTATTCACCTTTATGCACATTTACTTATTGATTGTAAAGCTTCATGTATGAATTCCACATTCCTTTATCGTGGAATAAATGATTATGTTTTATGAATCCATGTTTTATGATCCATGTGGCACACTTATGCATGAAATGAAATGTTTAAGAAGGGTGCGCCCTTTATAGCGCTCCAATGCATTGGGTAAAGTATAGTATCATGATACGTCATGTGCAATGAGTGTTGACTCATGCTAATTCAAGTGCAACGAGGGTTTACTCGTGCTTCAAGTGCAATGAGGGTTTACTCATGCTCCATGTGCAATGAGCCTTGGCACATGCTAATTCAATGTTAAGTGTTGTTGCCACATTTCCATGTTATGATTATCATGCTTTATCATGCCTTTATGTTCATGTCTCTCTTATGCTCTATTGATATGCCTATTGCCTAACATGTATTGTACTCCTCATGTTATTCATTATGTACTCCCTTACTGGGCTTTATAGCTCACCCTTTTCTTATGCATGTCCTCAGGTTATCCCATGCAATGCTAAGTACGAAGGAATGTAGTGGTCATGTAAAGGAAGTTTTCAATAAGGATGTTGTATTTCAAGTTTAAAGTTTTTATGTAATGATCCTAAGCCCCAAAGACACTAAACCTCTCGATCTTCTTTGTTGTATCAAGTGAAGTTTTATGTAATAAAGCATGTTTAATTTGTAATAAAAAGCAGGGTTGTCATAATATAGGTATTATGTGTTAGTTTTGACCAAAAATAAATTTAAATAAAATAAATAATTATTTAAATAAAAAGTCGGTTTTTAAATTGTAACCCAGTGTTTTCACTATTCATCAAAAATTGAAAGTTTTCAGAAAAAATACCAAAATTTTACCCTAGGCTAATTTCGATATTACAAATCCAAAAATGAAGTCCATTTTGAAAGATGAAATTTACAAAATTTCAAAAATTGGTTATTACTATTCATAACGGATAGTTTTAATAATATTTTAATAGCATATCGTTGTTTAGTGAATCTCGGTATTGCGTACAACACACGCTATCGAGGAAGGTCGTGATTGCGTGTAATGCAGCCAATTTAGGGTTGCGTGTTGTGCAAGACTCCTTTTTTATAGCGTACAACACATGACATCAATAAAATTAAAAATAATATTTTTCATAAAATCTCGGGGTGTTACACTAGGCAGCTCCGGTTTTGTTTGTGAAAAAGGCATATGGGATCCTACAGCTTTGTGTGGATTACCATCGCCTGAATCAGGCCACAATAAAGAACAAGTACCCTTTTCTATGGATTGAAGACCTCTTAGACCAGTTTAGAGGTGAAAAGTGGTTCTCCAAGATTTATATTCGATCCAGCTACCACCAGTTGTGGGTTCGTGAGGCTGACATCTCGAAGTTGGCTTTCTGTTGTCGTTATAGGCATTACGAGTTCCTGGTGATGCCCTTTGGCGTGACAAATTCCCCCACCATTTTCATGGATTTGATGAACCAGATCTTTCAGCTGTACTTGGACCGGTTTGTGGTTGTCTTTATTGACGACATACTCATCTACTCTGCGATGGAGTAGGAGCACGCGGAGCATTTGAGGATGGTCCAAGAATTACTCTAGGAGGACTAGTTGTATGGGTAGTTCTCGAAGTGTCAGTTCTAGATTCATGAGGTTCACTTTCTAGGGCATGTCATTTTAGAATAGGTTTTGGCCATAGATCCCACAAAGATAGAGGCAATGCTTGCTTGGGAGCCACCCAAGAATGCGTCAGAGGTGCGGAGCTTCCTTGGATTGGTAGGGTACTACAGGAGGTTTATGGAATATTTCTCCAGGATTGCTGACCCTTTGATCGCATTGACATGGAAGGTACAACCATTCACCTGGACTGATCAGTGCCAGAAGGCCTTCAAGGAGTTGAGACAGAGGCTAACTAGTGCTCCAGTGTTGAGGCGGTTAGAGGAGGGTGTTGAGTTCGTGGTGCACTACGACACTTCAGGAGATGGGATCGGGTACGTGCTGATGCAGCAGCGGGCAGTGATTGCATATGGGTCGAGGTAGTTGAGTCCCCATGATCATAATTATGTGAATCATGATTTGGAGCTGGCAGCGGTGGTCTTCACCTTGAAGTTATGGAGACACTACCATCCGGGTGAGTATTTTGTGGTCTACTCAGACCACTGAGCCTCAAGTACATCTTCACTCAGAGAGATTTGAATCTGAGTCAGAAGCACTGGCTGAAGTTTCTGCAAGACTATGATTTTGAGATAGTCTACACTCCGGGGAAGGGTAACGTAGTAGCAGATTCCCTTAGAAGGAAGTCCCATGCTCGTTTAGTGCAGGAAGCATCAGAGAAGTTGGCTTCCCTACGGTTGACCTTGGTGGAGCAGGAGGGTACGACATTTCTGCAGTCGATGGTGTTTACTCCTTCGCTCCTTGAGCATGTGAGAGAGTCGCAGCTGGGGGAAGTCTACAGAGAGGTACTACGTGATCAGATATCCATGGGTGATGCACCCTATGGGTATTCTGAAGGAGGGAATCACGAGATCATGTTCCATGGGCAAGTTGTAGTACCAGTGGAGATGCGGGAGGAGGTGACGCAGGAATTCCACACTTCTCCCTTGGTTATACATCTCGGTGTAGGGAAAATGTACAGAGACCTTCAGCAGCATTTTTGGTGGTCTGGAATGAAACAGAGCGTAGTTTAGTTCATTTCTCGGTGTCTTACCTGTCAGTAGGTGAAGGCAGGGCATCAGGTTTTGGCAGGGTTGTTGCAACCCCTTGATATCCCGGAGTGCAAGTGGGATGGCATATCTATGGACTACATCACAGGACTTCCACACATAGAGAAAGGCCATGATTCCATTTTGGTGATAGTGGACCGACTCATGAAGTCGGCACACTTCCTTGCCATCAGGGAGCAGAGCTCGGGGGAGAGTCTAGGGCAGCTGTATGTTCGGGAGATCGTCCGCCTTCATGGAGTACCCTCAACGATTGTCTCTGACCGTGACGCGCAGTTTACATCGCGATTATGGAGAGGCCTGAAAGAGGAATTTGGGACTCAACTGCGGATGAGTACAACTTTTCACCCCCAGACTGATGGCCAGATGGAGCACAGTATCTAGGTGTTGGAGGATATGCTCTGGTCATGCGTGTTAGACTTTGGCCTAAGCTGGGAGGATCACCTACCCTTGGTGGAGTTTTCGTATAAAAGCAGTTACCACTCTATTATTGACATGGAACCTTTTAAGGCCCTCTATGGTAGACCATGCAGGTCACCGTTGTGATGGACGGAGGTCGGGGAGACCTCCCTCGTGGGCCCATAGCTGGTGCGGGTGATGACGGAGAAGGTGCAGGTCATTCGTGAGCAGATGAGGATGGCTCAGAGCAGACAGAAGTCCTATGCAGATCGTCGTCACAGGCCTTTAGAGTTCGAGCAGGGGGACCATGTCATTCTGAGGTTATCCCCGTGGTGTGGAACATAGACGTTCGGCTGGGGAGGCAAGTTATCCCCTAGGTTCATTGGGCCCTTTGAGATCGTGTGCAGGGTCGGTGAGGTTGCCTACGGTCTTGCTCTACCCACATAGCTGGAGAGGGTGCATGACGTCTTCCACGTGTCGCAGCTGAGGAAATACATGCATGACCCCATGCACGTTATCGACTGAGGAGAGCTCAACATCGAGGATGGAGCCACCTTTATAGAGCACGCGGTGCCGATCGAGGACCGGCAGGAGCGGACAATGCGAGGACGGACCATTCCTTTGGTTCGTGTGCTGTAGCAGCACGGGAGGGTGCAGGAGAGCACCTAGGAATGGGATAGCCAGATGCGGGCTTAGTATCCCAAGTTGTTTTTGTAGTTTTTTTTTGGGGGATGAAAACTTGAAGGAGGTAATGATGTAAGAACCTGGGTTTTGAGCCTATAAGACATTGAAATTTTCTTGATGTTATTCCAGATCATGGCATTCAGATGGCGTGTGATTCTGAGCCCCGGTGTGGCCAGAATTAAATTTTAAGTGCGTTCACACTAGACACGCCAAATAAACAGAATAACTCCTAAATAGTTGCTCGTATGGGAAAACCGACGACACCAGTGAGTCCGGAGCGAGTTGTTTACCCTAGGATGGGTGTAACTTTTATGGGCGCGACCCTTCTGTGGAAAACACCACCAGGGGAATTTTTGTAATTTAGCGGCCTCAGGCATGAACTTTAAAACCTATGAATGGAGGCTCATATTACAATTCTAAGACTACAGTTGTGCTCAGAACGTGGATTTTAACCTAGGGGTGGCTTAACCCCGACCCCGTCGAAAGTTCGAGTACGGGCCTACTGGGGGTTGTTTAAAAAATTAATTAAATTTTTTTATTAATTCCCTAATTAAACACTTCTCCCCCCCCCCCTTTCATTCACCCATAGCTTTCTCTGGCATAAGATATCCCAACAAGAATCCACCTCCCTTCATGCTGCTCTCCTCCACCTCTCCAAGGCGGCGCGGCAGTCCGGTGGATTACTTGTGAAGTGACGGGTTACGCCCTGCGAGGTAGGATCGTGTGTTTTCATTTTAAATTCCCCACACCTTCTTTGAGATTAAATTGTAGCATTTAAATGCTGATAATTTGTCCAGCGAATCCCATATATTCATAGGGTGCGATCCGAGATTTCCAACGCACTTCTTGGAATGAAAATCTGAGACCCGGGGCGTCCGGGGTGGCCTCGGAAAGTTTTCCGGCCTAATTTATTAGTTTTCCGGCAGTTCTAGGGTTTTCGGTGGGCTCCGAGGTAGCTTCAGTGGGCTCCTGGGTGGTGGTGGAGTGGCTTCTAGGTGGTGGTGTGGCAGGCGTCCATGGTGGACCGGCCCGCGGGAATAGGTCACTAGTGCGGGGCGCGACGGGGTTCGTAGTGCGCGACCCCGAGCGGGAGACCGAGACCCGCCTTTAGCGGGTCTCCGTGTGGGATAGCGACCGACCATGAGGGTCGGTCGATGCGGGTGGACTGTGGGTTAGTGGTCGGGCCATGCGGAAGGGCCACAGGCTGGCGCTGCGGGCCGGCCCAGGCTGGGGGGACTGGGTAGACCGAGCTGGTCCAGCCCTAAGGGGTTATCCCCCTTGTCTTCAGACACCCATTACTTTCACTACAGGTGTCCGTTTTGTGTGACATCTATGGAAGCGCAATCCTCAGATCGAGTCGGGGTTTATGAGATGGTCTCAGGGATTTTTAATTCTTGATATGAGGGGGATATCGGTGGCACGACACACCGTTAAGTATTGTTTAGTGCCTCATCGGGATTCTTCTTTCGGATGGCGCAAACACATTCAGAGTCTGTTTAAGGCATTATTAGCATCATTGTGACCCTGGAGTCGAGATGAAGTGGTCCAGGGTGGTTTCAGGCACTGAAGAAAGAGTTGAGGCTTCTGCCCTAGGGTCCTTCTTTTAAGTTGTGAGCAGCGTTTTGCGACTTTTTCATCAGACGTCCGTTTGGGGCGAATGAGTAGTCATTTCGACATGTTTTTCTGAGAGCATCGTGATGGCGCAATTCACCTGACCTCTTTCAGGATTGAGTTGTGGGCCCCAAGGGATGTTGTTTGGGCATAAATAGGTGTTGAATAACATTTTTGTTAGGAGTCCATTTCAAGCAAATAAATAGTCTATCTCGTGTTTTTTTTCGTGAGGATTGCAACCGTGTAATCAGTTTGGGCATGTAGAGCCTCTTTAGAGATATCATTAAACGTGGAAACATGAAAGCGTGTTCTTAAAAGTATCCTTTGACGTAGTCCAAACCAACACACAGTAGCAATGTTAGTGACACCCAGAGATGGTTCGGTCAGTGCGGAGTTATCAGACCAGTTCAGGGTTTACCCTCCAGCAAGTCTGGGTAGTGGGTTACCCGTTGACCTTAAGGGTTACCCTCCAACGGGGCTGGGCTGTGGGATAACCATTGACCTTTGGATTTACCCTCCAGTGGGGCTTGGAAATGGGTTACCCATTGACCATAGGGTTTACCCTCCAGCGGGGCTGGGTAGTGGGTCACCCATTGACTTTAGGGTTTACCTTCCAGCGGGGCTGGGCAGTGGGTTACCCGACGAACTCTTAGAGTTTACCCTCTAGTTGGGCTGGGCAGTGGGTTACCTGATAACTTCTTTCAGACTCAACCCTTTCTAGGTGGCTAGTCAGTGACTTCTCTCCATGATTACCAGAGCGGGACCATTGGTTGTACATTTTAGCGATGAGACAACTTTGACGTGCGGGACAGATGGGCATCAGTGATGGATATCCTTAGAACTGTTGGTGACTTTTCCTGGGTTGAGCTTGGATATAGTGATCCCCTTACACACTCATTTGAATTTCTTGTTGAGAATATATATATATACACCCTACTTTTGTTCCCACTCCTTGGGTTCAGTTACTCTCCTTCTAGAATGGATGAAGACTTGTGGGGTATGCCACATGCTTTCTGTGTCTAGTTCCTCTTGGTTGGGATGAGTCTACTTCCTTTCTCTTGTTGGGTTGAGATGCACTCTCTCTATTGTACTCTTACACTATTCTTTGTTCTGCCTACTGCTCCCCATTTTAGAACCTCCTTTGTTGCTCCCTCGTGTTTTTGGGGCATCCTATTGAGTATCTTTATACTCACCCCTGCTTGGGATTTGCTCGTACTTGGTGTTCCCTTGTAGACAACGGACAGGTTGATTGAGACTATGGAGGATCATAGAGGACACAAGATCTTGGGCTGCATTCAGTGGACGTATTAGGACTTTAAGGTGTGAGACTCACCAGCTATTTACTTTTGTTTACATGTTGTCGGGTTGTGCCACCTTTTGGGTTGGGTGCATGTTTTGCCCTTTTTCTATTCAGTTATCTTGTCAATACTATTTAGCACTTTACTTTTTCTATTTATAAGTTGATTCATGACTATGTATGGGTTATAGTTTTTCATTCTTTGGTTTTCTTTTTTTACTCTTCACTTTTTCATTGAGTGGGTTGTGTGTACAGGTACTTAGGCAAAGGCCTCCCCAAGATTGTTACGCATTCGGTTCTTGTCGCCAGCCCCTGGCCTATGGAGGCGGGCTTGGGGTAGTTGTGGCTCAAGACTGGTAGGGTGGGGTCATGAAAAGACTAAATAAGTAGTTCTTAGAAAATATTGGTCATTAAAAACAGGCACCACAGAGGGAGAGCCGGCTAAATGAGCTTGATTTTTTGTGAAATTAATGGACAACAATCGTAGATTTATGTTTGAATTTTAGGAACCAAAGGTGTGTCAAACCAAGGTATTACTTGCCTGAGATGACTGAAAACCCAATTTCAGTAATTTAAAATTCTAAAACATGCATTTCACTATTAAAACCACATAAAAAGATCACCAATTAATGTGAAATCTTATGAAATGTGTCTTAGAACTATTTTTGACATGTGTGAGTAGACGACGCGTCAATATGACGTGCGATGTGCTCAAACGAACTAAATAAGGAGTTCTTAGAAAATGTATGTCTTTAAAAACGTGCATCATAGAGGGTGATCTGGATAAATAAGATCAGATTATTGATAAATCAGACGACAATAACATTAGATTGATGTTTCAATTTTAGGAACCGACATCGGGTCAAACCGAGGTGTTGTTTGGCCACAACTCACGAAAATGCAGTTTCATTAATTTAAAATTTCACCAATTGATGTGAAATACTATGAAAGGTGTCTTAGAACTATTTTTGACATGTGCGAGCAGATGGAGTGTCAATCTGACGTGCAATGTGCTCAAATGGACTAAATAAGGAGTTCTTAGAAAATGTTAGTCTTTAAAAACATACACCATAGAGGGTGAGTTGGCTAAATGAACTTCTATAGTTGTGAAATCAGAAGAAAAAAACCACAAATTGATTTTTGAATTTTAAGAACTGACAACATGTCAAACTGAGGTTTCATTTTCATCAGACAACTGAAAATGTACTTTCAGTAATTTAAAACGCTAAAACAGGTGTTTAACTATTAAAACCATATAAAATGATCACCAATTGATGTGAAGTCTTATGAAAGGTGTCTTAGAACTATTTTTGACTTGTGCAAGTAGACGACGCATCAATCCAACATGTGATATGCTCGAACAGACTAAATAAGTAGTTCTTATAAAATGTTGGTCTTTAAAAATGTGTGACATAGAGGGAGAGCTGGCCAAATGAGCTTGGATTGGTGTGAAATCACACAACAACAATAGATAGATTTTTTAATTTTAGGAACTGACGTTGCGTCAAATCGATGTGTTGTTTGCCCGGCCGAAAAAGCAGTTTCAATGTAATGTGAAATTTTGTAGATTCCTTTTTTAATTTATAATTAGAAACAATGATTATTAAATAATATATATTATTATACATAATTAAAATTTTGAAATCAATGAAAGGTGAAATTAATACATCCATGTACATGGTAGGTCCGGGGTGGGGATACAAAGGAAATAAATCTACAGAGGTGGAGGTTCATAACCAGAACCTCCTCAAATGTGAATGTATCACAACTTCAATGCTTATGTGTACTTAAGTGATGTCCAGTCCCACACCTCAGCCCTCTGATAGTACACCCATATCAACTAGTTCATCTGGAAGGTTCTGGAGTGTAAGAACCCATATCTTCTTTCCAGGTATTTTTTTCCTTTTCTAGTTGTTTTTTAGAAAAAGATGAAATTCTGGAAATTTTCTAAGTACACACCGTGTACTGCCTTGATGCAGGAGGTCGTGTGATGATCGTGTAGTAGCCATACACACAGTTTTGTAGTAGCCACACACCCTTCTTCTAGAAATTTTTGGAGTACATGCCATGTACTTTATAAGTACACACCGTGTACTTTGTTACCGCCGGCAGTCGGGTGCTGGTCGTGTAGCGGCCATGCACACGGCCGTGCGGGAGTGACTTGGAGGCCGCCTAATGCGGAGTACAAAAATAGAAAGTACACACCATGTATTCCAAAAGTACATGTTGTGTATTTTTTTTCATTAAACGCACTGGGGTCGCATGTGACAGTCAAAACACATATCTTCTAGGTCTCGTTCGTCCAAGAGAGTTTGTAAGGCCATAGATATTCAACGAGCCCCTGAGCCTCTGTCTGTCCTCCGATTCGATCACCATTGATTGTGTTGGAATCGCATCGGTGAGTTCTCTATCCTCCTAGAGCATTATCTCTTGATTCCTCTTCTTTTCTAAGTTATCATGGGTTTAATGTTTTAGAAGTTTTCTCATATCTATGATGTTCTAAGGAGATTCAAGCTTTGAGGTTCAATTATATTGATCTCCTAACCCCGAGGTAGGTGGTGTGTGACTTTCCGTTGAAATTATTTGAATATTATGTGAAAATTCCACCAATACCCTTGAACGGGGTATTGTGTCTTTACTATTTTACCCTTTTTGTTTTCCCGTCATACTTGTATGCCTGTGTAGAGGTAATTTGTTTATGAATAGGGTGAATTTTTGTTCTTTTGATGTATTGCCCATGCATTTTTTTCCTTTTTTGACCTCTGGGTCTTGTGTTCCAGTTAGTCTGCTTTTTTACTTTCCCTTTCCTAGTATTATAGGACAGTGTGACTATTGTACTATTATACTATTGTGCTGTAGAATGCTATCCGAGTAGTTCATGAGGTTTACTTTGGCCATTAGGTGTTGTTACACTTACATGACTTGCACAAAGTCGTGAGAACCTGGTGTAGAGACCATAGGGAGAATGGAAATTAAGGGATTCTATATAGTGTCTTTATAATTTATGATGCGAGACCACAGGGGGAATTGACAATGAGTGCTTCCCCATAGTGTATGTAGTTCTTTGATGTGGGTCACAGGGGGAATGAGATGTTGAGTTATTCCCTAGAGTGCCTAGAGTTCCTCGATGCAGGCCACCGGGGGAATGAGACATTGAGTGCTTCCCCAGAGTTCCTTTTGTACAGTTATGAGACTCTAGGGAGAATTGACGGTGAGTGCTTCCTTAGAGAGTCTATGCATAAGCTGAACCAGAGGGTTTAGACTGAGTGTACTGCCCAGAGGGCTGCCTATACTTGTTAGGTAGGACCAGAGGGGATAGGATATGATTACTTCCCAGAGGGTTACCTTGTGTTTAGCTGCTTGCTTGTGTTGCTAGGTAGGACAAGAGGGGATAGGTTGTGGGTAATTCCTAGAGGCTTACCTGTTGTGTTTATCTACATTGTTTAGTTGTTGCATGTTTTGTGGTGATTTGAATGCTCTAAACTGTGGATAGTTTACTTCTTAGTGCTTTCCTGTTGACTAATTTCTGTAATTTTAACTACCATATACTCACTGAATATTAGTTACAGATCTTTGGGTGGTTTCCTACTGGGATTTAGTCTCACACCCTGTTTGGGTCTTGCTTTTGGGCCCAAACAGATTATAATGTTGCAGGTATAGATAAGGGAAAGCGCCCTTCTACTTCAGGTACCTGACTTACTGTGGAGCTGGAGAGAATGGGGCCAATATTTCACTTGCGATGCTGAGAAGTTTATCTTCTTTCTTTTTCACTTTTTTTAGCATATTTTTATTCCAGTATTGTGACTCGTTTGGATTTTTTCCTAGACACATGTATCATGCATCATTATATATATGTTCTCTGGTTTATACTTTCAGTTTCCTGTTGTTACTGTTGTATGCCATTATTACTGCTTCCGCTCTTGTATGTATTTTTTTACCTCCGCTGTGTACTCTGCTAATGAGGGCATAGTTTCCCCACTATCACACCCAAGGCCCTCGCTGCTAGTCGGCAGCCTCTGGCGTTCGGGGAAATGTGCTTGAGACCATGCGACCAACCGGGTATAGGGCGCCTCTAGGTGGCTTCCAGAACCGGGACGTTACATTGAGTGTGCTCAACTATTGGTATAGGTGTGATGTCCTCAGATACATGTCCAGGTGTGATTTCCTCAACTGTGGGTCTAGCTGTAGAACTAGAATCAATCTCTAATCCACTCAAGTGTTGTACATGTAACTAGAATGAAATTGAATTCGATCAAGGAAAATAACTGAGTGGAAGCCCCCATACAATGCCCCAATCCGAGGAATGTGGCACTATAGGAGATACAGATGGAATTCAAGTCACAATATCAAACTCGGTGGTGTAACCAGTGCCCCACTCTGATGAAGGGTGTGCGGGGAATGTCTCAAAAGATGCCATGTGTGATGAGGATGGTCCAGTTGGTGGATGTATAACACACTCTGAAGAAGGGTCTATAGGGAATGTCATGAATGGAACCATTTAGTGGAATCCCCCATCCAATGCCCTAATCTGAGGAATGTGGCACTATAGGAGATACAGATGGCATAGGAGTCATAATAATGTCGCTCGTGCAGATGTCTAGACTACCACCACCATAAAATGATGTAATCTTTTTAATTTACATTTTACATGGATGGTAATGAGGATATATTTTATTAATACATATATGATTTATATGTTATAATGGTGATTCTTTAATGGTTAATTACTATTAAACATAATTTCATTTAATCTATCAAAAATTTAAATAAGTGTTCATGCATAAATACGACATATCATCTTCATGAACAGTGAAATTCATTTTTATATCTCTGTAATTTATTTATTACTATAAATAAATATATAATGACTATGTATGATACTTATATCATGGTTAAAATTCTGGATATTATTTAATTGTGATAAAAGTAAAAGGACCAAAACTACTGATCCAAAGCAAATATAAAAACAACATATTTATTACCTAAAACGATGATTTTATTAAAGAATTTTTAATAAAAAGGTGATAATAAATAATATGTAAATCATATATTGTATGATATATATGATCATGGTTTCATAATATATTTATAATAAATCTATATTTATTATATAGGAGGTTCAGACACTTGAAGGATGAAGAATCTATGGTAACTGTTTATTTCACAATCTCTTCTTTATTAAAGATTATTTATGTTAATGTATTTGTATGGAGAATTATTTGATATTTCTATCATAAAATCAATATATTTATTCTGCTCAAGTTATTTCTATAAATCACATGTTTTCTATTCATTTTCATCTCTTTACATACTTAAGATAGTGAAATATTCTTTTTAAGGAAAATTAACATGGTTTTTTCTACTCGGTCAGGAATATTTATATTCCAAGTCCATATTTTTCTTTAAATATCTAAAATAATTTTTTTAATATTTTAAATTGGTTTATTGAAGTCATTTTACACATTTAATATTTTTTACAAAATGTTTTTGAAGAATCGTCTTGTCATTTTCTAAAAGAGGTACTTTTTAACCTTTTTATAAAAGTGTGACAAGATTTTCTTTAACTTATACAGTATGAACAGACCTCCCTAAAATCTTGAAAACTTAATTTTTGTACCTTCCATTACATGTTTACAATGATCCTTTCAATGAAAATGTTTACCTTAATATTGAGGAAATATTTTAGAGTTTAAATAATTGATTTCAAATTGAAAAGGGTTTTTTTTCAAGAAATTTTGCTATGATATTTTTAAAGTATTTTCATCAATGTAAAAAATCCTTTTTGGAATATTATGATGAGGATATACTCTAATGATACCACCCACCATATTTCCTTGGATTATTTAAGATTAGTTTGACTAGGAAAAGTATTGATATTCTTTGGATCATCTTTATTAAATGTGTAAAATGAATTCAATCATTATGAAATGAGTTATTGATTTCAATGAGTTTATTTGAATATGTTTTGTATCCATGGATATGTTTTGAACTCATATAATTATTTATATAAGATTATTTAACTATCATTTATTATTTACATATTATTCATTCCTCATTTAGATTCTACTACATACATTCCCTAACTAATCATATGTGCTCACCCATTTCTTCTATTTCCTTTCCTTAGGATGAGAGTAAATGTTATTTGAATGATATGAATAGATCTTTTATAGGGAATAAAGATGATCCAAAGGAAAATACTATATTGTATTTTACGCTTTAAATGTAATAAGGGATTTAAGTATGTAACTTGTCACGACCAGTCCCCCAGGGCCCATGTCGTGACTACCCCAAGCTCATCTTCCATAGGCTAGGGGCTGGTGACTAGCACCGAAGGCGTATTCCCTAAAATTGGGAAGTCATTGCCTTTATAACCTATAAACTCATGAAACCAAGCACACAGTAAGATACGAACACAAGAAAACTGTATAACCAAAGAGTGCTGAAAGTAAAAAGGGGGCCGGAATACAAGACCAACTATAAAGGTACAAGTACAGATGAAATACAAAACAACTAAAGAAAGAGAAAATACAACTACTGGAACTTCCTATGATGTTCCTACCTAAGGGGTAGGTATAGATAACCTCCTCAGCACTTCTCGTCCACCCGTCTCCTCTGCGTACCGACACGTCGTATGGTCCACCTCCAGACACCGTCCAGTCCTGGTACTCTCAGCCTCAATTAGTGATATCCGCCGTCTGCATCCAACACAACAACGTGAAGGCATGGCCCATACATGGGTGATTATAACTATACTCAGTAGGGACCTAGAGACCCTCAAGGTATCACAAAAATCCCCAAGGATAAACCACAAATTATGAAATCAACAGACAAACCTACTTAGGTATATCCCCATACATATACCTAAGTTATCAAATAATCAATCTCAATCATGAGAAAAACACAGAGATACTGACTCAGCTCACACCCGGATTTATTCTAGGGGTAGTAATAGGTAACATCTCCAGTCACATCATCGAACACCTCGGCTGCTAGAGAACCCCTCTATCGAGTTTAGTGGGTCTGTCGCGTCACACAGAGGCGCTTCCCACTGATCTTGGACTGCTGAGGTACACCTCCTATCTACTACCATGGGTCTGCCGCATCACACAGAGGCACTGCCCACCATGGGTCTTCCACATCACACATAGGCGCTCCCCCTCTTGAATTGCTGAGGTACTCCTCCTGTCGAGTATCGGGGGTCTGCCGCGTCACATAGAGGCGCTCCCCACTGTGACCTGCTGAGGTACCCCTCCTGTCGAGTACCGTGGGTCTGCAGCATCACACAGATTCTCTCCCCACCATGGGTCTTCCATGTCACACAGAGGTTCTCCCCACTAGGCGTGTTAAGTCACTCTGAGTCGAAAAGGTCAGCAGTCGTCAAGTCTCATCCAGCTACTAGGTTCCCGCACTTTGCTCATTCGTCTCCCGGAGGATCCACTCCAAAAGTTACTGGTTGATATTCCAACTGCCAATAAGTCTCATGAAGAATCATCTCAAAGGTCTTCCAGGTCGTAGGGGTCTCAACGCATCATACGACCTGTCAATCGGACGCCCGGTCTGTGAGTTATTATCCTTTTAGTCCCGGGGGCCCGGTTGGATTTGTACTCAATCCAACCTAAACATTCCCCATATTAATCCAAAACACATTGGGGTATCACTCAAATGGACCGAATTGCTCCATGGTTCCTAACTCCACTGAAGGTTTGTCTAACGGACGTCTGGTGCCATAGTTATGGCCAAAAGAAGTAAATGGGACGTAGGGGGCCTAGGTCCGGTCCGACCCGGTCGGACTGACTCGGCCCGACCCAGTTCGGGTCACCCCAGCCTAACCTGCTGGGTCTGGCCCGGCCCGCTGAGCAGACTGGCCCATTGGGTTCAGCCCAGCCCGCTGGGCGGCCCGGCCTTCTGGGTCCGGCCCGACAAGCCTTGAGGGGCCACAGAGGGCTGCGAGTGGCCACGAGGCCGCAAAGGGTGTCATGAGGGCGCGAGGCCACGGGGCGTCTCGGCCGGGGATGACGGTTCGGCCACAGGGATGCGGGGTGGCCGCGGGGTGGCGGTCTGGCTGCTGGGCGGAGAGGCAGCCGCGAGGTGGCGGTCTGGCCGTGGGGTGGTGGTCTGGTCGTGGGGTGGTGGTCCGGCCGTGGGCGGCGTAGCGAGGGCTATTTGGCTGGGGCAGCTCGCAGGGCCGCGGTCGGTGGCTCAGGTGCGAGTCGGCTAGGTTCCGGATTACGCAGAGTGGCAGAGTCCATGGGGTGGCGAGGGGTGTGGAGGCCATGGGCGGCAGTTCCATTTCCTTCATCGCTTTCATTGCGTTCAACACCAAAAATCATCACAAGATTCGCAGAGGGTTTGTGCCATGTTTTTTTGGCCCGTACCCACCGCGTTAGGGTGGTAGCAAGTGGCTCATCAAGAACATGAATATTGAACGTTAAATCCTATCCTTCTCGCAATGATTGTTCCCAACCCGCAAAAGAAATCATCTGCATTCATTTTTTTAAAAAAGGGAAGAACATGAGAATATAATCATACAAAAATTAAACCCTTACCCTGGATTGTTCGTTGACATTGGCATGAGAAGGAATTTGAAGTTGTCGACGTTCGTCTCATCCACCACACTCCTCCAATCCCAGGCTCATTCATCGGTTCGTCGTAGTTGAAGACACTCCTCGTTGGAGGGTGTCTTGAGGAAGAAGTTGAAGTTGGAATTCTTCATTGGAGGAGCATTCTATGTGGATGAAGTGTAATCCTATAAGGGTTCTCCTCTCTCAATTCCACCCAACAAAATGAAAGAGGTGCCAATATAATTAACTTAAGAAGAAATTATGTTGGCACACCCAGGTTGGCATAATTAAGGTACCACGTTGGCACAATTAATTAGTTCAATTAATTGGCCCAATTTAATGGCTCAATTTAATGGAAGAGGTTGAATATTGGAGATTTGGGAGGTTTCTCCCCATTAAGAGGGGTCAGGTGGTCCCTGCCTCTAAAATTCAAAATGGGGGTTTAGGTTTAAGTGGTCCCCACCACCATAACTCACAAGGGAGGTTTAGTTCCGGTGGACCCCACCTCTTAACCTTCAAAGGGTGGTTTAGTTCTGGTGGTCCCAACCTCCCAACATCCACATGGGTGTTTACAACAAAAATAAAATGTGAAAATTTTATTTTATTATTTTCACACAAAAAAACCCCTAAATTAACTTTCATCCTCGAGCAACTTCCTTCGAGGTGAATGTCTTCTTAAGCGAATATAATTGTTGCGAGTTCAACGGTGCCCTCAGATTTCAATTCCGAGCACCGGTTCGAAAGTTAGAAAAAATTTATCGCATGTTTACTGAACGTACCTGAACAAAAGTTCAGAAATTCATTCCGGGCCTCGGAATCATGTGCCGTTAATTTTTGAAGACTAGTAAAATTCCCATATATTAAAAAAAATTACATGGAAATTTCGGGTCTTTACATTATCCCCACCTCCATACTTTACGTCCCTGTAATCCACATCACAAAACTAGGAAAACAAGTGGGGGTACTGAGCGCGTATCTGAGCCTCCCACTCCCATGTGATCTTCTGGAGGTTCCCATGCTGCCAACAAATGCGCACCAGAGGTATCGACCATCCACAAAGGACCCGCTCCTATCGATCCTCAATATCTACTGAAACCTCCGTAAAAGTCTCCTCATCGTCGACATCCATCTCGCCATGGTCGATGATGTGAGAATGGTCATCCACGTATCTCCTCATCTAGGATACGTGGAAGACGACATGCACCCAATGCAACTGAGGTGGAAGAGCTAAGTGGTAAGCCACCTTGCCAACTCTATTGAGGACCTAAAAAGGCCCGATGAACCTCGGATATAACTTGCCACATCGGCCAAATCTTCGTAATCCTCGTCGATGTGAGACCCGTAGAAAGATGTGGTCGCCATCCTCAAACTCCTGAGGTCTTAGTTTCCTATCGGCATACGAATTCTGCCTGCTCTGTGTAGTCTTCATCCACTCCTGGATGATCTGCACCTTTTCTGTGGTAGCCCGTATCATCTCGAGTCCCACTAGTGCTGACTCCCCTGGGTCAGTCCAGCGCAAAGGTGATTTTCAGGTTCACCCATACAACGCCTCAAAAGGTGACATCCCAACGGTGGAGTGATAGCTATTGTTTTATGCAAACTCTACCAAAGGAAAGCGATCCTCCCAGCTGCAACCAAAGTCGAGGATGCAAGCACGTAGCATGTCCTCAAGGGTTTGAATGGTTCACTCAGTCTGGCCATCCGTCTAAGGATAGAAGGTGGTGCTCAAATGAAGCTGCATCCTGAAAGCCTCTTGAAACCCCTTCCATAGTCAGGAAGTAAAACACGCATCATGATTAGAGAGAATCGTCGAGGGTACCCCATGTAGCCGTACAATATCCTGAACATAGAGGCATCCCAAGATCTCTACTGAACCCTTCTCTCTGATCGGTAGGAAGTGGGCCGACTTGGTGAGTCGGTCGACGATCACCCAAATTGAGTCATGAACCCTGGATGTATATGGAATTCATGTCACGAAGTCCATGGATATCCCATACCACTTCCACTTTGGGACCTCTAAAGGTTGAACCAAGCCTGCGGGTACCTGATGCTCCACCTTCACTTGCTGACAAGTGAGGCACCTAGAAACAAACTTTTCTACTACTTTATTCATTCCCGGACACCAGTGTTGTCATCTGAGATCCTGGTACATATTTTTCACTCTTTGATGTACCGCTAGAGGGGATATGTGGAACTCCATCATCACTTCCTCCCAAAGAGACACTGGTACCATGGTGCATCCTCTAAAGAGGATGACGTGCTCCCCACCTTCAGAAAATCCATCAGGTGTTTGTCCTATGGATATCTGAGAACGTCGTGTCTCGTAGTCAGTGTCCCCTCGTTTTGCCTCCCGAACTCACTGAAGAAGTGGGGGAGTGACTGTAACAGACTGAAGGAAAGCCGCTCCATCATGTTCCACAAAGGATAACTACAAGGCAGCTAGCTGCTCTGTCGCCTCGCCTAGCAGCTATATACCAGTTCTCCTGCTGAGTGCATCTTCTACAACGTTCCCCTTCACAGAAGTATAGACTATCTCTAAGTCATAGTCCTGGAGGAACTCAAGCCAATATCGCTATCTCAGGTTTAGGTCCTTCTGATAGAAAATATACCTGAGACTCTTGTGATCAGAGTATACTGTAAAGAATTCACCCATCAGATAGTGTCATCACGTCTTCTAGGATAAGACCACTACTGATTACTCCAAGTCATGTGTAGCGTAGTTCTTATCATGTTGTCTCAGCTATTGAGAACCATATGTGATCACTTCTCACTCCTGCATCAGGACACATCTGAGACCGGTCCCTGATGCGTCGCAGTATACTACGTACCCTACGCCCTCCTCTAGAATCCTAAATATGGGGTCACTAGTCAACCTCTACCTCAGCTCTTGAAAACTATGATGGCATCTCTCCGACCACATGAAGGGTTTCCCCTTCATCATCAAGGATGATAGTGGTGCGGAAAATCTGGAGAAATATGGCACAAACCTCCGTTAGTATCAAGCCAAACCCAGGAAACTTCGTACCTCTGTCACACAATTGGGTGGATCCCAAGAAAGTGCTACCTCAATCTTTGCTGGATCCACTACAACTCCAGCCTCCGATATGACATGTCCCAGAAAGTGAACCTCTCAGATCCAAAACTGGCACTTTGAGAGCTTATCATAAATTTGGTGCTCTCGGAGTGTGTCCAGTACTACCTGCAAATGATAGACATTCTTCCTCTCAGTAGTCGAGTAGATCAGAATGTCATCGATGAATACTACTACAAAGCATCAAGGTATGGCTGAAAGATCCTATTCATGAGTCCCATAAACACTGATGGAGTTTTGGTTACACCAAATGGGATAACCAAGAAGTCATAATGGTAGTACTGAAATTTGAAAGATGTCTTCTGCACATCCTCATCTCATACTCTGAGATGGTGATAGCCTAATCTGAGGTCTATCTTCAAAAACCACTGTGCTCCCTTCAGTTGGTCAAAGAGGCCATCAATCCTCGGAAGTGGATACTTGTTCTTCACGGTCACCTAGTTCAGGCACCGATAGTCAACCCAAATCCTCATGATCACGTCCGCCTTCTTGGCGAACAAAATTAGGGCTGCCCATGGGGAAACATTGGGCCAGATGAATCCCTTCCCCTACAAGTCCTCTAGCCATACCTGTGGCTCGTGATGCTCTGCGAGATCCATCCAATACGCTAGTGCTGATATCGATGTCGTCCCAGGGTACAAGTCATTGTAAAAGTCCACCTCTCTGTGAGGAGGTAGACCTAGAACATCATTAGAGAAGACATCCACATACTGGTCCACCACTACTAGGTAGCTCAGACTCTCCACATCAATAGCTCTGAGGGTAAGGCTAGTCAACTGATGAGTGATCGGTTGTACTCTTCTTTGGGTAAGTCCATCCTGCGCTGCAAAGGCTCCCTTCTCACCGGTCAAGGTAAACATGGTACCATCCATGCGGACACACCGCACTTTGCACCTAATACAATCAATATGAGCATGGAATGTAGATAACCATTCCATACCCAAGATGATGTTGTAAGGAATCGACGCAGCTACTAGGAGATCCCAACCAAAGCTTTCGCCTCCTAGAGTTAGCTCACACTGCCGGCACCAGTGCGTAATCATAAAATCCACTCCTGTAGGAGTCTATAAACATAAGGATCAAGTAAACAGCTCTGTCGGAATCTATAAGCTCCGAACGAAGGCAGTGGTAATAAAATGATGACTGGAACCTGTGTCTATAAGTACTGTAGTTAAGGTGGAGTAGACACAGATTGTACCTCGTATCATCTCCGGAGCATCGTGATCGTAGGCCTCAGTTTCCTGGAGCTGAGCTCACCCTTGTCCTCCTGCTCCCTGCGGTCGGGTTAGACCTCCTGGTGGTGGTGGTGGTGGTAACATCTCGAATCGTCACCCACCACCAGCTGTACGACCAACTCCTCTTCTATGTCTGCCCGCTCCCTGCAGACCACCTCAATCAAACCTCTGTCTCTACCTAGGCAGTCCCTCGACCATCTGCTGATCATTCATATGACGGGTCAGACGGTCACAAGCCTTGTGACCCTGCCCACCGCAAGAGTAACACTGCATGATCCTTTCTTGTCTGGTTCTGCCTCGGGTGCCCTGCACAACTGATCCTGAGTCATGCGGTCATCCACCTGTAGGTCTGGTCCTCTTGGACCTCTGTGACTTCTGTCTACTGCCAGCTGCATAAGACTCCACTACGTGATGACTAGTGGTGGGTCTCGCTGCTGGTGACTTATCCGTAAAAAACTCTCCACTAAGAGGGATCTCTCTAACACCCCCTCCTGCATCGAGATGCTGAGTGAGATCATTGAAGCCCTAATCTCCTTCCTGTGCCCCTGCTCAAAGGTCTGAGCCCTGAAGAATGTGTATTGTACTATATCTACGGAGTAGCGTTAGAGGTCAATGATCCTCGCTGAGTACTGAGCTACAGTCATGTTTCCCTGCAGCAGATGAATAATCTCATGTATGCGCACTACACAAAGAGTCGCTCAAACAAACTCTAACCGAAACAGGCTATCAAAGTCTTCCCAGAGAAGTGTCACCTTGTTGTGGACCTGGAGCATCAAGCTCCACCATCTTCCTGATGATTCTTGTAGAAGGCTAGCAACAAGGATCACCATGAGATCGGCTAGTGTCCCTATGAGTCAGAAGACTGAAAGAGTGCTGTCGTGGGCGCCCTCAAATGATTAGTGTGATTTGGGGTACTTAAGTGCAGCAGAGTGGCTGACCAAGGTCGTCTCTCAAAGGAGGAAGTGAATTTAACAACTTATTAGAGGTATTCTAAAAAATAAAATAAAATAGAATAGAATAAAAACACTACTTTAAAGGATTGGGGTTTGTTGTAGTTTATGAATCTAGAAGAAGTTTGCTGGAAGAAGATTGTATAAATTTTTTTTTGTTTTTAGTTTTGAAATGAATTTCAATTTAAATGACACAACAAGAAGATGTTTTTTTTAGAAATCTATTTAAAAAGCGTAATCGATCTAACTCTACCTCTTCACTTTATTATTAATCATTATCATTTAAATTAAAATTCACTTAATTATGATCCCTTAATTTTTTAAATCCCGAACCCTACGAGAATTAACTTTACCACGAAGATTGAAGTGAATTTTAACCTTAGGCTAACTTCGGAACATGCAATCGCAGCACCCTGCTTTGATTGATGTTCTAAGATTAGCTTACGATCAGTGGTAAATTAAGGCACATATCCATTCTGGAAATGAGGATGAATTGTGTTTAGGGATTATATTTGAACTCTACAAATTTATCCCGTGTGGTCTTGTATTACCGATTAAGATCGCGCTCTCACAATTTACACAAAATCCCGACCTCGCGTGTTTTTATGTTAATTGTTCAATTTCTTGCTTAGTTTCTTACAATTTAAAAACAAAATTCATGTATCATATTAAGTGAATTACAGTATCTCATTGATTCAAAATAATCAAATGAAGAGGGTAGAAGATAGATCGATTACTAAAAGACTACTCTTCCATGGGTGGCGTAATCATCGTAGAAGCGTTTTGCATGTGCAAAGGTTTAAAATGGGTATAACCCAATAACTCTTCTACTCAAGAATTCCAGCCCAATTAGGAAGATTAAGAGAAGAAGAAATTTAAACAAAACAGAAGAAAAGAGAAGAAATATAAGAAGATCAATTAAGTTTATTACACAAATGAAAACATTACAAAATGAAGAAGAGAAGGAGGCTTCGATGAGGGGATCCTTGCTTCAAGAGCTACCCCTCTTACAATGGTTGGATAATTTGGGTGAAACAAATTCTCCTATGCCTCCAATCTCCCAATGCACGTCCCAACCCCTCCAAATGAGAAAAACTCCAATTTATAGAGGGGAGGGGAGGAGAGGTTACAAGTGGTTTCAAGTGTGAATGTGGAAATTCGGCCAAATATTTTATGCCAACTTGAACCGCCCATTTGACCACCAAAACGCGTGAATTGGACGGCCTTCCAGAAGGATTATTTGTGCCACATCATGGCCCCGAGCTTTCATCAAACTTTGGGCTCAATCCAAGCCCTTATGTAGAATATATGGCCCAAATACAGAACCTTCTCCATTCTGGCGAGCCTAGCCCAACTTTGACTTCATGGCCCAATTTCAACAACCATATGAACTCTTTAGCTTTAGTGTCCTGAATAAAAGTTGTAGATAATTAATCTAGGAACACTGTTACAAAATTTCAAATTCAAATAATAAATATAAAAATATTTATCTTCGAAATACTACAATGCACTATTAAGGGTAAAACTGGAATTTTCACCAAATTTTCAAATGAATGATCAAATCCCAAATATTTTATAAATAAACATTTTTAACACAATGTGAGGAAATTATATCATTTATTATCAATAAAATATTCAATAAAATAGTGTTTTATCAACTCCCCCACACTTACCCTTTTGCACACCTGGGCAAAACCTCATATCAAGTAAACATCAATATCAAATCAAAACCAATTTTAAAACACATATCTTTAAGATCAATCAATTTCACACCAAGAATAAAAAAAAGATATCATGCCTCATAAAAAACCTTATTTCAAGTTCTTCATTTAATCTTAGTTTCAAGGGGTAAATTGTTTCACTTATTGATATGGATTTAAAAATGGTGATGAGAATCATTTCAGCTCAAAAGTTTCAAAAACACACAGAAAATTGTAAAATAAACACACAAATTTTGAAAAACACACAATTTTTTTTTGGGTTTTTTTTTAAACAAGAAAACAATTGAAATTACTAAACTAAAAGGTTCCCTCCCCCACACTTAAAATATTGCATTTTCCTCAATGTGAACCTATGAGATGATATATGCACATGAAATGCAGAATTTTTAAATAGGACAAATAATATAAAAGTGAAAGGGTTAGGAACAGCCTGATGTGATCAAGTGATGATGGGGTCATGCAGTGTGATAAAATCCACTGCATCAGTAGGATGGCCCTCAATGTATCTCTTCAAACGTTGCCCATTGACTGTAAAGCTCCTTCCAGTGTCCTCTTGTGTGATCTCCACTGCACCATAAGGAAAAACATTAGACACAATATAAGGACCTAACCATCTGGAACGCAACTTACCAGGCATCAACTTCAGTCGTGAACTATAGAGAAGGACTTTCTCTCCAACATGAAACTCCCTTTTTTGGATCATTTTTTCATGAGCTGCTTTTGATCTTTCCTTGTAGAGCCTTGAGTTCTCATATGATGACAGTCGAATCTCCTCAAGATCTTGAATTTGCAACTTCCTTTGAATTCCAGCTTGGGCCAAATCCATGTTACATTTCTTTATAGCCCAATATGCCCGATGCTCGACTTCCACGGGGAGATGACACGCTTTCCCAAAAACAATCCGAAATGGGGACATACCAATGGGGGTCTTGTATGATGTCCTATAAGCCCACAATGCATCATCCAAGCGCTTGCTCCAATCCTTCCTATTTGGCTGCACGGTTTTCTCCAAGATTTGTTTCAACTCACGATTTGAAACCTCAGCCTGTCCATTTGTTTGGGGGTGGTATGGTGTTGATGTTTTGTGTGTCACCCCATACTTTCGAAGGAGGGAAGCAAAATTCCTATTGCAAAAGTGTGTCCCTTGGTCACTGATGATGGCCTTTGGTACTCCAAACCTGCAAAAAATCTGTGCTTTGACAAAGTCCACAACAACATGAGAATCGTCAGTCCTGGTGGCCTTGGCCTCCACCCATTTACTCACATAATCAACAGCAACCAAAATATACAAAAATCCAAATGAACTAGGAAAAGGACCCATAAAGTCGATGCCCCATACATCAAAAATCTCACAAAATAGTATGGGTTGTTGGGGCATCTCATGTCTCCTAGAAATGTTCACAGTGTGTTGGCAACGAGAGCATGACTTACAAAACAAATGGGCATCATGGAACAAGCTAGGCCAATATAATCCAGAGTCTAAAACCTTCCTAGCTATCTGTTGGGGTCCAAAGTGTCCACCACATGCAAGTGTATGACAGAATTGCAAAACAGACTCAAACTCATGATCGGGAACACACCTCCTAATGACTTGGTCACTACACATGCGCCATAAGTATGGATCATCCCAAACATAAAATCTTGACTCACTCTTTAATTTTTGGACTTGATGTTTCTTCAAATTTACTGGGATTTCAGAGCCAACAATGTAATTAACTAAATCAGCATACCAAGGATGCTTACCTGAGATGGTATAGAGATGCTCATCGGGGAAAGTGTCCCGAAGTGGTACCTGGTCTAAGGTGTCACCCTCTAGTGTGTGAGTAAGCCTACTCATGTGGTCTGCCACCAAATTCTCTGATCCCTTCTTGTCCTTTATCTCAATATCAAATTCATGAAGAAGGAGCATCCAACGGATAAGTCGTGGCTTTGCATCTGGCTTCTTTAGGAGGTACCTCAAAGCTGCAAGGTCAGAAAAAACAACTACTTTAGAGCCCAATAAATATGAACGGAATTTATCTAAAGAAAATATGACAGCAAGAAACTCCTTTTTTGTGGTAGTGTAGTTTGATTGGGCTGAATATAGTGTCCTCGATGCATAGGCGATCACATGTGAACGTCCCTCCACCCTCTGAGATAAGACAGCTCCAACCGCGAAGTTGGAGGCGTCACACATAAGCTCAAATGGAAGGTCCCACCGTGGGGGCTGTATGATAGGTGGAGTGGTCAGACACTTCTTTAGCTCATCAAAGGAAGTCCTACAAGAATCATCAAACACAAATTCAGAATCTTTTTGAAGTAATCGTGACATAGGAAGAGCGATCTTACTAAAATCTTTGATGAAGCGCCGATAAAATCCTGCATGCCCTAGGAAAGATCTAACATCACGCACACATGAAGGATAGGGTACGGATGAAATAATTTCTACTTTAGATCTATCAACCTCTATCCCATGTTTTGACACCACATTCCCTAAGACAATGCCATGCTCTACCATAAAATGACACTTTTCAAAGTTCAGGACCAGATTCTTCTCAATACAACGATTCAACACATTTCCCAAACTACTTAGACATTCATCAAATGAAGACCCATACACTGTAAAATCATCCATAAATACCTCCATGCAGGTCTCAATAAAATCAGAAAAAATACTCACCATACATCTCTCGAAGGTACCTGGGGCGTTGCAAAGTCCAAATGGCATCCTCCGGTAGGCAAATGTGCCAAAGGGACAGGTGAATGTAGTCTTCTCTTGATCCTCTGGAGCTATAGGAACCTGAAAATATCCAGAAAATCCATCCAAGAAAAAATAGTGTGTTTTCCCAGCTAGTCTCTCGAGCATTTGATCAATAAATGGGAGGGGGAAATGGTCCTTGCGAGTGGTCTGATTTAGTTTCCTATAATCAATACACACACGCCAACTGTTTTTCACCCTCATTGGAACTAAATCATCTTTCTCATTTTTAACAACAGTAAAACCAGTTTTCTTAGGCACAACCTGAATTGGACTTACCCACTGTGAATCTGAAATGGGAAAGATTATACCTTCCTCTAGCAATTTCTCGACTTCCTTTTTAACAACTTCCAGGAGGGTGGGATTGAGTCTCCTTTGTGGTTGTCTCACCGGTTTAGCCCCATCCTCCAAGAGAATCCTATGCATGCAAATGGAGGGGCTAATACGTGATATGTCATCCAAGGTCCAACCAATTTCCCTAATGTTATCTCTCAAAAGATTCAAAAGTTTTTCTTCATGTTCAAAAGAGAGATTGTTAGCAATTATGACAGGTAATCTATCACCACTGAGCAAGTATGCATATTTGAGATTTGGGGGCAATGGCTTGAGTTCCAATGTAGGTGGGTGATGTATGGATGGATAAATTGATGCAACAGACATATCTGCACAATGAACATCAATATCAGAATAAAAATCATCACAATCAGAGAATAAAGCACCAAATCCATCAGCATACTCAATAGCCATGTCATAATCAGAGTTCACATGATCAAAATCAGAATATGATTCCATTTCAAAATCAAATCTTAGAGAGTCTTGTTCCTTAAAAATGGGTGTAGAAGTATTCTTAGACATCAAACTAGAACCAATACTCATAATCTCCCTAAGCATAGGACAATAAAATTCTATGGAGTTTTTACTTGGTGGTTCAAAATGGGAGATAACAAAAGCAGAATGGTCCTCTGAGGGGTACTTCATGGAATCCATAACATTAAATATCACAACTTCATCTCCAAACTCCATGGAAAGTGTACCCTCATTTACATTTATGATAGTTTTTGCAGTTTTGAGGAAGGGCCTACCTAAGATAATGGGGGCATGAGAACTTACCTGATCATCCTCCATGTTAAGAACATTGAAATCCGCTGGAAAGATCATGTCTCTTACCCGGACAAGTACATCCTCAAGGACTCCTGCTGGATATTCCGTAGCTCTATTCGCCAATTGCACCACTACTCTTGTTGGCTTCAACTCACCAACCTGCAAGGAAGAGAATACAGAGTGAGGCATCACATTTATGGAAGCTCCCAAATCACAAAGAGAATCAGAGAAGTGAAACTCCCCTATGGTGCATGGGATGGTGAATGTCCCAGGATCCTTGCACTTTGTTGGCATTGCTAGAGTTGGTGTAATGAGTGTTGAGACATTCCTTCCAAGGTTTATCCTCTCATTTCACTTGAGCCCTCTTCGATTGGTACAAAGTTCTTTTAAGAATTTCGCATACCTTGGAATTTGCTTTATGGCTTCAAGTAGAGGAATGTTGATCTCCACACGCTTGAATGTGTCCAAAACCTCCTTTTGCATTGCTTCTTCAGCCATCTTCTTGGTTTGAACAACCCTGTTTGGAAAAGGAAGGGGTTTAGGATGAACATCATCAATCTTTTTCTTACCTTTATCTTTCTCCTTGGATTTCTCATCAGGTGGTATGGAATGCGGCTTCTCTGAAGTTGAGGTGAATCCCGGTGGAATGGTAGGTGCAGATGTATCATTCATTTGCTTCCCACTTCTCAATGTGATGGCACTAACATTCCCCTTTGGATTTGGAGTGGGTTGGGAAGGTAGATTTCCAGAATTCTTACTCACAAGTTCATGGAGGGCGGTGGCAATCTGACTCATTTGAGTCTTCAACTCTTTCAGCTCCGAACTTTGACTCTTCAGCTCATTCTGTTGATTAAGAACAATTTGTTTCAAAAGATCATCAGTGTTAGAGTCTATCTTATGTTGGATATTCCCTTGTTGCTGACTCGTTGATGTTTGAGCTTCGAATCTCCTTTGGGGTTGTTGGAAACCCTGTTGGTAAGGTGGAGGCTGCTGGAAGTTTGGTTGAAAAGGGGGCCTTTGTTGTTGTCCAGAGCCATACCTCATGTCCGCTAGATCTTTCCACCCTTGGTTGTATGTTGGATCAAACTTCTTTTGGGGATATGGTTGTTGTTGTTGCTGCTGAAATGGTCTCCCTGGGAACACTGCTGCACAATCTTCTGTTTCTTGGAGTTGTGGGCAACAGTCAGTCGGGTGGCTTGTCTCAGTGCAAATACCACAAGGCCTTGAAGGAGGGGGTTGGGATGTCTTTTGAGCCAATGAAATCTGCCTCACCATAGTTGTCAATTCTTCTAACTTAGTATCAATCAAATGACTTTCAAGAGAAGAAGGACTTACTTGATTTACTCCTCGAACATGTGGTGTACCTCTATCACCGAATTGTTGAGAGTTTTGGGCCATTTTGTCGATCAACGCACGCGCAGCTACTGGTGTCTTTTCCACCAATGCTCCTCCAGCCGCAGCATCTACCATGCTCCTCTCCATGGGTGTGAGTCCTTCGTAGAAGTATTGGATGAGGAGTTGCTCACTGATTTGGTGATGTGGGCAGCTTGCACACAACTTCTTGAATCTCTCCCAGTACTCATACATTGACTCCCCTTGGGCTTGCTTGATCCCCGATATCTCCTTTCGAATGGATGTGGTCCTTGATGCTGGAAAAAATCTCTGCAAGAAAAGACGTTTCAAATCGTTCCAACAAGTTACATCTTCGGGCTGTAAATAATACATCCAATCTTTCGCAGCTCCATCAAGTGAGAATGGGAATGCTCTTAATTTAATTTGATCTTCAGAAACATTTCTTGGTTTTAAAGTTGAGCAAACCACATTAAATTCCTTAAGGTGTTTGTTGGGATCCTCACCAGATAAGCCATGAAACTTTGGAAGAAGGTGAATTAATCCAGATTTCAATTCAAAGTCTGAGTCGAGATTTGGGTATGCAATACAATTTGGTTGATAGTTAATATCAGGTGCAGCCAATTCTCGAATGGTTCTATTAAGTTCATTTCCATTATTTCCAGCCATTGGTTCTTGTTTTATGGTTGAATTTGAATTACTTCCAATTTCAATGTTCTGATATTGGAGTAATTCTCCAACTGGTTGAATGTTGAAACTTCCCGTAGACTGAGAATGCCTGATTCGTGCCCTAAGGCTACGTTCAATCTCAGGGTCAAGATCTAAGAGATCTTCAGGATTAGTTCGAGTCATAGATCAAATAAAAATGAAAAGAAAGAAGGTGGACCATAGTAAAATAAAAATGAGAAGTTTGATTTGATGGTCCAAAGAGAAGTAGAAGAAATTAAAAGAAGAAGAAGAAAAATCAGATTGGGTAAAGAAGGAAGAAAGAATAGAGGAAGAGAATAAAATGTAAGATAAAATAAATACCTCTAATTGGTTGAAATAATTACTTTCCTCCCCGGAAACGGCGCCAATTTGAAAGAGCGCTGTCGTGGGAGCCCTCAAATGATTAGTGTGATTTGGGGTACTTAAGTGCAGCAGAGTGGCTGACCAAGGTCGTCTCTCAAAGGAGGAAGTGAATTTAACAACTTATTAGAGGTATTCTAAAAAATAAAATAAAATAGAATAGAATAAAAACACTAATTTAAAGGATTGGGGTTTGTTGTAGTTTATGAATCTAGAAGAAGTTTGCTGGAAGAAGATTGTATAAATTTTTTTTTGTTTTTAGTTTTGAAATGAATTTCAATTTAAATGACACAACAAGAAGCTGTTTTTTTTAGAAATCTATTTAAAAAGCGTAATCGATCTAACTCTACCTCTTCACTTTATTATTAATCATTATCATTTAAATTAACATTCACTTAATTATGATCCCTTAATTTGTTAAATCCCAAACCCTACGAGAATTAACTTTACCACGAATATTGAAGCGAATTTTAACCTTAGGCTAACTTCGGAACATGCAATCGCAGCACCCTGCTTTGATTGATGTTCTAAGATTAGCTTACGATCAGTGGTAAATTAAGGCACATATCCATTCTGGAAATGAGGATGAATTGTGTTCAGGGATTATATTTGAACTCTACAAATTTATCCCGTGTGGTCTTGTATTACCGATTAAGATCGCGCTCTCACAATTTACACAAAATCCCGACCTCGCGTGTTTTTATGTTAATTGTTCAATTTCTTGCTTAGTTTCTTACAATTTAAAAACAAAATTCATGTATCATATTAAGTGAATTACAGTAGCTCATTGATTCAAAATAATCAAATGAAGAGGGTAGAAGATAGATCGATTACTAAATGACTACTCTTCCATGGGTGGCGTAATCATCGTAGAAGCGTTTTGCATGTGCAAAGGTTTAAAATGGGTATAACCCAATAACTCTTCTACTCAAGAATTCCAGCCCAATTAGGAAGATTAAGAGAAGAATAAATTTAAACAAAACAGAAGAAAGAGAAGAAATATAAGAAGATCAATTAAGTTTATTACACAAATGAAAACATTACAAAATGAAGAAGAGAAGGAGGCTTCGATGAGGGGATCCTTGCTTCAAGAGCTACCCCTCTTACAATGGTTGGATAATTTGGGTGAAACAAATTCTCCTATGCCTCCAATATCCCAATGCACGTCCCAACCCCTCCAAATGAGAAAAACTCCAATTTATAGAGGGGAGGGGAGGAGAGGTTACAAGTGGTTTCAAGTGTGAATGTGGAAATTCGGCCAAATATTTCATTCCAACTTTCACCGCCCATTTGACCACCAAAACGCGTGCATTGGACGGCCTTCCAGAAGGATGATTTGTGCTACATCATGGCCCCGAGCTTTCAACAAAATTTGGGCTCAATCCAAGCCCGTATGTAGAATATATGGCCCAAATACAGAACCTTCTCCATTCTGGCGAGCCTAGCCCAACTTTGACTTCATGGCCCAATTTCAACAACCAAATGAACTCTTTAGCTTTAGTGTCCTGAATAAAAGTTGTAGATAATTAAGCTAGGAACACTGTTACAAAATTTTAAATTCAAATAATAAATATAAAAATATTTATCTTCGAAATACTACAGTGCACTATTAAGGGTAAAACTGGAATTTTCACCAAATTTTCAAATGAATGATCAAATCCCAAATATTTTATAAATAAACATGTTTAACACAATGTGAGGTAATTATATCATTTATTATCAATAAAATATTCAAGAAAATAGTGTTTTATCAACTCCCCCACACTTACCCTTTTGCACACCTGGGCAAAACCTCATATCAAGTAAACATCAATATCAAATCAAAACCAATTTTAAAACACATATCTTTAAGATCAATCAATTTCACACCAAGAATAAAAAAAAGATATCATGCCTCATAAAAAACCTTATTTCAAGTTCTTCATTTAAGCTTAGTTTCAAGGGGTAAATTGTTTCACTTATTGATATGGATTTAAAAATGGTGATGAGAATCATTTCAGCTCAAAAGTTTCAAAAACACACAGAAAATTGTAAAATAAACACACAAATTTTGAAAAACACACAATTTTTTTTTTGGGGTTTTTTTTTAAATAGGAAAACAATTGAAATTACTAAACTAAAAGGTTCCCTCCCCCACACTTAAAATATTGCATTGTCCTCAATGTGAACCTATGAGATGATATATGCACATGAAATACAGAATTTTTAAATAGGACAAATAATATAAAAGTGAAAGGGTTAGGAACAGCCTGATGTGATCAAGTGATGATGGGGTCATGCAGTTTGATAAAATCCACTGCATCAGTAGGATGGCCCTCAATGTATCTCTTCAAACGTTTCCCATTGACTGTAAAGCTCCTTCCAGTGTCCTCTTGTGTGATCTCCATTGCACCATAAGGAAAAACATTAGACACAATATAAGGACCTAACCATCTGGAACGCAACTTACCAGGCATCAACTTCAGTCGTGAACTATAGAGAAGGACTTTCTCTCCAACATGAAACTCCCTTTTTTGGATCATTTTGTCATGAGATGCTTTTGATCTTTCCTTGTAGAGCCTTGAGTTCTCTTATGATGACAGTCGAATCTCCTCAAGATCTTGAATTTGCAACTTCCTTTGAATTCCAGCTTGGGCCAAATCCATGTTACATTTCTTTATAGCCCAATATGCCTGATGCTCGACTTCCACGGGGAGATGACACGCTTTCCCAAAAACAATCCGAAATGGGGACATACCAATGGGGGTCTTGTATGATGTCCTATAAGCCCACAATGCATCATCCAAGCGCTTGCTCCAATCCTTCCTATTTGGTTGCACGGTTTTCTCCAAGATTTGTTTCAACTCACGATTTGAAACCTCAGCCTGGCCATTTGTTTGGGGGTGGTATGGTGTTGATGTTTTGTGTGTCACCCCATACTTTCGAAGGAGGGAAGCAAAATTCCTATTGCAAAAGTGTGTCCCTTGGTCACTGATGATGGCCTTTGGTACTCCAAACCTGCAAAAAAATTGTGCTTTGACAAAGTCCACAACAACATGAGAATCGTCAGTCCTGGTGGCCTTGGCCTCCACCCATTTACTCACATAATCAACAGAAACCAAAATATAAAAAAATCCAAATGAACTAGGAAAAGGACCCATAAAGTCGATGCCCCATACATCAAAAATCTCACAAAATAGTATGGGTTGTTGGGGCATCTCATGTCTCCTAGAAATGTTCCCAGTGTGTTGGCAACGAGAGCATGACTTACAAAACAAATGGGCATCATGGAACAAGCTACGCCAATATAATCCAGAGTCTAAAACCTTCCTAGCTGTCCGTTGGAGTCCAAAGTGTCCACCACATGCAAGTGTATGACAGAATTACAAAACAGACTCAAACTCATGATCGGGAACACACCTCCTAATGACTTGGTCACTACACGTGCGCCATAAGTATGGATCATCCCAAACATAAAATCTTGACTCACTCTTTAATTTTTGGACTTGATGTTTCTTCAAATTTACTGGGATTTCAGAGCCAACAATGTAATTAACTAAATCAGCATACCAAGGATGCTTACCTGAGATGGTATAGAGATGCTCATCGGGGAAAGTGTCCCGAAGTGGTACCTGGTCCAAGGTGTCACCCTCTAGTGTGTGAGTAAGCCTACTCATGTGGTTTGCCACCAAATTCTCTGATCCCTTCTTGTCCTTTATCTCAATATCAAATTCATGAAGAAGGATCATCCAACGGATAAGTCGTGGCTTTGCATCTGGCTTCTTTAGGAGGTACCTCAAAGCTGCATGGTCAGAAAAAACAACTACTTTAGAGCCCAATAAATATGAACGGAATTTATCTAAAGTAAATATGACAGCAAGAAACTCCTTTTCTGTGGTAGTGTAGTTTGATTGGGCTGAATCTAGCTTCCTCGATGCATAGGCGATCACATGTGAACGTCCCTCCACCCTCTGAGATAAGACAGCTCCAACCGCGAAGTTGGAGGCGTCACACATAAGCTCAAATGGAAGGTCCCACCGTGGGGGCTGTATGATAGGTGGAGTGGTCAGACACTTCTTTAGCTCATCAAAGGAAGTCCTACAAGAATCATCAAACACAAATTCAGAATCTTTTTGAAGTAATCGTGACATAGGAAGAGCGATCTTACTAAAATCTTTGATGAAGCGCCGATAAAATCCTGCATGCCCTAGGAAAGATCTAATATCACGCACACATGAAGGATAGGGTAAGGATGAAATAATTTCTACTTTAGATCTATCAACCTCTATCCCATGTTTTGACACCACATGCCCTAAGACAATGCCATGCTCTACCATAAAATGACACTTTTCAAAGTTCAGGACTAGATTCTTCTCAATACAACGATTCAACACATTTCCCAAACTACTTAGACATTCATCAAATGAATACCCATACACTGTAAAATCATCCATAAATACCTCCATGCAGGTCTCAATAAAATCAGAAAAAATACTCACCATACATCTCTGGAAGGTACCTGGGGCGTTGCAAAGTCCAAATGGCATCCTCCGGTAGGCAAATGTGCCAAAGGGACAGGTGAATGTAGTCTTCTCCTGATCCTCTGGAGCTATAGGAACCTGAAAATATCCAGAAAATCCATCCAAGAAACAATAGTGTGTTTTCCCAGCTAGTCTCTCGAGCATTTGATCAATAAATGGGAGGGGGAAATGGTCCTTGCGAGTGGTCTGATTTAGTTTCCTATAATCAATACACATACGCCAACTGTTTTTCACCCTCATTGGAACTAAATCATCTTTCTCATTTTTAACAACAGTAAAACAAATTTTCTTAGGCACAACCTGAATTGGACTTACCCACTGTGAATCTGAAATGGGAAAGATTATACCTTCCTCGAGCAATTTCTCAACTTCCTTTTTAACAACTTCCAGGAGGGTGGGATTGAGTCTCCTTTGTGGTTGTCTCACCGGTTTAGCCCCATCCTCCAAGAGAATCCTATGCATGCAAATGGAGGGGCTAATACCTGATATGTCAGCCAAGGTCCAACCAATTTCCCTAATGTTATCTCTCAAAAGATTCAAAAGTTTTTCTTCATGTTCAAAAGAGAGATTGTTAGCAATTATGACAGGTAATCTATCACCACTGAGCAAGTATGCATATTTGAGATTTGGGGGCAATGGCTTGAGTTCCAATATAGGTGGGTGATGTATGGATGGAGAAATTGATGCAACAAACATATCTGCACAATGAACATCAATATCAGAATAAAAATCATCACAATCAGAGAATAAAGCACCAAATCCATCAGCATACTCAATAGCCATGTCATAATCAGAGTTCACATGATCAAAATCAGAATATGATTCCATTTCAAAATCAAATCTTAGAGAGTCTTGTTCCTTAAAAATGGGTGTAGAAGTATTCTTAGACATCAAACTAGAACCAATACTCATAATCTCCCTAAGCATAGGACAATCAAATTCTATGGAGTTTTTACTTGGTGGTTCAAAATGGGAGATAACAAAAGCAGAATGGTCCTCTGAGGGGTACTTCATGGAATCCATAACATTAAATATCACAACTTCATCTCCAAACTCCATGGAAAGTGTACCCTCATTTACATTTATGATAGTTTTTGCAGTTTTGAGGAAGGGCCTACCTAAGATAATGGGGGCATGAGAACTTACCTGATCATCCTCCATGTTAAGAACATTGAAATCCGCTAGAAAGATCATGTCTCTTACCCGGACAAGTACATCCTCAAGGACTCCTGCTGGATATGCCGTAGCTCTATTCGCCAATTGCACCACTACTCTTGTTGGCTTCAACTCACCAACCTGCAAGGAAGAGAATACAGAGTGAGGCATCACATTTATGGAAGCTCCCAAATCACAAAGAGCATCAGAGAAGTGAAACTCCCCTATGGTGCATGGGATGGTGAATGTCCCAGGATCCTTTCACTTTGTTGGCATTGCTAGAGTTGGTGTAATGAGTGCTGAGACATTCCTTCCGAGGTTTATCCTCTCATTTCCCTTGAGCCCTCTTCGATTGGTACAAAGTTCTTTTAAGAATTTCGCATACCTTGGAATTTGCTTAATGGCTTCAAGTAGAGGAATGTTGATCTCCACACGCTTGAATGTGTCCAAAACCTCCTTTTGCATTTCTTCTTCAGCCATCTTCTTGGTTTGAACACCCCTGTTTGGAAAAGGAAGGGGTTTAGGATGAACATCATCAATCTTTTTCTTACCTTTATCTTTCTCCTTGGATTTCTCATCAGTTGGTATGGAATGCGGCTTCTCTGAAGTTGAGGTGAATCCCGGTGGAATGGTAGGTGCAGATGTATCATTCATTTGCTTCCCACTTCTCAATTTGATGGCACTAACATTCCCATTTGGATTTGGAGTGGGTTGGGAAGGTAGATTTCCATAATTCTTACTCACAAGTTCATGGAGGGCGGTGGCAATCTGACTCATTTGAGTCTTCAACTCTCTCAGCTCCGAACTTTGACTCTTCAGCTCATTCTGTTGATTAAGAACAATTTGTTTCAAAATATCATCAATGTTAGAGTCTATCTTATGTTGTATATTCCCTTGTTGCTGACTCGTTGATGTTTGAGCTTCGAATCTCCTTTGGGGTTGTTGGAAACCCTGTTGGTAAGGTGGAGGCTGCTGGAAGTTTGGTTGAAAAGGGGGCCTTTGTTGTTGTCCAGAGCCATACCTCATGTCCGCTAGATCTTTCCACCCTTTGTTGTATGTTGGATCAAACTTCTTTTGGGGATATGGTTGTTGTTGTTGCTGCTGAAATGGTCTCCCTGGGAACACTGCTGCACAATCTTCTGTTTCTTGGAGTTGTGGGCAACATTCAGTCGGGTGGCTTGTCTCAGTGCAAATACCACAAGGCCTTGAAGGAGGGGGTTGGGATGTCTTTTGAGCCAATGCAATCTGCCTCACCATAGTTGTCAATTCTTCTAACTTAGTATCAATCAAATGACTTTCAAGAGAAGAAGGACTTACTTGATGTACTCCTCGAACATGTGGTGTACCTCTATCACCGAATTGTTGAGAGTTTTGGGCCATTTTGTCGGTCAACGCACGCGCAGCTACTGGTGTCTTGTCCACTAATGATCCTCCAGCCGCAGCATCTACCATGCTCCTCTCCATGGGTGTGAGTCCTTCGTAGAAGTATTGGATGAGGAGTTGCTCACTGATTTGGTGATGTGGGCAGCTTGCACACAACTTCTTGAATCTCTCCCAGTACTCATACATTGACTCCCCTTGGGCTTGCTTGATCCCCGATATCTCCTTTCGAATGGATGTGGTCCTTGATGCTGGAAAAAATCTCTGCAAGAAAAGACGTTTCAAATCGTTCCAACAAGTTACATCTTCGGGTTGTAAATAATACATCCAATCTTTCGCAGCTCCATCAAGTGAGAATGGGAATGCTCTTAATTTAATTTGATCTTCAGAAACATTTCTTGGTTTTAAAGTTGAGCAAACCACATTAAATTCCTTAAGGTGTTTGTTGGGATCCTCACTAGATAAGCCATGAAACTTTGGAAGAAGGTGAATTAATCCAGATTTCAATTCAAAGTCCGAGTCGAGATTTGGGTATGCAATACAATTTGGTTGATAGTTAATATCAGGTGCAGCCAATTATCGAATGGTTCTATTAAGTTCATTTCCATTATTTCCAGCCATTGGTTCTTGTTTTATGGTTGAATTTGAATTACTTCCAATTTCAATGTTCTGATATTGGAGTAATTCTCCAACTGGTTGAATGTTGAAACTTCCCGTAGACTGAGAATGTCTGATTCGTGCCCTAAGGCTATGTTCAATCTCAGGGTCAAGATCTAAGAGATCTTCAGGATTAGTTCGAGTCATAGATCAAATAAAAATGAAAAGAAAGAAGGTGGACCATAGTAAAATAAAAATGAGAAGTTTGAGTTGATGGTCCAAAGAGAAGTAGAAGAAATTAAAAGAAGAAGAAGAAAAATCAGATTGGGTAAAGAAGGAAGAAAGAATAGAGGAAGAGAATAAAATGTAAGATAAAATAAATACCTCTAATTGGTTGAAATAATTACTTTCCTCCCCGGAAATGGCACCAATTTGAAAGAGCACTGTCGTGGGCGCCCTCAAATGATTAGTGTGATTTGGGGTACTTAAGTGCAGCAGAGTGGCTGACCAAGGTCGTCTCTCAAAGGAGGAAGTGAATTTAACAACTTATTAGAGGTATTCTAAAAAATAAAATAAAATAGAATAGAATAAAAACACTAATTTAAAGGATTGGGGTTTGTTGTAGTTTATGAATCTAGAAGAAGTTTGCTGGAAGAAGATTGTATAATTTTTTTTTTGTTTTTAGTTTTGAAATGAATTTCAATTTAAATGACACAACAAGAAGATGTTTTTTTTAGAAATCTATTTAAAAAGCGTAATCGATCTAACTCTAACTCTTCACTTTATTATTAATCATTATCATTTAAATTAACATTCACTTAATTATGATCCCTTAATTTGTTAAATCCCGAACCCTACGAGAATTAACTTTACCACGAAGATTGAAGTAAATTTTAACCTTAGGCTAACTTCGGAACATGCAATCGCAGCACCCTGCTTTGATTGATGTTCTAAGATTAGCTTACGATCAGTGGTAAATTAAGGCACATATCCATTCTGGAAATTAGGATTAATTGTGTTTAGGGATTATATTTGAACTCTACAAATTTATCCCGTGTGGTCTTGTATTACCGATTAAGATCGCACTCTCACAATTTACACAAAATCCCGACCTCGCGTGTTTTTATGTTAATTGTTCAATTTCTTGCTTAGTTTCTTACAATTTAAAAACAAAATTCATGTATCATATTAAGTGAATTAAAGTAGCTCATTGATTCAAAATAATCAAATGAAGAGGGTAGAATATAGATCGATTACTAAAAGACTACTCTTCCATGGGTGGCGTAATCATCGTAGAAGCGTTTTGCATGTGCAAAGGTTTAAAATGGGTATAACCCAATAACTCTTCTACTCAAGAATTCCAGCCCAATTAGGAAGATTAAGAGAAGAAGAAATTTAAACAAAACAGAAGAAAATAGAAGAAATATAAGAAGATCAATGAAGTTTATTACACAAATGAAAACATTACAAAATGAAGAAGAGAAGGAGGCTTCGATGAGGGGATCCTTGCTTCAAGAGCTACCCCTCTTACAATGGTGGGATAATTTGGGTGAAACAAATTATCCTATGCCTCCAATCTCCCAATTCACGTCCCAACCCCTCCAAATGAGAAAAACTCCAATTTATAGAGGGGAGGGGAGGAGAGGTTACAAGTGGTTTCAAGTGTGAATGTGGAAATTCGGCCAAATATTTTATGCCAACTTGCACCGCCCATTTGACCACCAAAACGCGTGAATTGGACGGCCTTCCAGAAGGATGATTTGTGCCACATCATGTCCCCGAGATTTCATCAAAATTGGGCTCAATCGAAGCCCGTATGTAGAATATATGGCCCAAATACAGAACCTTCTCCATTCTGGCGAGCCTAGCCCAACTTTGACTTCATGGCCCAATTTCAACAACCAAATGAACTCTTTAGCTTTAGTGTCCTGAATAAAAGTTGTCTATAATGAAGTTAGGAACACTTTTACAAAATTTCAAATTCAAATAATAAATATAAAAATATTTATCTTCGAAATACTACAGTGCACTATTAAGGGTAAAACTGGAATTTTCACCAAATTTTCAAATGAATGATCAAATCCCAAATATTTTATAAATAAACATGTTTAACATAATGTGAGGAAATTATATCATTTATTATCAATAAAATATTCAATAAAATAGTGTTTTATCAAAGACTCTCACCACAGCCTATAGCCAATCCTCAACCACCTGTGGGTATGTCTCTCCCTTGAACCTGGGTGGCCTCTGGTGCTGGAACTCGTGCAACGCACTCGAGCGGCGTGCACTCTATGTAGCTGGGGCTAGTGGCATCAGTGGCCCAATAGGTAATGGTACCACTGGTGCCTTTGCTGGTTCTTCTACTAGAATAGGGTCATGCACTAAGGCCTCATCACTCGGTGGGCTATCAATGCGTACAACTCTCAGAACACTAGTTGGCTATCTACGTAGAGGCATCCTGAAAAGAAACAGGTGTGCCACGGTCAATAAGTTATACATGGTGAGATGAATCAAATATTTCACAAAGAAGACTCTTGAAAACACACACGTAATCAGTGTTTTCGTGCACTGAGTTGAAAATTAGAAGTCAGGATCTTGGTGTATGGATACATCGGCCGCCGCACCAACACTGGAATCCCTGAACTGAAAACTGCACTCATTACCCTTAACATTATTTCTTCATAGGAAATATCAGAGTCATAGTTCTTCGGTAGAACCAACTCCTCTGATACCAGTTTTTCACAAACCGTCCCCCAGGGCATGTGTCGTGACTACCCCAAGCCCGCCTTTCATAGGATAGGGGTTGGTGACTATCACCGATGGTGTATTCTCTAAAACAGGGAAGGCATTGCCTTTATAATCTATAAAATCATGAAACTAAGCACACAACAAGATATGAACACAAGAAAACTGTATACCCAAAGAGTGATGAAAGTGAAAAGGGGGCCAGAATACAAGACCAACAGTAAAGGTATAAGTACAACTGAAATACAAAACAACCGAGGAAAAATGTTTGAACCCATGTTGATCTTCACATATGAGTTAAGTTTCTCACTGAACCATGTTTTAATTGTTTTTCAAAGTCTTCCCTATCCTATGTTTTTTTGGATTAATAGCTCGATGAAAAATTTTCAATGTGTTTTTTGATGGAGATTCCAGGTGCCTTGGTAGTTGGGTGGTGAACCAACTCCACCCACCATGGTAGGTGGGGATTGGTGGGGGGAGTTGTGTCAAACTTGACACCCCCACCATGGGTATTTAAGTAGGGACTCAAGAACCTTCCAGAAATCAGTTCAATCCAAGTGATCCATTATATCCGGTGAGAGAGAGCCAAAAGAACTCCATTTGTTGAGAGAGATGATGTTTTTGTAAGCTTTGTTCAAGATGAAATAAAGCACTTTTTCTTTCAATTTTCTTCCTTGATTATTCTATATTCATGATCAGTGAATCACAACAGTGTTATCAGAGGAATTTCTTGTGCAATAGCGGTGAGTAGTTGAGTTTTACCTGTGACCAGAATATTCAAATTTCTTGAAATCCTATTTTGAAGTCGTATTCTGAATGTTCGTAACCATCCAATTCCAACAGTGCAAACAACGTCGAAAACAGAGCTAAAACATTCTTCCTAGGCTCGGTCAAATTTTGGGTGCTACAGTACCTCCTTACCGGAGAAGAAGATATTGTTCCGACACCAATGACTTTTCTAGTGTGATTCTGGTAGTTGCTCCGACACACCACATCACCCCCACGTCATTGCCATGTCACTAGACAATCTCAACCGTTTATAGTGTTTTAATCATATCTTGATCAATCGATGTCCAATTTCAATGATTCAGGAGTCGATTCAACCATATTTGACTATTCCAGACATAACTGTGAACTCAATTTTTTAAAATTAAGAAATTTTTTTTAAATACATGAAATTCAATGGAGTAACCATCCACAAGAGGGATGATCATGTTGACTTCTTCGAAGTAATCCATTTGGAAGTCTCAAATGGAATATCATCTTAATGCTAAGGAACATTTTGACCCCATTGAGAATGAGGGGATCAACCCTGATGCCACCAAGGAAGCAGAGTGGAAAAAACTGAACAAGAAGATGATCTATCAAATCTACCAATGGATCGATCAAAGTCTTTACCCCTAGGTTGCCTAAGAGACTGGGGCGTATGAACTTTTAATGAATTTTAAAAATATATATCAGTCAAAGAATTCTCAAAATAAGACCCTCTTGTTGAAGTGGTTAATGAATCTTCGACTACAGAGTGGAAGCTCTGTATCCAAACACACCAATGAGTTCTAAAGCCCGGTGAACTAATTGGTTGTTGCATATATGATTCTAAATGATGAAGACCAGTCGAACCACCTAATATGCACACTTTCTGATAGTAGGAATACACTTATCGCCTCCCTCGGCAACTCAGCACCCAAATGCAAACTTACCATGACAATGGGAAAGGATGCACTATTCAAAGATGAGGTTCAAATGATGTATGTGAGTTACCAAACACAAACTCTCATTCTTGAGAAGCAATAGAGACAACAAGGAGGAAGTTGAGGGGTAGGAACCAGAGGCTGAAGAAAAAATAGAAGAAGATACACAGATGGGAGGATGCCAACATACAAATGCTACCATTGTGGAATGGAGGTACACATGAAGAGGAACTACCGAAATTTTCTATAAGAAAAGGGTCAAATTAGTAACCAGTAAAGAAAAAATGGAGACACGCATGTGAGCATCACATGAGAAATTTTTCTTTACTCCAAAGATGAGGAAGAGACATGCTTTCATACATTAGGCTAAGACACATAATGAGTCACTACTAAAAATAAGATCTATACCAACAGTTTTGGGAAAACCATTGGTATAGTTCACTTAAATGGACATATACTAATGGTTTGGTCAAAACCGTTGGTATTGGTCACTAATTTGGACCTATACCAACGATTTCTGACCAATACCAACGGTTTGGGGAAAATCGTTGCTATAGGTCACTTTTATGGACCTATGCCAACGTTTTTGGCCAAACCGTTGGTATAGCTCCAAAATATAGACCCTATACCAACGGTTTTCCCCAAACCATTGGTATAGGTCCCAAAATCAGTGAATCTATACCAACGGTTCTCAAAACCGTTGGTATAGGTCTATACCAACGGTTTTGAGAACCTTTGGTATTGTTACATGTATTTTTTATAAAATCATTTTACAGAGAACATTAAATCAATCAAAATTTAAAATATTTATGATAATAAATATATATATATATTTATGTAATTATGTTCACAAAAGTCAAGTTAGGTTAGTGGTTAGGTTGTTCAATCATAAACTGTAGGTATTGTGATCAAAACCAACTGAGTGATTTTTTTTTTGAAATACATATACCAACGATTTTATGGAACCGTTGGTATAGATTTTTCATATTACTTATACCAACAGTTTTTAAAATCGTTGGTATAGACCTATCCCCACGGCTTACTTGGCCACGGTTCTCCAAACCATTCTTATAGGACATTCCAACGGTTTGGAGGCCTTTACCAACAGTTTCAAACCGTTGGTATAGGGTTATTTTCTAGTAGTGGGTGTTCGATACTACAGTACATTACCACATCACTCCACATCATGAGTATTTCTTGACTTATCAAGTTGGTGACTTTGGTAAAATCGAGATGGGAAATAATAGTTCGACAGAGATAGTTTTCATGATTGATATCCATGCCAAGATGAATGTTTGATATGTAATCACCCTGAAGGATGTTCAGCATGTTCCAAGTCATCGGCTCAATATGTTATCAGGTACACTCTTTGATCAACAAGGTTATGACGACACCTTCATCAATGGAGCATAGAAGATGACAAAAGGAGTCATCATCATCATCTTCTGAGGACACATATGTGGTATGTTGTACAAAACTAATGTGAAGATATGTGAAGATAGCCTCAACACGGTGGAAAGAGAGACTTCAACTAATATGTGACATAGGAGACTCGACCACATGAGTGAAAGTGGGTTATCTACCCTGAAAAAAAGTACATCATTATTGGCATGGATGCATCACTTGATCCTTGTAAATACTACTTGTATGGGAAGCAGCATAAAGTCTCATTCAATAATGCTTCATCAAGGAGACCAGAGTTGCTGGATCTGGTTCACTCAGATGTTTTCGGACCCATAAAGGTTGATTCACCGGGAGGTAACAAAAATTTCCTATCCTTTATTGATGATGCATATCGAAGGGTTCATGTGTTCTTCTTGCCGATGAACGACTAAGTACTTGACTACTTCAAGATGTTCCACACCATGGTGGAGCATGAATCTGGAATGAAGCTGAAGTGTCTTCATTCAGACAATGGATGTGTGTACTGATCTAGGGAATTTGATGCCTATTTCAACTTTCAAGGCATCCAACATGAGAGGATGGTCCCACGAACCCCAAAACACAATGGAGTTGTAGAAAAGATGAACATAACCATTATGGAGAGGTTCATAAGCATGATGAGTTTTACTATGATGCCTAATCCATTCTGAGGAGAAGTTTTTCAGGTTACATGCTACCTCATCAACAGATCACCATCGGTCCTGCTAAATTTTGATATTCCATAGAATAGATGGTTTAGTAAACATCCCTCTTACTCTCATTTGTGGGTATTTAGATGTTTTTCATTTGCACAAGTATCCTAGGATCTGAGGAAGAAGCTAGACGAAAGATCTACTACATGCATCTTCATCGGTATGGAGATGAGGAGTTTAGATACAAGCTTTGGGACCCGAAGGAGAAGAAGGTGATCAGAAGTAGATATGTCGTATTCTGTGAGAACAAGATGATGGAGGAAATTTAAAATCCTACAATTTCTCGAAGGGAAAGTCTCGATGAATCAATTCATGATCCAACACCTATACCAACACCACCTTTCAATGAAGAGGAGGTGGTGCAATAAGACTCATCATAAGTCATATAGGAGGTAGTGGAGGAGGATATTGAGTAGGGGGAGACTCAATCATCTCCAAAAAAAGTTGTATAACTATCACATGAGCTATGTGACTTTGTACCTCCCGAACCTAACATTTCATAGTTTCAATGATCTTCATGAGGAAGGATTATGTCAACAAAATATTTAGAGTCAGAGCACCTATTGTTGACTAATGAGGGGGAGCGAGAAGGATACTAGGAAGCAGTGTCTCATCCTAAAAAACACATGTTGCTACATGCAATGGAAGATGAAATGAATTCTTTGATGAATAACGAGACATACGATTTGGTGGAACTACCCAAAGGTAAGAAGGCACCAACAAACAAATGTGTGTTCAAGATGAAGAAGGATGACGACATAAAGGAGGTCAAGAACAAAGATCTGTGAGTTTTCAAGGGATTCCTATAGAAGAAAGGAGTTGAGTTTAATGAGATATTTTCACCTCTGGTGAAGATGGCATCAATCTAAATCATTTTCAGATTGGTGGCTAGCTTGGACTTAAAGCTTGAATAGATATGCACAAATACATCTTTTCTTCATGGTGACCTCTCTAAGGAGATCTGTATAAAGCAACCTAAATCTTTTGAGGTTTCTGGACAAGAAATATTCATATAAAAATTGAAGAAGAGCTTGTACGGACTGAAATATGCTCCCATGAAGTGGTCCAATAAGTTTGACTTATTCATGGTGAGTGATGGCTACAAGTGGACACAGTCACACCAATGTGTCTGCATCCATAGATTTCAAGATGGTAACTTTTTTTCTATTCTACTTTATGTTGATGACATGTTGATCATTGAAAAGGATGTAATGAAAATTAACCAGTTGAAGAAGGAGTTATCCAAGTATTTTGATATGAAGGTCTTGGGAGTAGCTCAAACAGATTTTGGGGATGCATATCATTTGTGACAGAAAGAGGAGGTTTTAATGGATATCTCAAGAGAAGTATGTAGAAAGTGTTATGAAATGTTTCAATATAGACAAAGCCAAACCAATGATCATTCCACTTCCCAGCCATTTGAAGTTGAGTAAGATTTTATTCCCATCTTCCAAGAATGAAATTGAGGCGATGAAGATGATACCATACTCCTCAGCTGTTGGAATCTTGATGTATGCTATGACGAGTATGATGCCAAACATTTCTCATACAGTGGTGACTATGATCTGATTTCTTTCCACTCCCATGAAGCAGAATTAGGATGTAGTCATGTTGTTTCTAAGGTATCTTAATGGTAATTTAAAGCTATGTTTTTGTTATGGGGGAGCTAAACCAATATTGGAGGGCTATACAAATGAAGATATGGTCGGAGATCAATATTTTAGGAATTCTACATCAGAATACATCTATAATTTTTCAGGAGGATCTGTATCATGGAATTCAAGGTTCTAGAAGTATGCTTTCTTTATTCACGATAGAAGCAAAGTACAATACTCCTTCAGAAGCTGGAATAGAGATGTTGTGGATAAAGCATTATCTTCAAGATCATGGATTCATCCAGAAGGAGTACAGGGTTCACTGTGATTGTGGGGTGCGTGGGACTATCCTCTCATGGTGATATGATTAATGTTTTAGATAGCTTAGAGGATGTTGAGAAGATGGGCAATTAATTCCTACAGGTGCTCCAAATTATGTGGCGATCCCAATTATGGGGGAGTCAGATATTATTAATTCTGGTATTGATAGTGGAGACACATGTATGATAAATACTTGGGAATTTTGATTTCTTTTAAAGAGTAATAATTTAGGTTTCCATCACAGATTCAAAATAGGTATGTCATATTTTCAATAGAGGGAGATAGTTGGTGTGATACCAACCAGCTTATGATCCAACTGAGTTTGTTGGAATTTGTATCCTTCTTTAATGGGATTAAGGGGGAGTTTTTTGGAGTTCAACCCATGTAGTTTTAAAAAGGATATTATCATTATTTTAATTTAAAAATGTCCTTCTAATCTTATATGCTCGTGTGATATTTGGAGATATTTTTCATATCATTTTTTATGAAATGAGGCTCGTGGATTTCCATGCGTACAACTTTTATAATGGTGATAAGTTTTTTACCCTTTTTGTTTGAATTTTTAAACCCATTGTGAATGGGTTTATTTGTGGGAGACTCTTATGATTTAAATGTGAGATGAGTAGGTTTCCAATATCATAGTGGTGCGCAACATCCAAAGAGAGGAAAATGTGTGCATTGACTTGGGTGTGGGAAGCTGCGTGCAGTGGGCACCAACAAGCAATGGAAAGTGTGGGTTGCGCAATGACTTATTTGAGGGGATGAAATGACACTCTACATGTTCATTTTTAATCATTGAAGGGTGAAATTTTATCACAAGATGATTATCAGAGAGGCGACAGAGGCATATCTAGGAGTGGATTTCCACATAGGGTTTCTTCCACTATTATAGAAGTGGATTTTAAAAATGTTAGAAATTTCTTTTATTAGCAACAAAAAACTGATGTTGATCTAAGTGTTGTTAAAAGGGGCTTCTTTTTTATCATCACTAACAAAATCTCTAATAAAGACCCATGTTATCATCTCTAAAATGGTATTGATAAAATGGGACTTTTATCGATGCTAAAAAAGAGTGTTGATAAAATGTGACTTTTATCAGTACTTGTCTAGCCTTCTCCCCAACCTTTTACCAGTGCTAGAGTGTTTGGTTCTCACCCCACATGCACCCTTTCCATCACCTGGTTTTGTACATGAGAACTCCCTATTTTAGATATGCAACTTTACCACTCTTTTATATTGTATTTTTCACTATTTTTTTTATATATCTATCTATTTTTTTATATTTCATTACATTTTTTATCCATATATATATTTGTCTGTGTATATATATATACATAATTGTGTTTAAATACATTTATAAAATATGTTGTCTACGTGTGTTTATAAACACGTACACATACATACATATGATTACATATATGTATTTATTTATGTGTGAGCGTGTCTATAGATATAATTGTACATATTTATATTTATTTGCATATATTATATATTAATATTTATATACATACATTAGAATATATAGATTAATATTTTTTTTGTTAATACACACACAAATATATTTATATATATATAAACATTATATATACATTGTATATGTATATAAATATTCATACATTTTTTTAAAGAAAATGGATATTATTTTTTATTTATATATGGTTTATATATTTAGAAAGTTATTTTATATTTAAATATTTTTACATATTTATTTATAAAATTAAATTTTTATGCATAAATATATACAAATATATATATATATATATATTTGTATTTTTTTTAAAAATGTATATATGTGTACATATTTAATTATAAAGTAAAAAATAATAACAAAGTGTAGTGAAACAAATAAGGAAATGAAAAACGTGTATAATGAGGTTTGAAAACTATTAAATTTTTTAAATGTGAGTCGATTGCTTTTAAAACACACATATTTTCAATGTTAAAAATCTATAGATTTTATCTCTATTTGTTTTCAAAAAAAGATTTTTGTATAAATTCTAAACCAATAATTTTTTTAATAAAACATGTGTTTAAAAACATTTATTTTTTAACTATTTTTAAGACAGTGGTAAAAAAATAAAATAATTTTTTTTAAAATATATATATATAAGATGAAAACTATTAAAAATTTTAATAAAAAAATGAAAATCAGTCAACAGTATTTAAAATAGATGTTATGATATTTAAAAACAACATCAAAAAATCTAGTTTTGTGTAATTTAAACAAGTAATATATTTATTTGTTCATAAAATTGAATATTTAATGCATTTTTAATGTATGTATTTTTAAATTAAAAACTCTTAAAAGAAATTAATAAAAAAAATTATTTAAAGTTAGAGAATTTTTTTAAAAAACCAAGTTATTTAAGAAATTTATTTCCATAAAAAATCTTATATAAAATAAAAGCTATTATAAAATTAATTAAAAAAAGTCCATAAAACTTATGGGATATAAACCGCCTCGGGATATTTTCACAAATAAATAAAAAAATTATATTTTAAACCCAAATATTTGAACCATTGGGTAAATAATGGAGTGAATTTGAATTTATAAATTGATTCATGCAAAATTTTATTAAAAATAAATAAAATAATAAAAAGGAATATTTGGTTTTGAGATTTGATCGGTTCAAAAATTGAATATTTGATGCATTTTTAAAATATTTATTTATGAATTAAAAAAGATTTAAACAAATTTAAAAAAAATTAATTTAAAGTTAGCGAATTATTAAAAAGAACCCATGGTATTTAAGCAAATTCTTTACAAAAAAATCTTATATAAAATAAAACGTATTATATAAATAATTAAAAAAGGTCCATAAAACTTATAGCATGTAAACCACCTCTGGATATTTTCACAAATAAATAAATAAAAATTATAGTTTAAACCCAAAAATTTGAACTATTGGGCAAATAATCGGGTGACATTGAATTTATGAATAGATTTATGCAAAATGTTATGAAAAATAAATAAAATAATAAAATGGAATATCCGGTTTTGAGATTTGACCGGTTCGAAAATTGAAGATTTGATGCATTTTTAAGATATGTGTTTATAAATTAAAGACTCTTAAATGGGCACATATATGGACATATATATATAGAGGGGGTCATCATCTTTGAGTGTCGCAAACTTCTCCGTGGAGGCGGAGGACTGTCATCGGTTTCTCTTCGGGTGCACGTGTTCACGTACAAGACATGATGAAATCCTCATCACAAATGCCCTTGTATCCTAAGTGAAAATAAACACTCTAAGATTCCTCAAGGATAATATTTATAATAGAATATTATATATATATATATATATATACACTTTGACAATGACATGAAAATGGGAATTTCATCAGTCAATATAAAACACACTTCGCTAAAAAAACATCTTCTCAATTTTATACCAAAAGTTGAACCCACAAGACACATCCTCAAAATTCCATGCACATGTGACTCTAGGAATGTTCATTTTCATTTCCTATAGGATCAAAACTCCCATGAACACATCATTAACAAAAGCATAACCATGCTGAATCAATATGTGTTTCAAATTTTCCAAACCAATATGAGACATGGATTCTACCTCTTTGATGCAACACTACCTATATCTAACAATAAAAAACATATCCATCATTATTACTAGTAGAAACACCATGAGAAATATTAATTTTCCAAATAGTTGTTATCAGAATTTCCCATCCATCACTCTTTATACATGTATAAATTGCTTGATCACACTCCACTACCATACTTGTAATACCCTTTTAGTCATTACGTCATCAAATACAGTTCTGTTTATTCATTCCCACTTCCACTTGTGACATTGTACTCACTGTTTCAATCTATGAATAATTCTATATATTCATCCATGACATCATACAAAGAAATTTCATAGTCTGGAAAAAACTTTATTATCACAGTTTCCCTTAATTCTTAGTGTCACACCATCATCATATTATCCCATCATTGATGGTTTTGAGCATTATATGTCATCTTGAAGATGATATGAAGAACCACAACAGTGAAAATTGTCAAGATATGGTGATCTAGATGTGGTCTAATACAGCATGGAAAATTGTATACTTTTATGCAACACAAGTAACATGGGTCTCTCTCCATATAATGGTCTATTTGGATAAAAGGTAATATTGAGACATTTTCCTAATATGATTTTTTATCATGTTATGATTATTAAAAATTCAATCTTTTGTATTTATTTTTTTGATTTGATTATTTCTTGTGTTTCAATATCCTATTTCATGTTAATTCATGTTTTTAAGTATTATTTTGTATAAAATTTTCTTCAAGTATTCTAGAATGATTTTATTTACCCTTATCTGAACATGTTTACCCTTATGTAAGAGGTATGAATCCCTTACATGTTTTTTAAATGCAATGTTTTACCTTTACAAGTGGGTAATTGTGCCCTTATGTGAGTTGTTGGATGAGATGTTTACCCGCACTTATACCTCGGATGACCCTTATGTAAAGTGTGTGGTGGTTGAGTTTCCTTTTGTATGGGGTATGTAATACCTTAACATGATGTATTGATGTAGAAAATTATTGTTACATGATCCAAGTATTACCCTTAAATTGGAATAGAAATGTATGTTTTAACTTCACGTGAGGATTGGAAATCCCTTATATTGTAGGTGGTTTTACCCCTATTTAGTACGAAACAATTCCTTCATGATCCAGACCATTAGTTCCCCTGCATATAAGTAACTAATACATATCATTGAATAATTAACACAAGATATGTTAACATCAATCCAATGTCATGGAGAGAGATATAAGACCCCACCTATCATCATCCATATATATGAGTGTAGTATGAATTCAATAGGTCATTATATAATAAAGAACCCATCGAAGGAAAATTGGTTTCATATCCTTTTAAAATGAAAACATATAAATAAATCATTGATAATTCTGTCAATAATCATAACATGATAGTCCCATGGAATATAAATTTGTATTCAGTGACATTAATTATCACTCCAGATGGATAACCTTTAAATAAGATAACACATTTTACTTAAACCATATAGATAATCGGTATATGGTTTAGTATATATTTTCCCAAATCATTTGATGGAATTAATATAGGTCAACACACTTCAATAAAAGGAAAATGAAATATTGTATTAAAAGTGTAAAGGAATAGGATTAAAAGTTATGGATATACACAAAAAATGATTTAGAATGACAAATTCTATGATATATTTTTTCTCCTATAGAGATTTAACATTTCTCATTTGTGAGATCACAGGTAAATAATCAAAAGGTTATATGAATAATGATTTTATATGAATAGTAGAAACTTACTTGGGAAATTAGGATGATGATGACCCATTTCTATAAATATCCATTTTTCAATAAAAATAATAGAATAATAGAAAATTAATTAACATTGAAAAATAATGATGTAGGGGAATGGAGTATCAAATGATGGAAAACAAGTTCTTGTTGAAATGTTTTAAAGTGATTTTTTAAAAAAAAAATCTTAGAGGCAAAGTCACCAGTTTGTTTTAAAAATACATTTTCAAAATTTTTATAATGAAAACATTTCATATAAAGAAAAATATTAATTTTCATACAATATCCAATTATGGAGATTTAAAAACACGTAAAGGATTAATATAGATATTTTGATTTGAAGATATGAAATATATCCATGATACATAAAACAATTTAATAATTAAAAAACACAATTATTGAAAACCCTTAATTAAAATTGGTAAAACAATTACATTTGAGATGTTTTTATAATATATAAGAGGATCAATATTTGAGTTCCCAAAAATAATGTAAAACGTTATAGGGAAAAAATATGTACATGGAACTGAAATATCAATTGGAAGGAATGAGAGTTATTCATACCATCATCAAACATTCTTATGTGAAAGTATTTAATCAAACAAGATTTATAAATTAATTTATTTGTTACAATAAGAATTATATTATTTACATCATTATTTATAATCATTGTTGTAATTCTTGTAAAAAATTTAAAATGTATTTATTATTTATTAAGAACACAGTTCATTATATATAACAATAATAACATAATTAATATATATTATTCATTATTTTTTGACATTACTTTAATTTTCAATTAATATTTATTGGCACATTCAATGTTCTAAATTTCATATAAATTTTATTTATACAATATTTTATGCGCATAAATTTTTTAAAGTGTATATGTTATGTTTTTAATCAATAAAGGTGGTGTTGTGTAAATTATTTATGATTTTTTATATTTATGATTTTTTTATTTTCAACTATTTTAATATTTTTAGTTCATTTTTTATGTTTCATTTTTAGAGACCTTATAGTTTATGTTTTATAGGCATTCAAATGCACCTACTTGAAATGTAATTAGAATTTTTTAGAAAAAGTCAGTCTTTAACAATGTGCACCACATAGGGTGAGCTAGCCAAATAAGCAAGGATTACTATGAAATCATACGATAAAAACTGTAGATTGATGTTTGAATTTTAGGAACCGACAATGCATCAAACTGAGGTGTTGTTTGCCTGATATGACCAAAAATGCACTTTCAGAAATTTAAAATGCTAAAACATGCACTTAACTTTTAAAACCATAGAAAATGATCTTACATTCATGTCAAATCTTATGAAAAAAATTTGAGACCTATTTTTGACGTGTGTGAGTAGAAGAAACATCAATCCGACATGCAATTTGATTGAATGAAATAAATAAGGAGTTCATAGAAAATTATGGTTTTTAAAAACATGTGCCACCAAGGGTGAGATGGCTAAATGAGCACAGATTGTTGTGAAATTAGAAAAAAAATAACTAAATATTGATGTTTGAATTTTAGGAACCAAAGGCGCGTCAAATTGAGGTGTCATTTCCACGAGATGATCGAAAATGTAGTTTTAGAAATTTAAAACACTAAAACATGCACTTAATAGTTAAAACCATAGAAAACAATCTTCAATTAATGTGAAATCTTATGAAAACTATTTTAGAACTATTTTTGACATGTGTGAGTATACAACACATAAATTCGATGTGCTATGTGTTAGAACAAACTAAATAAGTATTTATTATAAAATTTAGGTCTTTAAAAACATGCGCTATAGAGGGAGAGCTAGGTAAATAAGCTCGGATTGATGTGAAATTTGATGAAAACAACCGTAGATTGATTTTTGAATTTGAGAATCCAACGACACGTCAAAAAGAGTTTTTTTTTCCCGAGATGACCGAAAACATAGTTTTAGTAATTTAAAATGCTAAAACATGCACTTAACTGTTAAAACCATAGAAAACGGTCTTCAATTGATGTGAAATCTTATTAAAGATGTTTTAGAACTATTTTGGACATGTATGAGCAGACAACGTGTTAATCAGACATGTGATGTGCTCTAACATACTTGTAAGAACCCAAGTTTTGAGCTTGTAAGACTTTGAAAATTTCTTGATGTTATTCCAGAGCAGGGAATTCAAACGATGAGTGATTTCGAGCCCCGATATGGCCAGAATTAAATTTTAAGTGCATTCACACTAGACACACCAAATAAACATAATAAATCAAAAAAGGTTTCTCATATTGGAAAACTGAGGGCACCGTTGAGTATGGAGTGTGTCGTTTACCCTAAGAGGGGTGTAACTTTCGCGGGCGCGACCCTTCTGTAGAAAACCCCACCAGGTGCATTTTCGTAATTTAGCGGCCTCGGGCGTGAACTTTACAACTTCTGAATAGAGGCTCAGATTAAAATATCTAGACCCTTGTTGCACTCAGAATGTGGATTTTACCCTAGGAGCGGCTTAACCCTGACCCCGTCTAAAGTTCGGGAACGGGCCTACTGGGGGTTGTTTGAAAAATTAATTAATTTTTTTTATTAATTCCCTACATAAACACTTCTCCCCCCGCTTTCATTCACCCTTATATTTATATGGTGGAAACTCTCCAAACAAAAATTGACCTCCCTTCAAGCTCTTCTTCTCCACCACTACAAGGTGGTGTGGTGGTCCGGCGGATTACTTGTGAAGCGACGGGCTACGCCCTGCAAGGTAGGATTGTGCGTTTTCATTTTAAATTCCCCGCACCTTCTTTGAGCATAAATTGTAGTATTGAAATGCTGATAATTTTTTGAGAGAATCACATATATGTTTAGGTCTCGATCCGAGCTTTCCAATGCACTTCTCATATCGAAAATCGGAGACCCGGGTCGCCCGAGGTGGCCCCGGAAAGTTTTCGGGCCAAATTTCTTGGTTTTCCGGCGGTTCCAGGGTTTACGATGGGCTCTCGGGCAGCGGCAGCGGGCTGCCGGGTGACGGCAGTGTGTATTCGAGGTGGTGTCATGGTGGGCGTCTACGGAGGACCGGCCTGGCGGGCATAGGTCACCGGTGCGGGGTGCGATGGGGGTCGCGGTGCGTGACCCCGAGCGGGAGACCGAGACCCGCCTTCGGCGGGTCTCCGCGTAGGACAGCGACCGGCCACGAGGGCCAGTCGGTGCGGGTGGACCTCAGGTCAGCGACTGGGCCGCACGGAAGGGCCTCAGGTTGGCGATGTGGGTCGGGCTAGCTAGCGCGGGCCGGCCCAGGCAGGGTGGACCGGGTGGACCGTGCCGGTCCAGCCCTAAGGGGTTAGCCCCCTTGTCTTCGGGCACCCGTAACTTTCACTACGGGTGTCGGTTTCACATGCCATCTATGGAAGCGTGATCCTCAGATCGATTTGGAGTTTATGAGATAGTCTCAGGGATTTTTAATTCTCGAGACAGGGGGCTTGGTGGCGTGACACACCGTTAAGTATTGTTTAGCGGCTCGATGAGATTCTTCTTTTGGATGGCGCAAACATATCCAGGGTCCGTTTAAGGCACTGTCAGTGGATTAGTGACCATGGAATCGAGATGAAGTGGTCTAGGGTGGTTTTAGGCATTGAATCTAGGGTTGATATGTGGGCCCCACGGGCCGTCTTTTAAGGTTTGAGCAGTGTTTTTCGACATTTTCATCAGACGTCCATTCAGGGCGAATGAGTAATCGTTTCAGCATGTTTTTCTGAGAGCATCGCGATGGCATAGTTCACCCAACCTCTTTTGGGACTGAGTTGTGGGCCCCACGAGTCGTCGTATGGGCATAAAGTGGTGTTGAATAACTTTTTTGTTGGGAGTCCGTTTCAAGAAAGTAAATAGTCTATCTTATGTGTTTTTTCACGAGGATTGCAATGGTGTAATCGGTTTGGGTGTGTAGAGACTCTTTCGAGATCTCATTAAATGTGGAAACATGAAAGGGCATTGGTTAGAGGTTCTTTTGATGCACTCCAACCAACACACAGTAGCGATGTTAGTGACACCCAGAGATGGTTTGGGTAGTGCAGAGTTATCGGACCAGTTCAGGGTTTACCCTCCAGCGGGGCTGGGCAGTGGGTTACCCATTGAACTTAGGGTTTACCCTACAGCGGGGTTGGGCAGTGGGTGACCCATTGACCTTAGGGTTTACCCTCTAGTGAGGTTAGGCAGTGGGTCACCCATTGACTTTAGGGTTTACCCTCCAGCGGGGTGGGGCAGTGGGTTACCCGACGACCTCTTAGAGTTTAACCACCAGCTGGGCAAGGCAGTGGGTTACCCGATGCCTTCTTTCAGAATCATCCCTTTCTAGGTGGCTAGTCAGTGACTTCTCTCTGTGATTACAGGAGTGGAGCCCTTGGTTGTACGGTTTAGCGATGAGATAGCTTTGATGTGCAGTACAGATGGGCATCAGTGATGGATATCTTTAGAACTATTGGCAACTTTTCATGGGCTGAGCTTGGAGATAGAGATCCTCTTACACACTCATTCGAGTTTCTTGTTGAGCATATATATATATATATACACCCTACTTTTGTTCCCACTCCTTGGGTTCAGTTACTCTCCATCTAGGAGGGGCGAAGACATGTGGGGTATGCCACGTGCTTTCTGTGTCTAGCTCCTCTTGGATGGTATGAGTCTACTTCCTTTCTTTTGTTGGGTTGAGCTATACTCTCTCTATTTTAGTCTTACATTGTTCTTTGTTCTGACTACTGATCACCATTTTAGTACATCCTTTGTTGATCTCTCGAGCTTTCAGGGCATCCTACTGAGTATCTTTATACTCACCCCTGCTTGGGCTTTGCCCGCACTTGGTGTTCCCTTGCATATGATGGACAGGTTGATCGAGACTATGGAGGAGCGTAGAGGACACAGGAGCTTGGGCTGTGTTCAGTGGTCATATTAGGACTTTTAGGTGTGAGACTCACCAGCTGTTTACTTTTGATTACCTTTTTCTAGGTTGTGGAACCTATCTGGTTGGGAACGTGTTTTTTCCTCTTTCTGTTTAGTTATCTTGTCAGTAATTTTAAGTACATTAATTTTTTTATTTAGAAGTTGATGCATGACTGTGTTTGGGTTATAGTTGTTTGTTCTTTGTTTTTCTTTTTACTCTGCACTTCTACATTGAGTGGGCTATGTGTACAGGTACTTAGGCAAAGGCCTCCCCGAGATTGTTACACCTTTGGAGGTTGTCGCCAACCCCTAGCCTATGGAGGTGGGCTTGGGGTAGTTACGACTCGAGACCAGTTGGTTCGGGTCATGAAAAAGTGGTATCAGAGGTGGTTCGTTCCTTGGGGAATTTTTCAAACATCCCTAAAAAGGAATTGGTTGGGATTTAGGGCAATAGTGTCAACGTGTCTCGAGAGCGGCTCTCATGACAAGGAGTCCAGTGATGGTACGGGCGTCCGATGTATCCATTCACCAGGACCCTGATAAATCGCTTTTCGACTCGGCACACTGAGACACTTGTTGTAGGGAACTTTCACTACTATAATTACTGCTTTTAGAGACCACCAAAAGCGGTCTCTAAAAGGCTTTAGCGACCGCCCAGTGACTGCTTTTGGCAGTCACATTAGCTTCTTCGGTAAAGCCCATTAGCGACTGCCAATGGCGGTTGCTAATGTTTCACATCAACACAACATTCTGCTGGTCCTCATGTGGGTCCTCGTCTCAGCATATGTTTGGCAAGGGACACAATAGTTTTCCCCCACCGGCCATGGAGGACACACGATGGTGGTGGATGTTGGGTTATTCGGGTGTTGAGGATGAGGTCATCGGATGTCCAAGGTGAGGGTTCAGGTTTTTCATATGTAGACAGAGGTCACGAAGGAAGCATGGTATGGCATGAAGTGAGGTGGCGGCGTGCGGCGGAATGCGGCAGCGTGCGACATCGATTGGATTTGCAATGGCTAAAGCAAGCGGGAAGAAGAAGATGCGCGCACGGGAAAATTCCCGCTGGAATTTTACATTCATATTAGTGGCTGCATATGGCAGTCGCTAATACCCTCTTTAGCGACCGCCAATGGCGGTCTCCCACTTCAGGAGGTGAAAAAACTAAAATTTATAGTATTGTTTGGAACATTCATCCGGTAGGATTGAGTCTTTGACAGTACTTTTTGAGTCAGCTCCCCCTTGTTATTACTAATATATATATATATACTCATCTGATCGCGGTAATCCTTGATAATTTTCAGGATGCCCCCACGACAGTAGCCAGCCAGGTTACCCTCCCCAGTTTGTGGAAACGACCTGGCGAGCGACGAGGCATCAATTCAGGGACCCTCACGTGATCCCCTTCCGCCCGGTGCTTTAGCAGTATCCCCTCCACCTGGAGAGTGGAAATTTGTATCAGAAGCATAGGCCGAGGTTGGGCACAGGATAAGTACACTCCGAGACTTCCAGCGTCAGTGACCACAGGAGTTCCGTGGGGACCCGGATCCCCATGCAATAGAAGACTGGCTAAAGTCTGTGGACCAACTTTTCAGGATGGTACGAACACCATCGGACCAGATGGAAGCCCTAACTACTAGCCTTTTCCTCTAGATGGCCAGGAATTGGTGGGGGTTGGTTACGCAGACCCACGACGAGTCATCTCTCACGTGGGATAGTTTCTGGCAGCTCTTCCGGGAGGAGTACTCCCCCTCTTGTTTATGCTCTATTCGAATTCAGGAGCTTATGGAGCTAAAGCAGGGGGGATGACCATGGCATAGTACTCGGCCTCGTTTACTGATCTAACACGCTACTCGTAGGATATGGTCTGTGATAGTTACTTCCGGGCATGAATGTTTGATCAGGGTCTTCGTAGGGAGATTTGTGCTAGTGTAGTACCCCTGTGCATCCCTACTTATTTTGGGGTGCTAGAGAGGGCACTCGTGACAGATGGATTCTTGGATGAGGGACACTATCTGAAGGTTCCTAGTAGTGGTTGCTTCAGAGTAGAGTCTTTGGTAGTAGGCAGGCGGCAGAGAGCAGAGCCTCAGTCGAAGAGACCCTTCTGTGAGTAGACTCTAGGGCGGGGTCGTACACCGCAGTGGAACCGTAGAGCACCAGGAAAGTCAGGGGATAGTCGGTTCTATGCCTGTGATGGATGGGGTCACCAAGCATGGGACTCCCCGACCAGGCATACTGAGCAGCTGTGGCAGGCAGTGGGCGCACCGCAGCGGCAGAGGCAGCGCCGTGACCAGGGATCCCCCAGGAAAGGATAGGGTGGCCCTCAGGGAGGCGGCGCAAGCAGAGCGACAGGAGCTGGAGGTGGGGGATGGAGTTTCAAGGTCCTTACACCGCCACCACTAGGCGGCCCATGCCAGACTCAGGGAGCTAGCGGTAGGGGCCACGGGCAACTTCAGACTATGGGTGTTCGTGACCTCCCATCACACGAGATGGTCTGAGGTACACTTTGTGTTTACTCTATGATTTCTTCGGTACTAGTAGACATAGGCTCTAGCCACTCCTTTATATTTCTACTTTTGGTATGGGAGTTGGAGCTCCTAGTACAGGCACTGACACCTGTACTTAGCCTCAAGGTTCCTACGGTAAGTGCCTCGTTCATGACCTTTATCTACAGATAGTGTGAACTATCATTCTGAGGAGAGAGTTTCACATGGGACCTACTCGTCATCACGATGGAACCTTATGATGTCATCTTGTGCATGGATTGGCTTTCCATGGATCATGCCCAGATTGACTGTCGGCGCAGACTAGTCAGATGTGTCCATTCTGATGGAATGAGATTCACCATCCTTGGGGAACGAGACCTCGTGGCAGAGTAGACGGGTACTCTAAGTAGGAGACCACGACCTTTTTCTCACCAGTTGGTGATCATGGATTTTGGATCAGCAGATACTACAGGCACCTGGATCCTTACCGTTGTAGAGGACTACATGGACGTCTTTCCCAATGATGTCATGGGACTACCTCCGAGGTGAGAGATGGAGTTCTACATTGACTTGCAGCCAGGGACCTCCCCGATATCATTTACAGCATATAGGATGACACCCACAGAGATTTGAGAGCTACGACTTCAGCTGGATGACCTTCATGAGAAGGGATTCATCAAGCCCAGTGTTTCCCCCTAGGCAGCTCCAGTTTTGTTTGTGAAAAAGGCAGATGGGATCCTACGACTTTGTATGGATTATCGTCGCCTGAATCAGGCCACGATAAAGAACAAGTACCCTTTGATAAGGATTGACGACCTCTTTGACCAGTTGAGAGGTGCAAAGTGGTTCTCCAAGATTGATATTTGATCCAGCTACCACCAGTTGCAGGTTCGTGAGGCTAACATCCTGAAGTTTTCTTTCCGTTGTTGTTATGGGCATTACAAGTTCTCGGTGATGCCCTTTGGTGTGACGAATGCCCCCACTACTTTCATGGCTTTGATGAACTAGATCTTCTAGCTGTACTTGGACCGGTTTGTGGTTGTCTTTATTGATGACATACTCATCTACTCTGCGATAGAGGAGGAGCACGCGGAGCATTTGAGGATGGTTGTAGACTTACTCTAGGAGGACCAGTTGTATGGGAAGTTCTTGAAGTGTCAGTTCTAGATTCATGAGGTTCAATTTCTGGGGAATGTCATTTTAGAATAGGGTTTGGCCATAGATCCCGCAAAGATAGAGGTAGTGCTTGCTTGGGAGCCACCCAAGAATGCGTCAGAGGTGCGGAGCTTCCATGGTTTGGCAGGGTACTATAGGATGTTCGTGGAAAATTTCTCCAGGATTGCTCACCCTTTGACCGCATTGACACGAAAGGGATGACCGTTCAACTGGAGTGATCAGTTCCAGAAGGCCTTCAAGGAGTTGAGATAGAGGCTGACTAGTTCTCCAGTGTTGAGGCTGCCAGAGGAGGGTGTTGAGTTCGTGGTGTACTGCGACACTTCAAGAGGTAGGATTGGGTGTGTGCTGATGCAGTAGTGGGTATTGATTGCATATGGGTCGAGGCATTTGAGGCCCCATGAGAAGAATTATGTGACTCACGATTTGGAGCTGGCAGCGGTGGTCTTCGCCTTGAGGTTATGGAGACACTACCATCTCGGTGAGCGTTTTGTTGTCTACTCAAACCACTGATCCTCAAGTACATATTCACTCAGAGAGATTTGAATTTGAGGCAGAGGTGCTGGCTGCAGTTTCTATAAGACTATGATTTCGAGATAGTCTACACTCCAGGGAAGGGCAACGTAGTAGCAGATGCCCTTAGCAGGAAGTCCCAAGATCGTTTAGTACAGGAAGCATCAGAGCAGTTGGCTTCCCTATGACTGAACTTGGTGGAGCAAGAGGGTACGACATTTCTAAAGTTGATGGTGTTGACTCCTTCGCTCCTTGAACATGTGAGAGAGTCGCAGCTGGGTGATGTCGACAGCAAGGTACTGCGTGATTAGATATCCATGGTTGACGTACCCGATGGGTATTCTGAAGTAGGGAATCACGAGATCCTATTACATGGGGAAGCTGTAGTACCAGTGGAGATGCGGTGGGAGGTGATGAGGTAATTCCAAACTTCTCCCTTGGCTGTACATCTCGGTGTAGGGAAACTGTATAGAGAACTTCAGTGGTAGTTTTCGTGGTCTGGCATGAAATGGAGCGTAGCTGAGTTCATTTCTCAGTGTCTAACCTATCAGTAGGTGAAGATAGAGCATCAGGTTTCGGCAGGTTTGTTGCAGCCCCTTGATATCCTGGAGTGGAAGTGGGATGGCATATCTGTGTAATTTGTCACAGGACTTCCACACATAGCGAAAGGTCATGATTCCATTTTGGTGATAGTGGACTGACTCATGAATTCAGTGCACTTCATTTCCATTAGGGAGTAGATCTCGGTAGAGATTCTAGGGTAGCTGTACGTTCGGGAGATCGTCTACCTTCATGGAGTACCCTAAATGATCGTCTCCGGCCGTGACATGCGGTTTACATCGCGATTGTGGTGGGGCCTGCAGGATGCATTCTAGACTCATCTGTGGATGAGTACAACTTTTCACCCTGAGTCTGATGGCCAGATGGAGCGTACTATCTAGGTTTTGGAGGATAAGCTCAGGGCATGCATGTTAGACTTTTTCCTAAGCTGGGAGGATCACCTACCCTTGGTGGAGTTCATGTATAACAACAGTTACCACTCTACTATTGGCATGGAACCTTTTAAGGCCCTCTACAGGAGACCATGCAGGTCACCGTTGTGCTGGACAGAGGTCAAGGAGACCTCCCTCGTGGGCCTAGAGTTGGTGTGGGTGACTATGGAGAAGGTGTAGGTCATTCTTGGGTGGATGATGAAGGCTCACCACAGACAGAAGTCTTACATAGATCATCATCATAGTCCTTTAGAGTTTGAGCAGGGGGACCATGTCATTCTGAGGGTCTCCCCATGGCGTGGAACACGGATTTTTGGCTGGGGAGGCAAGTTATCACTGAGGTTCATTGGGCCCTTTGAGATCGTGTGCAGGGTCGGTGAGGTTGCCTACCGTCTTGCTCTACCCACACAACTGGAGAGGGTGCATGACATCTTCCACGTGTCGCAGCTGAGGAAATATGTGCATGAACCCACACACATTATCGACTAGGGATATCTTGAAATCGAGGATGGAGCCACTTTTTTAGAGCACCCGGTGGCGATTGAGGACCGATAGGAGCGGACACTGCAAGGACGGACCATTCCTTTGGTTCGTGTGTTTTGTCAGGATGGGAGGGTGTAGGAGAGCACCTGGGAATAGGAGAGCCAGATGTGGGCTTAGTATCCCAAGTTGTTTTTTTAGTTTTGTTTTACGGAGATGAAAAAATTGAAGGAGGTAATGATATAAGAACCTGGGTTTTGAACCTGTAAGACTTTGAAATTTTCTTGATGTTATTCCAGAGCATGGAATTCAGACGGCGTGTGATTCTGAGCCCCGGTGTGGCTGGAATTAAATTTTAAGTGTGTTCACACTAGACACGCCAAATAAATAGAATAAATCCTAAACAGTTTCTCGGATGGGAAAACCGATGACACCGGTGAGTCTAGAGCATATCGTTTACCCTAGTAAGGGTGTAAATTTCACGGGCGCGACCCCTCTATGGAAAACACCACCCGGGGCATTTTTATAATTTAGAGGCCTCAGGCGTGAACTTTAAAACTTTTGAACGGAGGCTCAGATTAATATTTTGAGACTAAAGTTGCGCTCAGAACGTGGATTTTACCCTAGGGGTGGCTTAACCCTGACCCCGTCGAAAGTTCAAGTACGGGCCTACTGGGGGTTGTTTAAAAAATTAATTAAATTTTTTTATTAATTAGCTACTTATACACTTATACCCCCCTTTAATTCCCCCATATATTTCTCTGGCGGAAGCTCTCCCAACAAGAATCCACATCCCTTCATGCTCCTCTCCTCCACCTCTCCAATACGGTGCGGTGGTCTCGCGGATTACTTGTGAAGCGACGGGCTACGCCCTGCGAGGTAGGATTGTGTGTTTTCATTTTAAATTCCACACAACTTTTTGAGCTTAAATTTTAGCATCTAAATGTTGATAATTTGTCCAGCAAATCCCATATATGCATAGGGCTCGATCCAAGATTTCCAACTCACTTCTCGGATCAAAAATCCGAGACCCGGGGTGTCTGGGGTGGCCTCGGGAAGTTTTTCGGACAAATTTCTTGGTGTTCCGGCAGTTCCAGGGTTTCCTGCGGGCTCCCAGGCGGCAGTGGCAGGCTCCTAGGTGGTGCTGGCGCGGCTTCTAGGTGGCAGCGTAGCGGGCGTCCACAACGGACCGGCCCGGCGGGAATAGGTCGCCAGTGCGGGGCGCGATGGGGGTCAGTGCAGGTAGACCATGGGTCAACGGCCGAGCCATGCGGAAGTGTCGCAGGCCGGCACTGCGGGCCCGCCCTGGTTGGGGGGACTGACTGGACCGAGTTGGTCCAGCCCTAAGGGGTTAGCCCCCTTGTCTTCGGACACCCATAACTTTCACTACGGGTGTCAGTTTTGTGTGTCGTGTATGGAAGCGCGATCCACGGATCGATTCAGGGTTTATGAGATGGTCTTGAGGATTATTAATTCTTGATACGACGAGGGGTTCGGTGTCACGATACACCATTAAGTATTGTTTAGCGCCTCACTGGGATTCTTCTTTCGGATGGCGTGAACACATTCGGATTCCGTTTAAGGCGATGTTAGCGGCATTGTGACCCTGGAGTCGAGAAGAAGTGGTCCAGGGTGGTTTCAGGCATTGAAGATAGAGTTGAGGCATGGGCCCCATGGTCCGTCTTTTATATTGTGTGCAGCGTTTTGTGAATTTTTCATCAGACGTCTGTTCGGGGCGAATGAGTAGTCATTTCGGCGTGTTTTTCTGAGAGCATTGCGATGACGCAGTTCACCCGACCACTTTCGGGACTGATGTGTGGGCCCCATGAGATGTTGTATGGACATAAAGAGATGTTGAATAACTTTTTCATCAGGAGTCCATTTCAGGAAAACAAATAGTCTATCTCGTGTGTTTTTCCGTGAGGATTGCAACGGTGTAATCAGTTTGGGCATGCAGAGCCTCTTTCGAGATATCATTAAGCGTGGAAAAATGAAAGGGCATTGGTCGGAGGTTCCTTTGACACAGTCCAAACAAACACACAGTAGTGATGTTAGTGACACCCAGAGATGGTTCGGGCAGTGTGGAGTTATCGGACCAGTTCAGGGTTTACCCTCCAGTAGGGCTCGGTAGTGGGTTACCCGTTGACCTTAAGGTTTACCCTCCAGCGGGGCTGGGAAGTGGGTTACCCGTTGACCTTTGGATTTACCCTCCATCAGGTCTGGGCAGTGGGTACCCTTTGACCTTAGGGTTTACCCTCCAGCGGGGCTGGGTAGTGTGTCACTCGTTGACTTTAGGGTTTACCATCCAGCGGGGCTGGGCAGTGGGTTACCCAACAACCTCTTAGAGTTTACCCTCCAATTGGGCTGGGCAGTGGGTTACCCGATGAATTCTTTCAGACTCAACCCTTCCTAGGTAGCTAGTCAGTGACTTATATCTATGATTACCGTAGCGGGACCCTTGTTTGTACGGTTTAGCAATGAGACAACTTTGACATGCGGGACAGGTGGGCATCAGTGATGGATATCCTTAGAACTGTTGGCGACATTTCCTCGGCTGAGCTTGGAGATAGAGATCCCCTTACACACTCATTTGGGTTTCTTGTTGAGCATATATATATATATATACACCCTAATTTTGTTCCCACTCCTTGGGTTCAGTTACTATCATTCTAAAAGGGATGAAGACACGTGGGGTATGCCACCTGCTTTCCGTGCCTAGCTCCTCTTGGTTGGGACGAGTCTACGTCCTTTCTTTTGTTGGGTTGAGATTCACTCTCTCTATTTAACTCTTACATTATTCTTTGATCTGCCTACTGGTCCCCATTTTAGTACCTCCTTTGTTTCTCCCTCGTGTTTTCGGGGCATCCTACTGAGTATCTTTATACTCACCCCTTCTTGGGCTTTGCCCGTACTTGGTGTGCCCTTGTAGAAGAAGGACAGGTTGATCGAGACTACTGAGGAGCATAGAGGACACAGGAGCTTGGGCTGCATTCAGTGGTCATAGTAGGACTTTTAGGTGTGAGACTCATCATCTGTTTACTTTTGTTTACCTGTTGCTGGGTTGTGACACCTTTTGGGATGGGCGTGTGTTTTTTCCTTTTTCTGTTCAGTTATCTTGTTAGTACTTTTTAGAACTTTACTTTTTCTATTTAAAAGTTGATTCATGACTATGTTTGGGTTATAGTTGTTCATTCTTCAGTTTTCTTTTTTACTCTACACTTCTGCATTGAGTGGGCTGTGTGTACAGGTACTTAGGCAAAGGCCTCCCCAAGATTGTTACGCCTTCGGTGCTTGTCGCCAGCCCCTGGCCTATGGAGGCGGGCTTGGGGTAGTTGTGGCTCGAGACCGGTAGGGTCGGGTCATGACAAGACTAAATAAGTAGTTCTTAGAAAATATTGGTCATTAAAAACATGCGCCACAGAGGGAGATCCTGCTAAATGAGCTTGATTTTTTTTGAAATTAAAGGACAACAACCGTAGATTGATGTTTGAATTTTTGGAACCAAATGTGTGTCAAACCAAGGTATTGCTTGCCCGAGATGACTGAAAACCCAGTTTCAGTAATTTAAAATTCTAAAACATGAATTTTACTATTAAAACCACATAAAATGATCACTAATTAATGTGAAATCTTATGAAATGTGTCTTAGAACTATTTTTGACATGTGTGAGTAGACGACGCGTCAATCCAAAGTGTGATGTGCTCAAACGAACTAAATAAGGAGTTCTTAGAAAATGTATGTCTTTAAAAACGTGCATCATAGAGGGAGATCTAGATAAACGATCTCATATTGTTGATAAATCAGACGACAATAACCTTAGATTGATGTTTCAATTTTAGGAACCGACAGCAGGTCAAACCGAGGTGTCATTTGGCCGAGACTCATGAAAATGCTATTTCATTAATTTAAAATGTCACCAATTGATGTTAAATCTTATGAAAGGTGTATTAGAACTATTTTTGACATGTGTGAGAAGATGGTGTGTCAATATGACATGCAATGTGCTCAAATAGACTAAATAAGGAGTTCATAGAAAATGTTAGTCTTTAAAAACATACACCATAGAGGGTGAGTTGGATAAATGAACTTGGATTGTTGTGAAATCAGACGAAAAAAAAACAAATTGATGTTTGAATTTTAAGAACTGACAACATGTCAAACTGAGGTTTCATTTTCATCAGACAACTAAAAATGTACTTTCAGTAATTTAAAACGCTAAAACGGGCGTTTAACTATTAAAACCATCTAAAATGATCATCAATTGATGAGAAATCTTATGAAAGGTATCTTAGAACTATTTTTGACATGTGCAAGTAGATGACACATCAATCCAACATGTGATATTCTTGAAAAGACTAAATAAGTAGTTCTTAGAAAATTTTGGTCTTTAAAAACATGTGCCATAGAGGGAGAGCTGGCCAAATGAGCTTGGATTGGGGTGAAATCACACAACAACCATAGAGAGATTTTTGAATTTTAGGAACTGACGGCACGTCAAATCGATGTGTTGTTTTCCTGATCGAAAAAGCAGTTTCAATGTAATGTGAAATTTAGTAGATTCCTTTTTTAATATATAATTAGAAACAATGATTATTAAATAATATATATTATTATACATAATTAAAATTTTGAAATCAATGAAATGTGAAATTAATACATCCATGTACATGGTAGGTCCGAGGTTGGGGATACAAAGGAAAGAAATCTACAGAGGTGGAGGTTCATAACCAGAACCTCCTCAAATGTGAATGTATCACAACTTCAATGCTTATGTGTACTTAAGTGATGTCTAGTCCCACACCTCAGTCCTCTGATAGTACACCCATATCAACTTGTTCATCTCGAAGGTTCTAGAGAGTAAGAACCCTAATATTCTTTCCAAGTATGTTTTTCTTTTTCTGGTTGTTTTTTAGAAAAAGAGGAAATTATGGAAAATTTATAAGTACACTCCATGTACTGCATTTCCACAGGAGGCCATGTGTTGGTCGTGTAGTAGACATACACAAAGTCATGTAGTAACCACACACCCTTCTTCTAGAAATTTTCGGAGTACACGCCATGTACTTTATAAGTACACACCATGTACTTTGTTACCTCCGGCAACCGGGTGTTGGCCATGTAGCAGCCATGCACACGACCATGTGGGAGTGACTTAGAGGCCGCCTAATGCGGAGTAAAAAAATAGAAAGTACACACCGTGTATTCCAAAAGTACACACCGTGTATCTTGTGTTCTTTCATTAAATGCACCGGGGTCACTTCTGACAGACAAACCACATATCTTCTAGGTCTCGTTCATCCAAGAGAGTCCATACGGCTGTAGATATTCGACAATCCCCTGAGCCTCCTTCCATCCTTCGATTCAATCACCATTGATTGCATTGGAATCGCATCGGTGAGTTCTATATTCTCCTAGATCATTATCTCTTGATTCCTCTTCTTTTCCAAGTTATCATGGGTTTAACGTTTTAGACATTTTCTCAGATCTACGATGTTCCAAGGAGATTCAATCTTCGAGGTTCAAGTATATTGATCTCCTAACCCCAAGGTAGGTGGTTTGTGCCTTTCTGTTCAAAGTCTTTGAATATTATGTGCAAATTCCACAAATACCCTTGAACAGGGTATTGCGTGTTTACCGTTTTACCCTTGTTGTTTTATTTCCATGCTTGTATGCCTGTGTAGAGGTAATTTGTTTATGAATAGGGTGAATTATTGTGATTTGGATGTATTGCACAGGCATGTTTTTCCTGTTTTGACCTCTGGGTCTTGTGTGCCTGTTAGGCTTGTGTTTACTTTCCCTTGCCTAGTATTATAGGATAGTGTGACTGTTGTATTGTTATACTATTGTGTTGTAGAATTCGAGCCAAGTAGTTCATGAGTTTTACTTTGGCCATTACGCGCTACTACACTTACTTGACTTATACAGGGTCGTGAGAACCTGGTGTAGAGACCATAGGGAGAATGGACGTTGAGGGCTTCTCCAGAGTGTCTTTATAATTTATGATGCAAGACCACATGGGTAATTGACAATGAGTGCTTCCCCAGAGTGTATGTAGTTCTTCGACGTGGGTCACAGGGGGAATGAGATGTTTAGTGCTTCCCTAGAGTGCCTATATTTCCTCGACGTAGGCCACAGGGGGAATGAGACGTTGAGTGCTTCCTCGTAGTGCCTTTAGTACCATTACGAGACTATAGGGGGAATTGATGGTGAGTGCTTCCTCATAGAGTCTATGCATAAGCTGAACCAGAGGAGTTAGACTGAGTGTACTGCCTGAATGGTTTCCTGTACTTGTTAGGTAGGACCAGAGAGGATAGGCTGTGAGTACTTCCCAGAGGGTTACCTTGTGTTTAGCTTCTTTCTTTTGTTTCTAGGTAGGACCAGAGGGGACAGGTTGTGGGTACTTCCTAGAGGTTTACCTGTTGTGTTTATCTACTTTGTTTATCCATTGCATGTTGTGTGGTGATTTAAATGCTCTAAACTGTGGATTGTTTACTACTTAGTGCTTTCTGGTTGACTACTTTCTGTACTCTTACCTGCCATATACTCACTGACTGTTAGGCACAGATCTTTGGGTGGTTTCCTACTGGGATTTAGTCTCACACCCTGTTTGGGTCATGCTTTTGGGCCCAAACAAATTATAATGTTGCAGGTATAGATAAGGGAAAGCGCCCTTCTACTTCAGTTACCTGACTTGTTGTGGAGATGGAGAGCATGGGACCAAGCTTTGGCTTGCGATGCTGAGAAGTTTATCTACTTTCTTTTTCACTTTGGTTTAGCATAGTTTTATTCCAGCATTGTGACTTGTTTGGCTATTTTCTTAGACACGTGTATCATTCATCATTATATATATGTTCTCCAGTTTATACTTTCAGTTTCCTATTGTTACTATTGTATGCCACTATTACTACTTCCGATCTTGTAGGTATTTGTTTACCTATGTTGTGTACTCTGATAATGAGGGCATAGTTTCCCCACTATCACACCCAAGTCCCTCGCTGCTAGTCGGTAGCCTCTAGCATTCGGGGAAATGCCCTTGAGACCATGTGACCAATCGAGTACAGGGTTCCTCTGGGTGGCTTCCAGAATCGGGACGTTACATTGAGTGTGCTCAACTATAGGTCCAGGTGCAATGTCCTCAGATACATGTCTAGGTGTGATGTCCTCAACTGTGGGTCTAGCTATAGAACTAGAATCGATCTTCAATCCACTCAAGTGTTGTACATGTAACTGTAAGGAAATTGAATTCGATTAAGGAAAATAACTTAGTGGAGGCCCCCATACAATTACCCAATCCGAGGAATGTGGCACTATAGGATATGCAGATGGAATGCAAGTCAAAATATCAAACTCGGTGGTGTAACCAGTGCCCCACTCTGATGAAGGGTGTGCGGGGAATGTCTCAAAAGATGCCATGTGTGATGAGGATGGTCCAGTTGGTGGATGTATAGCACACTCAGAAGAAGGGTATATGGGGAATGTCACGAATGGCGCCATTTAGTGGAAGCCCCCATCCAATGCCCCAATCCAAGGAATGTGGCACTATAAGAGATGCTGATGGAATACGAGTCATAATAACGTCGCTCGTGCAGATGTCTAGACTACCACCACCATAAAATGTTGTAATTTTTTTAATTTACATTTTACATGGATGGTAATGAGAATAGATTTATTAATACATATATGATTTATATGTTATAATAATTATTCCATAATAGTTAATTACTATAAAACATTATTTCATTTAATCCATCAAAAATTTAAAACAGTGTTCACGCATAAATACGACATATCATCTCCATGAACAGTGAAATTCATTTTTCTATCTCTGTAATCTATTTTTTACTATAAATAAATATATAATGACTATGTATGATACTTATATCATGGTTAAAATTCGGGATATTATTTAATTTTGATAAAAGTAAAGGGACCAAAACTACCGATCCAAAGTAAACATAAAAACAATGCATTTATTACCTAAAACGATGATTTTGTTAAAGAATTTTTAATAAAAAGGTGATAAGAAATAATATGTAAATCATATATTGTATGATATATATGAGTATGGTTTCATAATATATTTATAATAAATCTATATTTATTATACAGGAGGTTCATACACATGAAGGATGAAGAATCTATGATTACAGTTTATTTCACAATCTCTTCTTTATTTAATATTATTTATGTTAATGTATTTTTTTAGATAATTATTTGATATTTCTATCATAAACCCAATATATGTATTCTAATCAAGTTATTTCTATAAATCACATGTTTTATATTCATTTTCCTCTCTTTACATACTAAAGATAGTGAAATAATGTTTTTAAGGAAAATCAACATGGTTTTTTCTACTCAGCCAGGAATATTTATCTTCCAAGTCCATATTTTTCTTTAAATATCTAAAATAATGTTTTAAATATGTTCAATTGGTTTATTGAAGGAATTTTACACATTTAATAGTTTTTACAAAAAAATTTCAAAGAATCATCTTGTCATTTTCTAAAAGAGGTACTTTTTAACCTTTTTATAAAAGTGTGGAAAGATTTTCTTTAACTTATACAGTATGAAAAGACCTCCCCACAATTTTGAAAACATAATTTTTGAACCTTCCATTACATATTTACAACGATCCTTTCAATGAAAATGTTTACCTTAATATTGAGGAAATATTTTAGATTTTAAATAATTGATTTCAAATTGAAAAGGGTATTTTTGTCAAGAAATTTTTCTATGATCTTTTTAAAGTATTTTCATCAATGTCAAAAATCATTTTTGGAATATTTTGATGAGGATATACTATAATGATACCACCCAACATATTTCCTTGGATTATTTAAGATTAGTTTGACTAGAAAAAGTATTGATGTTCTTTATTTTATTTCTTCTAATATGGGTAGTTTTGGTTTCTTAAGGCATGTTGACCAAGTTTTATTATTTACTAATATGATGGATGCATTGGACTTATCAAGTGACTTATGAGGCATGGAATTACAAATGCCCTCAATGCAGCATTAGATTTTATGAGACATACAATATTGGGTATTTTTTGAGGCCTTACATATTTATGTAGAGGTCTTTGCATGAGGCATTGACTGTTTTTTTATATTTCTTGGCACACATCCTCGACAATAAGTTTCAGATGTCCAATTTTATTCATTCAATCATTATGAAATGAGTTATTGATTTCAATGAGTTTATTTGAATATGTTCTGTATCCATGGATATGTTTCAAACTCATATGATTATTTATATAAGATTATTTAACTACCATTTATTATTTCCATATTATTCATGCCTCATTTAGATTCTACTACATGCATTCCCTGACTGATCATATGAGATCACCCATTTCTTCTATTTCCTTTCCTTAGGATGAGAGTAAATGTTTTTTGACTGATATGCATAGATTTTCAATAGGGAATAAATATTATCCAAAGGAAAATAATATATTTTATTTTACGCTTTTAAATGTAATAAGGGATTTAAGTATGTAACTTGTCACGACCCGTCCCTCGGGGCCTGTGTTGTGACTACCCCAAGCTCACCATCCATAGGCTAGGGGCTGGTGACTAGCACTGAAGGCGTATTCCCTAAAATTGGGAAGGCATTGCCTTTATAACCTGTAAACTCTTGAAACCAAGCACACAGTAAGATACAAACACAAGAAAATTGTATAACCAAAGAGTGCTGAAAGTAAAAAGGGGGCCGGAATACAAGCCCAACTATAATGGTACAAGTACAAATCAAATACAAAACAACTAAAGAAAGAGAAAATATAGCTACTGGATCATCCTATGATGTTCATACCTGAAGGGTAGGTACTGATAGCCTCCTCATCACTTATCGTCCACCCATCTCCTCTGCATATCGACACATCGTATGGTCCACCTCCAGGCACCGTCCAGTCCTGGTACTCTCAGCCTCAATCAGTGCTATCCACAGTCTGCATCCAAAACAACAACATGCAGGCATAGCCCGTGCAGGGGTGAGTATAACGATACTCATTAGGGACCTTGACCCTAAAGGTCTCACAAAAACCCCCAAGGATAAACCATAAATTATGAAATCAATAGACAATCCTACTTAGGTATATGCCCATACATATACCTAGGTTATCAAGTAATAAATCTCAATCATGAGAAAAACACATAGATACTGACTCAGCTCACACCCGGATTTATTCTAGGGGTAGTGACAAGTAACATCTTCAGTCACATCGTCGAACACCTCGGATTCTATAGAACCCCTCCTCTATCGATTTTAGTGGGTCTGTTGCATCACACTGAGGTGCTTCCCACTAATCTTGGAATGTTGAGGTACTCCTCCTATCGAGTACCATGGGTCTGCCGCATCACACATAGGAACTCCCCACCATGGGTCTTCCACGTCACACAGAGGTTCTCCCCCTCATGAATTGTTGAGGTACTCCTCCTATCAAGTACCGTGGGTCTGCTGCATCACATTGAGGCGCTCCCCACTGTGACCGACTGAGGTACCCCTCCTGTCGAGTACTGTGGGTCTGCCGCATCACACAAAGGTTCTCCCCACCGTGGGTCTGCCACATCACACAGAGGTGCTCCCCACTGGGCGTGTCAAGTCACTCTGAGTCGAAAAGGTTAGCAGTCGTCAAGTCTCATCCAGCTACTGGGTTCCCGCACTATGCTCGCTCGTCTCCTGGAGGATCCCCTCCAAAAGTTACTGGTTGATATTTCAACTACCACAAAGTCTCAATAAGAAGCATCTCAAAGGTCTTCCATGTCATAGGGGTCTCAACGCATCATACGGTCAGTCAATCGGACGCCCCGTCTGTGAGTTATTAGCCTTTTAGTCCCGGGGGCCCAGTTGTATTTGTACTCGATACAACCTAACAGTTCCCCATCTTAATCCAAAATACATTGGGGTATCACTCAAATGGACCAACTTTCTCCAAGGTTCCCAACGCCACTGTCGGTTCATCTAACGGACGTCCTGTGCCAAAGTTATGGCCAAAAGAAGTAAATGGGACGTAGTGGGCCCGGGTCCGGTCCCACCCTGTCGGACCGACTCGGCCCGACCTAGTTCGGGTCAACCCAGCCTGACCTTCTGGGTCCGACTCGTCCCACTAAGAGGACCAGCCTGTTGGGTTCAGCTCGGCCCGCTGGGTGGCCCGGCCTGCTGGGTCCAGCCTGTCAGGCCGTGAGGGGCCACGGAGGGCTGCAGGTGGCTACGAGGCCTCAGAGGGTGTCGTGAGGTCGTGAGGCCATGGGGAATCTCGGCCGAGGATGGCGGTTCGGCCGTAGGGACGTGGGGTGGTCGTGGGGTGGTGATGTGGCCGCTGTTTGGCGGGACAATCGCGACGCAGCGGTCCGGCTGCGGGGTGGTGGTCTGGTCACGGGGTGGCGGTTCGGCCATGGGTGGCGCAGCGAGGGCGGTTTGGTTGGGGCGGCTCGCAGGGCCGTGGGGGGTGCGGCAAGGCTGCGGGCAGCGCAGCTAGGCCGTTGGCGGTGGCTCGGGTGTGATTCTGCTTAGCTGAGGATTGCGCAGAGCAGCAGAGGCCACAGGGCGGTGCGGGGCGTGGAGGCCAGGGGCGGTGGTGTCGTTTCCTCCGTTACCTTCGTCACGTTCAACACAAGAAATCATCACAAGATTCGTGGATGGTTTATGCCATGTTTTTTTCTTGTATCCACCGCGTTAAGGTGGTAGCAAGTGTCTCATCAAGAACATGAACATTGAACATTAAATCTTATCCTCCCCGCAATGATTATTCCCAACCCGCAAAAGAAATCATCTGCATTCATTGTTTTAAAAAGGGAAGAACATGAGAATATAATCATGCACAAATTAAACCCTTACCATGGATTTTTCGTTGATGTTGGCGTGAGAAGGAAGTTGAAGTTTTCAACGTTCATCTCATCCGCCACACTCCTCTTATCCTATTCTCATGCATCGGTTCGTCGTAGTTGAAGATGTTCCTCATTGGAGGGTGTCCGGAGGAAGAAGTTGAAGTCGGCGTTCTTCATTGGAGGAGCGTTCTATGTGGATGAAGTGTAATCCTCTAAGGGTTCTCCTCTCTCAATTCCACCCAACAAAATTATAGAGGTGCCAATATAATTAATTTAAGAATAAATTATGTTGTCACACCCAGGTTGGCATAATTAATGTACCATGTGGGCACAACTAATTAGCTCAATTAATTGGCCCAATTTAATGGATCAATTTAATGGGAGAGGTGGAATATTGGGGAGTTGGGAGGTTTCTCCCCCTTAAGAGGGGTCGGGTGGTCCCCGCCTCTAAAATTAAAAATGGGGGTTTAGGTTTAAGTGGTCCCCGCCACTATAACCTCATAAGGGAGGTTTAGTTCTGATGGACCCCACATCTTAACCTTCAAAGGGTGGTTTAGTTCTGGTGGTCCCAACCTCCCAACATCCACATGGGTGTTTAAAAAAAATAAAATGTGCTAATTTTATTTTTATTATTTTCACAAAAAACCCCTAAATTAACTTTCACCCTCAACCAACTTCCATCGAGGTGAATGTCTTCTTAAGCGAATATCATCACTGCGAGTTCAACGGTGCCCTCAGATTTCAATTCTATGCACCGGTTCGAAAGTTAGAAAAACTTTCTCACACGTTTACAGAACGTACCTGAACAAAAGTTCATAAATTCATTCCAGGCACTCCGGGCTTCGAAATCACACGCTATTAATTTTTGCAGACTCGTAAAATTCCCATATATTAAAAAAAATTACATGGAAATTCTGGGTCTTTAAATTATCCCCACCTCAATACTTTACGTCACTCTAAGCCACATCACAAAACTAGGAAAACAAGTGGGGTTACTGAGCATGTATCTGATCCTCCCACTCTCATTAGCTCTCCTGGAGGTTCCCATGCTGACAAAAAATGCGCACCAGAGGTATCGACCATCCACGAAGGAACCGCTCTTTTCAATCCTCAAACTCTACCAGAACCTCTGTAAAAGTCGCCCCATCGTTGACGTCCATCTCCCCATGGTCGATGATGTGAGAAGGGTCATGCACATATCTCCTCATCTGGGATACATGGAAGATGGCATGCACCTGATGCAACTGAGGTGGAAGAGCTAAGCGGTAAGCCACCTCACCAACTCTATTGAGGACCTAAAAAGGCCCGATGAACCTCAGAGATAACTTTCCACATCGGCCAAATCTCAGTAATCCCCGTCGAGGTGAGACCCATAGAAAGACATGGTCGCCATCCTTAAAATCCAGAGGTCGCTGTCTCCTATCGGCATACGAATTCAGCCTGCTATGTGCAGTCTTCATCCACTCCTGGATGATCTGCACCTTCTCTGTGGTATCCCATACCATCTCTAGTCCCACTAGTGCTGACTCCCCTGGGTCAGTCCAGCGAAAAAGTGATTTGTAAGGTCACCCATACAACACCTCAAAAGGTGCCATCCTAATGGTTGAGTGATAGCTATTGTTTTATGAAAACTCTACCAAAGGAAAGCGATCCTCCTAGCTGCGACCGAAGTTGAGGATGCAAGCACGTAGCATGTCCTCGAGGGTTTGAATGGTCTGCTCAGTCTGGCCATCCGTCTAAGGATGGAAGGTGGTGCTCAAACGAAGCTGCATCCTGAAAGCCTCCTGTAACTCCTTCCATAGTTAGGAAGTAAAACACACATCATGATCGGAGACAATCATAAATGGTACTCCATATAGTCATACAATCTCCTGCACATACAGGCATCCCAAACTCTCTACTGAACCCTGCTCTCTGATCGGTAGGAAGTGGGACGACTTGGTGAGTCGGTCGATGATCACCAAAATCAAGTCATGAACCCTGGATGTATGTGGAAGTCCTGTCATGAAGTCCATGGATATCCCATCCCACTTCCACTTTGGGACCTCTAAAGGTTGAACCAAGTCTGCTGGTACCTGATGCTCTGCCTTCACTTGCTGACAAGTGAGGCACCGATAAACAAACTCTACTACTACTTTCTTCATTCCCGGACACCAGTGTTGTCGTCGGAGATCCTGGTACATCTTCACCACTCTTGGATGTACCGCTAGAGGGGATTTGTGGAACTCCCTAATCACTTCCTCCCAAAGTGACACTGGTACCATGGTACGTCCTCTAAAGAGGTTGACGTGCTCCACACCTTCAGAAAATCCATCAGGTGTCTATCCTATGGATATCTGAGCATGTCGTGTCTCGTAGTCATTGTCCCCTCATTGCACCTCCCGAACTCGCTAAAGAAGTGGGGGAGTGACTGTAAGAAACTGAAGGAAAGCTGCTCCATCACATTCCACAAAGGATAACTACAAGGAAGCCAACTGCTCTGTCGCCTCTCCTAGCATTTGTATACCAGTTCTCCTGGTGAGTGCATCTGCTACAATGTTCCCCTTCCCAGGAGTATAGACTATCTCGGAGTCATAGTCCTGGAGGAACTCAAGCCAATATCGATGTCTCAGGTTTAGGTCCTTATGAGAGAAAATATACCTGAGAATCTTGTGATCAGAGTATACTATAAAGTGTTCACCCATCAGATAGTGTCGTCACATCTTCAAGGTTAAGACCACTACTGCTAACTCCAGCTCATGGGTAGCATAGTTCTTCTCATGCTGACTCAGCTATTGAGAACCATATGCGATCACTGCTCGCTCCTGCATCAGGACACATCTGATTCTGGTCCATGATGTCTCGCAGTATACTACATACCTTACGCCCTCCTCTAGAAGCCTCAAGATGGGGGCACTAGTCAGCCTCTACCTCAGCTCTTGAAAACTATGTTGGAATCTCTCCGACCACATGACGGGTTTCCCCTTCATCATCAAGGATGATAGTGGTGCTACAACTCTGGATAAATATGGCACAAACCTCTAGTATTATCTAGCCAAACCCAGGAAACTTTGTACCTCCGTCACACTATTGGGTGGATCCCAAGAAAGTATCACCTCAATCTTCACTGGATCCACTGTAACTCCAGCCTCCGATATGACATGTCCCAGAAAGTGAACCTCTCGGATACAAAACTATCACTTTGAGAGATTACCATAAAGTTGGTGCTCTCAGAGTGTGTCCAGTACTACCTACAAATGATAGACATGCTTCTCCTCAGTATCTGAGTAGATCAGAATGTCATCAATGAAGACTACTACAAAGTATCAAGGTATGGCTGAAAGATCCTATTCATGAGTCCCATGAACACTGCTGGAGCGTTGGTGACACCAAATGGTATAACCAAGAAGTTATAATGGTTGTACCGAGATTTAAAAGATGTCTTCTGTACATCCTCATCTCGTACTCTGAGATGGTGATATCCTGATCTGAGGTCTATCTTCGAAAACCACTGTGCTCCCTTCAGCTGATCAAAGAGGCCATAAATCCTCGGAAGTGGGTACTTGTTCTTCACGGTCACCTGGTTCAGGCACCGATAGTCAAAACAAAGCCTCAAGCTCCCATTCGCCTTCTTCGCAAACAGAATCAGGGCTGCCCATGGGGAAACACTGGTCCAGATGAATCCCTTCCCCTACAATTCCTCTAGTCGTACCTGCGGCTCATGATGCTTTGCGGGATCCATCCAATATGCTAGTGCAGATATCGGTGTCGTCCCGGGTACAAGTCATTGTAAAAGTCCACCTCTCTGCAAGGAGGTATACCCGGAACATCATTAGAGAAGACATCCTCATACTGTTTCTCCAATACAGGGTAGCTCAGACTCTCCACATCAAGAGCTCTGAGGGTAAGGCTAGTCAACTAATGAGTGATCGGCTGCACTCTTCTCTGGGTAAGTCCATCATGTGCTGCAAAGGCTCCCTTCTCACCAGTGAAGGTAAAAATTTTACCATACATGTGGACACACCACACTCTGAGCCTAATACAATCAATCTGAGCATGGAATTTAGATAACCAGTCCATACCCAAGATGATGTTGTAAGGCATCGGCGTAGCTACTAGGAGATCCCAACCAAAGCTTTCGCCTCCTAGAGTAAGCTAACACTACTGGCACCGGTGCGTAATCATCGAATCTTCTTATGTAGGAGTCTATAACCAAAAGGATCGAGCCAACGACTCCATAGGAATATCTGGGCTTTGAATGAGGGCAGTGGTAATAAAATAATGACTGGCACCTGTGTCTATAAGTACTGCAGCTAAGGTGTAGTAGACATAGATCGTACCTCATATCATCTCCGGAGCGCCGTGCACATAGGCCTAAGTTTCCTGGAGCTGAGCTAGCCCCTATCCTCCTGCTCCCTGTGGTCGGGGTAGACCTTCTGGTGGTGGTGGTGGTGGTAACATCTCGAATCGTCACCCACCGCCAGCTGCACGACCAGCTCCTCTGCCATATCCACCTGCTCCATGCGGACCACCTCAATCAAACCTCTGTCTCTGCCTGGGCGGTCCCTCAACCATCTGCTGATCATCCATACGATGGGTCAAATAGTCACAATCCATGTGACCCTGCCTGCCGCATGAGTAACACTGCATGATCCTTGCATGTCTGGTTCCTCCTCAGGTGCCCCGCACAACCAATCCTGAGTCATGCGGTCATCCACCTGTAGGTCTAGTCCTCTTTTACCTCTATGACGTATGTCTACTGCAAGCTGCAGAAGACTCTGCTATGTGATGAATGGTGGTGGGTCTCGCTGCTGGTGACTTATCAGCATAAAACTCTCCACTAAGAGGGCTCTCTCAAACACCCCCGCCTGCATCGGGATGCTGAGTGAGATCATTGAAGCCCTGATCTCCCGCCTGTGCCCCTGCTCAAAGGTCTGAGCCCTGAAGAATGTGTCTTGTACCATATCTGCAGAGTATCATGAGAGGTTAGTGAACCTCGCTGAGTATTGAGCTACAGTCATGTTTCCCTACAGCAGATGAAGAATCATCTATTTTTGCACTGTGCAAAGAGTCGCAGAAACAAACACTATCCAAAACAGTCTCTCGAAGTCTGCCCAGAGAAGCGTCACCTCGTCGTGGACCAGGAGAATCAAGCTCCACCATATGCCTGTTGCTTCCTGTAAAAGGCTGGTGACAAGGAACACTATGAGTTCGGCTGGTGTCCCTACGAGTCAGAAGACTCTCACCACAGCCTCTAGCCAATCCTCAACCTCCTGTGGGTTCATCTCTCCCCTAAACCTGGGTGACCTCTGGCGCTGGAACACATGAAACGCGCTCAAGTGGCGTGCACTCTCTGCTGCTGGGGATAGTGGCATCGGTGGCCCAACGGGTAATGGTACCGCTAGTGCCTCTGCTGGTGCCTCTACTCGAAGAGGTCCCTACACTGAGGCCTCATCGATCAGTGGGCTATCAATGTGTACAACTCTCAGAACACTAGCTGGCTGTCTGCGCGGAGTCATCCTGAAAAGAAACAGGTGTTCCACGGTCAATAAGTTATACCTGGTGAGCTGACTCAAAGAGTTCACAAATAAGACTCTTTAAAACACACATGTAATCAGTGTTTTTATGCACTAAGTTGAAAATCAGAAGTCAAGGTCCTGGTGTATGGATACGTCGGCCATCGCACCAATACTGGACTCCCTGAACTGAAAACTGCACTCATTACCCTTAACACTATTTCTTCATAGAAAATATCAGAGTCCTAGTTCTTTGGTAGAGTGGAATCCTCTGATACCAATTTTTCACGACCCATCCCTCGGGGCCTGTGTCGTGACTACCCCAAGCCCGCCTTTCATAGGATAGGGGATGGAGACTAGCACCAAAGGTGTGTTCTCTAAAACCGGGAAGGCATTGCCTTTATAATATGTAAACTCATGAAACTAAGCACACAACAAGATACAAACACAAGAAAATTGTATACCCAAAGAGTGTTGAAATTAAAAAGGGGGTCGGAATACAAGCCTAACAATAAAGGTATAAGTACAACTAAAATACAAAACAACTGAGGAAAAATGTTTGAACACGTGTTGATCTTCACATATGAGTTGAGTTTCGCACTGAACCATGTTTGAATTGTTTGTCAAAGTCTTCCCTATCCTATATTTTTTTGGATTAATAGCTCGATGAAAAAATTTCAATGTGTTTTTTGATGGAGATTCCAGGTGCCTTGGTAGTTGGGTGGTGCACAAACTCCACCCACCATGGTAGGTGGGGATTGGTGGAGGGAGTTGTGTCAAACTTGACACCCCCACCATGGGTATTTAAGTAGGGCCTAAAGAACCTTCCAGAAATCAGTTCAAGCCAAGTGATCCATTGTATCCGGTGAGAGAGAGCCAAAATAAATCCATTAGTTGAGAGAGATGATGTTTTTGTAATATTTGTTAATGTTGAAATAAATAACTTTTTCTTTCAATTTTCTTCCTCGATTATTCTATATTCGTGATCAGTGAATCACAATAGTGTTATCAGAGGCATTTCTTGTGCAATAGCGGTGAGTAGTTGAGTTTTACCCATGACCAGAATATTCAAATTTCTCAAAATCCTATTTTGAAGTCATATTCTGAATGTTCGTAACCAGTCGATTCCAATAGTGCAAACAACGTCAATAACAGAGCTAAAATGAGCTTTCTAGGCTCAGTCAAATTTTGGGTGCTATAGTACCTCTATACCGGAGAAGAAGATACTGTTCTGACGCCAGTGACTTTTCTAGCATGATTCTGGTAGTTGCTCCGACACACCACATCACCCCCACGTCATCTCCATGTCAATAGAAAATCTTAACAATTTATACTGTTTTAATCATATCTTGATCAATCGATGTCCAATTTCGACAATTCAGGAGTCGATTCGACCATATTCGACCATTCCAAACACAACTGTGAACTCAATTTTTTAAAATTATGAAATTTTTTTAAAATAAATGAAATTAAATGGAGTAACCATCCATGAGAGGGATGATCATGTTGACTTCTTCAAAGTACTCCATTTGGAAGTCTCAAATGGAAGATCATATTAATGTTAAGGAACTTTTTGACCCCATTGAGAATGAGGGAATCAACCCCAATGCCACCAAGGAAGAAGAGTGGAAAAAACTGAACAAGAAGATGGTCAGTCAAATCTACCAATGGATCGATCATAGTCTTTACCCACAGGTTTCCCAAGAGACTAGGGAGTATTAACTTTTAATGAATTTTGAAAATATATACCAGTAAAACACTTTACAAAATAAGATCCTCTTATTGAAGTGGTTAATGAATCTTTGACTACAGAGTGGAAGCTCTGTATCCAAACACACCAATGAGTTCTAAAGCCCAACAAACCAATTGGTGGTTGCAGATAAGATTCTAAATGATGAAGATCAGTCGAACCACCTAATCTGCACACTTTCCGATAGCAGGAATACGCTTGTCGTCTCCCTCGGCAACTCGGTGCCCAAATTCAAACTTACCATGATAATGGGAAAGGATGCACTATTCAAATATGAGGTTCGAAGGATGTATGTGAGTTACCAAACACAAACTCTCGTTCTTGAGAAGCAATGGATACAACAAGGAGGAAGTTGAGGGGTAGGAACCAGAGGCTGAAGCAAGAATAGAAGAAGATACACAGATGGGAGGATGCCAACATACAAATGCTACCATTGTGGCATGGAGGTACACATGAATAGGAACTGCAAAAAGTTTCTACAAGAAAAGGGTCAAATTAGTAACCAGTAAAGAAAAAATGCAGACAAGCATGTGGGCATCACATGAGAAGTTTTTCTTTACTCCAAAGATGACGAAGAGACATGATTTCATACATCAGGCTAAGACACATAATGGTTCACTACTAGAAATAAGATCTATTCTAATAGTTTTGTGAAAACCATTGGTATATTTCACTTAAATGGACATATACCAACAGTTTGGTCAAAACCGTTGGTATAAGTCACAAATTTGGACCTATACCAACAGTTTTGGACACACCGTTGGTATAGGGGGGACCTATACCAATGGTTTGGGGAAAACCATTGGTATAGGTCACTTTTATGGACCTATACCAACGATTTTGTCCAAACCATTGGTATAGGTCCCAAAATCAATGAATCTATACCAACGGTTTTGAAAACCATTGGTATAGGTCTATACCAACGGTTTTGAGAACCGTTGGTATTGTTACATGTATTTTTTATAAAATATTTTTACAGTGAACATTAAATAAATAAAAAATTAAAATATTTATGATAATAAATATATATATTTATGTAATTATGTTTATAAAAGTCAAGTTAGGTTAGTGGTTAGGTTGTTCAATCATAAACTGGAGGTATTGGGATCAAAACCAACCGAGTGATTCTTTCTTTAAATACATATACCAACGATTTTATGGAACCGTTGGTATAGACTTTTCATATTACTTATACCAAAAGTTTTGAAAACCATTGGTATAGACCTATCCCCACGACTTACTTGGCCACGGTTCTCCAAACCGTTGGTATAGTATATTCCAATGGTTTGGAGGCCTTTACCAACAGTTTCAAACCGTTGGTATAGGGTATTTTTCTAGTAGTGGGTGGTCGGTACTACATTACATTACCACATCACTCCGCATCGTGAGTATTTCTTGACTTATCAAGTTAGTGACTTTGGTACAATCAAGATGGGAAATATTAGTTCGACAGAGATTTTTTTCATGAGTGATATCCATGTCAAGATGAATGTTTGATACATAATCACCCTGAAGGATGTTCAACATATTCCAAATCATTGGCTCAATATGTTATCAGGTACACTCTTTGATCGACAAGGCTATGACGACACCTTCAGCAATGGAGCATGGAAGATGACAAAAGGAGTCATCGTCATCATCATCTGAGGACACATATGCGGTACGTTGTACAAAACTCATGTGAATATATGTCTAGACAGCCTCAACACGGTGAAAGGAGAGACTTCATCTAATATGTGACATAAGAGACTCGACCACATGAGTGAAAGTGGGTTACCTACCCTGACAAATAAGTACATCAGTATTGACATGGATGCATCACTTGATCCTTATAAATACTACTTGTATGGGAAGCAGCATAAAGTCTCATTCAATACTACTTCATCAAGGAGATCAGAGTTGCTGGATCTAGTGCACTCAGATGTTTGCGGAACCATAAAGGTTGATTCACCTAGAGGTAACAAATATTTCCTATCCTTTATTGATGATTCATCTCTAAGGGAGAAAGTATTATTCTTGCCGATGAAGGACTAACTACTGGACTACTTCAAGATGTTCCACACCATGGTGGAGCATGAATCTGGAACGAAGCTCAAGTGTCTTCATTTAGACAATGGATGTGAGTACTTATCTAGGGAATTTGATGCCTATTTCAACAATCAAGGCATCCAACATGAGAGGACGGTCCCACGAACCCCACAACACAATGGAGTTGTAGAAAGGATGAACATAACCATTATGGAGAGGATCAGAATCATGATGAGTTTTACTATGATGCCTAATCCATTCTGAGGAGAAGTTGTTCAGGTTGCATGCTACCTCATCAGCAGATCACCATCGGTCTGGCTAAATTTTGATATTCCATAGAAGAGATGGTTTGGTAAACATCCCTCTTACTCTCATTTGTGGGTATTTGGATGTTTGGCATTTGCACATGTATCCTAGGATCTCAGGAAGAAGCTAGAATAAAGATCTACTACATGCATCTTCATCGGCTATGGAGATAAAAAGTTCAGATACAATCTTTGGGACTCGAAGGAGAAGAAGCTGATCAGAAGTAGAGATGTCGTATTCCGTGAGAACAAGATGATCAAGGACATTCAAAATCCTAGAATGTCTCAAAGGGAAAGTCTCAAGGAATCAATTCATGTTCCAACAGCTATACCAACACCACCTTTCAATGAAGAGGAGGTGGTGCAAGAAGACTCATCAGAAGTCGTCTAGGAGGTATTGGAGGAGGATATTGAGCAGGGGGAGACTCAATCATCTCCAAAAAAAGTTGTAGAACTATCACATGAGCTAGGTGACATTGTGCCTCCCGAAACTAACATTTCACAGGTTCAAAGATCTTCACAAGGAAGGATTCTGTAAAAAAAATACTTAGAGTCAGAGTACCAATTACTGACTAATGAGGGGGAGCGAGAAGGATACTAGGAAACATGTCTCATCCTGACAAAAACATGTGGCTACATGCAATGGCAGATGAAATTGATTCTTTGATGAATAACCAGATATACGATTTGGTGGAACTACCCAAAGGTAAGAAGGCACCAACAAAAAAATGTGTGTTCAAGCTGAAGAAGGATGACGACAGAAAGGAGGTCAAGAACAAAGATCTGTGAGTTTTCAAGGGATTCATTTAGAAGAAAGGAGTTGAGTTTGATGAGATCTTTTCACCTGTGGTGAAGATGGAATCAATCTGAGTCATTTTCAGATCGGTGGCTAGCTTGGACATAAAGCTTGAATAGATGTGCGCAAATACATCTTTTCTTCATGGTGACCTCTCTGAGGAGATCTATATAAAGCAACCTGAATATTTTGAGGTTTCTGGACAATAAATCCTCATATAAAAATTTAAGAAGAGCTAGTATGGACTGAAATAGGTTCCATGAAGTGGTTCAATAAGTTTAACTTATTCATGGTGAGTCATGGATACAAGTGGACACAGTCAGACCAATGTTCCTGCATCCCTAGATTTCAAGATGGTAACTTTTTTTCTATTCTACTTTATGTTGATGACATGTTGATCATTGCAATGGATGTAATGAAAATTAACCAGTTGAAGCAGGATTTATCCAAGTCTTTTGATATGAAGGACTTGGGAGCAGCTCAACAAATTTTGGGGATGCAGATCATTTGTGACAGAAAGTGGAGGTTGTAATGGATATCTCAATAGAAGTATGTTGAAAGTGTTCTGAAATGTTTCAATATGGACAAAGACATACCAATGAGAATTCCTCTTCCCAGCCATTTGAAGTTGAGTAAGATTTTATGCTCGTCATCCAAGAATAAAATCGAGGCGATGAAGATGATACCATTCTCCTCATCTGTTAGAATCTTGATGTTTCCTATGATGAGTATGAGGCCAGACATTGCACATCCAGTGGTGACTATGAGCTGATTTCTTTCCACTCCCATGACGCAACACTAGGATGCAGTCATGTTGATTCTAAGGTATCTTAATGGTAATTTAAATCTATGTTTGTGTTATGGGGGAGATGAGCCTATATTGCAGGGATATACAAATGAAGATATGGTCGGAGATCCTGATTTTAGGAAGTCTACATCAGAATACATCTATACTTTTGAAGTAGGAGCTGTATCATGGCAGTCAAGGTTGCAGAAAAATGTTTTCTTTATTCACGATAGAAGCAGAGTACATTACTCCTTCAGAAGCTGGAATAGAGATGTTGTGGATAAAGCATTATCTTCAAGATCTTGGATTCATCTAGAAGGAGTATAGGGTTTATTGTGATTGTGGGATGCGTGGGACCATCCTCTCATGGTGATGTGCTTAATGTTTGAAATAGCTTAGAGAATTTTGAGCAGAGGGGAAATTAATTCCTACATGTGCTCCAAATTATGTGGCGATCCAAATTATGGGGGAGCCAGATATTATTAATTCTGGTATTGATATTAGAGACACATGTATGATAAAGACTTGGGCATTTGTATTTCTTTTACAGAGGAATAACTTAGGTTTCCATAAGAGATGAAAAAGAGGGATGCCATATTTTCAATAGATGGATATAGTTGGTGTGATACCAACCAGCTTACGATCCAACTGAGTTTGTTGTAATTTGTCTCCTTCTTTAACGGGATTAACGGGGAGTTTGTTGGAGGTCAACCCATGTAGTTTTAAAAAGGATATTATCATTATTTTAATTTAAAAATGGCCTTCCAATCTTATATGCTCATGTGAGCTTTGAAGATATTTTTCATATCGTTTTTTATGAAATGAAGCTCGTGGATTTCCAAGCATACAACTTTTATAATGGTGATAAGTTTTTTACCCTTTTTGTTTGAATTTTTAAACCCACTGTTCATGGGTTTATTTGTGGGATACTCTTATGATTTAAATGTGGGATGAGTAGGTTGCCAAGATCAGAGTGGTTCACAACGACCAAACAGAGGAAAATGTGTGCACTGACTTGGGTGTGGGCAGCTACGTGCAGTGGGCACCAACAAGAAATGGGAAGTGTGGGTTGCGTAATGACTTATTTGAGGGGATGAAATGACACTCTACATGTTTGGTTTTGATCATCAAATGGTGACATTTTATCAGGGATGATTAGCAGAGAGGCGACAGAGGCATATCTAGGAGTGGATTTTCGCATAGGTTTTCTTCCACTATCACAGAAGTGGATTTTAAAAATGTTATAAATTGCTTTTATTAGCAACAAAAAAAACTGATGTTGATCTAAGCGTCGTTAAAAGAGGTTTATTTTTTATCATCACTAAAAAAAGCTCTAATAAATACCCATGTTATCATCTCTAAAAAATTATTGATAAAATGTGACTTTTATCGATGCTAAAAAAGAGTGTTGATAAAATGTGACTTTTATCAGTACTTGTCTAGCCTTCTCCCTACCCTTTTACCAGTGCTAGAGTGTTTGGTTCTCACCCCACGCGCACCCCTACCATCACCTGGTTTTTTACATGAGGACTCCGTCTTACATATATGCACCTTTACCACTCTTTTATATTGTATTGTTCACTATTTTTTTATATATCTATCTATTTATTTATATTTTGTTACATTTTTTATCCATATATATATTTGTGTGTGTCTATATATATACATAATTGTGTTTAAATACATTTATAAAATATGTTGTCTATGTGTGTTTATAAATACATACACATACATACATATGTTTACATATATTTAATTATTTATGTGTGAGCGTGTCTATAGATATAATTATACATATTTATATTTATTTACATATATTACATATTAATGTGTATATACATACATTAGAATATATAGATTAATATATATTTATTTGTTAATACACACACAAATATATTTATGTATATATAAACATTATATATACATTGTATATGTATATAAATATTCATACATTTTTTCAAAGAAAAAAGATATTATTTTTTATTTATATATGGTTTGTATATTTAGAAAGTTATTTTATATTTAAATATTTTTACATATTTATTTATAAAATTAAATTTTTATGCGTAAATATATACAAATATATATATATGTGTGTGTGTGTGTATTTTGTTAAAAAATGTATATATGTGTACATATTTAATTATAAAGTAAATAATAATAACAAAGTGTAGTGAAACAAATAAGGCAATGTCAAACGTATATAATGAGGTTTGAAAACAATTAAATTTTATAAATGTGAGTCGATTTCTTTTAAAACACACCTATGTTCAACATTAAAAATTTATAGATTTGATCTGTTTTTTTTTCAAAAAAAGATATTTATATAGAGTCTAAACTGATAATTTTTTTAATAAAACAAATCGAGGTGGGGCAAAACAATAAGGGCTGCACGGGCACTCTCCCTAATTTGAGCTGCAGAAAAATAATGAGCTGGTGGAAAGGGTTGATCAAGAGAAATCCGATGCGGAACTACATGGGTACTCTCCCAATCTACCGTTTGGCATGGGGGGTGATTTGCCCAAGGAAGAGGCTCCTAAAAGACTGTGTTCATCCAGAAAGTTCCTTCTTTAATGAAGTTAGAAAAATTCTTATTAAGAGGGGTTTCAAGAAAGTGACTTTTTCAGCGCAAGAGGATGCCGGAGGACGAGCCAGAAATCGTTACAACATTGAAGTGCGGAATTAGAGGAAAAGCCCAATTCATGTTCATAATTAAATTTAATGGAAAATGATTCATTCTACATGTAATTTATAATTATGTATGTGTATGTGTTATGGTTTGGGTTAATACTCTCTCTCCCTCACACACAAACCATCCATTATTATATAATCGAGTACGTTTGATTATTAGTAAATGGGGTGACCTAAAAAATGATTAAATGTAGAACTGAACATACCCAATGGTCATGGAGAATACATTCCCCAGAAATTTCCTTCAAAATAACTCTCCCTCATCCACCTCAAAAATGTCATGCATGGATAAATGAATGATTCATATGAAAAAATTATAACAATTACAAAAATAATACATGAAATTAACAAAAACACCAACTCATTACTTATTACCTTTCTCCTTCACAACATGCTTGATATAAAAGAAATAACCATCCCTTTAAGTTTAAGAAAAATTATTAAATAAAACTAATATAAAGTGGCCAAACACTTCCTGTAGAAGTCACTCAGTTCCAGTCTTGTTCTCCACCGACCTATTGATCCCTCTTATCAAACAAGAATACTTCTTTTTATTGGAAATTACTTTTCATACGATATCATTTTTAATATAAATTATTTTCTCTATATCTATATCTTAAATCTTTTAGCCTTATCTCTATATCTTTTTCAAAATAATTTGAAATACAAATAGTCATAGATTTGCAGTGAAATCTACATCACAAGTGCCCTTGTATCCAAAGTGAAAATAAACACTCTAAGATTTCTCAAGGATAATATTTATAATAGAATATTATATATATATATACACTTTTAAAATGACATGAAAATGGGAATTTCATCAGTCTATATAAACCACACATCGCTAAAAAACATCTTCTCCATTGTATACCGAAATTTGACCCCACAAGACACATCCTCAAAATTCCATGCACATGTGACTCTGGGAATGTTCATTTTCATTTCCTATAGGATCAAAACTCCCATGAACACATCATTAACATAAGAATAACCATGCTGACTCAATCTGTGTTTCAAATTTTCCAAACCAATATGAGACATGGATTCTCCCTCTTTGATGCAACGCTACCTATTTATAACAATACAAAACATCTCCATCACTCTTACTAGTATAAACACCATGAGAAATATTAATTTTACAAATATTTTTTATCAGAATTTCCCATCCATCACTCTTTATACATGTATAAATTGCTTGATCATACTCCACTACCATACTTTTAATACCCTTTTAGTCATTACTTCATCAAATACAGTTCTGTTTATTCATGCCCACTTCCACTTGTGAAATTGTACTCACTGTTTCAATCTATGAATAATTCTATATATTCATCCATGACATCATACAAAGAAATTTCATAGTGTGAAAAATACATCATTATCACAGTTTCCCTTACTTTTCAATGGAAAACCATCGTCATATTATCCCATAATTGATGGTTTTGAGCATTATATATCATCTTGAAGATGATATGAAGAACCACAATAGTTAAAATTGTCAAGATATGGTGATCTAGATGTATTCTAATATAGCATGGAAAATTGTAGACTTTTATGCAAAACAAGTAACATGGGTCTCTCTCCATATAATGGTCTATTTGGATAAAAGGTAATATTGGGACACTTCCCAAATATAATATTTTATTTTTTATTTTATCATGTTATGATTATTAAAAATTAAAACTTTTGTATTTATTTTTTTTATTTGATTATTTCTTGTGTTTCAATATCCTATTGCATGTTAATTCATGTTTTTAAGTATTATTTTGTATAAAATTGTCTTCAAGTATTCTGGAATGATTTTCTTTACCCTTATCTGAACATGATAACCCTTATTTAAGAGGTATGACTCCCTTACATGGTTTTTAAATGCAATGTTTTACCTTTACAAGTGGGTAATTGTGCCCTTATGTGAGTTTTTGGATGAGATGTTTACCCACACTTATACATGGGATGACCCTTATGTTAAGTGTGTGGTGGTCGATTTTCCTTTTGTAAGGGGTATGTAATACCTTTACATGATGTATTGATGTAGAAAATTACCATTACATGATCCAAGGATTACCCTTAAATGGGAATATAAATGTATGTTTTAACTTCACGTGAGGATTGGAAATCCCTTATATTGTGGGTGGTTTTACCCCTATTTAGTACGAAACAGTTCCTTCATGAGCCAGACCATTAGTTCCCCTGCGTATAAGTAACTAATATGTATCATTGAATAATTAACACAAGAGATGTTAACATCAATCCAATGTCCTGGAGAGAGATATAAGACCCCACCTATCATCATCCATATATATGAGTGCAACATGAATTCAATCGGTCATTATATAATAAAGAACCCATTGAAGGAAAATTGGTTTCATATCCTTTTAAAATGAAAACATATAAATAAATCATTGATAATTCTGTCAATAATCATAACATGATAGTCCCATGGAATATAAATGTGTATTCAATGGCAGTAATTATCACTCCAGATGGATAACCTTTAAATAAGATAACACATTGTATTTAAACCATATAGATAATTAGTATATAGTTTAGTCTATATTTTCCCAAATCATTTGATGGATTTAATATAGGTGAACACACTTCAATAAAAGGAAAATGAAATATTGCATTCACAGTGTAAATGAATAGGATTAAAAGTTATGGATATACACAAAAAATGATTTAGGAAGACAAATTCTATGATATATTTTTTCTCATATAGAGATTTAACATTTCTCATTTGTGAGATCATGGGTAAATAATCAAAAGGTTATATGAATAATGCTTTTATATGAATAGTAGAACCTTACTTGTAAAATTAGGATGATGATGACCCATTTCTATAAATATCCATTTTTCAATAAAAATAATAGAATAATAGAAAATTTATTAACATTGAAAAATAATTATGTAGGGGAATGGAGTATCAAATGATGGAAAACATGTTCTTGTTTAAATGTTTTAAAAATATTTTTTTAAAAAAAATCTAAGAGTAAAAGTCTCCAGTTTATTTTAAAAATATATTTTCAAAATGTTTGTAATGAAAAAATTTGATATAAAGAAAAAAATTACTTTTCATAAAATATCCAATTATGGAGATTTAAAAAACACTTAAAGGATTAATATATATATTTTGATTTGAAGATATGAAATATATCCGTGATACATAAAACAATTTAATAATTAAAAATCACAATTATTGAAAACCCTTATTTAAAATTGGTAAAACAATTACATTTGATATGTGTTTATAATATATAAGAGTATCAATATTTGAGTTCCCAAATTTAATGTAAAACATTATAGGGAAAAAATATGTACATGGAACTAAAATATCAATTGGAAGGAATGACAGTTATTCATACCATCATCAAACATTCTTTTGTGAAAGTATTTCATCAAACAAGATTTATAAATTAATTTATTAGTTATAATAAGAATTATATTATTTACATCATTATTTATAATCATTGTTGTAATTCTTATAAAAAAATTAAAATGTATTTATTATTTATTAAGAACGCAATTCATTATATATAACAATAATAACATAATTAATATATATTATTCATTATTTTTTTACATTCCATTAATTTTCAATTAATATTTATTGGCACATTCATTGTTCTAAATTTCATATAAATTTTATTTATACAATATTTTATGCGCATAAATTTTGTAAAGTGTATATGTTATGTTTTTAATCAATAAAGGTGGTGTTGTGTACATTATTTATGATTTTTTATATTTATGATTTTTTTATTTTCAACTATTTTAATATTTTTAGTTCATTTTTTAAGTTTCATTTTCAAAGATCTTATAGTTTATGTTTTATAGGCATTCAAATGCACCTACTTGAAATGTAATAATAAGTTTTTAGAAAAAGTCGGTCTTTAAAAATGTGCACCACAGAGGGTGAGCCAGCCAAATAAGCTAGGATTGCTATGAAATCATACGATAAAAACCATAGATTGATGTCTGAATTTTAGGAACCGACAATGTGTCAAACTGAGGTTTCGTTTGCCTGATACGACAAAAAATTCACTTTCAGAAATTTAAAATGCTAAAACATGCACTTAACTGTTAAAACCATAGAAAATGATCTTAAATTCATTTGAAATCTTATGAAAGTTGTTTGAGACCTATTTTTGACGTGTTTGGGTAGACGGTGCATCAATCTGACATAATATTTTCTTGAATGAAATAAATAAGGAGTTCATAGAAAATTACGATTTTTAAAAACATGTGCCACCAAGGGTGAGTCGGCTAAATGAGCTTAGATTGTTGTGAAATCAGAAGAAAAAAAATCGAAGATTGATGTTTGAATTTTAGGAATCGAAGGCGCATCAAATTGAGGTTTCATTTCCACAAGATGATCGAAAATGTATTTTTAGAAATTTAAAACACTAAAACATGCACTTAATAGTTAAAACCATAGAAAACGATCTTTAATTAATGTGAAATCTTATGAAAAATATTTTAGAACTATTTTTGACATGTGTGAGTAGATTACACGTAAATTCGATGTGCTATGTGTTAGAACAAACTAAATAAGGATTTCTTATAAAATTTAGGTCTTTAAAAACGTGCACCATAGAGGGAGAGCTAGCTAAATAAGCTCGGATTGATGTAAAATTTGATGAAAACAACTATAGATTGATTTTTGAAATTGAGAATCCGACAATGTGTCAAACAGAGCTGTTGTTTTTCCGAGATGACCGAAAACATAGTTTCAGTAATTTAAAATGCTAAAATATGCACTTAACTGTTAAAACCATAGAAAACGGTCTTCAATTGATGTGAAATCTTATGAAATCTGTTTTAGAACTATTTTGTACATGTATGAGTAGAAAACGTGTTAATCATATGTGTGATGTGCTCAAAAATACTTGTAAGAACCCAGGTTTTGAGCTTGTAAGACTTTGAAATTTTCTTGATGTTATTCCAGAGCAGGGCATTCAGACGACGTGTGATTCTGAGCCCCGATATGGCCAGAATTAAATTTTAAGTGCGTTCACACTAGACACACCAAATAAACATAATAAATCCTAAAAGGTTTCTCATATGGGAAAACTGAGGGCATCGTTGAGTCCGGAGTGTGCCGTTTACCCTAGGAGGGGTGTAACTTTTGCAGGCGCGACCCTTCTGTGGAAAACGCCACAAGGGGTGTTTTTGTAATTTAGCAGCCTCGGGTGTGAACTTTAAAACTTCTGAGTGGAGGCCCAGATTAAAATTCTGAGACTGCTGTTGCATTTATAATTTGGATTTTACCCAAGGGGCGGCTTAACCCCGACCCCGTCGAAAGATCGGGTACGGGCCTTCTAGGGGTTGTTTAAAAAATTAAATAATTTTTTTTATTAATTCCCTACTTAAACACTTCTCCCCCCCTTTCATTCACCCTTATCTTTCTCTGGAGGAATCTCTCCAAACAAAAATCCACCTCCCTTCAAGCTCTTCTCCTCCACCTCTCCAAGGTGGGGTGGTGGTCCGACGGATTACTTGTGAAGCGACGAGCTACGCCCTGTGAGGTAGGATTGTTCATTTTCATTTTAAATTCCCCACACCTTCTTTGAGCTTAAATTGTAGCATCGAAATGCTGATAATTTCTTGATCGAATCCCATATATGCTTAGGTCTCAATCCGAACTTTCCAACACACTTCTTAGATTGAAAATCAGAGACCCGGGGCGTCCAGGGTGGCCCCGGGAATTTTTCGGGCCCAATTTCTTGGTTTTCTGGCAGTTCCAGGGATTCTGGTGGGCTACTGGGAAGCGGCGGTGGGCTCCCGAGTAGTGGAGGTGCAGCTTCTAGGCGGTGGCATGGTGGGCGTCTATGGCGGACTGGCCTGGCGGGCATAGGTCGCCGGTGCGGGGCGCGACGGGGGTCGCGGCGCGCGACCCCGAGCAGAAGACCGAGACCCGCCTTCGGCGGGTCTCCGCGCAAGACAGCGACCGGCCACGAGGGTTGGTCGGCATGGGTGGACCACAGGTCAGCCGCTGGGCCACACAGAAGGGCCTCAAGCTGGCGTTGTGGGCCGGACCATCCCAGGCCGGGTGGACCGTGCCGGTCCATCCCTAAGGGGTTAGCCCCCTTGTCTTCGGACACCCATAACTTTCACTACGGGTGTCAGTTTTTCATGCCATCTATGGAAGTGTGATCCTTGGATCGATTTGGAGTTTATGAGATGGTCTCGGGGATTTTTAATTCCCGAGACGGGGGGGCTCAGTGGCGCGACACACCGTTATGTATTGTTTAGCGGCTCTGCGAGATTCTTCTTTCGGAAGGTGAAAACACATCCAGAGTCCGTTTAGGGCACTGTCAGTGGCTTTGTGGCCCTGACATCGAGACGAAGTGGTCTAGGGTGGTTTTAGGAATTGATGTCGGAGTTGATATGTGGGCCCCATGGGCCGTCTTTTAAGCTGTGAGCAGTGTTTTGCGACATTTTCATCAGAGGTCTGTTCAGGGCGAATGAGTTGTTGTTTCATTATGTTTTTCCTAGAGCATCGTGATGGCACAGTTTTCCCAAACTCTTTTGGGACCGAGGTGTGGGCCCCACGATACGTCTTATAGGCATAAAGTGATGTTGAATAACTTTTTCCTTGGGAGTCCGTTTCAAGTATGTAAATATTCTATATCACGTGTTTTTTCATGAGGATTGCAACGGTGTAATCGGTTTGGTCATGTGGAGCCTATTTCAAGATATCATTAAATGTGGAAACATGAAAGGGTGTTGGTTGGAGGTTCCTTTGATGCACTCCAACCACCACATAGTAGCGATGTTAGTGACACGCAGAGATGGTTTGGGTAGTGCGGAGTTATCAGACCAGTTCAGGTTTTACCCTCCAGCGGGGTTGGGCAGTGGGTTACCCATTGACCATAAGGTTTACCCTCCAGCGGGGTTGGGAAGTGGGTTACCTGTTGACCTTAGGGTATACCCTCCAGTGGGGCTGGGCAGTGGTTCACCCGTTGACTTTATGGTTTACCCTCCAATGGGGCTGGGCAGTGGGTTACCCGATGACCTCTTAGAGTTTACCATCCAGCTGGGCAAGGAAGTGGGTTACCCGATGACTTCTTTCAGACTCATCCCTTTCTAGGTGGCTAGTCAGTTACTTCTCTCTATGATTACCGGAGTGGGTCCCTTGTTTGTACGGTTTAGAGATGAGACATCTTTGACGTGCGAGACAGATGGGCATCAGTGATGGATATCCTTAGAACTGTTGGAGACTTTTCATGGGATGATCTTGGAGATAGAGATCCTCTTACACACTTGTTCGGGTTTCTTGTTGAGCATATATATATATATATATATATATATACACCCTACTTTTTTTCCCACTCCTTGGGTTTAGTTACTCTCCATCTAGGAGGGGCGAAGAAACGCGGGGTATGCCACGTGCTTTTCGTGTCTAGCTCCTCTTGGTTGGGATGAGTCCACTTCCTTTCTTTTGTTCAGTTGAGCTACACTCCCTCTATTTTACTCTTACATTGTTCTTTGTTCTGCCTACTGATCACTATTTTAGTACATCCTTTTTTTCTCCCTCGAGCTTTCAGGGAATCCTACTGAGTATCTTTATACTCACCCCTGCTTGGGATTTTCCCGCACTTGGGGTGCCCTTGCAGACGATGGACAGGTTGATCGAGACTATGGCAGAGCGTAGAGGACACAGGAGCTTGGGCTGCGTTCAGTGGTCATAGTAGGACTTTCAGGTGTGAGACTCACCAGTTGTTTACTTTTGTTTACCTGTTTCCGGGTTGTGGCACCTTTCGGGTTGGCCACATGTTTTTCCCTTTTTATATTCAGTTATCTTGTCAGTAATTTTCAGCACTTTACTTTTTTTATTTAGAAGTCGATGCATGACTGTTGTTGGGTTATAATTGTTCTTTATTTGGTTTTCTTTTTACTCTGCACTTCTACATTGAGTGGGCTGTGTGTACAGGTACTTAGACAAAGGAATCCCCAATATTGTTACACCTTTGGCGCTTGTCGCCAACCCCTGTCCTATAGAGGTGGTCTTGGGGTAGTTGCGGCTCGAGACTGATAGGGTCGGGTTGTGACAAAGTGGTATCAGAGGTGGTTCATTCCTTGGGGCATTTTTCAGACGTCCCTAAAAAGGAATTGGTTGGGATTTAGGGCAATAGTGTCGACGTGTCTCGAGAGAGGCTCTCAGGCTAGGGAGTCCAGTGATGGTAAGGGTGGATGATGTATCCATTCACCAGGACCCTGATAACCCGCTTGTCGACTCGGCACACTGAGACACTTGTTGCAGGGAACTTTGGAACATGCATCCGGAAGGATTGAGCCTTTGACAGTCCTTTTTGAGTCATCTCCCCTTTGTTATTACTAATATATATATATATATATATGCTCATCTGATCGTGGTAATCCTTGATAATTTTCAGGATGCCCCCACGATAGCATCCAGCCAGGTTACCCTCTCTAGTTCGTGATGACGACCTGGCGAGAGACGAGGCGTCAGTTCAAGGGCCCTCACGTGATCCCCTTCCGCCCAGTGCTTCATCAGTAGACCCTCCACCTAGAGAGTGACAGTTTGTACTGGAAGCATAGGTCGAGGTTGAGCGTAGGCTAAGTGCGCTCCGAGACATCCAGCATCAGCGACCATAGAAGTTCCGCGGGGACCCGGATCCCCAGGCAGCAGAAGACTGGATAGAGTTCTTGGACCGAATTTTCAGGATAGTACGGACACCAGCAGATCAAATGGTATCCCTAACTACTAGCCTTTTCCTCGGTATGTCCGAGCATTGGTGGGGGTTGGTTATGCAAACCCATGACGAGTCATCTCTCACGTGGGATAGTTTCCAGCAGCTCTTCCGGGAGGAGTACCCCCCTCTTGTTTACGCTCCGTTCGAATTCAGGATCTTTTGGAGATAAAGTAGGGGGGATGATCGTGCCACAGTAATCATCCTAGTTTACCGATCTAACATGCTACTAGTGGGATATGGTCCACAATAGTTACTTCTGGGCGTGGAAGTTTGTGCAGGGTATTCGCAGGGAGATCCATGCTAGTGTAGTACCCCTGTGCATCCCTACTTATTTCAGGGTGCTAGATCGGGCGCTCATGACAGAGATATTCTTGTATGAGGGACTCTAGATAGAAGGGACTAGTAGTGGCCACTTCTAAGCAGAGTCTTCGGTAGCAGGTAGGCGGTAGAGAACAGAGCCTCAATCGAGGAGACCCTTCTGTGAGCAGACTCAGGGGCAGGGTCGTACACCGAAGTGGCGCCATAGAGAACCAGGGAAATTGGGGGATATTCGGTGCTCTGCCTGTGATGGACGGGGTCACCAAGCATGGGACTACCCGCCCAGGTGTACCGAGTAGCTGTGGCAGGCAGTGGGCACGCCGCAGCAGTAGAGGCAACACCGTGACTAGGGATCCCCCAGGCACGGACAGGGTGGCCCTCAGGGTGGTAGCATAGGTAGAGCGGAAGGACCTAGAGGTGGGGGATGGAATTTTGAGGTCCTTCCACTGCCACCACCAGGTGGACCATGCTAGACTCAGGGAGCTGGTGGTAGGGGCCGCAGGCAACTTCAGACTATGGGTGTTCGTGACCCCCCAACACACGAGATGGTCCGAGGTACGCTTTGTGTTTACTATATGCTTTATTCGGTACTAGTATACACAGGAGTCAACCACTCCTTTATATCGATTCTTTTGGTACAGGAGTTGGAGCTCCCAGTAGAGGCGCTGACACCTGCACTTAGCCTCAAGGTTCCTACGGGAAGTGCCTCGTTGATGACCTTTATCTGCAGACAGTGTGAACTATCGTTCGGAGGAGAGAGTTTCACATGGGACCTACTCGTCATCATGATGGAACCTTATGATGTCATCTTGGGCATGGATTGGCTTTCCATGGCTCACGCCCAGATTGACTGTCGGTGCAGACTAGTCAGATGTGTCCATTCTGATGGGATGAGGTTCACCATCCTTGGGGAACGAGACCTCGTGGCAGAGTAGACAGGTACTCTGAGTAGGAGACCATGACCTTTTTTTCACCAGTTGGTGAGCATGGCTCTCGGATCAGCGGATGCTACATGCACCTGGATCCTTACCGTTGTAGAGGAATACATGGACGTCTTTCCCGAGGATGTCCTGGGACTACCTCCGAGGTGAGAGATGGAGTTATGCATTTAATTGCAGCCAGGGACTGCCCTGATATCTTTTGCAGCATATTGGATGACACCCAAAAAGATTTGGGACCTACGAATTCAGTTGGATGACCTTTGTGAGAAGGGATTCATCAGGCATAGTGTGTCCCCCTGGGTAGCTTCGGTTTTGTTTGTGAAAAAGGTAGACGGGAGCCTACGGCTTTGTGTGGAATATCGTCGCCTGAATCAGGCCACAATAAAGAACAAGTACCATTTGCTGAGGATTTACGACCTCTTTGACAATTTGAGAGGTGCTAAGTGGTTCTCCAAGATTGATATTCGATCCAGCTACCACCAGTTGCGGTTTCGTGAGGCTGACATCCATAAGTTGGCTTTCCGTTGTCGTTATAGGAATTATGAGTTCCCGGTGATGCCCTTTGGCATGAAGAATTCCCCCACTGTTTTCATGGCTTTGATGAACCAGATCTTCCAGTTGTACTTGGACCGGTTTTTGGTTGTCTTTATTTAAGACATACTTATCTACTCTGCGATGGAGGAGGAGCACGCAGAGCATTTGAGGATGGTCTTAGACTTACTCTGGGAGAACCGGCTGTATGGGAAGTTCTCGAAGTGTCAATTCTAGATTCATGAGGTTCACTTTATGGGGCATGTCATTTCATAATAGGGTTTGTCTATAGATCCCGCAAAGATAGAGGCAGTGCTTTCTTGGGAGCCACCCAAGAATGCGTCAAAGGTACGGAGCTTCCTTGGTTTGGCAGGGTACTACTGGAGGATCGTGGAATATTTCTCCAGGATTGCTGACCCTTTGACCGCATTGACACGGAAGGGACAACCGTTCACCTGGACTGATCAGTGACATAAGGCCTTCGAGGAGTTGAGACAGAGGCTGACTAGTGCTCCAGTGTTGATGCTGCCAGAGGAGAGTGTTGAGTTCGTGGTGTACTGCGACACTTTAGGAGATGGTATCGGGTGCGTGCTAATGTAGCAGCGGGTAGTGATTGCATATGGGTTGAGGCAGTTGAGGCCCCATGAGCATAATTATGCAACTCATGATTTGGAGCTGGCAGCGGTGGTCTTCTCCTTGAGGTTATGGAGACACTACCCTCTGGGTGAGTGTTTTGTGGTATACTCAAACCACTGAGCCTCAAGTACATCTTCACTCAGAGAGATTTGAATCTAAGGTAGAGGAACTGGATGAAGTTTCTGCAAGACTATGATTTTGAGATAGTCTACACTCCGGGGAAGGGCAACGTAGTAGCAGATGCCCTTAGCAGGAAGTCCCAGGCTCATTTAGTGCGGGAATCATCAGAGCAGTTGGATTCCCTACGACTGACCTTGGTGGAGCAGGAGGGTACGGAATTTCTACAGTCGATGGTGTTAACTCCTTCACTCCTTGAGCATGTGAGAGAGTCGCAACTGGGGGATGTCGACAGAGAGGTACTGCGTGATCAGATATCCATGGGCGACTCACCCGATGGGTATTCTGAAGGAGGGAATCGCGAGATACTATTCCATGGTCAAGCTGTAGTATCAGTGGAGATACGAGAGGAGGTGATGCAGGAATTCCACACTTCTCCCTTGGCTATACATCCCAGTGTAGGGAAAATGTACAGAGACCTTCTGCGATAGTTTTGGTGGTCTGGAATGAAATGGAGTGTAGCTGAGTTCATTTCTCGATATCTTACCTATCAGCAGGTGAAGGTAGAGCATCAGGTTTTGGTAGGGTTGTTGCAGCCCCTTGATATCCCGGAGTGGAAGTGGGATGGAATATCTATGGACTTTGTCACAAGACTTTCGTGCATAGTGAAAGGCTGTGATTCCATTTTGGTGATAGTGGACCAACTCATGAAGTTGGCGCACTTCCTTTCCATCAGGGAGCAGAGCTCGCTGGAGAGTCTAGGGAAGTTGTACGTTCGAGAGATCATCCGCCTTCATAGAGTACCCTTAATGATCGTCTCCGACCGTGATGCGTGGTTTACATCGCGATTGTGGTGAGGCCTGCAAGAGGCATTCGGGACTCAGCTACTGATGAGTATAGCTTTTCACCCCCAGACCGAAGGGCAGATGGAGTGCACTATCTAGGTGTTGGAGGATATGCTCAGGGCATGCATGTTAGACTTTGGCCTAAGCTGGGAGGATCACCTACCCTTGGTGTATTTCATGTACAACAACAGTTACCACTCTACTATTGGCATGGAACCTTTTAAGGCCCTCTACAGGAGACCATGAAGGTCACCGTTGTGATGGAAGGAGATCGGGGATACCTCCCTCATGGGCCCAGAGATAGTGCGGGTGACGACAGAGAAGGTGCAGGTCATTCGTGAGCAGATGAGGATGGCTCAGAGCAGATAGAATTCCTACGAAGATCATCGTCCCAGGCCTTTAGAGTTCGAGTAGGGGGACCATGTCATTATGAGGGTCTCCTCGTGGCGTGGAACACGGACGTTCAGCTGGGGGGCCAATTTATCCCTGAGGTTCATTGGGCCCTTTGAGATCGTGCGCAGGGTCGGTGAGGTTGCCTACCATCTTGCTCTACTCACATAGCTGGAGAGGGTGCATGACATCTTCCACGTGTCACAGCTGAGGAAATACATGCATGACCCCACGCACATTATCGACTGGGGAGACCTCGACATTGAGGATGGAGCCACCTTTATAGATCACCCAGTGGCGATTGAGGACCGGCAGAAGCGGACACTGCGAGGACGGACCATTCCTTTGGTTCGTGTGTTGTGGCAGTACGGGAGGGTGCAGGAGAGCACCTGGGAATGGGAGAGCCAGATGCGGGCTTAGTATCCCAAGTTTTTTTTGTAGTTTTGTTTTTCAGGGATGAAAAACTTGAAGTAAGGAATGATGTAAGAACCTGGGTTTTGAGCTTGTAAGAATTTGAAATTTTCTTGATGTTATTCTAGAGCATGGCATTCAGACGGTGTGTGATTCCAAGATCCGGTGTGCCCGAAATTAAATTTTAAGTGCGTTCACACTAGACATACCAAATAAACAGAATAACTCCTAAACAGTTGCTAGGATGGGAAAACCGATGACACTAGTGATTTCGGAGCGTGTCGTTTACCCTAGGAGGGGTGTAACTTTCACAGGCGTGACCCTTCTATGGAAAACGCCACCAGGGGAATTTTTGTAATTTAGTAGCCTCAGGCGTGAACTTTACAACTTCTGAACGGAGGCTTAGAATAAAATTATGAGACTACATTTGCGCTCAGAAGATGGATTTTACCCTAGGGGTGGCTTAACCACGACCCCGTTAAAAGATCGACTACGGGCCTACTGGGGGTTGTTTAAAAAATCAATTAATTCTTTTTATTAATTCCCTAATTAAACACTTATCCCCCCCCCTTCATTCAACAATATATTTCTCTACCGTAATCTCTCCCAACAATAATCCACCTCCCTTCAAGCTCCTCTCCTCCACCTCTCCAAGGCGGCGCGGCGGTCCGGCGGATTACTTGTGAAGCGACGGGCTATGCCCTGCGAGGTAGGATCGTGTGTTTTCATTTTAAATTCCCCACACCTTATTTGAGTTTAAATTGTAGAATCTAAATGCTGATAATTTTTTCATCGAATCCCATATATGTGTAGGGTTCGATCCGAGCTTTCCAGCGCACTTCTCGGATCGAAAATCTGAGACCCGGGGCGTCCGAGGTGGCCTCGGGAAGTTTTCCGGCCAAATTTATTGGTTTTTCGGCAGTTCCAAGGTTTTTGGTGAGCTCCCAAGTGGCGGTGGTGGGATCCTGGGCGGCGGTGGCGCGACTTCTAGGTGGCGGCGCGGCGGGCATCCACGGAGGACCGGCCCAGTGGAAATAGGTCGCCAGTGCGGGGCGCGACGGGGGTCGCAGCGCGCGACCCCGAGCGGGAGACCGAGACCCGCCTTCGGCGGGTCTTCGTGCGGGACAGCGACCGAACATGAGGGTCAGTCGGTGCGGGTGGACTACGGGTCAGCAGCCGGGCCATGTGGAAGGGCCGCAGGCCGGCGCTGCAGGCCGGCCCAGGCTGGGGGGACCGGCTGGACTGGGCTGGTTCGGCCCTAAGGGGTTAGCCCCCTTGTCTTCGGACACCCATAACTTTCACTACAGGTGTCGGTTTTGTGTGCCGTCTATGGAAGAGCGATTCTCGGATCGATTCAGGGTTTATGAGATGGTCTTGAGGATTTTTAATTCTTGATAGTAGGGGGGTATCGGTGGCACGACACACCATTAAGTATTGTTTAGTGCCTCGACGAGATTCTTCTTTCGGATGGAACGAACACATTCGGAGTCCGTTTAAGGCGCTGTTAGCGGCACTGTGGCCCTGGAGTCGAGAAGAAGTGGTCCAGGGTGATTTTAGTCATTTAAGACGGAGTTGAGGCTTGGGCCCCATGGTCCTTCTTTTAAGTTGTGTGCAGGGTTTTGTGACTTTTTCATAAGACGTCCGTTCGGGGCGAATGAGTAGTCGTTTCGGCGTGTTTTTTTGAGAGCATCGCGATGGTGCAGTTCGCCTAACCTCTTTCAGGATTGAGGTGTGGGCCCCATGAGACTCTGTTTGGGCATAAAGAGGTGTTGAATAACTTTTTCATCATTATTCCATTTCAATCAAATAAATATTCTATCTCGCGTGTTTTTTCGTGAGGATTGCAACGGTGTAATCAGTTTGGGCATGCAGAGCCTCTTTCGAGATATCATTAAACGTGGAAACATGAAAGGGTGTTCTTCATAGGTTCCTTTGACGTAGTCCAAACCAACACACAGTAGCAATGTTAGTGACACCCAAAGATGGTTCGGGCAGTGCGGAGTTATCGGACCAGTTCAGGGTTTACCCTCCAGCAGGGCTGGGTAGTGGGTTACCCATTGACCTTAAGGTTTACCCTCAAGTGGGGCTAGGAATTAGGTTACTTGTTGACCTTTGGATTTACCCTCCAGCGGGGCTAGGTAGTGTGTCACCCATTGACCATAGGGTTTACCCTCCAGCGGGGCTGGGTAGTGGGTCACCCATTGACTTTAGGGTTTACCTTCCAGCAGGGCTGGGCAGTGGGTTACCCAACGACCTCTTAGAGTTTACCCTCAAGTTGGGCTGGGCAGTGAGTTACCCGATGACTTATTTCAGACTCATCTCTTTCTAGGTGGCTATTCAGTGACTTCTCTCTGTGATTACCGGAGTGGGACCATTGGTTGTATGGTTTAGCGATGAGACAACTTTGACGTGTGGGACAGATGGGAATCAGTGATGGATATCCTTAGAACTGTTGGCAACTTTTCCTGGGCTTATCTTGGAGATAGAGATCCCCTTACACACTCATTTGGGTTTCTTTTTGAACATATATATATATACACCCTACTTTTGTTCCCACTCCTTGGGTTCAGTTACTCTCCTTCTAGAATGGATGAAGACACGTAGGGTATGCCACACGCTTTCCGTGTCTAGATCCACTTGGTTGGGATGAGTCTACTTCCTTTCTTTTGTTGGGTTGAGCTACACTCTCTCTATTGTACTCTTACACTGTTCTTTGTTCTTCCTACTGCTCCCCGTTTTAGAACCTCCTTTGTTTCTCCCTCGTATTTTCAATGCATCCTACTGAGTATCTTTATACTCACCCCTGCTTGGGATTTTCCTGTACTTGGTGTGCCCTTGTGGAAAACAGACAAGTTGATCAAGACTACGAAAGAGCGTAGAGGACACAAGAGCTTGGTCTGCGTTCAGTGGATTTAGTAGGACTTTCAGGTGTGAGACTCACAAGCTGTTTACTTTTGTTTACCTATTGCTAGGTTGTTCCACCTTTTGGGTTGGGCGCGTGTTTTTCCCTTTTTATGTTCAGTTATCTTGTCAGTACTTTTCAGCACTTTAATTTTTCTATTTAGAAGTTGATTCATGACTGTGTTTGGGTTATAGTTATTCATTCTTTAGTTTTATTTTTACTCTGCGCTTTGGCATTGAGTGGGCTGTGTGTACAGGTACTTAGGCAAAGGCCTCCCCAAGATTGTTATGACTTCAGTGCTTGTCGACAGCCCCTAGCCTATGGTGGTGGGCTTGGGGTAATTGTGGCTCGAGACCGGTAGGGTCGGGTCGTGACAAGACTAAATAAGTAGTTCTTAGAAAATATTGGTCATTAAAAACATGCGCCACAGAGGGAGAGCTGGCTAAATGAGCTTGATTTTTTGTGAAATTAAAGGACAACAATCGTAGATTGATGTTTGAATTTTAGGAACCAAAGGCGTGTCAAACCAAGGTATTGCTTGCCCGAGATGACTAAAAACCCAGTTTCAATAATTTAAAACGCTAAAACATGCATTTTACTATTAAAACCACATAAAATGGTCACCAATTAATGTGAAATCTTATGAAATGTGTCTTAGAACTATTTTTGACATGTGTGAGTAGAAGACGCATCAATCTGACATGCGATGTGCTCAAACGAACTAAATAAGGTGTTCTTAGAAAATGTATGTCTTTAAAAACGTGCATCATAGAGGGTTATCTGGATAAATGAGCTCAGATTGTTTATAAATCAGATGACAATAACCTTAGATTGATGTTTCAATTTTATTAACCATCAGCGGGTAAAACTGAGGTGTTGTTTGGCCGCAACTCACGAAAATGAAGTTTCATTAATTTAAAATGTCACCAATTGATGTGAAATCTTGTGAAAGGTGTCTTAGAACTATTTTTGACATGTGCAAGCATATGGTGTGTCATTCTGACGTGCAATATGCTCAAATGTACTAAATAAGGAGTTCTTAGAAAATTTTAGTCTTTAAAAACATACACCATAGAGGGTGAGTTGGCTAAATGAACTTGGATTGTTGTGAAATCAGACGAAAAAAAAACCACAAGTTGATGTTTGAATTTTAAGAACTGACAACATGTCAAAATGAGGTTTCATTTTCATTAGACATCTGAAAATGTACTTTCAGTAATTTAAAATGCTAAAATAGGTGTTTAACTATTAAAACCATGTAAAATGATCTCCAATTGATGTGAAATCTTATGAAAGGTGTCTTAGAATTATTTTTGACATGTGAAAGTAGACGACACATCAATCCAACATGTGATATGCTCGAACAGACTAAATAAGTAGTTCTTAGAAAATGTTGGTCTTTAAAAATGTTAACCATAGAGAGCATGGTGGCCAAATGAGCTTGGATTGGTGTGAAATCACACAACAACCATAGATATATTTTTTTAATTTTAGGAACTGAAGGCACGTCAAATCGATGTGTTGTTTTCCCGACCGAAAAAGCAGTTTCAATGTAATGTGAAATTTAGTAGATTTATTTTTTAATTTATAATTAGAAACAATGATTATTAAATAATATATATTATTATACATAATTAAAATTTTGAAATCGATGAAATGTGAAATTAATACATCCATGTACATGGTAGGTCCGGGGGTGGGGATACAAAGGAAAGAAATCTACAGAGGTGGAGGTTCATAACCAGAACCTCCTCAAATGTGAATGTATCACAACTTCAATGCTTATGTGTACTTAAGTGACGTCCAGTCCCACACATCATCCCTATTATAGTACACCCATATCAACTTGTTCATCTGGAAGGTTCTGGAGTGTAAGAACCCAGATCTTCTTTCCAGGTATGTTTTTCCTTTTCTGGTTGTTTTTTAGAAAAAGAGAAAATTCTGGAAATTTTCTAAGTACACGCCGTGTACTGCCTTGCCACATGAGGTTGTGTGCTGGTCATGTAGTAGCCATACACACTGTCGTGTAGTAGCCACACACCCTTATTCTAGAAATTTTTGGAGTACATTCCATGTACTTTATAAGTACACACCATGTACTTTGTTACCACCGACAGCCGGGTGCTGGCCGTGTAGCGGCCATGCACACGACCGTGTGGGAGTGACTTGGAGGTCGCCTAATGCGGAGTACAAAAATAGCAAGTACACACAATGTATTCCAAAAGTACATGACGTTTATTTTGTTTTTTTTATTAAACACACCGGGGTCACATGTAACAGAAAAAACACATATCTTCTAGGTCTCGTTCGTCCAAGAGAGTCCGTACGGCCGTAGATATTCAACGAGCCCGCAAGACTCCATCTGTCCTCCGATTCGATCACCATTGATTGCATTGGAATCACATCGGTGAGTTCTCTCTTCTCCTAGAGCATTATCTCTTGATTCCTCTTCTTTTCCAAGTTATCATGGGTTTAACATTTTAGAAGTTTTCTCAGATCTACAACGTTCCAAGGAGATTCGGGCTTTGAGGTTCAAGTATATTGATCTCCTAACCCCAAGGTAGGTGGTTTGTGCCTTTCCGTTCAAATTATTTGAATATTATGTGCAAATTCCACCAATACCCTTGAACGAGGTATTGCGTGTTTACCGTTTTACCCTTGTTGTTTTCCTTCCATGCTTGTATGCCTGTGTAGAGGTAATTTTTTTATGAATAGGGTGAATTGTTGTGCTTTGGATGTATTGTCCATGCATGTTTTTCTTGTTTTGACCTCTGGGTCTTGTGTGCCTGTTAGGCTGCTGTTTACTTTCCCTTTCCTAGTATTATAGGATGGTGTGACTGTTGTACTATTATACTATTGTGTTGTAGAATTCTAGTCAAGTAGTTCACGAGGTTTACTTTGGACATTACGCACTGCTACACTTACATGACTTACACAGGGTTGTGAGAACATGGTGTAGAGACCATAGGGAGAATGTACGTTGAGGGATTCTCTAGAGTGTCTTTATAATTTACGATGCGAGACCACAGGGGGAATTGATAATGGGTTCTTCCCCAGAGTGTATGTAGTTCTTCGACGTGGGTCACAGGGGTAATGAGATGTTGAGTTCTTCCCTAGATTGCCTATAGTTACTCGACACAGGCCACCGGGGGAATGAGACGTTGAGTGCTTCCCCAGAGTGCCTTTAGTACTGTTACGAGACTCTAGGGGGAATTGACGGTGAGTGCATCCTTAGAGAGTCTATGCATAAGCTGGACCAGAGTGGTTAGACTGAGTGTACTGCCCAGAGGGTTGCCTATACTTGTTAGGTAGGACCAGAGGGGATAGGCTATGAGTACTTCCCATAGGGTTACCTTGTGTTTAGCTGCTTTCTTGTGTTGCTAGGTAGGACCAGAGGGGATAGGATATGGGTACTTCCCATAGGTTTACCTACTGTGTTTATCTACTTTGTTTAGCTTTTTCATGTTGTGTGGTGATTTGAATGCTCTAAACTCTGGATAGTTTACTTCTTAGTGCTTTCATGTTGACTAATTTTTGTACTTTTACCTGCCATATACTCACTGACTGTTAGGCACAGATCTTTGGGTGGTTGCCTACTGGAATTTAGTCTCATACCCTATTTGGGTCATGCTTTTGGGCCCAAACAGATTATAATGTTGTAGGTATAGATAAGGTCAAGCTCCCTTCTACTTCAGGTACCTGACTTACTGTGGAGCTGGAGAGCATGGGACCAAGCTTTGGCTTGCGATGATGAGAAGTTTATTTGCTTTCTTTTTCACTTTGTTTTAGCATAGTTGTATTCCAGCATTGTGACTTGTTTGGCTGTTTTCCTAGACACGTGTATCATGCATCATTATATATATGTTCTCCAGTTTATACTTTTAGTTTCCTATTGTTACTGTTGTATTCCATTATTACTGCTTCCGCTCTTGTATGTATTTGTTTACCTCTGCTATGTACTCTCTTAATGAGGCATAGTTTCCCCACTATCACACCCAAGGCCCTCGATGATAATCGGCAGCATCTGGAGTTCGAGGAAATGCGCTTGAGACCATGTGACGAACCAGGTACAGGGCGCCTCTGGGTGGATTCCAGAACCGGGACGTTACGTTTAGTGTGCTCAACTATTGGTCCAGGTGAGATGTCCTCACACTAGTGCAGAAAACGTTATTTACGTCGGTTATTTTTCATTTTTTACGTCGGGTTTTAGCCGACGTTAATACGGAAGACGTTAGAAATAAAGTTTTTTATGTCAGTTATTTAAAAACTGACGTAACATACATAACATCGCAGTGTTTATCACATCAGTTAATTAATAACCGACATGAAAAAACCCGGGGGGTGGGGTTTATAACGTCGGTTATTATATAACCTCTGTGATAAACCAGGGGGGCTTTATCACGTCGGTTATACAATAACCGACGTCATAAACATGTGCAGGGGAGTTTATCACGTCGGTTATTTAATAACGGATGTGATAAACTCTTGGGCTACGGTTTATCACGTCGGTTATTAAATAACCGACATGCTAAACCAGTCCCGCGAGGGGTTTATCACATCGGTTAATCAATAACCGACGTGATAAAGCATTTCCCAGGTCCTTTATCACATCGGTTATTACATAACCGATGTGATAAACGCTTCTCGATTTCTTTATCACATCGGTTATAAAATAACCAACGTGAAAGACAAAAAAAAAATTAAAAATCCACTGCAGTCCTCGGCTCTCCCCCAAAATCAACCAGAAACTAAATCAATAATTTGTACCATAAAAACAGAAGATCAAAACATGAACTAAAGCAAATTTAAGCATTTACATTGATAATAGATAAAACTTACCCACTTGATAGCCCCCACCCTCATGTATACCCCCTCTAAAGCCCTCCCCCACCCCATTGGAGCTCCCACCACACCCCTAGACTGCCCCCTGACCCCCTGGACATCCCCAAACACCCCTCGACAACCCCCCCCCCCCACCCTCCTGAACAGAACCCCCTCACCCCCTCACCCCACTTGACAGCCCCCACCACACCCCTGGACTGCCCCCTAGACAACCCTAAACACCCCTCGACAACCCCCCCCCCCCCACCCTCCTGAACAGCACCCCCTCACCCCACTTGACAGCCCCCACCACACCCCTGGACTGCTCCCCGACCCCCTGGCCAGCTCCAAACACCCCGGGACAACCCCCCCACCCTCATGTATACCCCCCATACCATGGAAGCCCTCCCCCACCCCATTGGAGCCCCCCACCACACCCATGGACTACCCCCCCCCCCCCCACTCTCCTGAACAGCACCCCCTCACCCCACTTGACAGCCCCCACCCCATTGGAGCCCCCACCACACCCCTGGAATGTCCCCCGACCTCCTGGACAGCCCCAAACACCCCTCTACAACCCCCCACCCTCCTGAACAGCACCCCCTCACCCAACTTAACAGCCCCCACCACACCCCTGGACTGCCCCCCGACCCCCTGGATAGCTCCAAACACCCCAGGACAACCCCCCACCCTCATGTATACCCCCCCACACCCTGGACAGCCCTCCCCCACCCCATTGGAGCCCCCACCACACCCCTGGACTGCCCCCAACCCCCTGGACAGCCCCAAACACCCCTCAACAACCCCCCACCCTCATGTATACCCCCACCCCACCGGAAAGCCCTCCCAGACCCCTGGACACCCCAACCCCACTGAACACCCCCCACACCCTTGAAACCCTTCCCCCCAGACCAAAATCCATACCAGAAAAACCATCATAAGTAGACCAAAATAAGAAGTAGAGAAAAATTAAACATTCAAATATATAACATTAAAAACTTACACTGTCAACTTCAAAAAAAACTAAATCCATCCTAAATGACTACCAAATACACAATTACAACGTCAATATTCAAAATTACATTTTAAATTACAAACAACTAAAATTTAATCAAACCTGTAAAATAATTTGACCACCCCACTTGTAAGTGTTTGATGTCTTCAGCATTATAGGGTTGAGGGTCATCAAAAATCTATAAATTAAAAGGATAGTAGTTAATGTGTATAATGAGTAAATCAAATTGAAATATTATGGAAAAGTTTAAGAGGAAATCTTACCAGGTCAAAATTCACAACTGTCCTAGTTGTTATTATTTTATACATAAATCTTAACATATAATATCCACATTCGATGATGCCTTGTTGTTCATGACAATTCTATTTGAATGATTGTAAATTCAATATATTATTTTAATGTAATAAATCAAAAAGTACAAATTATAAATGGATATTTACCTTCGCATTTACATATTTGATCTTTGCATTCCTTTTCTTTGCATTTTTTCGAAAGTAGGCCCATTTCCTGTTAGAAAATAATACTAATGGGGTAAATTTAAAATTCATTATAATATATAAAACTATTGAGAAATTGAAACTTACTTTTCCAATATATTCTTAAAACTTTCCCACACATCATCATGGACAGAGCATATCCAATAAAGTGCTTTCTCCCTTGGGCAAAAAATCCCTAACATCCATTGATCACAGATAAAAGGAAATTTAACGTTAGTGTTTTTGTATGTTAAAAGATAGTTAACTCTTTGAGAGAGATGTGTTTCATACCTCTCACAAAAATGAATCATCCAACATTGTGTGACTATATTCTTTTCAAGTCTTTCAGCAATATAAAGCATTCTTTGTTCCTCATCCAATGCACATGCTTCAGGGGAAATCAATTGTGGGTCCATGAATCCATATACATCTGTCAGCTCATTCCTCTCACAAATTTTATAAAGATACCTAATACAAAACAGACATAAGTATACATTTTTAATAAATATAACGCATGGAAAAGGTGTTAAGACTTACATGGAAAAAAAATTCACCACGTTGATGCCCAACTTATCTCCAGTAACAAGCTCCATGATATCAGTTTTCATAATCCCCACATTTATTTCACGTCCACAAACATGAGCTTCCATTGGAAACTCATAATGATCCACCAAAAAAATTGAATATCTTGACAATCTGTCAAGACTACTAGATTCTATATCTGATGTCATAGCTATTTGTATTTGTTGTTGTCTATACAGCATTTCTTTACCTTTGAAGTATTCCTATAAAAAAAATTGAAAAATATATTAGTTTTCAAATGATAAAACAACTTTAATAAAAAAAAGATATAACATTCATACCTCTATGGTAATGAGTCGAAGAAGTCTGGATGTCCAAATTAAAAAATGGCCGATACTATGTCCAACTATCGCCACCTCATTTGTAGGTAATGGTACCCGAGCTGATCTATCTATAATATCCTGTACAGTGACCCTCTGATTCTCTACCTCTAATTGTTGATGATGAACTGTATCTCCTATACAATATACCAACCCATATGATACTATATTCTATTGAGAATCATCAACATACAACTCGAAATAAGTAGGAAGCTGCGGCGGAGGAGTAGGATAAAAAATGGGGTCAGCAGGCTGAGGTGGGGGAGTGAGAGCTATTGGCGGAGGTGGAGGATAAATAATGGGGTCTGCAGGGGGAGGTGGAGGAGTGGGAGCTGCAGTCTGAAATTGTCTTTGCATGTCTGAAAACATAGACTGCACTGACGCTCTAATCTTTTCCTCCATCGTCGCATTAATATTATGAATTTCAGCCTCCAAGGATTCAATTTTTTTTCTATAAAACCCCTCAACGTTTGAAGTTGAAGAACGTGGCAACACTTTTCTTACCGATACACCTGCCGGATATCCTCTTACACGACCAGGATGTTCGGGCCTTCCTAATGCTACAGATAAAATATATTCCCTCCCAGTAGCTGTAAATGTCCCCTGTGAACTCTGCTCCTCAAGAGAGTCATGTATTAATTAATTGAACATTTCTGTAATTATTGAAATTATATGAAGAAAATGGTTAACTTAAATAAATAAAATATATATCTTACAATCCTCTCAGCTAAGATTCTCGATTCATCCGAAAGATATTTCCCTTTTTTGCCCTTCTAAGCTCTCTTCCATTTTTCATGTCTAGATGGAGGGGATTGAGGGGCCACCTCTCCAGAGCTTGAAGACTCAGCTCTTAGTTGTTGAAATTTTTCCGCCATCATTTGTTCTTCCAATAATGCATACCCTCCCCGAGATAAACTATGAGGGTATAAATTTTTAGATTGGATCTCGTGATGAGATTTCCTTGTTTTCTGTAAATGAAGACTAAGAAATCATTAACAAAACGTTAATAATATCATTTATATAAGAAATCTTATAAAATTTTACACTTCCCTTACCAAAAATGACTCTTTTATTCTACTTTCAAAAAATTGTCTCCATGTGTCTTCATCTATAAAAGGATATATACGACATGGATTGTCATGACTCCTATGACCATAAATGAAATCAGATGAGAGGGTTGATTTGAAATCCCTCCATCTCTTGGAAGCCAACGATAAGCATTTCTTCCTGACTCATCCAGTGTCAGGAATATCAAATGTCATCTAATAAAGAAGAGGTTAAACATATTATATATACGAGAAACATTTAAATAATATTCAAACAATAGCAAAAGATCTTACCAAAATCGTCTCCCATAACTGAGAGATTGTTGCTTTATCCACACTTCTCCAGTCATCATACAAAATGCTTACTTTGCTCTTAGCCTGAGTTGCTACAAAACTCTTAAAATCTTTTTCATTTGGACCTCTAGGAATATCATCATCATCAAACTCAACGACTATCCTCTGATCCTCCGTACGGGAAACTGATAATTTTGGTAAACATGTGCACCCACGTTTACCAACCTTTGAACTCTTTGTTCTAATAGGAGCATGTGAATGTTCCTCCCCAAAGGTATGACCAATATGCTCATCTCCAGAATCATGTGGTTGATCAACTGAATGATCTGTCATTATCCTTCAAATCAAAAAAACAAACGTTAGTTCAAAAATATAGAAATTCAAATATTTTAATACTACTATAATCATAAAATAGAAAAGTGTACTAATTTACGTAATAGTAAACATTAGTAATATGGTAAGCATGTTAAACAATGGTAAAGATGGTAAAGATGGTCAAGATGGTCAATATGGTAAACATGGTAAACATGGTAAACCTGGTAAACATGGTAAATTAATTTTCACTGAACAAAAATAATAGATATATAATTCATGTAATGGTAAACATGATAAAGTAAACTAAACAAACTTAAAACAAACAAAAACTTATACTTATTTTGTTTTAAAACATGTTTTAATAAATAAAAAACTTACAACATCTAACATTTATGAAAAAAATAAATTTAAACAAGAAATAAACATATGTTACCTGTAATTTTAGGAATGTACAAATGGATTGTTTTCCCAAATTCCTTCATCGTGATCGTTCCTTATGGCACAAACCATGTCTTCAACATGCTCATCATTATGTTCTGTTAATATTTCCATGGAAGTAGGGATCTCACATAAATCAACATCTTCATCAACTTCATCCTCACCAACATATTGTTTTTTCCCTTGTAAAACAACAGCCCACTGCATATCTTATTGATCTACTATATATAAAATTTGTTTTGCATGTGTTTCCAATATAAAAGAATCAGTTGTGTCTTCCAATCTATTCAGATTAACAAGTGTCATTCCAAATTCATCGTGTCTGAAACTGTTGTTACCGATAAACCATTTACAGTTAAAAACAGGAACTTTAATTTTAAAGTAATCAACCTCCCATACGTCTTCAATCACTCCATAATATGCACTTGATGCAGAAATTGGGTTTTTGTCCTTAGCACTTGAAAAATGCATTGCTTCTGCAAACACCAATACACCACTATTCTGAACTTCACTTCTGTTGTCCTGAGCTTTCGTATGAAATGTATAGCCATTAATGTCATAACCGGACCATGTTATCACATTTAAACATGGACCACCCACTATCCATTTTAATGTCTCTGATACATCTGATCTACCAAGAAAAGTCTTTTTAATCCATGACAAAAAAAATTTGTTGTGCTCATTCAAAATACACATTTCTTTCTTCTTTGGATGACATTGTTTCAACTCATTAATATGCAATGTGATATACGGTTGAGCATCAGCTATGTTCTTCAAGATGTATGATTCTAACTTCTTCATCTGTTCAGCTGACAATGATTTGACTTTCAAGCTACAAATCCCCTTTCCCTCATTATTAACTCATTCATGGCGAGATGGAGGCAAACCTATGTGTTGCGCCGCAGCCAAGTAGCTCGTACAAAACTCTGCTACCTCCTCATAAATATACTTTTCAATAATGGAGGCTTCAGGTCGATATGGATTTTTAACATACCCCTTTAATATTTTCATATACCTTACAAAAGGATACATCCAACGAAGATATACAGGTCCACAAAGCTTTATTTCTCGAACTAGATGAATCATTAAATGCACCATTATATCAAAAAAAGTTGAAGGAAAATACATTTCCAATTGACAAAGTATAAAAATTGCATCATTTTCCAAAATTTTCAAATCATTCACATTAATCGCCTTGTTACAAATTGAATTGAAAAAATAACACAACTTTATCATAGTCTTTCTGACACGAATGGGCAATATTCCACGCAATGCAACTGGTAGAATTTGTTGCATCATGACGTGACAATCATGTGATTTCATACCTATCAACTTCAAGTCCTTCAATGAGACAAAAATTTTTACATTTGAAGAATAACCTTGAGGCACTTTGATATCATGAAGACACTAACAAAAGCTAATTTTCTCCCTCTTTGATAATGTATGACAAGCTGGGGGAAGAAATGTCCATCTTCCTTTAGGAGTGGGAGCTAACTCCAAACGTATTCCCATTGATAGTAAGTCTAATCTTGCATTCAACCCATCTTTAGTATTTCCTTTAATATCTAACAATGTTCCAATCAAACAATAACATATATTCTTCTCCACGTGCATGACATCAATATTATGTTTATCTTCATGATACCTCCAATATGGTATCTCAAAAAATATTGACCTTTTCTTCCAAATATGTCTATCATTACCAGATTTCTGTGTCTTTCCCAATGTCACATCAAGGTTTTTCACCCTATCAAAATACAGATCTGAGGATAAAGGTTTTGGAGCAGTATCAAATTCTTGTGAGCCATTGAATGCCTTTTTAGTCTTCTATAAGGGTGATCCATAGGTAAAAACTTTCGATGACCGATGTACACTATTTTCCTCCCATGATGCAATTGACAATATGATGTCTGTTGTTCGCAAATTGGACATGCTTTATGCCCTTTAACACTATATCCAGACAAATTTCCATACGCTGGGAATTCATTTATAGTGAACAAAAGTACTGCATGCAGTTGAAAATATTCCATTTTATAAGAATCATACACCCTAATACCATCATCCCATAACAATTTCAAATCATCAATCAACGGTGAAAAGTAAACATCAATATCATTGTTGGGTTGCTTTGGACCAGAGATCATTATACTCAACATGACATACTTGCGGTTCATACAAAATTCAGAAGAGAGGTTGTAAATTACCAATAAAATAGGCCATGAACTATGTGTTCTATTGAGGGTTCGGTATGGATTCATTCCATATGTGCACAACCCTAATCTGAGATTTCTTATTTCATTTCCAAATGTAGAATACTGCGCATCAATTTTCTTCCATTGTGGATAATTAGCTGGATGACGTATTTTTCTATCACATACCCACTCATCAGCATGCCATCTTAACCTTTTTGCATCATGTGAATTAGAAAATAAACGTTTGAAACGATGAATTATAGGAAGATACCAAAATACCTTTGAAGGGAGCTTTGTAATCTCTACATCAGCCTGTGATTTCTCTTTCACCTTATACTGTGATGTCCCACATTTAGGAAACTCTGACAGAAATTCATATTCCATCCTATATATAATGCAGTCATTTGGACAGGCATGTATTTTCTTGTATCTCAATCCCATCGGGCATAATATTTTCTTGGCCTTGTAATGTGAATCTGGAAGATCGTTATCTTTTGAAAGAATGTCTTTCATCAATTATAGCAGCTCTGTAAAACTTCTGTCACTCTATCCATGTTTCACCTTCAGGTTAATCAATCTTAACACCGCCGAAAAAACTGTAAAATCTGTACAACCAGGATATAATGGTTTTTCAGCATCACAATATAGACGCGCAACTGTCGGTTCTATCTCAATTTGTTCTGTTACAATATCGCGAATCATTTCTTCAATTCCATCAGAGTTACCATCTTGTGAATCATCATCATCAGTGACATTTCGTCCAGTTTCACCATGCCAAATCCAAGGGCTGTAACTCGGATTAAAACCATGACATATCAGATGATCTTTTATCTCTCTACTTTTCAACTTATTCATATTCAAACATTTCAGACATGGACAGAAAAAAAATGTCACTACTTGGAACATTCCGTTTAGAAAATTCCAAAAAGGCATCAACACCTTCCTCATATTCATTACTCATTCGATGTGCCGTAATCCAACTTCGACTCATTATTACCTATAACAAATATCAAAAATATATATATTTTTAAGATAAGACAAATATAAGTTTATATGAAAAAAATCATAATTTGAATGTAAAACAATTTTGAAATAAAAAACAAATCTATGTGTATTTAAAAAAATATGCTTGAATATTATTATTAAAAGAAAATATAGTTAGATATAACCATTTTAAATTCCATTGAATAAAAGAAAACCATGGCGCGTATATGGTTGATAGATAATTGGAGATAATGGAGTAAACTTGAGAGTCAAATTATATTTAAAATAAAAATTCAGATGGAGAAAATCACACATCCTGGACACCACCCCCCACCCCCTACCCCCTTGGACACCCCCTTGGACACCCCCAACCCTCTGGATAGCCCCCCACCCCCAGGAAAACCCCCAAAACCTTCTGGACAGGCCCCTACCCCCTTGGACAACCCCCCCCCCCCACCCACCCCCTTGGACAGCCCCCCACACCCACCCACCCCCTTGGACACCCCCCTGGACACCCCCAACCCTCTGGACAGCCCCCCAACCCCCTGGACAGCCCCCCCCCCACCCCTCTAAACAACACCCCCACCCCTCATGGACACCACCCCAACCCCCTACCCCCTTGGACACCCCGCTGGACACCCCTCAACCCTTTGGATAACCCCCCCCCCCCACCCCCTGGACAGCACCCCACCCCTCCAGACAGCACCCCCCACCCCTCCTGGACACCACCCCCACCCCGACCCCCTTGGAAACCCCCCTGGACACCCCCAACCTATGGAAAGCCCCCCACCCCCCGGACAACCCCCAAAACCCTCTGGACAGGCCTCCACCCCCTTAGACATCCCCCCACACCCACCCACCCCCTTGGACACCCCCCTGGACACCCCCCAACCCTCTGGACAGCCCCCCACCCCCCGGACAACCCCCCAAACAATGGTTTACATATAAAAACTAGGCATGATGAACAACTAAAAACACATGAATTTAATATATACTTCAGCATGAAATAGATGGAATTAAATATTATTAAATATGGCTACTTAAATGATCATATGATAATTAAAAATAACCATTGATATTCAACTAGTCAAATGATCACAAGTTTTCTCGATAACTAATATCATAATGAGGTAATGGATAATTCTAGAAATATTAAACATATTGTCGAGGCCTTGGCCAAGGCCTCAAAAAATACTAGGGTAAGCCCTCAGCAGAACCCATTTTTATTTAGAATCATGAGACATAGTGATGCATTGAAGGGCCATAGAGGTCAACAGCCATTACATTATATGTCTAATATATTCTCATATAAAAGAGGATAAACATAAGCAGCAACAACACATGAAATATAATTTCCGAATTCGTACATTTAATCAATAAGCATTCTATGCAGTAATATAGGTGAATGAGATCATTAGTTGTCAATGACAACAAAAATTACCATCAATGTCGGGCATTCTCGAAACAAAAACAAACTAAATAAAAGTAGTCGAGGATTACATGAATATTGTGAGTCGATCTAATAGATCTAGGGATGATAAATAAGATGATGATGGAAAAAATAGGTAAGAGGGTTCGAAATCGAATAATCTTACCTAGTTTAAACACAAAAATCGCAAAACATAAATATAGACTATCCGGAAAAAAATGAACGAAATAAATTCGTGGAAGGCTTACTTGAGTGATGCGAGTTGAGATGATAGATCCAAGGAGAGTAAATATGATAAACGATGAAGGAAAAACGATTTTAACGCAGCGAGATCGATTGAGTTGATTAGGGTTTACCGCGCGAGAGAGACGAGTCGTCGGACTGTCGATCGAAAAAACGTAAATGACAATCCACGGGGCTTGTTAATTTTTTTAAATGTTTTATAACATCGGTTATTTAATAACCAACATTATAAACAGTTTTTTTACATTTATAACGTCGGTTACTATAATAACCGACTTTATAAATGCATCAGATACAGCTTTTTTTACGTCAGTTATTTTATAACCGACGTAAAAAAATCCGTGTGTTGGTTTTTTACGTCGGTTATTCTATAACTGACGTAAAAAAGACATCAAAAATCATAGTTTTTTTACGTCGGGTATTGCATAACCGATGTAAAAAACATTCTGTGGGTTGTTTTGTTACGTCAGTTATAAAATAATCGACATCAAAAAGGCCTCAAAAGCCGCGTTTTTTACGTCGGTTATAAAATAACTGACGTAAAAAAACCCCGCGCTTTGGTTTTTTACGTCGGTTATTTTATAACCGACATAAAAACTCGTAGATAACTCGTTTTTTACGTCGGTTATAAAATAACCGACGTAAAAACCCCCCGTTCTTTGGTTTGTTACATCGGTTATCAAATAACTGACGTAAAAAACCCCCACACTTTTGTTTTTTACGTCGATTAATTTATAACCGACGTAAAAACCGAATACGCGCGATTTGTAACGTCGGTTATTAAAATAACCGACGTTAAAAAGCTACTCACCACATTTGTTACGTCGGTTATAAAATAATTGACGTAAAAAAACACGTTTCACATATTCTCAGGTCGGTTATATATAACCGACGTCAAAAATGGTGACGTAAATAACGTTTTCTGCACTAGTGTCAGATACATGTCCAGGTGTGATGTCCTCAACTGTGGGTCTAACTGTAGAACTAGAATCGATCTCCAATCCACTCAAGTGTTGTACATGTAACTGGAAGGAAATTGAATTCGATCAAGGAAAATAACTGAGTGGAAGCCCCCATACAATGCCCCAATCTGAGGAATGTGGCACTATAAGAGATGCAGATGGCATGAAAGTCACAATATCAAACTCGGTGGTGTAACTAGTTCCCCACTCTGATGAAGGGTGTGCGGGGAATGTCTCAAAAGACGTCATGTGTGATGAGGATGGTCCAGTTGGTGGATGTATAACACACTCTGAAGAAGGGTCTATGGGGAATGTCACGAAGGGTGCCATTTAGTGGAAGCCCCCATCCAATGCCCCAATCTGAGGAATGTGGCACTATAGGAGATGCAGATGGCATACGAGTCATAATAACGTCGCTCGTGAAAATGTCTAGACTACCACCACCATAAAACGATGTAGTTTTTTTAATTTACATTTTACATGGATGGAAATGAGGATAGATTTTATTAATACATATATGATTTATATGTTATAATAATGATTCTTTAATGGTTAATTACTATTAAACATTATTTCATTTAATCCATCAAAAATTTAAATCAGTGTTCACGCATAAATACGACATATCATCTCCATGAACAGTGAAATTCATTTTTATATCTCTGTAATTTATTTATTACTATAAATAAATATATAATTACTATTTATGATACTTATATCATGGTTAAAATTCTGGATATTATTTAATTGTGATAAAAGTAAAAGGACCAAAACTACCGATCCAAAGCAAACATAAAAACAATGCATTTATTACCTAAAACGATGATTTTTTTAAAGAATTTTTAATAAAAAGGTGATAAGAAATAATATGTAAATCATATATTGTATGATATATATGAGCATGGTTTCATAATATATTTATAATAAATATATATTTATTATATAGGAGGTTCAGACACATGAAGGATGAAGAATCTATGGTAAAAGTTTATTTCACAATCTCTTCTTTATTTAGGATTATTTATGTTAATGTATTTGTTTGGAGAATTATTTGATATTTCTATCATAAAACCAATATATTTATTCTTCTCAAGTTATTTCTATAAATCACATGTTTTCTATTCATTTTCATCTCTTTACATACTCAAGATAGTGAAATAATGTTTGTAAGGAAAATTAACATGGTTTTTTCTACTCGGTCAGGAATATTTATCTTCCAAGTCCATATTTTTCTTTAAATATCTAAAATAATGTTTTAAATATTTTCAATTGGTTTATTGAAGGCGTTTTACACATTTAATAGTTTTTACAAAATGTTTCGAAGAATCATCTTGTCATTTTCTAAAAGAGGTACTTTTTAACCTTTTTATAAAAGTGTGACAATATTTTCTTTAACTTATACAGTATGAACAGACCTCCCTAAAATCTTGAAAACTTAATTTTTGTACCTTTCATTACATGTTTACAGGGATTCTTTCAATGAAAATGTTTACCTTAATATTGAGGAAATATTTTAGAGTTTAAATAATTGATTTCAAATTGAAAAGGGTATTTTTTTTCAAGAAATTTTGCTATGATATTTTTAAAGTATTTTCATCAATGTCAAAAATCCTTTTTGGAATATTATGACGAGGATATACTCTAATGATACCACCCACCATATTTCCTTGGATTTTGTAAGATTGGTTTGACTAGGAAAAGTATTGATATTCTTTATTTTATTTCTTCTAATATGGGTAGTTTTGGTTTTCTAAGGCATGTTGACCAAGTTTTATTATTTACTAATATGATGGATGCATTGGACTTATCAAGTGACATATGAGGCATGGAATTACACATCCCCTCAATGCAGCATTAGATTTTATGAGACATACAATATTGGGTATTTTTTTGAGGCCTTACATATTTATGTATAGGTCTTTGCATGAGGCATTGACAATTTTTTAGATTTCTTGGCACACGTCCTCGACAATAAGTTTCAGATGTCCAATTTTATGCATTCGATCATTATGAAACAAGTTATTGATTTCAATGAGTTTATTTGAATAGCTTTTGTATCCTTGGACATGTTTCGGACTCATGTGATTATTTATATAGAATTATTTGACTATCATTTATTATTTCTATATTATTCATGCCTCATTTAGATTCTACTACATGCATTCCCCGACTGAGCATATGAGCTCACCCGTTTCTTCTATTTACTTTCCTCGTGATGAGAGTAAATGTTTTATGACTGATATGCATAGATTTGCTACACGGAATAAAGATGATCCAAAGGAAAATACTATATTGTATTTTATGCTTTCAAATGTAATAAGGGATTTAAGTATGTAACTAATTTACGAAGACTACTAAACTATTTAGTCCTTTTGGATGTGATGTATCATATTTAGCACTAAAGTAATAAAGTAACAACTGGGAATGAGATACTAAGTTAGGGGTATTTATTGTAGGTATTAGAGAAAATTAAGTAGAAACCATACAAATAAGATTTATGAAAGCATGGATTAGGGTATATAACCCTATGTTGGATGTCAAAAATATTCCCAAAGAAACGAAGATTTTGTTTTTTATATTAGTTATACATAAATTTTCAATTAATGTTAAATGTTTTACTATTTTTGAAATTATAGAATTTGATTAATAATGTTATGATCTAATCTAGTGTGTTTTATTGTTTAGAAATGGATCACTATTGAAGGAATAGAATCTGTATCAGTACACATAATCTAAGGGATTTACCTCCCCAGCAATCTAATGAAGCTTGGGCTAGAGTTGCATGTGGATCCGAACAAATTATAAATATATTGATGCAGCTGACTCGGGTTGTGACCAATAACTTTTCCCATAGGGTGCAGTCTTCTGATCCACAACGTGGTGTAACAACATGATGTGGCCTTTAATTGAGTTGTTTTTCCACATCATTTAATTAATATTTTGTTGTTTTAATTAATTAATTGTTCTTTATAAGTTAAATAATTTTACTTAAGTAGGTTTGTTGTTAAATTGATTAATTTACCATTTGTTATTTTTTATTTTGCATTTATATTAATTAAAAAATTAGTTTTTAAATATTAATAATTTCAAATTGAATTTATTTAATTATTAAGTAGAGTTAATATTTAGTCTAACTCTACATTTAATCTAAGTAAGTTTTAAATAATTAATTGAATAGGTTTCTAAATTTTAATATTTTTAATTTTAACGTTTTTGTTCTACAGCCAAGCTTGCACCCTCCTACCACCGAGCGGATCTATTGTTGGCCTGCTACCACTGGAAACTCCAATGTTGGGGAAAAGTAGGGATTCAACCTTTAAGCTTCATCCTCCCCTGCCTAGATCTACCAATTCCTTCAACGGATCCATCGGTGCTCTATTGCTCCAGATCTACCGCTCCCTCATAGCTTCCACAGTCCACCAAGGTGATCCCAAACCGTAAATGGCCAAGCTGCACAGTTCAAAGCCCTCTCGCCCCCTGAAGGAGCACGCATCGCCAAAACTCAAGGGATATGACCGCTGAGGATTTGAGAAGAGGCCGACCAAAACGGAGGAAGTTGAAGAAACTCTGTTGAGAAGGTTCGATGAATGAATCTGGCCGACTAAGTACGTAGTTTGAACAAATGCCGATTTGTATAGAGCTGAGTCGTCTTGTTGAAGTCATGTGAATGAATATTTAAGGGTTTTATGGTGAACCATGTCGAGGAAGAGGATTTTTCTAAGAAATGTCGCTAGAATGAGATCCTGAATTAAGCTTCGTTGTGGAAGAATGAACGAATTGTAGAGTCTGGAGTACCCTTTGAGGCCGATTTCTGATCGACAGCCTCTGTTCGCTGCCATTGTGTGTTGCGGAATCACCGAGAGAGAGAACGACAGAAAACGAGAAAACTAAAGAAAGAAAAGAAACAATGAACACGGCGATTTACGTGGTTCGGGAAAAAATCTCTACGTCCATGGGAGAGGCAGAATTTCACTATGATTCGGGAGCACAGAAATTACAGAGGATTTCCGACAACAAACCCTAGCCCGAAATGGGCTATAAAACAAATGGAGAAGACGATCACTATTCGAAAAAAGTGGTCCGCGTCGCTACAGTGAACGACGACTGGATTTGTCAAAAGCGCTACAGTAAAGTTGACCCCGAAGTTCGCACCGCTACAGTGTCTGTCGGTGTCGGTCGGTCAGCTCCGCTAAAGTTGCGGGCCACAATTATTCGGCCCAACCGGATCGGGCAACACCAATCCAACAATCTCCCACTTGTAGCCTGATCCGATGCACTGCTATTCTTCGATGCAACTGATGAAGACAACTTACTTAATCTAAGTTCTTCCTCTTCTTCACTCACCAGTGCCGTGCTTTTACAGATTCATGAAATACAAACTGTTTTCCTCTTCTGCTCCCATCAAGTCCTCCATCATCTTGCCTCTCATCCTCCGTTCATCAGTGGAGACCAACAGAGGCACATCAGTGCCTCAACTTCTATATCACCATAGGCTTTGTCAACATGTCTGCCGGATTGTTGGTTCCACATATCTTCTGCAAAGTCAGCAACCCATCCTCTATCAAACCTCTGATGAAATGGTACTTCAACTGAATGTGCTTCGTCCGGGCATGAAACACTGGGTTCTTGGCAAGATGTATAGCACTCTGACTGTCACAGTGCAATACATTCTCCTCTCGCTTTCTTCCCAATTCATCCAAGAAGTTCTTCAGCCAAACCATCTCTTTCCCAGCTTCTGTTACAGCAATGTATTCTGCCTCTGTGGTGGATAAAGCCACCACCTTCTGCAATTGTGATATCCAACTTACCGCAGTCCCTCCACAGGTAAAAACATAACCCGTGGTGCTCCTCCTACTGTCGACATCGCCTCTAAGGTCAGCATCCACATACCCCTGCAATGAAGTTCCTTTCCCAAAGCACAGATACACCTCTTTGCTGCCCTTCAAATACCTCAGTATCCACTTCACAGCTTCCCAATGTTGTTTTCCGGGGATAGCCATATACCTGCTCACAACTCCCACTGCATGAGCAATGTCAGGTCGAGTACAGACCATAGAATACATCAGGCTTCCCACAGCTGATGCGTATGGAACTTTTTCCATGTACTCCACCTCTTCTGCCGTCTTCGGTGATTGCTCCTTTGATAGTTTGAAATGAATCGCCAATGGAAGAGAGACTGCCTTTGCTTCCAGCATGCTGAATCTTCTCAGCACCTTCCCAATGTAATCAGCCTGTGACAACATTAATGTTCCAGCTGTGCGGTCTCTCTTGATCTTCATTCCCAGAATCTTTCCAGCTTCTCCAAGATCCTTCATTTCAAACTCCTCAACCAATTGCCCTTTCAGCTCATTAATCCTCTGCATACATGATCCTGCAATGAGCATGTCATCCACATACAGAAGCAATATAATATATTCATCACCGAAAGACTTGATGTAGCAACATTGATCCATGTCACATCGTTTATATTCATTTTTAGACATAAATGAATCAAACTTCTTATTACACTGCCTCGGTGCCTCCTTCAGTCCATATAGGCTCTTCTGGAGTTTGCACACCAGGTCTTCCTTTCCAGAAACTACATATCCCTCTGGCTGCTGCATGTAGATGTCCTCATCTAGATCTCCATGAAGGAAAGCAGTCTTGACATCAAGCTGCTCGAGATTCAAGTCCTCTGACGCCACAATGCTGAGAACCACCAGGATGGTGGTAAGCTTTACTACTGGTGAGAAGATTTCAGTGAAATCTACTCCCTCCTTCTGTTGAAAGCCTTTCACCACCAGCCTTGCCTTGAACCTCCTCTTTCCATCATGTTCTTCCTTGACCCGGTAGACCCACTTATTCTTCAATGCTTTTTTTCCTCTTGGCAGAGGTGTCAGCTCCAAAGTGTTGTTCTCATGCAATGAAGAAATCTCCTCCTTCATAGCCAGCTCCCACTTGCTCGACTCCTTCAGCTGCATTGATTCTTCAAAGCATTCTAGTTCTCCACCATCAGTCAATAAAAGGTAATGCAATGATGGTGAATACCTCTGCACGGGCCTTCTCACCCTTGATGATCTCCTCAACTCCACTGGAGTAGTAGGTTCCACCGGTTCGGACTTCTCAAGCTCAGACACACCTTCAAGCTCCACTTGCTTTTTGCATTCTGATTCAATGTTCCCATTTTCATCTTCAACTGCATGGCGATCTTTGTACATGACACCTTCATTGAATACCACATTTTGGCTCCTGATGACCATCCTGTTGACATCATCCCAAAAGCGATACCCAAACTCCTCACCACCATAGCCAATAAAGAAACATTTTTTGGACTTGGCATCAAGCTTCTCCCTTGCATTAGCATCAACATGAACATATGCTAAACTGCCAAAGACTCGTAGATGTGAGAGTTTTACCTCCTTACCAAACCAGAGTTCCTCGGGTAGACATTCCCCCATTGGCACAGAGGGACTCCTGTTTATGAGATATGCTGCCATATTCACTGCATCAGCCCAAAAGGTCTTGGGTAACCCCGAATGCAGCCTCATGCTCCTGGCACATTCATTCAGTGTCCTATTCATCCTTTCTTCCACACCGTTCTATTGTGGTGTTCCTGGGATTGTCTTCTCCCACCGAATTCCATTTTCAGAATAGAATTCTCTGAACTCTTGACTGCCATATTCTCCACCATTGTCAGACCTCAAACATTTCAGATTTACTCCTGACTCGTTCTCCACCATGACTTTCCACTTCTGAAATATCTTAAACAAATCAGATTTGTTCTTCAGAAAGTAAACCCATACCTTCCTCGTTGAGTCGTCGATGAATGTCACATAATATTGTGACCCTCCGAGCGATGGTACTGGTGCAGGCCCCCAAACATATGTATGCACCAGGTCCAGCTTTCCGGCCTTCGGTGTTCTGCCTCCTTTTGCAAAGGACACCTTCTTCTGCTTTCCAAAGATGCAATCTTCACAAAATCCTACTTCCACCGACTTCAGCTCTGGTAGAAATCCTTTTGTTGCCAGCACCTTCATCCCCTTTTCACTCATGTGGCCGAGTCTATAGTGCCACAGTTGAGAACCTCCGACAGCTTCCAGTGATGCAGCCAAGTTCATGCAACTTTCTGTCATGTTGTACAGGGTGCCATTCTTTGCTCCCCGAGCTATGACCATAGCTCCTTTGGTGATCTTCCATGCACCACCAGTGAATGTGGTACTCAACCCTGCATCATCAAGCTGTCCCACATAAATGATATTTCTTCTTAAACCCGGGATGTACCTCACGTATGAAGAGCTGAACGGCTGAACCCCGCCCGCCTTGGAGGGGGTTGGGGTGCCGCACGGGCGAACCGCTGTGCTGAGACGCTCAGCCCGTGACAAGTGGTATCAGAGGGAATGTGCCTCGTGGTGTTGCGGAATGCTTCCGGATAGACCTTGGTGGTGGGAGCGAAGTCCCGGGGTGTCATGTGGAGATGACACGACGTAGAAGGTCACGCTTGCGAGATGTCCGAGGCAGAGACGCCACTATGAAGGGTGGGTCTCGTGGAGGTGGTTTTCGACCCTGAGAGAGAGGGTGGACCACGGTGGTTTGCGACCCAGAGAGTGGGTGGGCCATTGATGCCAACGACAAGGAAGAAGCGTCCCCTGAGGCCATGCTTGGTAACCGGTTAGTTGGAAGCAGTCGCGGACACACAGAAGGCCACGATCCTGCATGCACGAGGGCGTGCATGGAATGGTGGTGGGAGAATGTCACGACCCAATCATGGGGGTCCTGTCCCACACCAGCAAGAACATCAAAGCTGCGGTTTATCTGGTTAGTCCCTATCGAAAAGATGAGAGTCGCCCCGACAAAGAGGATGATGGTGCGTGTCAACCTTGACACCACTGGTTGGGAGTTGGGGCCACTCTCCTGATGAGTCCATGGCAGGACGAAACAAGTGAACCTCACATATGAAGAGCTACTGGATCGACAGGTTCTGGGTGTTGTGCGCCTGATGTTGGCCAAAAATGTGGCGTTCAACATCAGAGAGGAGAAGACGACAGTGGACCTGATGAAAGCCCTCACAAATATGTATGAGAAGCCTTCTGCGGCTAACAAGGTGCATTTGATACGACGATTGTTCAACCTGAAAATGGTTGAAGGGAGAGCTGTTGCAGATCATATCAACATTGTGTGATTTTAGGACATTGTTGAAGACAAAGGGTGGCCTTGAAACTCTCACTTTTTGCAGATATTGAATAACCAAGGTTGTGGATTGAAACATACGTATCATGCGGTCGAGTCAGCAAATTTGAGGAAGGTAATTGTGTTGTTCTGTCGAGTTTGAATGTTTTTGATCACTGGATTTTGGTTTGTTTCATGATCAAACTAATGAATTCGAAAAGGCCCTCAGGGTTCCAATTTTCTTCAGCTGTTATGGAAATGTGCAGTATACACATGATATTCGACGATTGGCCTCAGTGAGCTGGCTTATTTCTCTTTCTGCAGACAATCTCAACTCGATCTTTGATGAACGAATAAGTTTCATAAAATTTAATGTTGTGATAGAGGAAAAAATGGATGGATCCAATCAGGTATCTTCTCATAAAACAAAAACATATTCTAGTGGTGAATGCTGGATTGGGTTTCATGATTGAACCCGTGTTGATCTTCACATATGAGTTGAGTTTCTCACTGAACCATGTTTGAACTGTTTGTCAAAGTCTTCCCTATCCCATGTTTTTTTTGGATTAATAGCTTGATGAAAAATGTTCAATGTGTTTTTTGATGGAGATTACACGTGACTTGGTAGTTGGGTGGTGCCCCAACTCCACCCACCATGGTAGGTGGGGATTGGTGGGGGGAGTTATGTCAAACTTGACACCCCCGCCATGGGTATTTAAGAAGGGCCTAAGGAACCTTCCAGAAATCAGTTCGAGCCAAGTGATCCATTGTATCTGGTGAGAGAGCACCAAAAGAACTCCATTTGTAGAGATGTTTTTGTAAGCTTTGTTCATGTTGAAATAAAGCACTTTTTCTTTCAATTTTCTTCCCCGATTATTCTTTATTCGTGATCAGTGAATCACAACAGTGGTATCAGAGACATTTCTTGTGCAATAGCGTTCAGTAGTTGAGTTTTACCCGTGACCAGAATATTCAAATTTCTCAAAATCCTATTTTGAAGTCATATTTTGAATGTTCGTAACCAGAGGATTCCAACAGCGCAAACGACGTCGAAAACAAAGCTAAAACGAGTTTCTAGGCTCGGTCAAATTTCAGGTGCTATAGTACCTCCTTACCGGAGAAGAAGATACTGTTCTAGCGCCAGTGACTTTTCCAGCGTGATTCTGGTAGCTTCTCCAACACACCACATCACCACCACGTCATCGGCACGTCACCAAACAATATCAATTGTTAATTCTGTTTTGATCATATCTTGATCAATCGATGTCCAATTTTGACGATTCTGGAGTTGATTCGACCATATTCGACCGTTCCAGACACAACTGCGAACTCAATTTTTTAAAATTATGCAATTTTTTTTAAATACTTGAAATTCAATAGAGTAACCATCCACGAGAGGGATGATCATGTTGACTTCTTCGAACTACTCCATTTGTAAGTCTCAAATGGAAGATCATCTTAATGCTAAGGAACTTTTTGACCCCATTGAGAATGAGGGAATCAACCCCGATGCCACCAAGGAAGCAGAGTGGAAAAAACTGAACAAGAAGATGATCAGTCAAATCTACCAATGGATCGATCATAGCCTTTACCCCCAGGTTGCCCAAGAGACTAGCGCGTATGAACTTTTAATGAATTTTGAAAATACATACCAGCCAAAGACCGCTCGAAACAAGATCCTTTTTTTGAAGCGGTTGAAGAATCTTCAACCACAGAGTGGAAGTTCTGTAGCCGAACACACCAACGAGTTCTAAATCCCGGTGAACCAATTGGTGGTTGGAGATAAGATTTTAAATGATGAAGATTAGTTGAACCACATAATCTGCACACTTTCCGATAGCAGGAATACGCTTGTCGTCTCCCTCGGCAACTCGGCGCCCAAATGCAAACTTACCATGACAATGGTAAAGGATGCACTATTCAAAGATGAGGTTCGAAGGATGTACGTGAGTTACCAAACACAAACTCTTGTTCTGGAGAAGCAATGGAGACAACAAGGAGGAAGTCTAGGGGTAGGAACCAGAGGCTGAAGCAAGAATAGAGGAAGATACATAGATGAGAGAAGGCCAACATACAAATGCTACCATTGTGGCATGGAGGTACACATGAGGAGGAACTGCCGAAAGTTGCTACAAGAAAAGGGTCAAATTAGTAACCAGTAAAGAAAAAATGCAGACACGCATGTGAGCATCCCATGAGAAGTTTTTCTTTACTCCAAAGATGAGGAAGAGACATGCTTTCGTACATCAGGCTAAGACACAGAATGGGTCACTACTGGAAATAAGATCTATACCAACGGTTTTGGGCAAACCATAGGTATAGTTCACTTAAATAGACATATACCAATGGTTTGGCCAAAACCGTTGGTAAAGGTCACTAATTTGGACCTATACCAACAGTTTTGGACAAACCGTTGGTATAGGTGTTGGGAAAGACGGGAAAAGCGACGAACGCGCAAATAATTGAAAATCTAACGTGCAATGGAAATAAATTCTTTCCCCCCAAATAAAACGGATGTGCAACGACCTGAAATTAAATGTGCAAAAAAATAAAGTTGACACCGGAAATTTTTACGTGGAAAACCCGAAAGGGAAAAACCACGGGACCTAGTCCAGAAAGAGGAATCCACTAAAATCAAGAGGTACACGGTAGAGACTCCCCAAAAAATGGAAGGGATCTCAAAAGTAATACTCAAGAATAAAAGTGTGGATCAAAAGATGGAGAACAGTAAAGATGATCGTCGAAGAAAGGCGATCACCAAATGGATTTGCTACCCATGATGTTGAAATGCCTTGCCTCTGCCTCCTTATATAGGAAAATAATCAGCGTCAAATAATGTCGTCGCATCAAAAGAGTGTCATCACGTGAATTAATTCACACGGTCTTGACCCGTATTAAAACATGACATTAAAGGAGAAAATCGCGTGATGCTCCAATTGAGGAGGCGTTACGCGGTACGCCAACCAGGAAGGCGCCCAACAAACTCCCCCTCCGACTCAAGTGGGGATCACCGCCAACCCTGTAATCTGTCAGCAAGTCTCAAATTTTCTTCTGGGTAAACTCTTGGTCAACATGTCTGACCCGTTGTCATCAATGTGGATCTTCTCAAGCTCTAACTGTCTTGAATCAAGGACATTGCGGATCCAATGATATCGAATATCGATATGTTTTGTCCGGCCATGAAAATTGGAATTCTTTCCTAAACAAATAGCACTCTGACTATCACAAAATAAAACATACCTGTCCTGATTTAAACTGAGCTCTCGAATAAAATTTCTCATCCACAACAATTCTTTGCACACCTCAGTAGCTGTAATAAACTCTGACTCTGTGGTAGATAAAGCAACACATCTCTGCAATCTAGACTTCCAAGATACAACTCCCCCTGCAAAAGTGATCAAACACCGAAATATTCGTCACATTTGTATCTGCACTATCTTGCTCATCCTGCTGAACAAGACAGGAACCTGAAACATCTGGCTCCACCATAATAGTGATTACCACATAATCTGGAGCACCTGTAGGAATAAAATGCTCCCCCATTGTCAGTGCGAATACATTTCAAATTCTTGCTCGATTCTCTCTCAGTAGAAACCTGAAATTGCTTAAAAACACTGAGCACATGACTTTTGGATTTCAATACATAAACCCAGAGATTTCGTGAGTAGTCATCAATAAATGTAACAAAATAAAGACCACCACTAAAGGTATTCGATTTCAAAGGACCACAAACGTCAGAATGTACCAATTCAATTACATGTGACTTCCTGTGTAGAGGATGACTGTTGAAACTCACTCTGTTCTGTTTCCCAGCCATGCAATGATCACATGTGTCCAATTTGACACTCTTCAAATCTGGAAGAAGATTTCTCTTGTCCAAACAACCAAGACCTTTCTCACTGATGTGTCTGAGCCTCTTATGCCACAACTTGGACGAAACACTACACTCAACAATGCAAACAGTATCACAAGAAATAGAATCTCTAGTCCAGTACAAACCTGACTGCTTCTTCCCTCGAGCCACAGTCAAAGAGCCCTTGGAAATCTTCCATTGGAAATCACCAAAAGTGCTAATAAACTCTTCATCATCAAGAACGCTGGTAGAGATAAGATTCAAACGAACCTCGGGTGCATGTCGGACATTCTTCAAAATCAGCTTACTTCCTGTACTGGTCTTTAAACAAATAGTCTTTATGCCTACAACGTCAGCATGACCATCATTGCCCATCTTCAAAATCCCAAAATTACCTGGGTTGTAAGATGTAAAGAACTCATTCTTCGATGTCATGTGAAAACAAGCACCACTGTCAACAAACCAACAAGAATCATCAGAAGCAATGTTAATGGAATAATAAACAATAACAAGATCACCCCCTGTAGCGGCGGCAACATGATCATCTCCATCTCCATTTTTCTTCTGTGGATTTTCCTTCAATCTGTTCTCTCTTTTCAGTTGATAAAAAATTTCTTAACATGCCCCTTCTTATCACAATGATGAAATTCAAAATCTCTCTGTTTCGGTCTGGATTTGTTTCTTCCTCTGCTCTTACCTCGACTGCTCTGCCCCCGGTCCTGGCTTCTCCCCCTGTTCTCTGTGACCAAAAGTTCGAAAGAAGATTTCTCCTGAGTGTGTCTAAAATTGCATACTTGACAAAACTAAATGTCACAACACCATTAGGAGCAGAACCGGTTAGAGTAACACGTAAATTTTCCCATGAATCGGGTAAAGTGTTAAGCAGCAAAAGAGATAAAACCTCATCTTCAAAATTGATACCCATTCCAGACAACTGATCAAAACATTCTTGATATTCACTTAAATAATCAGAAATAGACGTACCTTCTCTGTACCTCAAGTTCATCATTTTCTTGAGAAGAAACAGTTTATTGTTTCCCGTCTTTGAAACGTAGGTCGTCTCAAGCTTCTCCCACAAAGTTCTGGCATGAGAGATGTTGACAATGTGGTTCATCACGTTGTCTTCATCCCATTGGAAAATGAAGCCACAAACAATCTCATGCTCGAACGCTCATTCTTCGTCTGACATCCTCTCTGGCTTCTGGGTACTAAACACTGGAAGATGCATTCTCTTGACAAAAAGCAGATCCTTCATTTTAAGTCGCCACATATGGTAGTTGGTATCATTCAGCAAAATCATTCGACTGTAATTGGCCTCCATAATAAATATGAAAAAAGAACTAAACCCTATGATACCAGATGTTTGGAAAGACGGGAAAAGCAACGAACGCGCAAATAATTGAAAAGTGAACGCGCAATGGAAATAAATTCTTTTCCCCCAAATAAAACGGATGCGCAACGACCCGAAATTAATTGTACAGAAAAATAAAGTTGACGCCGGAATTTTTTACGTGGAAAACCCGAAAGGGAAAAACCTCGAGACCTAGTCTAGAAAGAGGAATCCACTAAAATCAAGAGGTACATGGTAGAGACTCCCCAAAAATGGAAGGGATCTCAAAAGTAATACTCAAGAATAAAAGTGTGGATCAAAAGATGGAGAGCAGTAAAGATGATCATCGAAGAAAGATGATCACCAAATGGAATTTTCTCTCGGTGTTGTTGTTGCCGGTGATGTTGAAATGTCTTGCCTCTGCCTCCTTATATAGGAAAAGAATCAGCGTCAAAAAATGTTGTCGCGTCAAAAGAGTGTCACCGTGTGAATTAATTCCTGCGGTCTTGGCCCGCATTAAAACACCACATTAAAGAAGAAAACCACGTGATTCTCCAATTGAGGAGGCGTTACGCGGTGCGCCAACTAGGAAGACGCCATACAATAGGGGGGACCTATACCAACGGTTTGTCCAAAACCATTGGTATAGGTCCCAAAATCAATGAATCTATACCAACGGTTCTCAAAACCATTGGTATAGGTCTATACCAACGGTTTTGAGAACCGTTGGTATAGTTACATGTATTTTTTATGAAATCTTCTTATAGAGAACATTAAATAAATCAAAAGTTAAAATATTTATGATAATACATATATATATTTATGTAATTATGTTCACAAAAGTCAAGTTAGGATAGTGGTTAAGTTGTTCAATCATAAACGAGAGGTATTGGGATCAAAACCAACCGAGTGATTCTTTTTTGAAATACATATACCAATGGTTTTATGGAACCGTTGGTATAGATTTTTCATATTACTTACCGTTGGTATAGGTCTATACAAACGGTTTTGGGAAAACCGTTTGTATAGAACTATCCCCACGACTTACTTGGCCACGGTTCTCCAAACCATTGGTATAGGATATAACAACGGTTTGGAGGCCTATACCAACAGTTTCAAACCGTTGGTATAGGGTATTTTTATAGTAGTGGGTGGTCGATACTACAGTACAGTACCACATCACTCCGCATCGTGAGTATTTCTTGACTTATCAAGTTGGTGACTTTGGTACAATCAAGATGGGAAATATGAGTTCGACAAAGATTGTTTGCATGAGTGATATCCATGTCAAGATGAATGTTTGATACATAATCACCCTGAAGGATGTTCAACATTTTCCAAGACATCGGCTCAATATGTTATCTCGTACAGTCTTTGACCGACAAGGCTATGACGACACCTTCAGCAATGAAGCATGGAAGATGACAAAAGGAGTCATCATCATCATCGTCTGAGGACACTTATGCGGTACGTTGTACAATACTCATGTGAAGATATGTGAAGACAACCTCAACACAGTGAAAGGAGAGACTTCCTCTAATATGTGGCATAGGAGACTCGACCACATGAGTGAAAGTGGGTTATCTACCCTGACAAAGAAGTACATCAGTATTGAAATGGATGCATCACTTGATCCTTGTAAATACTTCTTGTATGGGAAGAAACATAAAGTCTCATTCAATACTTCTTCATCAAAGAGATCAGAGTTGCTGGATCTGGTGCACTGATATGTTTGTGGACCCATAAAGGTTGATTCACCGAGAGGTAACAAATATTTCCTATCCTTTATTGATGATGCATCTCGAAGGGCGTAGGTGTTCTTCTTGCCGATGAAGGACTAAGTACTAGACTACTTAAAGATGTTCCACACCATGGTGGAGCATGAATCTGGAACGAAGCTGAAGTGTCTTCATTCAGACAACAGATGTGAGTACTTATCTATGGAATTTGATGCCTATTTCAACTGTCAAGGCATCCGACATGAGAGGACGGTCCCACGCACCCCACAACATAATGGAGTTACAAAAAGGATGAACATAACCATTATGGAGAGGTTCAGAAGCATGATGAGTTTGACTATGATGCCTAATCCATTCTGGGGAGAAATTTTTCAGGTTGCATGCTACCTCGTCAACAGATCACCATCGGTCCTGCTAAATTTTGATATTCCATAGAAGAGATGGTTTGGTAAACATCCCTCTTACTCTCGTTTGTGGGTATTTGGATGTTTGGCATTTGCACATGTATCCTAGGAGCTCAGGAAGAAGCTAGACGAAAGATCTACTACATGCATATTCATCGGCTATGGAGATGAGGAGTTCAGATACCAGCTTTGGGACCCGAAGGAGAAGAAGGTGATCAGAAGTAGAGATGTCGTATTCCGTGAGAACAAGACGATCGAGGAAATTCAAAAACCTAGAATGTCTCGAAGGGAAAGTCTTGAGGAATCAATTCATGATCCAACACCTATACCAACACCACCTTTCAATGAAGAGGAGGCGGTGCAAGAAGGCTCATCCGAAGTGGTCTAGGAGGCAGTGGAGGAGGATATTGAGCAGGGGGAGACTCAATCATCTCCAAAAAAAGTTGTAGAACCGTCACATGAGGTAGGTGACGTTGTGCCTCCCAAACCTAACATTTCACAGGTTCAAAGATCTTCACGAGGAAGGATTCTGTCAACAAAATATTTAGAGTCAGAGTACCTATTGTTGACTGATGAGGGGGAGCAAGAAGGATACTAGGAAGCAGTGTCTCATCCTGACAAACACATGTGGCTGCATGCAATGAAGGATGAAATGGATTCTTTGATGAAGAACCAGACATACGATTTGGTGGAACTACCCAAAGGTAAGAAGGCACCAACAAACAAATGTGTGTTCAAGCTGAAGATGGATGATGACAAAAAGGAGGTCAAGAACAAAGATCTGTGAATTTTCAAGGGATTCCTTTAGAAGAAATGAGTTGGGTTTGATGAGATCTTTTCACCTATGGTGAAGATGGTATCAATCTGAGTGATTTTCAGATTGGTGTCTAGCTTGGACTTAAAGCTTGAATAGATTTTCACAAAGACATCTTTTCTTCATGGTGACCTCTATGAGGAGATCTATATGAAGCAGCCTGAAGCTTTTGAGGTTTCTGGACAAGAAATCCTCATATACAAATTAAAGATGAGTTTGTACGGACCGAAATAGGCTCCCATGAAGTGGTTCAAGAAGTTTGACTTATTCATGGTGAGTCATGGCTACAAGCGGACACAGTCAGACCAATGTGTCTGCATCCATAGATTTCAAGATGGTAACTTTTTTTCTATTCTACTTTATGTTGATGACATGTTGATCATTGCAAAGGGTGCAATGAAAATTAACCAGTTGAAGAATGAGTTATCCATGTCTTTTGATATGAAGGACTTGGGAGCAGCTCAACAGATTTTAGGGATGCAGATCATTTGTGAAAGAAAGAGGAGGTTGTAATGGCTATCTCAAGAGAAGTATGTTGAAAGTGTTCTGAAATGTTTCAATATGGACAAAGCCAAACCAATGAGAATTCCTCTTCCCAGCCATTTGAAGTTGAGTAAGAGTTTATGCTCATCATTCAAGGATGAAATCGAGGCGATGAAGATGATACCATACTCCTCAGCTGTTGGAATCTCGATGTATGCTATGATGAGTATGAGGCCAAACATTGCTCATGCAGTGGTGACTATCAGCTGATTTCTTTCCACTCCCATGAAGCTGCACTAGGATGCAGTCATGTTGATTCTGAGGTATCTTAATGGTAGTTTAAAGCTATGTTTGTGTTATGGGGGAGCTGAACCTATATTGGAGGGCTATACAAATGGAGATATGGCCGGAGATCCAGATTTTAGGAAGTCTACATCAGAATACATGTATACTTTTGCAGGAGGAGCTGTATCATGGCAGTGAAGGTTGCAGAAGTACGTTTTCTTTATCCACGACAGAAGTAGAGTACATTATTGCTTCAGAAGCTGGAGTAGAGATGTTGTGGATAAAACATTTTATTCAAGAGCCTGGATTCATCCAGAAGGAGTACATGGTTCATTGTGATTGTGGGGTGCGTGGGACCGTCCTCTCATGGTGATGTGCTTATTGTTTCAGATAGCTTAGAGGATGTTGAGCAGAGGGGCAATTAATTCCTACAGGTGCTCCAAATTATGTGGTGATCCCAATTATGGGGGAGCCAAATATTATTAATTCTGGTATTGATAGTGCAGAAAGATGTATGATAAAGACTTGGGCATTTGGATTTCTTTTATAGAGGAAGCATTTTGGTTTCCATCAGAGATGCAAAAGAGGGATGTCATATTTTCAATAGAGGGTGATAGTTGGTGTGATACCAACCAGCTTACGATCCAACTGAGTTTGTTGGAATTTGTCTCCTTTAACGGGATGAAGGGGGAGTTTGTTGGAGTTCAACCCATGTAGTTTTAAAAAGGAGATTATCATTATTTTAATTTAAAAATGGCCTTCCAATCTTATATGCTCGTGTGATATTTGGAGATATTTTTCATATCGTTTTTTATGAAACGAGGCTTGTGGATTTCCAAGCGTACAACTTTTATAATGGTGATAAGTTTTTTACCCTTTTTGTTTGAATTTTTAAACCCACCGTGAAAGGGTTTATTTGTGGGAGACTCTTATGACTTAAATGGGAGACGAGCAAGCTGCCAAGATCAGAGTAGTGCGCAACGACCAAATAAAGGAAAATGTGTGCACTGACTTGGGTGTGGGCAGCTGCGTGCAGTGGGCACCAACAAGCAATGGCAAGTGTGGGTTGCGCAATGACTTATTTGAGGGGATGAAATGACACTCTACATGTTCGGTTTTGATCATCGAAGGGTGACATTTTATCACGGGATGATTATCAGAGAGGCGACAGAGGCATATCTAGGTGTGGATTTTCGCATAGGTTTTCTTCCACTATCACAAAAGTGGATTTTAAACATGTTAGAAATTGCTTTTATTAGCCCCAAAAAAAACTGATGTTGATCTAAGCGTTGTTAAAAGGGGATTCTTTTTTATCATCACTAACAAAAGCTCTAATAAAGACCCATGTTATCATCTCTAAAAAAGTATTGATAAAATGAAACTTTTATCGATGCTAAAAAAGAGTGTTGATAAAAGGTGACTTTTATCAGTACTTGTCTAGCCTTCTCCCTACCCTTTTACCAGTGCTAGAGTGTTTGGTGCTCACCCCACGTGCACCCCTACCATCACCTGGTTTCGAGCCTGAGAACTCCCTCTTACAGATATGCACCTTTACCACTCTTTTATATTGTATTGTTCACTATTTTTTTATATATTCATCTATTTATTTATATTTCGTTACATTTTTTATCCATATATATATTTGTGTGTGTGTATATATATACATAATTGTGTTTAAATACATTTATAAAATATGTTGTGTACGTGTGTTTATAAATACGTACACATACATACATATGTTTACATATATTTATTTATTTATGTGTGAGTGTGTCTATAGATATAATTATACATATTTATATTTATTTACATATATTATATATTAATATTTATTTTCATAAATTAGAATATATAGATTAATATATATTTATTTGTTAATACACACACAAATATATTTATGTATATATAAACATCATATATACATTGTATATGTATATAAATATTCATACATTTTTTCAAAGAAAAAGGATATTATTTTTTATTTATATATGGTTTGTACATTTAGAAAGTTATTTTATATTTAAATATTTTTACATATTTATTTATAAAATTAAATTTTTATGCGTAAATATATACAAATATATATATGTGTGTGTGTGTGTGTTTTGTTAAAAAATGTATATATGTGTACATATTTAATTATAAAGTAAAAAATAATAACAAAGTGTAGTGAAACAAATAAGGAAATGAAAAACGTGTATAATGAGGTTTGAAAACAGTTAAATTTTCTAAATGCGAGTCGACTGCTTTTAAAACACACCTATGTTCAACATTAAAAATCTATAGATTTGATCTCTTTTTGTTTTCAAAAAAAGATATTTGTATAAAGTCTAAACCGATAATTTTTTTTAATAAAAGACGTGTTTAAAAACATTTATTTTTTAACTATTTTTAAGACAGTGGTAAAAAAATAAGTATATATAAGATGAAGACTATGAAAAATTTTAATAAAAAAATGAAAATCAGTGAACAGTATTTAAAATAGATGTTATGAGATTTAAAAACAACATCGAAAAAAAATCCAGTTTGGTGTAATTTAAACAAGGAATATATTTATGAGTTCATTAAACTGAAGATTTAATGCATTTTTAAGATACGTATTTATAAATTAAAAACTCTTAAACAAATTAATAAAAAAATATATTTTTTATTTAAAGTTAGAGAATTATTAAAAAACCAAGTTATTTAAGCAATTTCTTTCCAAAAAAATCTTATATAAAATAAAGGCTATTATAAAATTAATTAAAAAAAAAGTCCATAAAACTGATGGGATGTAAACCGCCTTGGGATATTTTCAAAAATAAATAAAAAAATTATAATTTAAACCCAAACATTTGAACCATTGGGTAAATAATGGAGTGGCTTTGAATTTATAAATAGATTCATGCAAAATGTTATTAAAAATAAATAAAATAATAAAAAGGAATATCCGGTTTTGAGATTTGATGGGATGAAAATTGAAGATTTGATGCATTTTTAAAATATGTATTTATGAATTAAAAAATTTTAAACAAATTTATAAAAAATATTTTTATTTAAAGTTAGCGAATTATTAAAAAAACCCAAGGTATTTAAGCAAATTCTTTCCAAAAAAATCTTATAAAAAATAAAAGGTATTATAAAATTAATTAAAAAAAGTCCATAAAACTTATGGCATGTAAACCGCATCCGGATATTTTCACAAATAAAAAAAAAATTAAACCCAAACATTTGAACTATTGGGTAAATAATCGGGTGACTTTGAATTTATGAACAGATTTATGCAAAATGTTATGAAAAATAAATAAAATAATAAAATGGAATATCTGGTTTTGAGATTTGACCGGTTCGAAAATTGAAGATTTGATGCATTTTTAAGATATGTGTTTATAAATTAAAGATTCTTAAATGGGCGCATATATGGACGTATATATATAGAGGGGGTCATCGTCTTCGAGTGTCGCCAACTTCTCGGCGGAGGCGGAGGACTGTCATCGGATTCTCTTCGGGTGCACTTGTTCACGTACTAGACACGATGAACACGGAGGACAATGAAGAGGTATTTTTCGACGCTGTGGACTACATGCAGTGCCTGGGAGAGGAAGAGTCGGTGGAGGGGGAAGAGGTATTTTTTGATGCACTCGACTACTTGCAGTGTGAGGGAGACGAAGACTTGGTGGAATGCACCGGCACTCTCCTATCTCCTTCATCATCTTCACTGAATTGGGCAGATTGGGTGCCCCACCATGATGATACGGCCATGCCCAGCCTTCCCGTGTGGGAAATATCCGAATGTCCCTCCTCACCTTCACCATCTTTAGTGAATTGGGCACATGGAGTGATGGAGGATGATGATACGGCCATGCCCCGCCCTATCGCGTGGGAAATATCTGAATGTCCCTCCTCTCCTTGTGCAACAGACGCTCAGAAAACAAAAAATAAAACAAAGAGGTGGTTGAAACGAATCAAGGTGGGGCAGAACAATAAGGGCTGCACGGCCACTCTCCCTAATTTGAGCTGCACAAAAGTAAAGAGCTGGTGGAAAGGGTTGATCAACAGAAAGCCAATGCGGAACTGCCCGATCACTCTCCCAATATACCGTTTGGCGCGGGGGGTGATTTGCCCAAGGAAGAGGCTCCTAAAGAAGGCGTTCATCCGGAAAGTGCCTTCTTTAGTGAAGTTGGAAAAACGCTTAAGAAGAGGAGTTTCAAGAACGCGACCTTTTCAGCGCAGGAGGATGCCGGAGGACGAGCCAGAAATCGTTACAACATTGGAGCGCGGAATTAGAGGAAAAGCCCTATTCATGTTCATAATTAAATGTAATGGACAATGATTCATTCTACATGTAATTTAGAATTATGTCTGTGTATGCGCCATGGTTTGGGTTAATACTCTCTCTCCGTCACACACAAACCATCCCTTCTTATATAATCGAGTACTTTTGTTTATTAGTAAAAGGGGTGACCTAAAAAATGATTAAATGTTGAACTCAACATACCCAATGGTCATGGAGAATACATTCCCCAGTAAGTTCATTCAAAATAACTCTCCCTCGTCCACCTCAAAAAGGTCATGCATGGAGAAATGAATGATTCATATGAAAAAATTAAAACCATTACAAAAATAATACATGAAATTAACAAAAACACCAACTCATTACTTATTACCATTCTCATTCACAACATGCTTGATATAAAAGAAATAACCATCTCTTTAAGGTTAAGAAAAATTATTAAATAAAACCAATATGAAATGGCCAAACACTTCCTGCAGAAGTCACTCAGGTCCAGTCTTGTTCTCCACCAACCTATTGATCCCTCTTATCAAACAAGGATACTTATTTTTATTGGAAATTACTTTTCATCCGATATCATCTTGAATATCAATTATTTTCTCCATATCTATAGCTTAAATCTTCTAGCCTTATCTCCATATCTTTTTCAAAAGAATTTTAAATACAAATAGTCATAGATTTGCAGTGAAATCTACATCACAAATGCCCTTGTATCCTAAGTGAAAATAAACACTCTAAGAATCCTCAAGGATAATATTTCGAATAGAATATTATATATATATATATATACACTTTGATAATGACATCAAAATGGGAATTTCATCAGTCAATATAAACCACACTTTGCTAAAAAAACATCTTCTCCATTGTATACCGAAAGTTGAACCCACAAGACACATCCTCAAAATTCCATGCACATTTGACTCTGGGAATGTTCATTTTCATTTCCTATAGGATCAAAACTCCCATGAACACATCATTAACATAAGCATAATCAGGCAGAATCAATATGTGTTTCAAAATTTCCAAACCAATATGAGACATGGATTCTCCCTCTTTGATGCAACACTAACTATTTCAAACAATACAAAACATCTCCATCATTCTTACTAGTAGAAACACCATGAGAAGTATTAATTTTCCAAATAGTCGTTATCAGAATTTCCCATCCATCACTCTTTATACATGTACAAATTTCTTGATCACAATCCACTACCATACTTGTAATACCCTTTTAGTCATTACTTCATCAAATACAGTTCTGTTTATTCGTGACCACTTCCACTTGTGACATTTTACTCACTATTTCAATCTATGAATAATTCTATATATTCATCCATGACATCATACAAAGAAATTTCATAGTGTGAAAAATACTTCATTATCACAGTTTCCCTTACTTCTCAGTGGCACACCATCATCATATTATCCCATCATTGATGGTTTTGAGCATTATATATCATCTTGAAGATGATATGAAGAACCACAATAGTGAAAATTGTCGAGATATGCTGATCTAGCTGTGGTCTAATACAACAAGGAAAATTGTAGACTTTTATGCAACGCAAGTAACATGGGTCTCTCTCCTTATAATGGTCTATTTGGATAAAAGGTAATATTGGGACACATTCCTAATATGATATTATATTTTTTATTTTATTATGTTATGATAATTAAAAATTCAAACTTTTGTATTTATTTTTTGATTTGGTTATTTCTTGTGTTTCAATATCCCATTGCATGTTAATTCATTTTTTAAGTATTATTTTGTATAAAATTGTCTTCATGTATTCTGGAATGATTTTCTTTACCCTTATCTAAACATGTTTACCATTATGTAAGAGGTATGACTCCCTTACATGGTTTTTAAATGCAAGGTTTTACCTTTACAAGTGGGTCATTGTGCCCTTATGTGAGTTGTTGGATGAGATGCTTACCCACACTTATACCTGGGATGACCCTTATGTTGAGTGTGTGGTGGCCGAGTTTCCTTTTTGTATGGGGTATGTAATACCTTTACATGATGTATTGATGTAGAAAATTACCATTACATGATCCAAGGATTACCCTTAAATGGGAATAGAAATGTTTGTTTTAACTTCATGTGAGGACTGTAAATCCCTTATATTGTGGGTGGTTTTACCCCTATTTAGTACGAAACAATTCCTTCATGAGCCTGACCATTAGTTCCCCTGCATATAAGTAACTAATATGTATCATTGAATAATTAACACAAGAGATTTTAACATCAACCCAATGTCATGGAGAGAGATATAAGACCCCACCTATCATCATCCATATAAATGAGTGCAACATGAATTCAATCTGTCATTATATAATAAAGAACCCATTGAAGGAAAATTGGTTTCATATCCTTTTAAAATGGAAACATATAAATAAATCATTGATAATTATATCAATAATCATAACATGATAGTCCCATGGAATATAAATGTGTATTCAATGACATTAATTATCACTCCAGATGGACAACCTTTAAATAAGATAACACATTGTATTTAAACCATATAGATAATCGGTATATGGTTTAGTCTATATTTTCCCAAACCATTCGATGAATTGAATATAGGTGAACACACTTCAATAAAAGGAAAATGAAATATTGCATTCAAAGTGTAAAGGAATAGGATTAAAAGTTATGGATATACACAAAAAATGATTTAGAAAGACAAATTATATGATATATTTTTTATCATATAGATATTTAACATTTCTCATTTGTGGGATCACGGGTAAATAATCAAAAGGTTAGATGAATAATGATTTTATATGAATAGTAGAACCTTACGTGGAAAATTATGATGATGAAGACCCATTTCTATAAATATCCATTTTTCAATAAAAATAATATAATAATAGAAAATTAATTAACATTGAAAAATAATGATGCATGGGAATGGAGTATCAAATGATGGAAAACATGTTCTTGTTGAAATGTTTTAAAAAGATTTTAAAAAAAATCCAAGAGGCAAAGTCGCCAGTTTGTTTTAAAAATACATTTTCAAAATGTTTGTAATGAAAACATTTGATATAAAGAAAAAAATTACTTTTCATAAAATATCCAATTATGGAGATTTAAAAAACACTTAAAGGATTAATATAGATATTTTGATTTGAAGATATGAAATATGTCCATGATACATAAAAAATTTTAATAATTAAAAAAATACAATTATTGAAAATCCTTATTTAAAATTGGTTAAACAATTACATTTGAGATGTGTTGATAATATATAAGAGGATCATTATTTGAGTTCCCAAAAATAATGTAAAACATTATAGGGAAAAAATATGTACATGGAACTGAAATATCAATTGGAAGGAATGAGAGTTATTCATACCATCACCAAACATTCTTCTGTGAAAGTATTTCATCAAACAAGATTTATAAATTAATTTATTAGTTACAATAAGAATTATATTATTTACATCATTATTTATAATCATTGTTGTAATTCTTGTAAAAAATTTAAAATGTACTTATTATTTATTAAGAACGCAATTAATTATATATAACAATCATAACATAATTATTATATATTATTCATTATTTTTTTACATTCCTTTAATTTTCAATTAATATTTATTGGCATAGTCAATGTTCTGAATTTCATATAAATTTTATTTATACAATATTTTATGCGCATAAATTTTGTAAAGTGTATATGTTATGTTTTTAATAATAATAAAGGTGGTGTTGTGTAAATTATTTATGATTTTTTATATTTATGATTTTTTATTTTCAACTATTTTAATATTTTTAATTCATTTTTTAAGTTTCATTTTCAGTGATCTTATAGTTTATGTTTTATAGGCATTCAAATGCACCTACTTGAAATGTAATAAGAAGTTTTTAGAAAAAGTCGGTCTTTAAAAATGTGCACCATAGAGGGAGAGCTAGCCGAATGAGCTCGGATTGCTGTGAAACCATACGATAAAAACTGTAGATTGATGATTGAATTTTAGGAACCAACAATGCGTCAAACCGAGGTGTCGTTTTCCTGATACGACCAAAAATGCACTTTCAGAAATTTAAAATGCTAAAACATGCACTTAATTGTTAAAACCATATAAAATGATCTTCAATTCATGTGAAATCTTATGAAAGTTGTTTTAGACATATTTTTGAGGTGTGTGAGTAGACGACACGTCAATCCAACAAGCAATTTTCTCGAACGAACTAAATAATGAGTTCCTAGAAAATAACAGTTTTTAAAAACATGTGCCACCATGGGTGAGCCAGCTAAATGAGCTCAGATTGTTGTGAAATCAGAAAAAAAATAACCGAAGATTGATGTTTGAATTTTAGGAACCAAAGGCGCGTCAAAACGAGGTTTCATTTCCATGAGATGATCAAAAAATGTAGTTTTAGAAATTTAAAACACTTAAACATGCACTTAAATGTTAAAACCATAGAAAACGATCTTCAATTAATGTGAAATCTTATGAAAACTATTTTAGAACTATTTTTGACATGTGTGAGTAGACGAAACGTAAATTCAATGTGCGATGTGTTCGAATAAACTAAATAAGGATTTTTTATAAAATGTAGGTATTTAAAAACGTGCGCCATAGAGGGAGAGCCAGCTAAATGAGCTCAAATTGATTTGAAATCTGATGAAAACAACCGTAGATTGATTTTTGAATTTGAGAATCCGACGACGCATCAAACAAAGCTGTTGTTTTCCCGAGATGACCAAAAACATAGTTTCATTAATTTAAAATGCTAAAACATGCACTTAACTGTTAAAACCACATAAAATGGTCTTCAATTGATGTGAAATCTTATGAAAGCTATTTTAGAACTATTTTTGACATGTATGAGAAAACAATGTGTTAGTCAGACGTGTGATATGCTTGAATAGACTAAATAAGTAGTTCTTAGAAAATACTGGTCATTAAAAACATGCACCACTGAGGGAGATCCAGCTAAATGAGCTTGAATTTTTTTGAAATTAAATGAAAACAACCGTAGATTGATGTTTGAATTTTAGGAACCAAAGGCGTGTCAAACCAAGGTGTTGTTTTCCCGAGATGACCGAAAACACAGTTTCCGTAATTTAAAATTCTAAAACATGCATTTAACTATTAAAACCACATAAAACGATCAATAATTAATGTTAAATCTTATGAAATGTGTATTAGAACTATTTTTGACATGTGTGAGTAGACGACGTGTCAATCCGACATGCAATGTGCTCAAACGAACTAAATAAGGAGTTCTTAGAAAATGTATGTCTTTAGAAACGTGCATCACAGAGGGTGATCTGGATAAATGGGCTCAGATTGTTGATAAATCAGAAGACAATAACCTTAGATTGATGTTTCAATTTTAGGAACCGACAGCAGGTCAACCCGAGGTGTCGTTTGGATGAGACGCATGAAAATTTAGTTTCATTAATTTAAAATGTCACTAATTAATGTAAAATCTTATGAAAGGTGTCATAGAACTATTTTTGACGCGTGTGAGTAGATGGCGTGTCAATCCGACATGCAAGGTGCTCAAATAGACTAAATAAGGAGTTCTTAGAAAATGTTAGTCTTTAAAAACATACGCCATAGAGGGTGAGTTGGCTAAATGAACATGGATTGTTGTGAAATCAGAAGAAAAAAACCGCAAACTGATGTTTGAATTTTAGGAACTGACGACATGTCAAATTGAGGTTTCATTTTCATCAGACAACTGAAAATGTAGTTTCAGTAATTTAAAACGCCAAAACAGGAATTTAACTATTACAACCATAAAAAATGATCACCAATTGATGTGAAATCTTATGAAAGGCATCTTAAAACTATTTTTGACATGTGCAAGTAGACGACACATCAATCAAACATGTGATATGATCGAACAGACTAAATAAGTAGTTCTTAGAAAATGTTGGTCTTTAAAAACGTGATCCATAGAGGGAGAGTGGGACAAATGAGCTTGGATTGGTGTTAAATCACACAAAAACCACAGATATATTTTTGAATTTTAAGAACTGACGGCGCGTCAAATCGATGAGTTGTTTTCCCGACCGAAAAAGCAGTTTCAATGTAATGTGAAATTTAGTAGATTCCTTTTTTAATTTATAATTAGAAACAATGATTATTAAATAATATATATTATTGTACATAATTAAAATTTTGAAATCAATGAAATTTGAAATTAATACATCTAGGTACATGGTAGGTCTGGGGATGGGGGTACAATGGAAAGAAATCTACAGACATGGAGGTTCATAACCAGAACCTCCTCAAATGTGAATGTAACACAACATCAATGCTTATGTGTACTTAAGTGACATCCAGTCCCACACCTCAGCCCTCTGATAGTACACCCATATCCACTTGTTCATCTAGAAGGTTCTGGAGTGTGCTCAACTATAGGTCTAGGTGCGATGTCCTCAGCTACATGTCTAGGTGGGATGTCCTCAATAGTGGGTCTAGCAGTAGAACTAGAATCAATCTCCAATTCACTCAACTGTTGTACTAGTAACTAGAAGGAAATTGAATTCGAGAAAGGAAAAATAACTGAGTAGAAGCCCCCATACAATGCCCCAATCTGAGGAATGTGGCACTAGAGGATATGCAAATGGCATGCGATTCACAATATGAAACTCGGTGGTGTAACTAGTGCCCCACTTTGAAGAAGGGTGTGCGAGGAATGTTTCAAAAGATGCCATGTGTGATGAGGATGGTTGAGTTGGTGGATGTGTAGAAAACTCTGAAGAAGGGTCTGGGGGGAATCTCATGAATGGCGCCATTTAGTGGAATCCCCCATCCAATGCCCCAATCCGAGGAATGTGGCACTATTGGAGATGCAGATGGCATACAAGTCATAATAATGTCGCTCGTGCAGATGTCTAGACTTCCACCACCATAAAATGATGTAATTTTTTTTAATTTACATTTTACATGGATGGTAATGAGGATAGATTTTATTAATATATATATATATATATATATATATATATATGATTTATACGTTATAATAATGATTCTTTAATGGTTAATTACTATTAAACATTATTTCATTTAATCCATCAAAAATTTAAAACAGTGTTCATGCATACATACGACATATCATCTCCATGACCAGTGAAATTCATTTTTATATCTCTGTAATTTATTTATTACTATAAATAAATATATAATGACTATGTATGATACTTATATCATGGTTAAAATTCTGGATATTATTTAATTGTGATAAAAGTAAAAGGACCAAAATTACCAATCCAAAACAAACATAAAAACAATGCATTTATTACCTAAAACGATGATTTTATTAAAGAATTTTTAATAGAAAGGTGATAAGAAATAATATGTAAATCATATATTGTATGATATATATGAGTATGGTTTCATAATATATTTATAATAAATCTATATTTATTGTACAGGAGGTTCATACACATGAAGGATGACAAATCTATGGTAACAATTTATTTCACAATCTCTTCTTTATTTAAGATTATTTATGTTAATGTATTTTTTTGGATAATTATTTTATATTTCTATCATAAACCCAATATATTTATTCTAATCAAGTTATTTATATAAATCACATGTTTTATATTCATTTTCCTCTCTTTACATACTAAAGATAGTGAAATAATGTTTTTAAGGAAAATCAACATGGTTTTTTCTACTCAGTCAGGAATATTTATCTTCCAAGTCCATATTTTTCTTTAAATATCTAAAATTATGTTTTAAATCTGTTCAATTGGTTTATTGAAGGAATTTTACACCTTTAATTGTTTTTACAAAAATATTTTCTAAGAATCATCTTGTCATTTTCTAAAAGAGGAACTTTTTAACCTTTTTATAAAAGTGTGACAAGATTTTCTTTAACTTATACAGTATGAACAGACCTTTCTACAATCTTGAAAACTTAATTTTTGAACCTTCCATTACATGTTTACAAGGATCCTTTCAATGAAAATGTTTACCTTAATATTGGGGAAATATTTTAGAGTTTAAATAATTGATTTCAAATTGAAAAGGGTATTTTTGTCAAGAAATTTTTCTATGAACTTTTTAAAGTATTTTCATCAATGTGAAAAATCCTTTTTGGAATATTTTGATGAGGATATACTCTAATGATACCGCTGAACATATTTCCTTGGATTATTTAAGATTAGTTTAACTAGGAAAAGTATTGATATTCTTTATTTTATTTATTCTAATATGGGTAGTTTTGGTTTTTAAGGCATGTTGACCAAGTTTTATTATTTACTAATATGATGGATGCATTGGACTTATCAAGTGGCATATGAGGCATGGAATTACACATCCCCTTGATGCAGCATTAGATTTTATGAGACAGAAAATATTGGGTATTTTTCTGACACCTTACATATTTATATATAGGTCGTTGCATGAGGCATTGACAATTTTTTTAGATTTCTTGGCACACGTCCTCAAAAATAAGTTTCAGATGTCCAATATTATGCATTCAATCATTATGAAATGAGTTATTGATTTCAATGAGTTTATTTGAATAGTTTTTGTATCCATGGATATGTTTCAAACTCATTTGATTATTTATATAGAATTATTTGACTATCATTTATTATTTCCATATTATTCATGCCTCATTTAGATTCTACTACATGCATTCCCTGACTGAGCATATGAGCTCACCCATTTCATCAATTTCCTTTACTCAGGATGAGAGTAAATGGTTTTTGACTGATATGCATAGATTTTATACAGGGAATAAAGATGATCCAAAGGAAAATAATATATTTTATTTTACGTTTTCAAATGTAATAAGGGATTTAAGTATGTAACTTGTCACGACCCGTCCCCCGGGGCCCGTGTTATGACTAACTCAAGCCCGCCTTCTATAGGCTAGGGGATGACGACTAGCACCGAAGGTGTATTCCCTAAAACTGGGAAGGCATTTCCTTTCGAACTTGTAAACTCATGAAACCAATCACACAATAAGATACAAACACAAGAAAAATATATAACCAAAGAATGCTGAAAGTAAAAAGGGGGCCAGAATACAAGCCCAACAATAAAGGTACAAATACAATTGAAATACAAAACAACTAAAGAAAGATAAAAGAAAACTATTGGATCATCCTCCGAGGTTCCTACCTGAAGATTAGGTACAAATCGCCTCCTCAGTACTTCTCATCCACTCATCTTCTTTTCGTACCAACACGCCGTATGGTCCAACTCTGGGCACCATCCAGTCCTGGTACTCTTAGTCTCAGTCAGCGTTGTCCATCGTCTACATCCAACACAGCAAGGTGCAGGCATAAACCATGCAGGGGTGAGTATAACAATACTCAGTAGGGACCCCAGGACCCTCAAGGTCACACAAAAACCACCAAGGATAAACCAAAAAGTATGAAATCAAAAGACAACCCTACTTAGGTATTTTCCCATACATATACCTAAGTTATCAAGTAATCCATCTCAATCATGAGGAAAACATAGAGATACTGAATCAACTCACACTAGGATTTATTCTAGGGGTAGTAACAAGTAACATATCCAGTCACATCATCGAACACCTAGGCTGCTAGAGAACCCCTCCTCTATCGAGTTTAGTGGGTCTCTCGTCACACAGAGGTACTTCCCACTAATCTTGGACTGCTGAGGTACTCCTCCTATCAAGTATTGTGGGTCTGTCACATCACACAGAGGTGATCCCCCTCGTTACTTACTGAGGTACTCCTCCTATCGAGTACTGTGGGTCTGCCGCATCACACAGAAGCGCTCCCCACCGTGACCTGCTGAGGTACCCCTCCTGTCGAGTACCGCGGGTCTGCCGCATCACACAGAGGCTCTCCCCATTGTGGGTCTGCCGTGTCACACAGAGGCACTCCCCACTGGGCCTGTCAAGTCACTATGATTCGAAAATTCCAGCATTCATCAAGTCTCATCTAGCTACTGGGTTCTCGCACTATGCTCGCTCGTCTCTGGGAGGATCTGATCCACAAATTACTGGTCGATATTCCAACTTCCACGAAGTCTCATGAAGAAGCATCATTATTTATAATCATTATTGTAATTCTTGTAAAAAATTTAAAATGTATTTATTATTTATTAAAAACTCAATTCATTATATATAACAATAATAACATAATTAATATATATTATTCATTATTTTTTTAAATTCCTTTAATTTTCAATTAATATTTTTTGGCACAGTCAATGTTCTGAATTTCATATAAATTTTATTTATACAATATTTTATGTGCATAAATTTTGTAAAGTGTATATGTTATGTTTTTAATAAATAAAGGTGGTGTTGTGTAAATTATTTATGATTTTTTATATTTATGATTTTTTATTTTCAACTATTTTAATATTTTTAATTCATTTTTTAAGTTTCATTTTCAGTTCTCTTATATTTTATGTTTTATAGGCATTCAAATGCACCTAATTTAAATGTAATAAGAAGTTTTTAGAAAAAAGACGGTCTTTAAAAATGTGCACCACAGATGGCGAGCTAGCCAAATGAGCTCGGATTTCTGTGAAATCATACAATAAAAACTGTAGATTGATGATTGAATTTTTGGAACTGACAATGCGTCAAACCGAGGTTTCGTTTGTATGATACGACCAAAAATTCACTTTCAGAAATTTAAAATGCTAAAACATGCACTTAACTATTAAAACCATAGAAAATGATCTTCAATTCATGTGAAATCTAATGAAAGTTATTTGAGACCTATTTTTGAAGTGTGTGAGTAGACTGAATGTCAATCCAACATGTGATTTTCTCGAATGAACTAAATAAGGAGTTAATAGAAAATAACGGCTTTTAAAAACATGTGCCACCAAGGGTGAGATAGAAAAATGAGCTCATATTGTTGTGAAATCAGAAAAAAATAACCAAAGATTGATGTTTGAATTTTAGGAACCAAAGGTGAGTCAAATGAGCTTGGATTGATGTTTAAAAACATGCTCCATAGAGGGAGAGCGGGCCAAATGAGCTTGGATTGGTGTGAAATCACATAACAACCATAGATATATTTTTGAATTTTAAGAACTCATGGCGCATCAAATCGATGTGTTGTTTGCCCGACCGAAAAAGAAGTTTCAATGTAATGTGAAATTTAGTAGATTCCTTTTTTAATTTATAATTAGAAACAATGATTATTAAATAATATATATTATTATACATAATTAAAATTTTAAAATCAATGAAATGTAAAATTAATACATCCAGGTACATGGTAGGTCTGGGGATGGGGGTACAAAGGAAATAAATCTACAGGCATGGTGGTTCATAACCAGAACCTCCTCATATGTGAATGTATCACAACATCAATTCTTATGTGTACTTAAGTGACATCCAGTACCACACCTCAGTTCTCTGATAGTACACCCATATCCACTTGTTCATCTAGAAGGTTCTCGAGTGTGCTCAACTATAGGTCTAGGTGCGATGTCCTCAACTACATGTCCAGGTGTGATGTCCTCAACAGTGGGTCTAGCAGTATAACTAGAATCGATCTCCAATCCACTCAAGTGTTGTACAAGTAAATGGAAAGAAATTGAATTCGATCAAGGAAAATAACTGAGTGGAAGCCCCCATCAAATTCCCCAATCTGAGGAATGTGGCACTATAGGAGATAAAAATGGAATGCAAGTCACAATATCAAAATCAATGGTGTAACTAGTGCCCCACTCTGAAGAAGGGTGTGCAGGGACTATCTCAAAAGACGCCATGTGTGATGAGGATGGTTGAGTTGGTGGATGTGTAGCACACTCGAAGAAGGGTTTGGGGGGAATGTCATGAATGGCGCCATTTAGTGGAATCCACCATCCAATGCCCCAATCCGAGGAATGTGGAACTATTGGTGATGCAGATGGCATACGAGTCATAATAATGTCGCTCGTGCAGATGTCTAGACCACCACCACCATAAAATAATGTAATTTTTTTAATTTACATTTTACATGGATGGTAATGAGGATAGATTTTATTAATATATATATACATATATATGATTTATATGTTATAATAATGATTCTTTAATGGTTAATTACTATTAAACATTATTTTATTTAATCCATCAAAAATTTAAAACAGTGTTCACGCATACATACGACATATCATCTCCATGACCAGTGAAATTCATTTTTATATCTCTGAAATTTATATATTACTATAAATAAATATATAATGACTATGTATGATACTTATATCATGATTAAAATTCTGGATATTATTTAATTGTGATAAAAGTAAAAGGACAAAAACTACCAATCCAAAACAAACATAAAAACAATGCATTTATTACCTAAAATGATGATTTTATTAAATAATTTTTAATAAAAAGGTGATAAGAAATAATATGTAAATCATATATTGTATGATATATATGAGTATGGTTTCATAATATATTTATAATAAATCTATATTTATTATACAAGAGGTTCATACACATGAAGGATGACAAATCTATGGTTATAGTTTATTTCACAATCTCTTCTTTATTTAAGATTATTATGCTAATGTAATTTTTTGGAGAATTATTTTATATTTCTATCATAAACCTAATATATTTATTCTACTCAAGTTATTTCTATAAATCACATGTTTTATATTCATTTTCATCTCTTTACATACTAAAGATAGTGAAATAATGTTTTTAAGGAAAATCAACATGGTTTTTTATACTCGGTCTGGAATATTTATCTTCCAAGTCCATATTTTTCTTTAAATATATAATATAATGTTTTAAATATGTTCAATTGGTTTATTGAAGGAATTTTACACATTCAATAGTTTTTACAAAATGTTTTCAAAGAATCATCTTGTCATTTTCTAAAAGAGGTACTTTTTAACCTTTTTATAAAAGTGTGACAATATTTTCTTTAACTTATACAGTATGAACAAACCTCCCTAAAATCTTGAAAACTTAATTTTTGAAGCTTCCATTACATGTTTACAAGGATCCTTTCAATGAAAATGTTTACCTTAATATTGAGGAAATATTTTAGATTTTAAATAATTGATTTCAAATTGAAAAGGGTATTTTTGTCAAGAAATTTTTCTATGATCTTTTTAAAGTACTTTCGTCAATGTAAAAAACCCTTTTTGGAATATCTTGACGAGGATATGCTCTAATGATACCACCCAAAATATTTCCTTGGATTATTTAAGATTAGTTTGACTAGAAAATGTATTGATATTCTTTATTTTATTTCTTCTAATATGGGTAGTTTTGGGTTTTTAAGGCATGTTGACCAGGTTTTATTATTTACTAATATGATGGATGCATTGGACTTATCAAGTGACATATGAGGCATGGAATTACACATCCCCTCGATGCAGCATTAGATTTTATGAGACAGACAATATTGGGTATTTTTCTGAGGCCTTACATATTTATGTAGAGGTCTTTGCATGAGGCATTAACAGTTTTTTTAGATTTCTTGGCACACGTCCTCGACAATAAGTTTCAGATGTCCAATATTATTCATTCAATCATTATGAAATGAGTTATTGATTTCAATGAGTTTATTTGAATATGTTTTGTATCCATGGATATTTTTAAAACTCATATGATTATTTATATAAGATTATTTAACTATCATTTATTATTTCCATATTATTCATACTTCATTTTGATTCTACTACATGCATTCCCTGCCTGATCAAATGAGCTCACCCATTTCTTCTATTTCCTTTCCTTAGGATGAGAGTAAATGTTCTTTGACTGATATGCATAGATCTACAATAGGGAATAAATATAATCCAAAGGAAAATACTATATTGTATTTTACACTTTCAAATGTAATAAGGGATTTAAGTATGTAACTTGTCACGACCAGTCCCCCGGGGCCCGTGTCGTGACTACCCCAAGCTCACCTTCCATAGGCTTGGGACTGGCGACGATCACCGAAGGTGTATTCTCTAAAATTGGGAACGCATTGCCTTTATAACCTGTAAACTCATGAAACCAAGCACACAGTAAGATACGAACACAAGGAAACTATATAACCAAAGAGTGCTGAAAGTAAAAAGGGGGCCGGAATACAAGCCCAACTATAAAGGTACAAGTACAGCTGAAATAAAAAACAACTAAATAAAGAGAAAAGACAGCTAATGGAACGTCCTCTGATGTTCCTACCTGAAGGGTAGGTACAAATAGCCTCCTCAGCACTTCTCGTCCACCTATCTCCTCTGCGTACCGACACGTCGTATGGTCCACCTCCAGGCACTGTCCAGTCCTGGTACTCTTAGCCTCAATCAGTGTTATCCGCCGTCTGCATCCAATACAATAATGTTCATGCATAGCTCGTGTAGGGGTGAGTATAATGATAATCAGTAGGGACCTCGAGACCCTCAAGGTCTCACAAAAACCCCCAAGGATAAACCACAAAGTATGAAATCAACAGACAACCCTACTTAGGTATATGCCCATACATATACCTAAGTTATCAAGTAATCAATCTCAATTATGAGAAAAACATAGAGATACTGACTCAACTCACACACAGATTTATTCTAGGGGTAGTAACAAGTAACATCTCCAGTCGCATCTTCTAACACCTCGACTGCTAGAGAACCCCTCCTCTATCGAGTTTAGTGGGTCTTTCGCGTCATACAGAGGTGCTTCCCACTAATCTTGGACTCCTGAGGTACTCCTCCTATCAGGTACCATGGGTCTGCCGCATCACATAGAGGAACTCCCCACTATGGGTCTACCACGTCACACACAGGCTCTCCCCCTTGATTCACACTCAAATTTACCCAAGAGAAGAAGGTAGGACGATCCTTGTAGTTTAGCTTGGGTTGTCGAATCCTCAGAGACCTAAGAAGTAACCTATAGACACGTACATTTTATGGACTATTTTTGGCCATGAAGTGGACAACTTGGGTTGATTTTATATGGGTTTAAAGTAACTCTAAGAGACTTAAGTTAATTCAATTTAAAATAATGACTTGATCCTAGGTTATCGCTCGGGGTGTATTGGATGTATTTCCTTTTTAATGATTTCAATTTCTTATATTTGAGATGGGTTCATTTAAGGAGATAAAACAACATCATAACTTACTGGTTTAATGCCTAAAACCTTTAATACTAATCACCTATACACTTTAAGGATCAATGTTTTGATCACTTCAAGGTAAAGGTTCAAATTAGCACTTGAAGTGTGTGGCCTTAAATTCAACAAGGATGATAGAGTTTAAAAATCATCAAATAAAAATCTCAATTAAAGAAGTGATTATACATTAATGGGGTGATAAATAACATACAATATAGCCCCTTTCTACTCCTTTGGATCAAACAATAAGTGGGTTAGCCCTCCATTGATCCCATGGTTTCAATAGAAGCGGAAAGTAGACTCATGAGGGAGGAAATAGATAAGTAAAGAGAACAACAAAAATAAAATGATCACTCCACAGTTGTGTGAATAATTTCACAAGGTTTGGTGTGAATAAATTCACACCTTGATCCAACGGTATCAAATTGATATGAAGAACAACAGAATAAGAGTAGAAGAATAACTTTTATTAAGAAACTAAAGTGAATTGAACAACTTACATGTGAAAGACAAATTTGAGACAACAAAATTGCAGCATAACATTACAATTGAACAAAGCACAAAATATTCTTCAATACTCCAACACCACTTCCTTAAATAGGCATTTTTGATCCCTTGGGTCGATCCTCCAACAGTCCAAGTCTCCTCAATTAATTGTGGTAGGCCATAGGTGGGTGTAAAGTAAGGGAGAGTTGATTTTTCCACCCTTGACCCGAGGTGGCATCCATCTTTCCTTAACCGAACAGAAACGTTTGTAATACCTTCTAGATGGACGAATCAGAGTGGTCCATAGAATAAGAAAATGGAGCTACGGATGTCTTATAACCTCCTGTAAATGTTAGGCCTATTTGGAGTTGTGTATTCCGAGATATGATCAAATTAGTGGGATGTTTTTCTGGGCCGTAGAATCTGGCCCAGAATTGTATCTCTAACTTGGGCCACCTTAATGGCCACCATAGAGGCCGAATTAGAATTATCTCTTGAAGAGTGATTTGTTCTTAAACATTTCTTCTATAATCCCACAAAATTTTGGATTCATTGGGCCTGTATGTTGGGCCCCACAGTCTCATAAGTGGGCTAGTGTCCAATCTGCCTTCTCTAGAATTGCTTCCATTCATCTCCAAATATCTCCATCATCGTTTATGAATCATCCATTGATCCCTAAATGAAAAATGTTCACATTTAAGTGTAGATATAGTTCCGAAAATATCAAATTAAAATATTTATAATTACATTCCTTATAATCAGATGACTCATTGAGCCTAAATTGGTGTATATTAGGCATGAAGTGCACAAATGATGAGAATGGATGTTCATAATGAAAATGCACTAACTCAGGCCCATAAAATCAAAAATGAACATTTAATACCATTAAAATATAATTAAAATATATGTTTTTATTGTATAATCACACCCCCCCAACTTGAGATTTTCTAGTCCTGAGCAAATAATTCAATGATTTTATTTGAATTCCTTTCTTCAAACACATTATAACAAACAGTGCTCACAATATAAACTGCACACAAATATATTTTCATAACCTATCAAGATAATTTAAAACAAGATGAATTTAAAAGCATATCCTAATCTCAAGCCCATTCCTTTGATCAAATCCATCATCATACTTCATCCAACTCAACTAGGTGTAATGATGTGTTGTGAATCACAATAGATATGGGGGTTCATTTTCACTCAAGGGGGAAATCATGGAAGCGCTATGTGGAATCAAATTTAATCCTAATATGAGTATTCTTAATTCCTTTTTTTTGGATTTTTTTGTTTTTTTTGCAATATTTCTATAGTAATTGAGATTGCAGTTAATCAAATTAACCCATGTAGCAAGACTTTACCGATGACTCCCAGACTCAAAGGCCTTAGGGCACCAAGTGAAGCCCACATACTCGGGCATCGTCTCGAGTTAACTTAATAAAAAACAATGTCATATTACCATAAATAGAGATAGATTGAAAAACTCAGGGCTAGACAACTCTGGAGTCATGATCCCCAAGTGCCGAAAGCCTCTCATTTTATCAATCCATTGTTCTACACGCAATTTTTTTTGAATACTCATATTATTCATAAAAATAAAACCAGCCTATGTTATTTATTATGGGACCCCAAAAATTAAAATTAGTACCCCACAGTCTAGAGGACGTGCATTGTGGCATTTTGATTTAATGGATGAAAATAAAAAAGATGAAAATTTTCATTGGACAACCAAACTTCCAAAATCAATGCTTTTAAACTTAATCATGAATTAAATTAAGAGTCAAGGAAATAAAAGTTATTGGCTATGTAGTTTTAATGTGAGAAAATATGTTATTATATGAATGATAAAGGAATTTTACTTCTTTTTTTATCATTGTTTTTTTTAAACAAACATTTTGTTTCCACACCCTCCAACTTAGAATGAAACTGTCCCTAGTTTCGTAAAAATAAAATTTAGAATGGGGTAGAGGAATAAAAGGGGAGTTCAATAAGGAAATTGAAATATGAGGATCATGGAATGAAGTCACCTGGTGGTTGAAGTTTGAAGTTCTTTTCGCTCGAATTTAGTCCTTTGATATCCATGTCGCTTGCAAAGTTCCCTAGTGGAAAAAGGAAAAAAAAACAAAACAAATATATATATATATATATAAGTAAAATATAAGTATATATATAAAAATTATAGAATAAGTAAGCACATTAAGCCGTAGGTCAGTGGTAAGCGCGCGACCCTGTCTCCCTTCGGTCCCGGGTTTGAGTCCCCGCGGCTTTGCTGGTTGTGACGGGTTTTCCCCACGGCCTATGGAATGTCCCCTTTTTTAATTATTATTATATTATTATTATTATTATTATTTTTATATTAAACTATAAAATAATAAAAACACAACAAAATAAACTGATGATACATTGTCTTCTTTTTAAATTTATGGGTAAGGTATTACTCAAGGATCACACCACGTGACACGGATGAATATGATGCTCCCCTTTCGTACCCATCCATACTCATAATAAAAGAACAGGTCAACAATTTTTTTTTTTATTTTTAAATATCAAAATGATTCATTAATCTTATTTAAAATATAAAGTTGATTAAAACAACAAAATGATTGGAAACTTGAAAACCATGGGTTTCCTCCCATGCATCACTTTGTTTAATGTCGTTAGCTCGACTTAAACCCCACAACTTATCCAATACCAACTTTCAAAATTTTAAGGACCACATGTTTCACCACTTCTACTAGGTTGAGATTTATTCTATGTTTAGAATTTGTTTCATGCACAAACCTCTGTTCTAAAATGAGCAGGAAAATCTAAGGAATATCATAAATGATGGATTCAATTTATTTTGTATTATTTTCTAAGACATTATGAATAATAACCTCTTTAGTGGTTTCAAGATAAGAAATGGTGACAAATGGAAGTTTTTGGCTATCCCCAATGAATGGAAACTTGAGGGTGGATGGAAAGTCCTTTTGTTCAAGTTCAAGTAGGCTAAAACTTTCAAACATAGGTTGGGACTTTGAATTGAACTCAGTTTTATTTTCAAAATTGCTCAACATAATTGGTTCCTTTTGAATAGAAGATTCAACCACCAAATTGAAAAGATCAGTTTCAGAAATGGTTATGGACTCAAAGTTTGTGATTTCTCTTAATGGTTCAGTTATTTGTGTTTTTGAAAAATCCTCAATGGAGTTATATTCATGAGACTCAATACTTGATGTCAAATTATTCACTTTTGAATCCAAAAAGTCAATTTCATCCTGATTGAAAGACCCTTAAACAATTCCTTGATCTTCTTCATCTATCCCAAATCCAAAGGTTGGTTCTTCAATAAATTCATGAGAGGTTTGTGGGAAACTAGACACTTCACATAAGCTTATGGAAGGGACAGTTTGTGTAGGGATGAGTTCCTCACAATTTTTAATGCTTTTTAGTTCTAAACTCAATGATGAAACCTCAAAATTCATTATCTCTATTTGTTGACATAGTTTTTCAAGTAATGGATGTTGACTAGGATGGATAAGGGGTTGAGACAGATGGTCTATTCTAGGAGGATAACTATGTTGTTGGAATTCTATAGGAGGATGTTCAGATTGGCTTTGTGGGGATTGAAACTCATTATATATTGGAATGTTTTGTGGAGAATAGGAGTTAAAACATTGTGTATCAATTGGTTGTTGGTTATCCCACTAGTAGAAATTAGGATGGTCATTGTACATCACACATGGGGTTGGGTGATCAAAGTAGGGATAGGTTTCCCATGTTTGGACTTGTTCAAAATTGATTTCCATAGGAGTGAGGGGGTGAGAATAGAGAAGAGGGATGAAAAAAAGGATGATAGTTTCTAAGATAACTTACTTAGGTCCCCAAAAACGGCGCCAAAATTTTATTCTCGCTCAAATTTACCCAAGAGAAGAAGGTAGGACGGTCCTTGTAGTTTAGCTTGGGTTGTCGAATCCTCAGAGACCTAAGAAGTAACCTATAGACACTTACATTCTATGGAATTTTTTTGGATATGAAGTGGCCAACTTGGGTTGATTTTAGATGGGTTTAAAGTAACTCTAAGAGTCTTAAGTGAATTCAATTTAAAAGAATGAGTTGATCCTAGGTTATCGCTCGGGGTGGATTGGACGTATTTCCATTTTAATGATTTCAATTTCTTATATTTGAGATGGGTTTATTTAAGAAGATAAAACAAAATCATAACTTACTGGTTTAATTCCTACACCCTTTAATACTAATAACCTATACACTTGAAGGATCAATGTTTTGAGCACTTCAAGGTAAAGGTTCGAATTAGCACTTGAAGTATGTGGCCTTAAATTCAACAAGGATGATGGAGTTTAAAAATCATCAAATAAAAATATCAATTAAAGAAGTGATTATACATTAATGGGGTGATAAATAACATCCAATACAACCTATTTATACTCCCTTGGATCAACCCATAAGTGGGTTAGCCCTCCATTGATCCCATGGTTTCAATGGAAGCGGAAAGCAGACTCATGAGGGAGGAAATGGAGAAGTAAAGAGAACAACAAAAATAAAATGATCACTCCACCGTTGTGTGAATAATTTCACAAGGTTTGGTGTGAATAAATTCACACCTTGATACAAAGTTATCAAAGTGATATGAATAACAATAGAATAAGATTAGAAGAAGACTTTTATTAAGAAACTAAAGTGAATCGAACAACTTACATGTGAAAGACAAATTTGAGACAACAAAATTGCAGCATAACATTACAATTGAACAAAGCACCAAAGATTCTTCAATCCTCCAACACCACTACCTTAAATAGGCATTTTTTAGCCTTTGGGTCGAGCCTCCAACAGTCCAAGTCTCCTCAATTAATCGTGGTAGGCCATAGGTGGGTGGAAAGTAAGGGAGAGTTGATTTTTCCACCCTTGAACCGAGGTGGCAGCCAACTTTCCTTCACCGAACAGACGCGTTTGTAAGACCTTCTAGATGACCGAATCAGAGTGGACCATAGAAGAAGGAAATGGATCTACGGATATCTTCTAACCTTCTGTAAAAGTTGGACTCATTTGGAGTTGTTGATTCCGAGATATGATCAAATTAGTGGGATGTTTTTCTGGGCCGCAGAATCTATCCCAGAATTGTATCTCTAACATGGTCCGCCTTAATGACCACCATAGAGGCCGAATTATCATTATCTCCTGAAGAGTTATTTGTTACTAAATATGTATTATATCATAACAAAAAATTTGGGATTCATTGGGCCTGTATGTTGGGCCCCACAGTCTCATAAGTGGGATGGTGTCCAATCTTCCTTCTCTAGAATTGCTTCCATTCATCTCCAAATATCTCCATCATTGTTTATGAATCATCCATTGATCCCTGAATGAAAAATGTTCAAATTTAAGTGTATATATAGTTACCAAAATATCAAATTAAAATATTTATAATTACATTCCTTATAATCAGATGACTGATTGGGCCTAAATTGGTATATATTAGGCATGAAGTGCACAAATGATGAGAATGAATGTTCATAATGAAAATGCACTAACTCAGGCCCATAAGATCAAAAATGAACATTTAATACCATTAAAATGTAATTAAAATATATGTTTTTATTGGATAATCACCCATCATGAATTTCTAAGGTACTCCTCCTATCGAGTACCGTTGGTCTGCCGCGTCACATAGAGGTGCTCCCCACTGTGACCTGCTGAGGTACCCCTCCTATCAAGTATCGTGGGTCTGCCACATCACACATAGGAGCTCCCCACCATGGGTCTGCCACGTCACACAGAGGCGCTCCCCACTAGGCCTGTCAAGTCACTCTGAGTTGAAAAGGTCAGCAGTCATCAAGTCTCATCCAGCTACTGGGTTCTCGCACTTTGCTCGTTCTTCTCCTAGAGGATCCGCTCCAAAAGTTACTGGTTGATATTTCAACTTCCACAAAGTCTCAAGAAGAAGCATCTCAAAGGTCTTCCATGTAATAGGGGTCTCAAAGCATCATATGACCCGTCAATCGGACGCCCAGTCTGTGAGTTATTAGCCTTTTAGTCCTGGGGGCCTGGTTGGATTTGTACTCGATCTAACCTAACCATTCCCCATCTTAATCCAAAACACAGTGGGGTATCACTCAAATGGACCGACTTGCTCCAAGGTTCCCAACGCCACTGAAAGTTCATCTAACGAACGTCTGATGCCAATGTTATGGCCAAAAGAAGTAAATGGGACGTAGTGGGCCCGGGTCCAGTCTGACCTGGTCAGACCGACTCGGCCCAACCCAGTTCGGGTCACCCCAGCCTGACCTGCTGGGTCTGGCCTGACCCACTGAGAAGACTGGCCCGTTGGGTTCAGCCTAGCCCGCGGGGCGGCCAGACCTGCTGGGTCTGGCCTGACAGGCCGTGAGGGGCTATAGAGGGTTGTGGGTGGCCGCGAGGCCACAGAGGGTGTCATGAGGGCGTGAGGCCACGGGGCGTCTCGACCGGGGATGGTGTTTCGGCCGCAGGGACGTGGGGTGGAGGTGGGGTAGCCGCGAGGCGGTAGTTCGGCCGTGCGGTGGTGGTCCGGTCACGGGGTGGTGGTCCGGTCGTGGGCGGCGTAGCGAGGGCTATTTGGTTGGGGCAGCTCGCAGGGCCGGAGGCGGCACGACTAGTCCACGGGCGGTGCAGCTAGGCCACAGGTGGCGGCTCGAGCGTGAGTCAGCTCGGCTACGGACGACGCAGAGTGGCGGAGGCCATGGGGCGGTGCGGGGTGTGGAGGCCACGGGCGGCAGTGCCATTTCCTTCGTCGTCTTCGTCGCATTCAACACCAAAAATCATCACAAGATTCGCAGAGGGGTTGTGCCATGTTTTTTTGGCCCGTACCCACCGCGTTAGGGTGGTAACAAGTGGCTCATCAAGAATATGAATATTGAACGTTAAATCCTATCCTCCCCGCAATGATTGTTCCCAACCTGCAAAAGAAATCATCTGCATTCATTGTTTTAAAAAGGGAAGAACATGAGAATATAATCATACACAAATTAAACCCTTACCTTGGATTGTTCGTTGACGTTGGCGTGAGAAGGAAGTTGAAGTTGTCGACATTCGCCTCATCCACCACACTCCTCCAATCCCAAGCTCGTGAGTTGGTTCGATGTAGTTGAAGACGTTCCTCATTGGAGGGTGTCCTGATGAAGAAGTCGAAGTCAGCATTCTTCATTGGAGGAGCATTCTACGTGGATGAAGTGTAATTCTCTAAGGGTTCTCCCCACTCAATTCCACCCAAAAAAATGAAAGAGGTTCCAATATAATTAACTTAAGAAGAAATTATGTTGGCACACCCAGGTTGGCATAATTAATGTACCATGTTGGCACAATTAATTAGCTTAATTAATTGGCCCAATTTTATGGCTCAATTTAATTGGAGAGGTGGAATATTGGGGAGTTGGGAGGTTTCTCCCCATTAAGAGTGGTTGGGTAGTCCCCGCCTCTAATCTTCAAAATGGGGGTTTTGGTTTAAGTGGTCCCCACCACCATAACTCACAGGGGAGGTTTAGTTCCAGTGGACCCCACCTCTTAACCTTCAAAGGGTGGTTTAGTTCTAGTGGTCCCAACCTCTCAACATCCACATGGGTGTTTACAACAAAAATAAAATGTGATAATTTTATTTTATTATTTTCACAAAAAACCCCTAAATTAACTTTCATCCTTGACCAAATTCCATAGAGGTGAATGTCTTCTTAAGCGAATATCATCACTGTGAGTTCAACGATGCCCTCATATTTCAATTCCGAGCACCGGTTCGAAAGTTAGAAAAACTTGCTCGCATGTTTACTGAACTTACCTGAACAAAAGTTCAGAAATTCATTCAGGTCCTCGGAATCACGCGCTGTTAATTTTCACAGACTCATAAAATTCCCATATATTAAAAAAAATTACATGGAAATTTTGGGTCGTTATATTATCCCCACCTCAAGACTTACGTCCCTGTAAGCCACATCACAAAACTAGGAAAACAAGTGGGGGTACTGAGCACGTATCTAAGCCTCTCACTCCCATGTGCTCTCCTGGAGGTTCCCATGCTTCCAAAAAATGCGCACCAGAGGTATCGACCATCCATGAAGGACCTGCTCCTGTCGATCCTAAATCTCTACTGAAACCTCCATAAAAGTCTCCCCATCGTTGACGTCCAGCTCGCCATGGTCGATAATTTGAGAAGGGTCATGCACGTATCTCCTCATCTGGGAAATGTGGAAGACGATATGCACCCGATGCAACTGAGGTGGAAGAGATAAGCAGTAATCCACCTCGCTAACTCTATTGAGGACCTAAAAAGGCCCGATGAACCTCGGAGATAACTTTCCACATCAGTCAAATCTCCTTAATCCTCATCGAGGTGAGACCCGTAGAAAGACGTGGTTTCCATCCTCAAACTCCAGAGGTCTCCGTCTCCTATTGGCATACGAATTCTGCCTTCTCTGTGCAGTCTTCATCCACTCCCGGATGATCTGCACCTTCTCTGTGGTAGCCTATACCATCTCTAGTCCCACTAGTGCTGACTCCCCTCGGTCAGTCCAGCATAAAGGTGATTTGCAGGTTCACCCATATAACGCCTCAAAAGGTGCCATCCCAATGGTGGAGTGATATCTATTGTTTTATGCAAAATCTACCAAAGGAAAGTGATCCTCCCAGCTGCAACTGAAGTCGAGGATGCAATCACGTAGCATGTACTCGAGGGTTTGAATGGATCGCTCAGTCTAACCATCCGTCTAAGGATGGAAGGCGGTGCTCAAATGAAGCTACATCCAGAAAGCCTCTTAAAACCCCTTCCATAGTCAGGAAGTAAAACATGCATCATTATTGGAGACAATCGTCAAGGGTACTCCACGTTGCCATACAATCTCCTGCACATAGAGGCTTCCCAATCTCTCTACTGAACCCTGCTCTCTGATCGGTAGGAAGTGGGATGACTTGGTGAGTCGGTCGACGATCACCCAAATCGAGTCATGAACCCTAGATGTATGTGGAAGTCCTGTCATGAAGTACATGGATATCCCATCCCACTTCCACTTTGGGACCTCTAAAGGTTGAACCAAGCCTGCTAGTACCTGATGCTCTGCCTTCACTTACTGACAAGTGAGGCACTGAGAAAAAAACTTTGCTACTGCTTTCTTCATTCCCGGCCACCAGTTCTGTCGTCAGAGATCCTGGTACATTTTTTCCATTCTTGGATGTACCGCTAGAGGGGATATGTGGAACTCCCTCATCACTTCCTCCCAAAGAGACACTGGTACCATGGTACGTCCTCTAAAGAGGATGACATGCTCCCCACCTTCAGAAAATCCATCAGGTGTCTGTCCTATGGATATCTGAGCACGTCGTGTCTCGTAGTCAGTGTCCCCTTGTTGCACCTCCCAAACTCGCTAAAGAAGTGGGGGAGTGACTGTAAGAGACTGAAGGAAAGCTGATCCATCACGTTCCACAAAGTATAACTGCAAGGTGGCCAGCTACTCCGTCGCCTCACCTAGCAGCTATATACCAGTTCTCCTGCTGAGTGCATGTTCTACAATGTTCCCCTTACCAGGATTATAGACTATCTCAAAGTCATAGTCTTGGAGGAACTCAAGCCAATATCGCTATCACAGGTTTAGGTCCTTCAGAGAGAAAATATACCCGAGACTCTTATGATCAGAGTATACTGTAAAGCGTTCACCAATCAGATAGTGTCGTCACATCTTCTTGGAGAAGACCACTACTGCTAACTCCAGGTCATGGGTAGCATAGTTCTTCTCATGTTGTCTCAACTATTGAGAACCATATGTGATCACTGCTCTCTCCTGCATCAGGACACATCTGAGTTTGGTCCCTGATGCGTCGCAGTATACTATGTACCCTACACCCTCCTCTAGAAGCCTAAAGATGGGGGAACTAGTCCGTCTCTACCTCAGCTCTTTAAAACTCTACTGGCATCTCTCCAACCACATGAAGGGTTTCCCCTTCATTATTAAGGATGATATTGGTGCTACAACTCTGGAGAAATATGGCACAAACCTCCGGTAGTATCTAGACAAACCTAGGAAACTCCGTACCTCCGTCACACTATTGGGTGGCTCCCAAGCAAGTACCGCCTCAATCTTCGCTTTATCAATTACAACTCCAACCTATGATATGAAATGTCCCAGAAAGTGAACATCTCAGATCCAAAACTGGCTCTTTGAGAGCTTACCATAAAGTTGGTGCTCTCGGAGTGTGTCCAGTTCTACCTGCAAATGATAGACATGCTTCTCCTCAATAGCTGAGTAGATCAGAATGTCATCGATGAAGACTACTACAAAGCATCAAGGTATGGATGAAAGATCCTATTCATGAGTCCCATAAACACTGCTGGAGCGTTGGTTACACCAAATGGTATAACCGAGAAGTTGTAATGGTAGTACCGACATTTGAAAGATGTCTTCTGCACATCCTCATCTCGTACCCTGAGATGGTGATAGCCTGATCTGAGGTCTATCTTCGAAAACCACTGTGCTCCCTTCAGCTGATCAAAGAGGCCATCAATCCTAGGAAGTGAGTACTTTTTCTTCACGGTAACCTAGTTCAGGCGCCGATAGTCAACACGAAGCCTCATTCTCCCATCCGCCATCTTGGCGAACAAAATCAGGGCTGCCCCTGGGGAAACACTAGGCCAGATGAATCCCTTCTCCTACAAGTCCTCTAGCCGTACCCGCGACTCGTGATGCTCCGCGGGAGCCATCCAATACACTCGTGCAGATATTGGTGCCATCCCGGGGTACAAGTCATTATAAAATTCCACCTCTCTACGAGGAGGTAGACCCAGAACATCATTAGAGAAGACATCCACATACTGGTCCACCACTACAGGGTAGCTCAAACTCTCCACATCAAGATCTATGAGGGTAAGGCTAGTCAAATGATGAGTGATCGAATGCACTATTCTTCGAGTAAGTCCATCCTACGCTGAAATGTCTCCCTTCTCACCGGTGAAGGTAAAAATGGTACCATCCATGCGGACACACCACACTTTCCACCTAATATAATCAATCTAATCATGGAATGTAGATAACCAGTCCATACCCAAGATGACGTTGTAAGGAATCGACGCAGCTACTAGGAGATACCAACCAAATCTTTCACCTCCTAGAGTAAGCTCACACTGCTGGTACCAGTGCATTATCACTGAATCCGCTCCTGTAGGAGTCTATAACCATAAGGATCAAGTCAACAGCGTCGTCAGAATCTCTAAGCTCTGAATGAGGGAAGTGGTAATAAAATAATGACTAGCACCTGTGTCTATAAGTACTGCAACTATGGTGGAGTAGACACAGATCGTAACTCATATATTCTTCGGAGCACTGTGATCGTAGGCCTCAGTTTCCTAGAGCTGAGCTCACCCTTGTCCTCCTGTTCCCTACGGTCAGGGTAGAACTCCTGGTGGTGGTGGTGGTAACATCTCGAATTGTCGCCCACCGCCAGCTGCATGACCAGCTCCTCTGCCACGTCCTCCTACTCCCTGCGGACCACCTAAATCAAACCTCAGTCTCTGCCTGGGCGGTCCCTCAACTGTCTGCTGATCATCCGTACGATGGGTCAGACAATCAAAATCCACATGACCCTGCCCATCGCAAGAGTAACACTGCATGATCCTTGCCTGTCTGGTTCTACCTTGGGTGCCCCGCACAACCGAACCTGAGTCATGCGGTCGTCCACCTGTAGGTCTGGTTCTCTTGGACCTCTGTGACATCTATCTACTACCAGATAAAGAATACTCTGCTACGTGATGACTAGTGGTGGGTCTCGCTACTAGTTATTATCAATAAAAAACTATCCACTAAGAGGGCTCTCTCTAACACCCCCGCCTGCATCAGGATTCTTAGTGAGATCATTGAAACCCTGATCTCCCACCTGTGCCCCTACTTAAAGGTCTGATCCCTGAAGAATGTTTCTTGTACCATATCTGCAGAGTAGCGTTAGAGGTTAGTGAACCTTGCTGAGTACTAATCTACATTCATGTTTCCCTGCAGCAGATGAAGAAGCTCCCTTATGCGCACTGCACGAAGAGTTGCTAGAACAAAATCTAACCGAAATAGGCAATATAGGTCTACCTAGAGAAGCGTCACCTCTTCGTGGACCTAGAGCATCAAGCTCCACCATCTGCCTATTGCTTCCTACAAAAGGCTGGATAAAAGGATCACCATGAGATCGGCTGGTGTCCCTACGAGTCGGAAGACTCTCACCACAGCCTCTAGCCAATCCTCAGCCACCTGTGGGTCCGTCTCTCCCCTGAACATGGGTGGCCTCTGGTGCTGGAACTTGTGCAATGAGCTTAAGTGGCGTGCACTCTCTACTGCTGGGGCTAGTGGCATCGGTGGCCCAACGGGTAATGGTACCACTGGTGCCTCTACTAGAAGAGGGCCCTACACTGAGACCTCGTCACTCGGTGGGCTATCAATGCGTATAACTCTTGGAACACTAGCTGGCTGTCTGTGTAGAGGCATCCTAAAAAGAAATGGGTGTTCCACGGTCAATAAGTTATACATGGTGATATGACTCAAAGAGTTCACAAAGAAGACTCTTGAAAACACACACATAATCAGTGTTTTCGTGCACTGAGTTGAAAATCTGAAGTCAGGATCCTGGTGTATGGATACATCGGCCACCACACCAACACTGGACTCCCTGAACTGAAAACCGCACTCATTACCCTTAACACTATTGCTTCATAGAAAATATCAGAGTCCTAGTACTTCGGTAGAACCGAATCCTCTGATACCAATTTGTCACGACCCGTCCCCTGGGGCCTGTGCTGTGACTACCCCAAGACCGCCTTTCATAGGATAGGGGCTGGCGACTAGCACCGATGGTGTATTCTCTAAAATAGGGAAGACATTTCCTTTATAATCTGTAAACTCATAAAACTAAGCACACAACAAGATATGAACACAAGAAAACTGTATACCCAAAGAGTGATGAAAGTAAAAAGGGGGCCGAAATACAAGCCCAACAGTAAAAGTATAAGTACAACTGAAATACAAAACAACTGAGGAAAAATGTTTGAACCCGTGTTGATCTTCACATATGAGTTGAGTTTATCACTGAACCATGTTTTAATTGTTTGTCAAAGTCTTCCCTATCCTATTTTTTTTTTGGATTAATAGCTCGATGAAAAATTTTCAATGTGTTTTTTGATGGAGATTCCCGGTGCCTTGGTAGTTGGGTGGTGCACCAACTCCACCCACCATGGTAGGTGGGGATTGGTGGGGGGAGTTGTGTCAAACTTGACACCCCCACCATGGGTATTTATGTAGGGCCTCAAGAACCTTCTAGAAATCAATTCAAGCCAAGTGATCCATTGTATCTGGTGAGAGAAAGCCAAAAGAACTCCATTTGTTGAGAGAGATGATGTTTTTGTAAGATTTTTTCAAGTTGAAATAAAGCACTTTTTCATTCAATTTTCTTCCTTGATTATTCTATATTCGTGATCAGTGAATCACAACAGTGTTATCAGAGGCATTTCTTGTTCAATAGTAGTGAGTAGTTGAGTTTTACCCATGACCAGAATATTCAAATTTCTTGAAATCCTATTTTGAAGTCATATTCTGAATTTTCGTAACTAGCCAATTCCAACCGTGCAAATGACGTCGAAAACAGAGCTAAAACGAGCTTCCAAGGCTCGGTCAAATTTTGGGTGCTATAGTACCTCTTTACCGGAGAAGAAGATACTATTCTGGTGCCAGTGACTTTTCTAGTGTGATTCTGGTAGCTGCTCTGACACACCACATCACCCCCACGTCATCACCATGTCACTAGAAAATCTCAACCATTTATACTGTTTTAATCATATCTTGATCAATAGATGTCCAATTTCAACTATTCTGGAGTCGATTCGACCATATTTGACCATTCCAGACACAACTGTGAACTCAATTTTTTAAAATTATGATTTTTTTTAAATATATGAAATTCAATGGAGTAACCATCCATGAGAGGGATGATCATGTTGACTTCTTCGAAATACTCCATTTGGAAGTCTCAAATGGAAGATCATCTTAATGCTAAGGAACATTTTGACCCCATTGAGAATGAGGGAATCAACCCCGATGCCACCAAGGAAGCAGAGTGGAAAAAACTGAACAAGAAGATGATCAGTCAAATCTACCAATGGATCGATCATAGTCTTTACCCCTAGGTTGCCCAAGAGACTAGGGCGTATGAACTTTTAATGAATTTTGAAAATACATACCAGTCAAAGACTGCTCAAAATAAGACCCTCTTGTTAAAGTGGTTAATGAATCTTCGACTACAGAGTGGAAGCTCTATAGCCAAACACACCAACGAGTTCTAAATCCCGGTGAACCAATTGGTTGTTGTAGATAAGATTCTAAATGATGAAGATCAGTCGAACCACCTAATCTTCACACTTTCCGATAGTTGGAATACGCTTGTTGTCTCCCTTGGCAACTCGATGCCTAAATGCAAACATACCATGACAATGGGAAAGGATGCACTATTCAAAGATGAGGTTCGAAGGATGTACGTGAGTTACCAAACACAAACTCTCATTCTTGAGAAGCAATGGAGACAACAAGGAGGAAGTTGAGGGGTATGAACCAGAGGCTGAAGCAAGAATAGAAGAAGATACAAATATGGGAGGAGGCCAACATAAAAATTCTACCATTGTGCAATAGAGGTACACATGAAGAGGAACTACCAAAATTTTCTACAAGAAAAGGGTCAAATTAGTAACCAGTAAAGAAAAAATGCAGACACGCATGTGAGAATCACATGATAAGTTTTTCTTTGATCCAAATATGTGGAATATACATGCTCTCATACATCAGGCTAAGACACATAATGAGTAACTACTAGAAATAAGATCTATACCAACGGTTTTGGGCAAACCATTGGTATAGTTCACTTAAATGGACATATACCAACGGTTTGGTCAAAACCGTTGGTATAGGTCACTAATTTGGACTTAGACCAATAGTTTCTGACCTATACCAACGGTTTGGGGAAAACCATTGGTATAGGTCACTTTTATGGACCTATGCCAATAGTTTTGGCCAAACCATTGGTATAGATCCAAAATAGAGACCCTATACCAACAGGTTTCCCCAAACCATTGGTATAGATCCCAAAATCAATGAATCTATACCAACGGTTCTCAAAACCGTTGGTATTGTTACATGTATTTTTTATAAAATATTTTTACAGAGAACATTAAATAAATCAAAATTTAAAATATTTATGATAATACATATATATATTTATGTAATTATGTTCACAAAATTCAAGTTAGGTTAGTGGTTATGTTGTTCAATCATAAACTGGAGGTATTGGGATCAAAACCAATAGAGTGATTCTTTTCTAAAATACATATACCAACGATTTTATGGAACCGTTGGTATAGATTTTTCATATTACTTATACCAATTTTTTTGAAAATCGTTGGTATAGGTCTATAGCAACAGTTTTGGGAAAACCATTGGTATAGACCTATCCCCATGGCTTACTTGGCCACGGTTCTCCAAACCGTTGGTATAGGATATTCCAACGGTTTGGAGGCCTTTACCAATAGTTTCAAACCGTTGGTATAGGGTTATTTTATACTAGTGTGTGGTAAATACTACAGTACATTACCACATCACTCCACATCGTGAGTATTTCTTATCAAGTTGGTGACTTTGGTACATTCAAGATGGGAAATATGAGTTCGACAGAGATTGTTTGCATGAGTGATATCCATGTTAAGATGAATGTTTGATACATAATCACCCTGAAGGATGTTCAGCATGTTCCAAGTCATCAGCTCCATATGTTATCAGGTACACTCTTTTATAGACAAGGCTATGATGACACCTTAAGCAATGGAGCATGGAAGATGACAAAAGGAGTCATCATCATCATCGTCTGAGGAAACATATGTGGTACATTGTACAAAACTCATGTGAAGATATGTGAAGACAACCTCAACACAGTGGAAGGAGAGACTTCATCTAATATGTGACATAGGAGACTCGACCACATGAGTGAAAGTGGGTTATCTACCCTGACAAAGAAGTACATCAGTCTTGACTTGGACACATCACTTGATCCTTGTAAATACTACTTGTATGGGAAGCAGCATAAAGTCTCATTCAATACTGCTTCATCAAGGAGATCAGAGTTGCTAGATCTGGTGCACTCAGATGTTTGCGGACCCATAAAGGTTTATTCACCGGGAGGTAACAAATATTTCCTATCCTTTATTGATGATGCATCTCGAAGGGTGAAAGTGTTATTCTTGCCGATGAAGGACTAAGTACTAGAATACTTCAAGATGTTCCACACCATGGTGGAGCATGAATCCGGAACGAAGCTGAAGTGTCTTCATTCAGACAATGGATGTGAGTACTTATCTAGGGAATTTGATACCTATTTCAACTGTCAAGGCATCCAACATGAGAGGACGGTCCCACGAACCCCAAAACATAGTGGAGTTTCATAAAGGATGAACATAACCATTATGGAGAGGTTCATAAGCATGATGAGTTTGACTATGATTCCTAATCCATTCTAGGGAGAAGTTGTTCAGGTTTCATGCTACCTCATTAATAGATCACCATCGGTCCTGCTAAATTTTGATATTCCATAGAAGAGGTGGTTCGGTAAACATCCCTCTTACTCTCATTTGTGGGTATTTTGATGTTTGGAATTTGCACATGTATCCTAGGATCTCAGGAATAAGCAAGACGAAAGATCTACTACATGCATCTTCATCGGCTATGGAGATGAGGAGTTCAGATACAAGCTTTGGGACCCGAAGGAGAAGAAGGTGATAAGAAGTAGAGATGTCTTATTCCATGGGAACAAGACGATCGAGGACATTCAAAATCCTAGAATTTCTCAAAGGGAAAGTCTTGAGGAATCAATTCATGATCCAACACCTATACTAACACCACCTTTCAATGAAGAGGAGGTGGTACAAGAAGACTCATCAGAAGTCATCTAGGAGGCAGTGGAGGAGGATATTGAGCAGGGGGAGACTCAATCATCTCCAAAAAAGTTGTAGAACTATCAACTGAGCTAGGTGACTTTGTGCCTCCCGAACCTAACATTTCACAGGTTCAAAGATCTTCACGAGGAAGGATTATGTCAACAGAATATTTAGAGTCAGAGTACCTATTACTGACTAATGAGGGTGAGCGAGAAGGATACTAGGAAGCAGTGTATCATCCTGAAAAACACATGTGGTTGCATGCAATGGTGGATAAAATGGATTCTTTTATGAATAAACAGACATACAATTTGGTGGAACTACCAAAAGGTAAGAAGGAACCAACAAACAAATGTGTGTTCAAGCTGAAGAAGGATGGCGAAAAAAAGGAGGTCAAGAATAAAGATCTATGAGTTTTCAAGGGATTACTTTTGAAGAAAGGAGTTTATTTTGATGATATATTTTCACCTGTGGTGAATATTTCATCAATCTGAATCATTTTTAGATTGGTGGCTAGCTTGGACATAAAGCTTGAATAGATGTGCACAAATACATTTTTTCTTCATGATGACCTCTCTGAGGAGATATATATAAATCATCCTAAATATTTTGAGGTTTCTGGACATGAAATCTTCATATAAAAATTTAATAAGAGCTTGCACTGACTAAAATAGGCTCCCATTAAGTGGTTCAATAAGTTTGACTTATTCGTGGTGAGTGATGGCTACAAGTGGACACAGTCAGACCAATGTGTCTGCATCCATAGATTTCAAGAGGGTAACTTTTTTTCTATTCCAATTTATGTTGATGACATGTTGATCATTGAAAAGGATGCAATGAAAATTAACCAATTGAATAAGGAGTTATCCAAATCTTTTGATATGAAGGTCTTGGGAGTAGCTCAACAGATTTTGGGGATGCAGATCATTTGTGACAGAAAGAGGAGGTTGTATTGGCAATCTCAAGAGAAGTATGTTGAAAGTGTTCTGAAATGTTTCAATATGTACAAAGAAAAACCAATGATCATTCCACTTCCCAACCATTTTAAGTTGAGTAAGAGTTTATGATCATCATCTAATAATGAAATTGAGGCGATGAAGATGATACCATACTCCTCAGCTGTTGGAATCTTGATGTATGCTATGACGAGTATGAGGCCAGACATTGCTCATGCAGTGGTGACTATGATCCGATTTATTTCCACTCCCATGAAGCAGCATTATGATGTAGTCATGTTGTTTCTAAGGTATCTTAATGGTACTTTAAAGCTATGTTTGTGTTATGGGGGAGCTGAACCTATATTGGAGGGCTATACAAATGAAGATATGGACGGAGATCCAGATTTTAGGAAGTCTACATCAGAATAAATCTATAATTTTGCAGGAGGAGTTGTATCATGGAGGTTGAAACGCACAGCCGATTGTCGCCTATCGACTGGTCAAAGTTCCGGTGCTCTGCTAATGTGTATAGCAGCACTCAGGTCGAATCCTCGACGATGATACTTTGAAATAGTCATTTGTCTTTAGTTGATTGTATTCTGATTGGGGGGGGGGTTGATTGAAGAGCTTAATTGAAATGACTAATGGATGATGTTTAATTTAACAAGTTGATAAATATTTGGGTGAGTACATCATTAGGTTATTTAAGCTTGTGATGTCCTTGAGCTTTGCTTTATATTGCATTTAAATTAACACCCATGTCACAAGTTGACGTTGATTTGAATTCCCAAGTGTTAAGGCTTTAATCCAAGCCTCAATTTAACTTAAGATTCTAATCTTGATCATATCTTGTTTATGGTAGTGTATTTATGGTTCCAATAATCCATGGAAACCACACTTTAAACAAAACAAGTCATTAATCCATGACTTGCTTAGTCCAATATACACAATGTTAATTCAACGAATACTCATCGAGCAAAAGCTCTCAATCGCTTAACATACCTAAATTAAAACTCACCCCAATGAGAGATTTACTCAGCCATTATGATATTTATTAATCTGGTAATATATGTTTATTGTGATGAATTACAAAGAGAAGAAAAAGAAATGGACAATATAAGAGTAGTGTGCCGAACACACACACGAAATATTTTGAGAATCAAAAATGGAATTTTGATTGAACGAGGAAGAAAAATAAGGGACTGTAATTTAAAATGATTAAAACTATTTTAAGACCATGAATATTATACTACATAAGTTAGAGAAGAATAAGAGGTATTGAAGAAGAAACAAGCACTAAAATTTGATTGAAATGAAAACAAAGTTACACAATTACAATTGAATGCAAACATAAACAAACATGAAAGAGAAGTGGAGGAGAGGTCTCTCTTGTTGAAACAAGATCAAAGCATATCCTCCCAGAACCTTTTCAAGACTCTAGTAATGAAAAACCTCCTCCTTAAGTGCTGAAGTGCCAACCCTTTTGAAAGGAGAGTAGGGGATGTATTTATAGCCCAAGGTGGTGGACTGTTTACATTCCTGAAATACCCCTAAACTTGGCTCGCCGTTATGTATATCCAGACAGAAGAATCTTGAGAAATATCCTTATTAAAAGTTGTAGAGAAAAATTTCTTCTGTCTACTGTGAAAATTTGGCGTCCATTGGATATATTGAGCCAAAGTTATGGCGGTTTTATTAAAGAAACATAAACTGTCCATTTCTATCCATTATTTTTCGATGGCCACAATGTGAATGGATTTTGGAACAGGAAGATGCCTTCAAATCCGAATGGTTTATTCAAAAAAGTTGTCAACCTCTATCTCCTATTTCACACTGAAAAATATCATCTCTATTTGAGGCTTACATCATGAGCTATGTCATGAATACTATACTGATTTTAATTCTCGGCCAGAATGGTGGGCTGGACTTCAATGATTTATTTGGGCCCCTTGTACTTAGATTTGGGCCTTGGAATTTTTATCCAAGATGACATGTAGTGTCCCCAGAATTATTGGGGAGATTTAGTGTTTTTGGACTTCTGGATTGAGCCCAGTAAATCAATATTCAAGGCTGGTCCAGTTTGTTCACAGATTCTTTGGTCTTGTTTGTGAGGACCATATGACCCTTCAAATGGCAGAATTGGCTCATGGTACCTTCTAATTAAATGTTTTATATTGAAAGGAGAATCCTAAAAAAGAATAACCACACAATTTGTATCAGTATAGGGATAGTTATTATTAAAACATTAAACTGACTCAATTGGACTACTTCTAAAAATGCTCAAAAATTATACTTAATATTAAAACATTAATATTTCACACAAATTATCCAAATTTCATATAAAATAAGTAAATATGGAATATAATAAGTCATGAAAATATTAATAACATCAACTCCCCCACACTTAGTTTTGTGCATGTCCTCATGTGCAACAAATATAAAAACATGACAAAATCATTTTTATTCACCAACATATTTTAAAATTTTGTTTTCTCCAATCAGGGGAGGTTTAGACTATTTCACTCTTCCATTTTGAATTCCACCACAAGTTGTTACAGAAACAATGTTACAAAAATAATTCATTTTTTCATGCTCAAATTTAGAAATGGAAAATGTGGACACTCAAAACTCACACCTCTCAAGATGATAAAATTCATTTGTGGAGGTTCACTCTTTCACCAACCAAAAGTGAAAATCTTAGAGTTTGAAAAGAGATCTCATATTCCAATCCCTATAAAAAGTGAACAATAATAAAGAGGTCTTTTTAAGGGGGTTTTCTGTGGCTATGGGATGGTAGGAATATAATGTCTAAGAGAGAGAAGAAGAGGGTTAAAATACCAACATAGAAAAAGAAATGCACATTTTTTTGAAATGAAATATGGAAAGAAATGAAAACACATATTTACAAGGGAATGATTGTGTGAAGAAAGACACAATAGAGGAATAAAATATGAAGGTAATGAGAAGTTGGAATATTTAAAAAACAAAAAACTTCTCCCAATAAGAATATAATGCAAGTGTTCTTTTTTTTCTTTTTTTTGTTTTTTCGAAAGTTGACCTTGAAACAGATCTCACACTCATATCCCAACCCATGTTTGATCTCATCACGACACTAATTGTAATAGTTATAACAAGATCAAAGGTTTATTAAGAGTGATTTTTTACCTACCCAAGACACAACCCATTTTTTTCATTTTTTTTATTTTGATTTTTGATTTTGATTTTTTTTGATTTTTTTTGTTTTTTTTGAACACTTTTCAATATCATTTGTACAATACATTCCCAAATCCCACTGAATGACAACCTCCCCCCACACTAAAATGGATGCTTTCCCTCAAGCATATGATAACACACCAGAAAGTAAGGAAATGATACCCAAAAATGAAATCCATTCCCCCCCACACTTAAATTTCAAAAAAAAAATTATGCAATGAAAATCCATGTTGATATTGGTTGGGATAAGGTATTGGGCTTGTAATGTGGCTATAAAAGAAAAGGTTTTCATAGGATCAAAGGGGATTTCAAAAGGAGGATTAATGTAAGGGAAATGGGAGGCTATTTGGCTATTGTGATTATCATGTGGTTTAGAAAATGACTCTATCATATTAATAAACACTAAGGTAGGAAATTCAGCTTGAAGGTCCACAAACTCAAGACTCACAAATGGGGGTGAAAACACACATTTTGAAAAGATTGACATAGGTGGTCTTGGCATGAAAGCAAATGTTTGTTATCACGGTTTGGGAAAATCATTTTCCAAATCAAAAATTGAGCATTCAAAATGTGTTGGTTTTGACACAAAATTCTTTATCCATAGTCATAATGAAAATACAAAATTTTTGAGATGAAAACATGTCTGTTAACTCCCCAAAATGGTTGGACAAAATTTCAAAACTCGATGGTGAGTAAGCATGACTCTTTTTTTTGTAATTTTTTAAGTAATTTTGTTTTTTTGGTTTTTTTAGTTTTTAAGGTTTTTTTAAAATACACACCCACACAAAAAAGAAAAAGTAAAAAAGAAAGGTTTTGATAAAGAAAGTGGTAAAAAAAATGAAAGAGAGAGGAAGAAGAAGAAAGAGGTAGAGAGAGGAAGAGATAGAGAGAGAGTTAAAGGGAAAGATGTGCCCCTTGGTTTGGATTTGGTGGGTCACCATCTCTATCCAGTGGTGGGTCGGCTAGAGAAGTTGGGGATCCAGTGGAAGTTGATGTTGTTCCAGGATTGCATGTCCTCTCATGGTGATACTTTAACTGATGTCCATTAACCGTGAATGTACTTTTGGAAGAGGGGTCTTTAACTTTAACTTTTCACCTTCATGAAATACCTTTCTCAGGATGTGTCTTCCATGGAGTACCTTAGCCTTATCTTTGTATAGATTGGAATTCTCATAGCATTCAAGTCGAAGCTCCTCCAGTTCAGCCAATTGCAACAATCTTTCTTCACCAGATTTTTCACAATCAAAATTACAGGTTTTCACATCCCAAAAAGACTTATGTTGGATTTCAACTGGTAAGTGAAAAGATTTACCAAAAACTAGCCTAAAAGGAGACATCCCAATGGGTGTTTTATAGGCAGTTCGATAAGCCCAAAGTGCTTCACCAAGTCTTTAAGGCCAGTCTTTTCTGGTGGGTTTTACAATTCTCTCAAGCACTCTTTTCACTTCTCTATTATAAAGTTCAGCCATTCCATTTTTTGGGGGTGATATGCAGTTGAAGTTTTATGTACAACCCCATTCTTTTTCAGAAGAGATTCCATGGTTCTATTACAAAAAATGGGTTCCTAAGTCACTGATCAAGGAACATGGTGTGCCAAATCTTTGGAAGATGTGGGTCTTTAGGAACTCACTAACAGTATGAGCATCATCCTTCCTAGTGGGTTTGGCCTCAACCCACCTTAAAACATAATCGACCTCAATAATAATGTATGAGAATCCATTAGAAGGGGGAAATGGTCCCATGAAATCAATACCCCAAACATCGAAGATTTCACAAAAGATTAAGGGATTTTGGGGCATTTCATTTCTTTTGGAGATTATTCCAAACTTTTGGCATGTGGGACATGATTGAAAGAACTCATGTGAGTCCTTTAAGAGGGAAGGCCAGAAGAATCCAGAGTCTAGGACCTTTCGGGAGGTCCTTTGTGGTCCAAAGTGGCCACCACCAGGCATTGAGTGACAAAATTCTAATATGGAAGAATATTCATCTTCATCAAAACATATCCTAATTACCATGCCTGCCCCGGTTTTCCAAAGTTTATTTTCATCCCAAAAATAGTATTTTGTATCACTTTTCAACTTCATTTTTTGTTCTTTTGAAAAAATTTCAGGAAAAACACCAGAAACCAAGTAATTTACAATTGGGGCATACCATGGTAGTTTTGGAGTGAGAGATGAAAGGTGCTCAATTAGAAATTCAGGATCAATGATTTAAGAATGAGGAGAATTAGGAATTCTACTCAAGTGATCAGCCACAGGGTTTTATTTTCCAGGTCTGTCTTTGATTTCAAGGTCAAACTCTTGGAGCATTAGAATCCATCTTATTATCCTTGGTTTGGAATCACTTTTCTTGAGTAAGAACTTAATAGAAGAATGGCCTGTGAAGATGATGATTTTGGCACCTAAGAGATAGTGCCGAAATTTATCTAAGGCATAAACCATAGCTAAAAGTTCCTTTTTAGTCACAATGTAGTGAGATTGAGTTTCATCCAATTTTTTTGAGGCATAATAGATGACATGAGGATTTTTTCTCTTCTTTGACCAAGAACAGCCCCAAAAGCACTATCAGAAGCATCACACATCAATTCAAAGGGTAAGGACCAATCTGGGGGTTGGATTATTGGGGCAAATGTAAGAGCAGTTTTGAGTTCAATGAAGGCTCTCTTGCAAACCTCATCAAAATGGAAAGAGACATCATTTTGGAGAAAACGAGTGAGTGGGAGAGAAATTTTACTAAAGTTATGGATGAATCGCTAATAGAAACCATCATGACTGAGGAATTATCATATGTCTCGAATAGAAGTGGGTTGAGGAAGTGATTGGATCACTTCAATTTTGGTAGGATCAACTTCAATACCATCTTTTGAAACTATGTGCCCTAGAACAATCCCATTAGCAACCATGAAGTGACATTTTTCAAAATTTAACACAAGGTTACAATTAACACACTTTTGAAGGACTAGAGAGAGTGAATGCAAGCATGACTCAAATGAATCGCCATAAATGGTAAAGTCATCCATGAAGACTTCCATGTAGTGTTCTATGAATTCTGAAAAGATACTCATTATACACCTCTAGAATGTTGCAGGAGAATTACAAAGGCCAAAAGGCATTCTTCTAAATGCATATGTTCCAAAGGGGCATGTGAAAGTAGTCTTTTCTTGGTCCTGAGGTGCGATTGGGATTTGGAAGTAGCTGGTGTATCCATCAAGAAAGCAATGGTGTGACTTTCCGGCCAATCTTTCTAGAATTTGATCAAGGAATGGAAGAGGGTAGTGATCTTTTTGGGTTTCAACATTCAATTTCCTATAGTCGATGCACACACACCATTTGTTCTTCACTCAAGTTGTGACTACCTCTCCATGTTCATTTGTGACAACAGTTATCCCACCCTTCTTAGGTACAACTTGAATTGGACTAACCCATTCACTATCAGAAATTGGGTAGATAATACCAGCTTGAACAAGCTTGGTGATCTCTTCCCTAACTACCTCAAGGATGAGTGGATTGAGTCTTCTTTGTGGTTGTCTAATTGGTTTGGATGATTCCTCAAGATGGATGTGATGCATGAAAAGGGCAGAGTTGATTCCTGGTATGTCATCTAGGGTCCAAACTAAGGCCTTTTTGTTTTCCTCTAACACCTGAACAAGTTTGGACTCCTCGGTTTCAGTAAGGGTGGCAGAGATAATGATAGGATATGAGTGATCATGGAAGAGGAATGCATATTTCAGGTGTGCAGGAAGAGGTTTCAGATCAGTCTCATCTTTCGCTTTTGGGCTCAACAACTCAGGAATGGAAGAAGGGACTTCAGTTGCTTTAGGTTCATTTTCCTTAATACTGTCCAAGGTGGAGCTGTAGAGATCAGAGTTGATGTGGGATTCAAGAGAGTTTTCAAGTTCCTCTAGATTGATGGAGTCTATGAATGAGAGGTCCACATCAACTTCACCATTTATGACTTTGTTAATCATGGTGCAGATTTCAAAAGATCCTTTATCATTAGAACATGAAGAACATGGTGGATTGGGGTTCGAATGACTCTTTGAAGTTTCCTCAGAAGCATGGATTGAAAATGAAGAGTGATCCTCATATGGGTATCGCATGGCTTGGAAAATGTTGAACTTGACCAGTTGGTCACCGAATTCCATGGATAAGATACTTGAATGGACATCAATATTGGTTCTCGCAGTCATGAGGAATGGTCTTACTAGAATTAGGGGAGATCGAGAAGAGTTCGTCTCACCTTCCATGTCAAGGACATAGAAATCAGCAGGGAAGATAAGATCATTGACTCGGACAAGGACATCCCCAATTATTCCCTCAGGACTGGTTGTGCTTCGATTGGATAACTGAATGACAACACCCGTTGGGTGCAAGGGACCTAGACCAAGGTTGGAGAATATGGATTTGGGCATGAAATTAATTGATGCTCCTAGGTCTATGAGTGCATCATCAAAGTTGTAACTTCCAATTTGGCATAGGACTGTAAAGGTCCCTGGATCTTTGCACTTTATGGGAATAGACTGCTGGGTGGAAACATTTTCAAAGGTCCTAAGTTGCCTCTTGTGGGTACACAACTCCTTGAGAAACTTGGAATACTTAGGAATTTGTTTTATGGAATCTAAGAGGGGAATATTGACTTCAACACGTCCAAACTTGTCGAGCATTTCAGGATCAGGTTCAAAGGACTTCCTTGGTTTAGAGACAGCTTGAGGAAAAGGAATTGGGTTCATAAGTGGAATGGAAGGAGGTGATGGAATGGATTCAGATTCCTTTTTAATTTTCTTTTTCTTTTCATTTTATAGGTCAACATTCAAAGGAGGGTTTGAGGATTTATCTTGAGGCATAGAAAGTTTCTTTCCTGATCTAAGTGCAATTGCACTTACATTACCCTTGGGGTTGGGTAATGGTTGAGCTGGGGGTTGGGGAGAATTTGATTGTTGTTGCTGGCTCAGGTGGGATGCAAGTTGACCTATTTGAGTTTCAATGTTTTTAAGGCTAGAACGGGTGAAGGAGGAAAGATCTTCCACTGCACTTTCCCATGGTTTCTTGGAATAAGAGGCTTGTCCCGGATTGGGATTACCTTGATTTTTGTTCTTGGGAAAGCGATTGTATTGGGTTGGGAATTGGGAAGGCTCATTCGGATAGTGGAATCCAGGAGGAGGATTGTTCCTTTGAGGTTGAGGAACAAAAGGATAAGGTTGATGGAAGTTACCACCACCTTGACCATATTGGAATTGGTTTTGGGTTTTGAGGAGGGAACTGAGGGGGGTGAGATATGGGATTACCATACCTAAGGCCTTGGTTATAGGAAGAATAGAAAGGCTCAGAGTGAGGTTGGTTGAAGTTTCTAACAAACTGACCTGATTGTTGAGGGTTGGGGTTCCGCTGAGCATATGCTGCATTGAGCTCCATTGGTCAGGATGAATCAGATTGATCCTCTTGAAGTTGTGGACATGTGTCTGTTGGATGATATGGGGAGCTACAGATTCCACAATTCTTGATAGGTCTAGGGAATAGTGACTGTAGAGAAGATGAGGTTGGGGCTTCGGTAGCCACTTCTAGTTGACACACAAGACCTGTAAGTTCACTCATCCACTCAGTCATCTTGTTAGGCTCTATGGATTGATTATCTTGGGTTTTTTTGACTTGAGCATGTGCTCGAGTATGGAATTGTTGTGTGTTTGCAGCCATGTTACTTATGATATCTCTTATAGCTGTAGGAGTTTTATCAACAAGAGCACCGCCACTTGAGGCATCTATGAGAGTTCTCTCCATAGCCAATAACCCCACATAGAAGTATTGGATCAAGAGTTGGTCAGGGATTTGATGATGTGGGTAGGTTGAAACAAGCTTTTTAAACCTCTCCCAGTACTCATGGAGTGATTCATTTGGGAATTGACGGATACCACTTATTTCCTTTCGAATGGAAGCGGTACGAGAAGCAGGAAAGAATTTTTCTAGAAAGAGACGCTTCATGTCATTCCATGTAGTTATGGAACCAGGAGGGAGGTAGTAGAGCCATGAATTGGAAGAGTCATCTAGGGATAAAGGGAATGCTCTGAGTTTGATTTTTTCTTCAGAAACCCCTTGAGGCTTCATGGTAGAGCACACCACTTGGAACTCTTTGAGATGTAGATGCGGATCCTCACTGGCTAGCCCATGGAAATGAGGTAGAAGATGAATCAAACCCGATTTGAGTTCAAAGTCAGCCTCTATGTTTGGATATTGAATACCAAGGGTTTGGTAATTCATATCAGGGGCAACAAGTTCTTTCAATGTTTGTTCCCTAGGATTGGCCATATCGAATTCAATTGGTAGGGCAATGATTGGTTCTTGGGTGATTTGGTTATCCCTAATGGTCCTCCTAATTCGACGAAGAGTTCTATCAATTTCAGGGTCAAACAAATCTGAGGTATTGTTTAGGAGGCTACGGGGAATTCAGAGAGATTTAGAAAGGATTAGGAAGGTGAGTTTTTCTTTGTATTTTTTCATTTTATGATTTTTAAGAGGAAGACGGGTTTTTCTTTGTGTTTTTTTTCAATTTTTTTTTTTAAATTTTGTTTTTTTTGGTTTTTTTTACAATAACCAGAAACTAATGACTACATAAAGCACCATCCCCGGCAACGGCGCCATTTGAAATGCACAGACGATTGTCGCCTATAGACCAGTCAAAGTTCCGGTGCTCTACTAATTTGTATAGTAGCACTCGGGTCGAATCCTCGGCGATGATACTTTGAAATAGTCATTTGTTTTTAGTTGATTGTATTCTGATTGGGGGGGTTTTGATTGCAGAGCTTAATTGAAATGACTAATGGATGATGTTTAATTTAACAAGTTGATAAATATTGGGGTGAGTTCATCATTAGGTTATTTAAGCCTGTGATATCCTTGAGCTTTGTTTTATATTGCATTTAAATTAACACCCATGTCACAAGTTGACGTTGATTTGAATTCCCAAGTGTTAAGGCTTTAATCCAAGCCTCAACTTAACTTAAGATTCTAATCTTGATCATATCTTGTTTATGGTAGTGTATTTATGGTTCCAATAATCCATGGAAACCACACATTAAACAAAACAAGTCATTAATCCATGACATGCTAAGTCCAATATACACAATGTTAATTCAACGAATACTCATCGAGCAAAATCTCTCAATCTCTTAACATAACTAAATTAAAACTCACCCCAATGAGAGATTTAATCAGCCATTATGATTTTTATTAATCTGGTAATATATTTTTATGGTGATGAATTACAAAGAGAAGAAAAAGAAATGGACAAGATAAGAGTAGTGTGCCGAACACACACACGAAATATTTTGAGAATCAAAAATGGAATTTCGATTGAATGAGGAAGAAAAATAAGGGAATGTAATTTAAAATGATTCAAACTATTTTAAGACCATGAATATTATACTACAGAAGGTGGAGAAGAATAAGAGGTATTGAAGAAGAAACAAGCACTAAAATTTGATTGAAATGAAAACAAAGTTACACAATTACAATTGAACGCAAACATAAACAAACGTGAAAGAGAAGTGGAGGAGAGGTCTCTATTGTTGAAACAAGATCAAAGAATATCCTCTCAGAAACTTTTCAAGGATCTAGTAATGCCATACCTCCTCCTTAAGTTCTGAAGTGCCAACCCTTTTGAAAGGAGAGGAGGGGATGTATTTATATCCCAAGGTGGTGGACTGTTTACATTCCTGAAATACCCCTCAACTTGGATCGCCGTTATGTATATCCATAAAGCCGAATCATGAGAAATATCCTTCTTCAAAGTGGTAGATAAAAATGTCTTCTGTCTACTGTGAAAATTTTACCTCCATTGAACTTATTGAGCCAAAGTTATGGCAGTTTTATTAAACAAAGGTAAACTGTCCATTTCTATCCATGCTTTTTCGATGGCCACAATGTGAATGGATTTTGGAACAGTAATATGCCTTAAAATCCGAATGGTTTCTTCAATAAAGTCGTCCAAATATATCTCCTCTTTAACAATGAAAAATATCATCTCTATTTGATGTTTAAATAATGAGCTATGTCATGAATACTATATTGATTTTAATTCTCGGCCAGAATGGTGGGCTGGACTTCAATGATTCATTTGGGCCCCTTGTAATTAGATTTGGGCCTTGGAATTTTTATCAAAGATGAAATGTAGTGTCCCCCATATTATTGTGGAGAGTTAATGTTTTTGGACTTCTGGATTGAGGCCAGTAAATCAATCTTCAAGGCTGGTCCAGTTTGTTCACAGATTCTTTGGTCTTGTTTGTGAGGACCATATGACCCTTCAAATGGTAGAATTGGCTCATGGTACCTTCTAATGAAATGTTTTATATTGAAATTAGAATCCTAAAAAACAATAACCACACAATTTGGATCAGTATAGTGATAGTTATTATTAAAACATTAAACTAACTCAATTGGACTACTTCTAAAAATGCTCAAAAATTATACTTAATATTAAAAAATTAATATTTCACACAAATTATGCACATTTCATATAAAATTAGTAAAGAGGAAATATAATAAGTCATGAAAATATTAATAACATCAGAAGTCAAGGTTACAGAAGTACGTTTTCTTTATTCACGACAAAAGCAGAGTACATTACTCCTTTAGAAGCTGGAATAGAGATGTTGTGGATAAAGCATTATCTTCAAGAGCTTGGATTAATCCAGAAGGAGTACGGGGTTCATTGTGATTGTGGGGTGCATGGGACCATCCTCTCATGGTGATGTTCTTAATGTTTCAGATAGCTTAGAGGATGTTGAGCAGAGGGGCAATTAATTCCTACAGGTGCTCCAAATTATGTGGCGATCCCAATTATGGGGGAGCCAAATATTTTTAATTCTGATATTGATAGTGGAGACACATGTATGATAAAGACTTGGGTATTTGGATTTCTTTTACAGAGTAATCATTTAGGTTTCCATTAGAGATGCAAAATAGGTATGTCATATTTTCAATAGAGGGAGATAGTTGGTGTGATACCAACCAACTTACGATCCAACTGAGTTTGTTGGAATTTGTCTCTTTCTTTAACGGGATTAAGGGGGAGTTTGTTGGAGTTCGTCCCTTGTAGTTTTAAAAAGGATATTATCATTATTTTAATTTAAAAATGTCTTTAAAATCTTATATGCTCGTGTGATCTTTGTAGATATTTTTCATATCGTTTTTTATGAAATGAGGCTCGTGGATTTCCATGCGTACAACTTTTATAATGGTGATAAGTTTTTTACCATTTTTGTTTGAATTTTTAAACCCACAGTGCATGGGTTTATTTGTGGGAGACTCTTATGATTTAAATGGGAGATGAGATGGTTGCCAAGATCAGAGTGGTGTGCAACAACCAAACAGAGGAAAATGTGTTCACTGACTTGAGTGTGGGCAGCTGCGTGCAGTGGGCACCAACAAGCAACGACAAGTTTGGGTTGCGGAATGACTTATTTGAGGGGATGAAATGACACTCTACATGTTCAGTTTTGATCATCGAAGGGTGACATTTTATCACGATATGATTATCAGAGAGGTGACAGAGGCATATCTAGGAGTGGATTTTTGCATAGGTTTTCTTCCACTATCATAGAAGTGGATTTAAAAAATGTTAGAAATTTCTTTTATTAGCAACAAAAAAACTAATGTTGATCTAAGCGTCGTTAAAAGGGGATTCTTTTTTATCATCACTAACAAAAACTCTAATAAATACCCATGTTATCATCTCTAAAAAATTATTGATAAAATGGTACTTTAATCAATGCTAAAAAAGAGTGTTGATAAAATGTGACTTTTATCAGTACTTGTCTAGCATTCTCCCTAACCATTTACTAGTGCTAGAGTGTTTGGTTCTCACCCCACGTGCACCCCTGCCATCAGCTGGTTTTGTACATGAGAACTCCCTCCTTTAGATATGCCCCTTTACCACTATTTTATATTGTATTGTTCACTATTTTTTATATATCTATCTATTTATTTATATTTCGTTACATTTTTTATCCATATATATATTTGTGTGTGTATATATATATACATAATTGTGTTTAAATACATTTATAAAATATGTTGTCTACGTGTGTTTATAAATATGTACACATACATTCACATGTTTACAAATATGTATTTATTTATGAGTGAGCATGTCTATAGATATAATTATACATATTTATATTTATTTACATATATTATAAATTAATATTTATATACATACATTAGAATATATAGATTAATATATATTTGTTTGTTAATACACACACAAATATATTTATGTATATATAAACATTATATATACATTGTATATTTATATAAATATTCATACATTTTTTTAAAGAAAATGGATATTATTTTTTATTTATATATGGTTTATATATTTAGAAAGTTATTTTATATTTAAATATTTTTACATATTTATTTATAAAATTAAATTTTTATTCATAAATATATACAAAAATATATATATATATATATATGTATATTTATTTTGTTAAAAAATGTATATATGTGTACATATTTAATTATAAAGTAAAAAATAATAACAAAGTGTAGTGAAACAAATAAGGAAATGACAAACGTGTATAATGAGGTTTGAAAACTATTAAATTTTTTAAATGTGAGTCGACTACTTTTAAAACAAACCTATGTTCAACATTAAAAATCTATAGATTTGATCTCTTTTTGTTTTCAAAAAAATATTTTTGTATAAAGTCTTAAACGATAATTTTTTTAATAAAACACATGTTTAAAAACATTTATTTTTTAACTATTTTTAAGACAGTGATAAAAAATAAAATAATTTTTTTTAAAAATATCTATATATAAGATGAAAACTATTAAAAATTTTAATAAAAAAATGAAAATCAGTCAACAGTATTTAAAATAGATGTTATGAGATTTAAAAACAACATTGAAAAAAAATCCATTTTGGTGTAATTTAAACAAGGAATATATTTATGTGTTCATAAAATTGAAGATTTAATGCATTTTTAATATATCTATTTATAAATTAAAAACTCTTAAAAAAAATTAATAAAAAAAATATTTTTATTTAAAGTTAGAGATTTTTTTTTAAAAAACCAAGTTATTTAAGCAATTTATTTCCAAAAAAAAATCTTATATAAAATAAAAGCTATTATAAAATTAATTAAAAAAATTCCATAAAACTTATGGGATGTAAACCGCCTCGGGATATTTTCACAAATAAATAAAAAATTATAATTTAAACCCAAATATTTGAACCATTGGGTAAATAATGGAGTGACTTTGAATTTATAAATAGATTCATGCAAAATTCTATTAAAAATAAATAAAATAATAAAAAAGAATATCCGGTTTTGAGATTTGATCGGTTCAAAAATTGAAGATTTTATGAATTTCTAAAATATGTATTTATGAATTAAAATTTTTTAAACAAATTTATAAAAAAAATATTTTTATTTAAAGTTAGCGAATTATTAAAAAGAACCCATGGTATTTAAGCAAATTATTTCCAAAAAAATATTATATAAAATAAAACGTATTATATAATTAATTAATAAAGGTCCATAAAACTTATAGAATGTAAACAACCTCTGGATATTTTCACAAATAAATAAATAAAAATTATAATTTAAACCCAAACATTTGAACTATTGGGTAAATAATCAGGTGAATTTGAATTTATGAACAGATTTATGCAAAATGTTATGAAAAATAAATAAAATAATAAAATGGAATATCCAGTTTTGAGATTTGACCGGTTCAAAAATTGAAGATTTGATGCATTTTTAAGATATGTGTTTATAAATTAAAGACTCTTAAATGGGCACATATATGAACATATATATATAGAGGGGTTCATTATCTTCGTGTGTCGCAAACTTCTCGGTGGAGGTGGAGGACTGTCAACGGGTTATCTTCAGGTGCACGTGTTCAAGTACAAGACTTGATGAACACGGAGGACAATGAAGATGTATTTTTCGATGTTGTGGACTACATGCAGTGCCAGGGAGCGGAAGACTTGGTGGAGGGGGTGCCCGAGCATGATGATACGACCATGCCCCGCCCAAGGTGAGTAGAGGGAGTGCTGGAGGATGATGATACGGCCTTGCCCCAACTTATCACGTGGGAAATATCTAAATGTCCCTCCTCTCCTTGTGTAACAAACTCTCAGAAAACTAACAATAAAACAAAGAGGTGGTGGAAACGAATCAAGGTGGGGCAGAACAATAAGGGCTGCATGGGCACTCTCCCTAATTTGAGCTGCAGAAAAATAAAGAGCTGGTGGAAAGGGTTGATCAACAGAAAGCCGATGCAGAACTGCATGGGTACTCTCCCAATCTACCATTTGGCATGGGGGGTGACTTGCCCAAGGAAGAGGCTCCTAAAGATGGCTTTCATCTAGAAAGTTCCTTCTTTAGTGAAGTTAGAAAAACGCATAAGAAGAGGAGTTTCAAGAACGTGACTTTTTCAGCGCAGGAGGATGCCGGAGGATGAGCCAGAAATCGTTACAACATTGGAGCACAGAATTAGGGGAAAATCCCGATTCATGTTAATAATTAAATGTAATGTACAATGATTCATTCTACATGTAATTTAGAATTATGTATGTGTATGTGCCATGGTTTGGGTTAATACTCTCTCTCCCTCACACACAAACCATCCCTTCTTATATAATCGAGTACATTTGTTTATTAGTAAATGGGATGACCTAAAAAATGATTAAATGTAGAACTCAACATACCCAATGGTCATGGAGAATACATTCCCCAGTAAGTTCATTCAAAATAACTCTCCCTCGTCCACCTCAAAAAGTTCATGCATGGAGAAATGAATGATTCATATGAAAAAATTAAAACCATTACAAAAATAATACATGAAATTAACAAAAACACCAACTAATTACTTATTACCATTATCCTTCACAACATGCTTGATATAAAAGAAATAACTATCCCTTTAAGGTAAAGAAAAATTATTAAATAAAACTGATATGAAGTATCCAAACACTTCCTGCAGAAGTCACTCAGTTCCAGTCTTGTTCTCCACCGACCTATTGATCCCTCTTATCAAACAAGGATACTTCTTTTTATTGGAAATTACTTTTCATCTGATACCATATTTAATATCAATTATTTTCTCCATATCTATATCTTAAATCTTTTATCCTTATCTCCATATCTTTTTCAAAAGAATTTTAAATACAAATAGTCATTGATTTGCAGTGAAATCTACATCACAAATGACGTTGTATCCTAAGTGGAAATAAACACTCCTAGATTACTCAAGGATAATATTTAGAATAGAATATTATATATATATATATATATATACACTTTGAAAATGACATGAAAATGGGAATTTCATCAGTCAATATAAACCACACTTCGCTAAAAAAAACATCTTCTCCATTTTATACCAAAAGGTGAACCCACAAGACACATCCTCAAAATTCCATGCACATGTGAATCTAGGAATGTTCATTTTCATTTCCTATAGGATAAAAAATACCATGAACACATCATTAACATAATCATAACCATGTTGAATCAATATGTGTTTCAAAATTTCCAAACCAATATGAGACATGGATTCTCCCTCTTTGATGCAACACTACCTATTTCTAACAATACAAAACATCTCCATCATTCTTACTAGTAGAAACACCATGAGAAATATTAATTTTCTAAATAGTTTTTATCAAAATTTCCCATCCATCACTCTTTATACATGTATAAATTTCCTGATCACAGTCCACTACCATACTTGTAATACCCTTTTAGTCATTACTTTATCAAATACAGTTCTGTTTATTCATGCCCACTTCCACTTGCGACATTGTACTCACTATTTCAATCTATGAATAATTCTATATATTCATCCATGACATCATACAAAGAAATTTCATAGTGTGAAAAATACTTCATTATCACATTTTCCCTAACTTTTCAGTGGCACACCATCATCATATTATCCCATCATTGATGGTTTTGAGCATTATATATCATCTTGAAGATGATATGAAGAACCACAATAGTGAAAATTTTCAAGATATGGTGATCTAGATGTGGTCTAATACAACATGGAAAATTGTATACTTTTATGCAACACAAGTAACATGGGTCTCTCTCCATATAATGATCTATTTGGATAAAAGGTAATATTGGGACACTTTCCTAATATGATATTTTATTTTTTATTTTATCATGTTATGATTATTAAAAATTCAAACTTTTGAATTTATTTTTTTGATTTGATTATTTCTTGTGTTTCAATATCCTATTGCATATTAATTCATCTTTTTTAAGTATTATTTTGTATAAAATTGTATTCAAGTATTCTAGAATGATTTTCTTTACCCTTATCTGAACATGTTTACCCTTATGTAAGAGGTATGAATCCCTTACATGGTTTTTAAATGCAAGGTTTTACCTTTACAAGTGGGTCATTGTGCCCTTATGTGAGTTATTGGATGAGATGTTTACATGCACTTATACCTGGGATGACCCTTATGTTAAGTGTGTGGTGGTCGAGTTTCCTTTTGTATGGGTTATTTAATACCTTTACATGATGTATTGATGTAGAAAATTACCATTACATGATCCAAGGATTACCCTTAAATGGGAATAGAAATGTATGTTTTAACTTCACGTAAGGATTGGAAATCCCTTATACTGTGGGTGGTTTTACCCCTATTTAGTATGAAACAATTCCTTCATGAGCCAGACCATTAGTTCCCCTACATATAAGTAACTAATACGTATCATTTAATAATTAACACAAGAGATGTTAACATCAATCCAATGTCCTGGAGAGAGATATAAGACCCCACCTATCATTATCCATATATATGAGTGCAACATGAATTCAATCGGTCATTATATAATAAAGAACCCATTGAAGGAAAATTGGTTTCATATCCTTTTAAAATTAAAACATATAAATAAATCATTGATAATTTTGTCAATAATCGTAACATGATAGTCCATTGGAATATAAATGTGTATTCAATGACAGTAATTATCACTCCAGATGGATAACCTTTAAATAAGATAACACATTTTATTTAAACCATATAGATAATCAGTATATAGTTTAGTCGATATTTTCCCAAATCATTTAATGGATTGAATATAGGTGAACACACTTCAATAAAAGTAAAATGAAATATTGCATTCAAAGTGTAAAGGAATAGGATTAAAAGTTATGGATATACACAAAAAATGATTTATAAAGACAAATTCTCTGATATATTTTTTCTCATATAGAGATTTAACATTTCTCATTTGTGAGATCATGGGTAAATAATCAAAAGGTTATATGAATAATGCTTTTATATGAATAGTAGAACCTTACTTGGAAAATTAGGATGATGATGGCCCATTTCTATAAATATCCATTTTTCAATAAAAATAATAGAATAATAGAAAATTAATTAACATTGAAAAATAATGATGTAGGGGAATGGGGTATCAAATGATGAAAAACATGTTCTTGTTGAAATGTTTTAAAAAGATTTTTTTTAAAAAAAATCTAAGAGGCAAAGTCGCCAGTTTATTTTAAAAATACATTTTCAAAATGTTTGTAATGAAAACATTTGATATAAAGAAAAAAATTACTTTTCATAAAATATCCAATTATGGAGATTTAAAAAACACTTAAAGGATTAATATAGATATTTTGATTTGAAGATATGAAATATATCCATGATACATAAACAATTTAATAATTAAAAAACACAATTATTGACAACCCTTATTTAAAATTGGTAAAACAATTACATTTGAGATGTGTTGATAATATATAAGAGGATCAATATATGAGTTCCCAAAAATAATGTAAAACGTTATAGGGAAAAAATATTTACATGGAACTGAAATATCAATTGGAAGGAATGAGACTTATTCATACCACCATCAAAATTTTCTCTATGAAAGTATTTCATTAAAAAAGATTTATAAATTAATTTATTAGTTATAATAATAATTATATTATTTACATCATTATTTATAATCATTGTTGAAATTCTTGTAAAAAATTTAAAATGTATTTATTATTTATTAATAACACAATTCATAATATATATCAATAATAACATAATTAATATATATTATTCATTATTTTTTGACATTCATTTAATTTTCAATTAATATTTATTGGCACATTCAATGTTCTAAATTTCATATAAATTTTACTTATACAATATTTTATGCGCATAAATTTTGTAAAGTGTATATGTTATGTTTTTAATCAATAAAGGTGGTGTTTTGTAAATTATTTATGATTTTCTATATTTATGATTTTTTTTATTTTCAACTATTTTAATATTTTTAGTTCATTTTTTAAGTTTCATTTTTAGAGATCTTATAGTTTATGTTTTATAGGCATTCAAATGCACCTACTTGAAATGTAATAAGAAGTTTTTAAAAAAATCTGGTCTTTAAAAATGTGCACCACAGAGGGTGAGCCAGCCAAATAAGCTAGGATTGCTATGAAATCATATGATAAAAATGGTAGATTAATGTTTGAATTTTAGGAACCGACAATGCATCAAACCGTGGTGTCGTTTTCCTGATACGACCAAAAATGCACTTTCTGAAATTTAAAATGCTGAAACATGCACTTAACTTTTAAAACCATAGAAAATGATCTTAAATTCATGTCAAATCTTATGAAAGTTGTTTGAAACCTATTTTTGACGTGTGTGAGTAGATGACGCATCAACCCGACATGAGATTTTCTTGAATGAAATAAATAAAGAGCTCATAGAAAATTACGGTTTTTAAAAACATGTGCCACCAAGGGTGAGCCAGATAAATGATCTCATATTGTTGTGAAATCAGAAAAAAATAACTGAATATTGATGTTTGAATTTTAGTAACCAAAGGCGCGTCAAATTGAGGTGTCATTTCCATGAGATGATCGAAAATGTAGTTTTAGAAATTTAAAACACTAAAACATGCAGTTAATAGTTAAAACCATAGAAAAAGATCTTCAATTAATGTGAAATCTTATGAAAACTATTTTAGAACTATTTTTGACATGTGTGAGTAGACAACACGTAAATTCGATGTGCTATGTGTTAGAACAAACTAAATAAGGATTTCTTATAAAATGTAGGTCTTTAAAAACATGCGCCATAGAGGGAGACCTAGATAAATAAGCTCAGATTGATGGGAAATATGATGAAAACAACCGTAGATAGATTTTTGAATTTGAGACTCTGACGACATGTCAAATAGAGCTGCTGTTTTCTCGAGATGACCGAAAACATAGTTTCGGTAATTTAAAATGCTAAAACATGCACTTACCTGTTAAAACCATTGAAAACGGTCTTCAATTGATGTGAAATCTTATTAAAGATGTTTTAGAACTATTTTGGACATGTATGAGCAGACAACGTGTTAATAAGATGTGTGATGTGCTCGAACAGACTTTTAAGAACCCAGGTTTTGAGCTTTTATGACTTTGAAATTTTCTTGATGTTATTCCAGAGCAGGGCATTCAGACGACGTGTGATTCCGATCCCCGATATGGACGAAATTAAATTTTAAGTGAGTTCACACTAAAGAAACCAAATAAACATAATAACTCCAAAAAGGTTGCTCAGATGAGAAAACCGAGGGCACCGTTGAGTCCGGAGTGTGTCGTTTACCCTAGGAGGGGTGTAAATTTCACGGGTGTGACCCTTCTGTGGAAAACGCCACCAGGGGCGTTTTCATAATTTAGTGGCCTCGGGCGTGAACTTTACAACATATGAACAGAGGCTCAGATTAAAATTTAGAGACCATCGTTTCACTCAAAATGTGGATTTTACCCTAGGGGCAGCTTAACCCCGACCCCATTGAAAGTTTGGGTATGGGCCTACTAGGGGTTGTTTAAAAAATTAATTAATTTTTTTTATTAATTCCCTACTTAAACACTTATCCCCCCCTTTTATTCACCCTTATATTTCTCTGGAAGAATCTCTCCCAAAAAAAAATCCACCTCCCTTCATGCTCTTCTCCTCCACCTCTCCAAGGTGGCGTGGTGGTCCGGTGGATTACTTGTGAAGCGACGGGCTACACCCTGCGAGGTAGGATTGTGCATTTTCATTTTAAATTCCATGCACCTTATTTGAGTTTAAATTGTAGCATCAAAATGCTGATAATTTTTCGAGAGAAGCCCATATATGTGTAGGTCTCGATCTGAGCTTTCCAACTCACTTCTCATATCGAAAATCGGAGACCCGGGTCGTCCGAGGTGGCCCTGGGAAGTTTTCGGGCCAAATTTCTTGGTTTTCTGGTGGTTCCAGGGTTTCCAGTGGGCTCCCAGGCAGTGGTGACGGGCTCCCGGGCGGTGGAGGTGTGGCTTCCAAGCGGTGTCACGGTGCGATTCTGCAGTGGACCGTCTTGGCGGGCGTAGGTCACATGTGTGGGGCGCGACCCCAAGCGGAAGACCGAGACCCGCCTTCGGCGGGTCTCCGCGCAGGACAGTGACCGGCCACAAAGGCCGGTCGGTGCGGGTGGACCTCGGTTCAGCGGTTGGGCCACACGGAAGGGCCTCAGGCTGGCGCTGTGGGCCGGGCCAGTTGGCGCGGGCTGGCCCAAGCTGGGTGGACCGTGCCGGTCCAGCCCTAAGGGGTTAGCCCCCTTGTCTTCAGACACCCGTAACATTCACTACGGGTGTCAGTTTTGCATGCCATCTATGGCAGTGCGATCCTCAGATCGATTTGGAGTTTATGAGATGGTCTCAGGGATTTTTAATTCCCGAGACGGGGGGGGGGGGGGGGGTGGGTGGGGCTCGGTGGTGCGACACACTGTTAAGTATTGTTTAGCGGCTCGATGAGATTCTTCTTTCGGATGACACAAACACATTCGGAGTCCATTTAAGGCGATGTCAGCGGATTTTTGACCCTGGAATCGAGACGAAGTGGTATAGTGTGGTTTTAGGCGTTGAAGCCGGAGTTTATACGTGGGCCCCACAGGCCGTATTTTAAGCTGTGAGCAGCGTTTTGCGACATTTTCATCAGACGTCCATTCGGGGCGAATGAGTAGTCGTTTCAGCATGTTTTTCTGAGAGAATTGTGATGGTGCAGTTTTCCCAACCTCTTTTGGGACTGAGGTGTGGGCCTTATGAGACGCCGTATGGGCATAAAGCGGTGTTGAATAACTTTTTCGTCAGGAGTCCGTTTCAAGGAAGTAAATAGTCTATCTCGAGTGTTTTTCCACAAGGATTGCAACAGTGTAATCAGTTTGGGCATGTAGAGACTCTTTCGAGATCTCATTAAATATAGAAACATGAAAGGGAGTTGGTCGGAGGTTCTTTTAATGCGCTCCAACCAACGCACAATAGCGATGTTAGTGACACCCAGAGATGGTTCAGGTAGTGCGGAGTTATCAGACCAGTTCATGGTTTACCCTCCAGTGGGGCTGGGTTGTGGGTTACCCATTGACCTTAGGGTTTACCCTCCATTGAGGCTGGGCAGTGGGTTACCTGTTGACCTTAGGGTTTACCCTCCAGCGGGGTTGGGCAGTGGGTCACCCATTGACTTTAGGGTTTACCCTCAAGCGGGGCTGGGCAGTGGGTTACCCGACGACCTCTTAGAGTTTACCATCCAGCTGGGCTGGGCAGTGGGTTACCCGATGACTTCTTTCAGACTCGCCCTTTCTAGGTGGATAGTAAGTGACTTATCTCTATGATTACCGGAGTGGGGCCCTTGGTTGTACGGTTTAGCAATGAGACAGCTTTGACGTGCGGGACAGATGAACATCAGTGATGGATATCCTTAGAACTGTTAGAAAATTTTCATGGGCTGATCTTGGAGATAGAGATCCTCTTACACACTCGTTCGGGTTTCTTGTTGAGGATATATATATATATACACCCTACTTTTTTTCCCACTCCTTGGTTTCAGTTACTCTCCTTCTAGGAGGGACGAAGACACACGGGGTATGCCACGTGCTTTCCGTGTCTAGATCCTCTTGGTTGGGATGAGTCTACTTCCTTTCTTTTGTTGGGTTGAGCTGCACTCTCTCTATTTTACTCTTACACTGTTCTTTGTTCTGCCTACTGATCACCATTTTAGTACATCCTTTGTCTCTCCCTCAAGCTTTCAGGGCATCCTACTGAGTATCTTTATACTCACCCCTACTTGGGCTTTTCCCTCACTTGGTGTGCCCTTACATACAATGGACAGGTTGATCGAGACTATGGAGGAGGGTAGAGGACACAGGAGCTTGGGCTGCGTTCAGTGGTTATAGTAGGACTTTCAGGTGTGGGACTCACTAGCTTTTTACTTTTTTTTACCTTTTTCCGGGTTGTGGAACCTATCGGGTTGGGCATGTGTTTTTCCCTCTTTCTGTTCAGTTATCTTGTCAGTACTTTTCAGCACTTTACTTTTTTTATTTAGAAGTCGATGCATGAATGTGGTTGGGTTATAGTTGTTCGTTATTTGGTTTTCTTTTTTACTCTGCACTTCTACATTTAGTGGGATGTGTGTACAGGTACTTAGATAAAGGCCTCCCCGATATTGTAACACCTTTGGCGCTTGTCACCAACCCTTGGCCTATGCAGGCGGGCTTGGGGTAGTAATGAATCGATACCGGTAGGGTCGGGTCGTGACAAAGTGGTATCAGAGGTGGTTTATTCCTTGGGACATTGTTTAGATGTCCCTAAAAAGGAATTGGTTGGGATTTAGGGTAATAGTGTCGATGTGTCTCGAGAGCGGCTCTCAGGCCTGGGAGTCCAGTGATGGTACGAGCGGCTGACATATCCATTCACTAGGACCCTGATAACCCGCTTGTCGACTCGGCACACTGAGACACTTGTTGAAGGGAACTTTGGAACATGCATCCGGTAGGATTGAGTCTTTGACAGTCCTTTTTGAGTCAGCTCCCCTTTATTATTACTAATATATATATATATATATGATCATATGGTCGCGATAATCCTTGATAATTTTCAGGATTCCCCCATGACAGCAGCCAGCCAGGTTACACTCTCCAGTTCGTGGCGATGACCTGGCGAGGGACGAGGAATCAGTTTAGGGACCCTCATGTGATCCCCTTCCTTCCGGTGCTTCAGCAGTATCCCCTACACCTAGAGAGTGGCAGTTTGTATCGGAAGTATAGGCCGAGGTTGAGCACAGGCTAAGTGCACTCTGAGAATTCCAACGTCAGCGACCACAGAAGTTCCGTGGGGACCTGGATCCCCAGGCAGTAGAAGACTGGCTACAGTATGTGGACTGACTTTTTAGGCTGGTACGAACACCAGCGGACCAGATGGTAGCCCTAACTACTACCCTTTTCCTTGGTATGGCCGGGCATTGGTTGGGGTTGGTTACGCAGACCCACGACGAGTCGCCTCTCACGTGGGATAGTTTCCAGTAGCTCTTATGGGAGGAGTACTCCCCCTCTTGTTTATGCTACGTTCGGATTCTGGATATTCTGGAGCTAAAGTAGGGGGGGATGACCGTGGCACAGTACTCAGCTTGGTTTACCGATCTAACACGCTACTTGTAGGATATGATCCGCGATAGTTACTTCCGGGCACGAAAGTTTGAGCAGGGTCTTCACAGGGAGATCCGTTCTAGTGTAGTACCCCTGTGCATCCCTACTTATTTAGGGGTACTAGAGCGAGCACTCGTGATAGAGAGATTATTGGATGAGGGACACTAGCTGGTAGGGCCTAGTAGTGGCCGCTTCAGAGTAGAGTCTTTGGTAGCAAACAGGCAGCAGAGAGCAGAGCCTCAGTCGAGGAGACCCTTCTGTGAGCAGACTCAGGGGCAGGGTCATACACCGCAGTGGCGCCATAGAGCACCAGGGAAGTTAGTGGATAGTCGGTTCTATGCTTGTGATAGATGTGGTCACCTAGAATAGGAATGCCTGACCAGGCATACTAAGTAGCTGTGGCAGGCAGTGGGCGCACCGCAGCGGCAGAGGCAGCGCCTTGACTAGGGATCCCCTAGGAAAGGACAGGGTGGACCTCAGAGAGGAGACACAAGCAGAGCGACATGACCTAGAGGTGGGGGATGGAATTTCGAGGTCCTTCCACCACCACCACCACCAGGCAGCCCATGCCAGACTCAGGGAGTTGGTGGTAGGGTCCGTGGGAAACTTCAGACTATGGGTGTTCGTGACCCCCCAGCACACGAGATGGTCCGAGGTACGCTTTGTGTTTACTCTAGGCTTTCTTCGGTACTAGTAGACACAGGATCCAGCCACTCCTTTACATCATTGATTTTGGTATGGGAGTTTGAGCTCCCGGTAGAGGCGCTAACACCTGCACTTATCCTCAAGGTTCCTATGGGAAGTGCCTCGTTGATGACCTTTATCTGAAGACAGTATGAACTATCATTCAGAGGAGAGAGTTTCACATGGGACCTACTCATCATCACGATGGAACCTTATGATGTCATCTTGGGCATGGATTGGCTTTCCATGGCTCACGCCTAGACTGAATATCGGCGCAGACTAGTCAGATGCATCCATTCTGATGGAATGATGTTCACCATCCTTGGGGAACGAGACCTCGTGGCAGAGTATACGGGTACTCTGAGTAGGAGACCATGAACTTTTTCTCACCAGTTAGTGAGCATGGGTCTTGGATCAGCAGACGCTACAGGCACCTGGATCCTTACCATTGTAGAGGACTACATTGAAGTCTTTCCCGAGGATGTCCTGGGACTACCACCGAGGTGAGAGATGGAGTTTTGCATTGACTTGCATCCAAGGACCTCCCTGATATCATGTACAACATATTGGATGACACCCACAGAGCTTTGGGAGCTACGACTTCAGCTGGATGACCTTCGTGAGAAGGGATTCATCAGGCCTAGTGTGTCCCCCTGGGCAGCTCCGGTTTTGTTTGTGAAAAAGGAATATGGGAGCCTACGGCTTTGTGTGGATTATCGTTGCCTGAATCATGCCACGATAAAGAAAAACTACCCTTTGCTAAGGATTGACGACCTCTTTGGCCAGTTGAGAGGTATGAAGTGGTTCTCCAAGATTGATATTCGATCCAGCTACCACCAGTTGTAGGTTCGTGAGGCTTGCATCCCGAAGTTGGCTTTCTGTTGTCGTTATGGGAATTACGAGTTCCCAGTGATGCCCTTTGGTGTGACGAATGCCCCACTATTTCCATGGCTTTGATGAACTATATCTTCCAGCTGTACTTGGACCGGTTTGTGGTTGTCTTTATTGATGACATATTCATCTACTCTACGATGGAGGAGGAGCACACAGAGCATTTGAGGATGGTCCTAGACTTACTCTGGGAGGACCAGCTATATGGGAAGTTATTGAAGTTTCAGTTCTAGATTCATGAGGTTTAATTTCCGGGGAATGTCATTTAAGAATAGGGTTTGGCTGTAGATCCCACAAAGATAGAGGCAGTGCTTGCTTGGGAGCCACCCAAGAATGCGTTGGAGGTTCATAGCTTCCTTGGTTTGGCAGGGTACTATAGGAGGTTCGTGGAAGATTTCTCCAGGATTTATGAACCTTTGACCACATTGACACGGAAGGGACGATCGTTCAACTGGACTGATCAATTCCAGAAGGCCTTCGAGGAGTTGAGACAGAGGATGACTAATGCTCCAGTGTTGAGGCTTCCAGAGGAAGGTGTTGATTTCGTGGTGTACTGAAACACTTCAGGAGCTGGGATCGGGTGCGTGATGATGCAGCAGTGGGAAGTTATTTCATATGGGTCGAGGCAGTTGAGGCCCCATAAGCAGAATTATGTGACTCACGATTTGGAGCTGGCAGCGGTGGTCTTCGCCTTGAGGTTATGGAGACACTACCATCTGGGTGAGCGTTTTGTGGTCTACTCAGACCACTGAGCCTCAAGTACATCCTCACTCAGAGATATTTGAATCTGAGGCAGAGGCGCTGGCTGAAGTTTCTACAAGACTATGATTTTGAGATAGTATACACTCCGGGGAAGGGCAACATAGTAGATTATTCCCTTAGCAGGAAGTCCCAGGCTCGTTTAGTGCGGGAAGCATCAGAGTAGTTGGCTTCCCTACGACTAACCTTGGTGGAGCAGGAGGGTACAACATTTCTGCAGTCGATGGTGTTGACTCCTTCTCTCCTTGAACATGTGAGAGAGTCGCAGCTGGGTGATGTCGATAGCGAGGTACTGCGTGATCAGATATCCATGGGCAACGCACCCGATGGGTATTCTGAAGGAGGGAATCATGAGATCCTGTTCCATGGGAAAGATGTAGTACCTGTGGAGATGCGGGGGGAGGTGATGCGGGAATTCCACACATCTCCCTTGGATGTACATCTCGGTGTAGGGAAACTGTACAGAGAACTTCAGTGGCAGTTTTGGTGGTCTGGCATAAAACGAAGCATAGCTGAGTTCATTTCTCAGTGTCTTACCTATCAGCAGGTGAAGGCAGAGCATCAGGTTTCGACAGGGTTGTTGCAACCCCTTGATATCCCGAAGTGGAAGTGAGATGGCATATCTATGGACTTTTTCACAAGACTTCCACGCATAGCGAAAGGCCATGATTCCATTTTGGTGATAGTGGACCGACTCATGAAGTCGGTGCACTTCCATGCCATCAGGGAGCAGAGCTCGGTGGGGAGTCTTGGGAAGCTGTACGTTCGGGAGATCATTCGCCTTCATGGAGTACCCTCAACGATCGTATCCGCTTGTGACATGCAGTTTATATCGTGATTGTTGTGAGGCCTGTAGGAGGCATTCAAGACTCAACTGTGGATGAGTACAACTTTTCACCCTGAGTCCGACGGCCAAACGGAGCGCACTATCTAGGTGTTGGAGGATATGCTCATGACATGTGTGTTAGACTTTGGCCTAATCTGGGAGGATCACCTACCCTTGGTGGAGTTCGCGTATAACAACAGTTACCACTCTACTATTGGCATGACACCTTTTAAGGCCCTCTACGAGAGACCATTCAGGTCACTGTTTTGCTGGACGGAGGTTAGGGAGACCTCCCTTGTGGGCCCAGAGTTGGTGTGGGTGACGACAAAGAAGGTTTAGGTCATTCGTGAGCGGATGAGGACGACTAAGAGCAGATAGAAGTCCTATGAAGATCGTCGTCGTAGTACTTTATAGTTCGAGTAGGGGGACCATGTCATTCTGAGGGTCTCCCTATGGCGTGGAACATGGTCGTTTGGCTGGGGAGGCAAGTTATCCCTGTGGTTCATTAGGCCCTTGAGATCGTGCGCAGGGTTGGTGAGGTTTCCTACCGTCTTGCTCTACCCACACAGCTGGAGAGGGTGCATGACGTCTTCCACGTGTCGCAGTTGAGAAAATACGTGCATGACCCCACGCATGTTATTGACTGGGTAGAGCTCGAAATTGAGGATGGATCCACCTTTTTAGAGCACCCGATGGCGATTGAAGACCGACAGGAGTAAACACTGTGAGGATGGACCATTCCTTTGGTTTGTGTGCTATTTCAGCAAAGGAGGGTGCAAAAGAGCACCTGAGAATGGGAGAGCCATATGTGGGTGCAGTATCTCAAGTTGTTTTTGTAGTTTTGTTTTTTTGAGGATGAAAAAATTGAAGGAGGGAATGATGTAAGAACCTGGGTTTTGAGCCTGTAAGACTTTGAAATTTTCTTGATGTTATTCCAGAGCATGGCATTCGGATGGAGTGTGATTCTGAGCCCTGGTGTGGCCGGAATTAAATTTTAAGTGTGTTCACACTAGACACGCCAAATAAACAAAATAAATCCTAAATAGTTGCTCGGATGGGAAAATCGATGACACCGGTGAGTCCAGAGCATGTCGTTTACCCTACGAGGGGTGTAACTTTCACGGGCGCGCCCCTTCTGTGGAAAACGCCACGAGGGGCATTTTTATAATTTAGCGGCCTCAGGCGTGAAATTTAAAAATTATGAACAAAGGCTCAGATTAAAATTACAAGACTAAAGTTGCGCTCAAAACGTGGATTTTACCCTAGGGGTGGCTTAACCCCGACCCCATCGAAAGTTCGAGTACGTGCCTACTGAGGGTTGTTTAAAAAATTAATTAATTTTTTTATTAATTCCCTACTTAGACACTTCTCCCCCATTTAATTCACCCATATATTTCTCTGGTGGAATCTCTCCAAACAATAATCTACCTCCCTTCAAGCTCCTCTCCTCCTCCTCTCCAAGGCGGGGTGGTGGTCCGACATATTACTTGTGAAGCGACGGGCTACGCCCCGCGAGGTAGGATTGTGTGTTTTCATTTTAAATCCCCCAAAACTTCTTTGAGCTTATATTGTAGCATCTAAATGATGATAATTTTTCTAGATAATCCCATATATGCATAGGGCTCGATCCGATCTTTCCAATGCACTTCTCGGATCGAAAATCTGAGACCCAGGGTGTCCGGGGTGGCCTCGGGAAGTTTTCCGGCCAAATTTCTTGGTTTTCCGGCAGTTCCAGGGTTTCCGGCGGGCTCCCAGGTGGCGACGCCAGGCTCTTGGGTGGCGACGGTGCAACTTCTAGGTGGCGGCGCGGTGGGCATCCACGACAGACCGTCCCGGCGGGAATAGGTCGCCAGTGCGGGGCACGACGGGGGTGGAGACGCACGACCCCGAGCGGGAGACCGAGAACCGCCTTCGGCGGGTCTCCGCGTGGGAAAACGACCAACCATGAGGGTTGGTCGGCACGGGTGGACCGCGGGTCAGTGGCCGGGCCACGCGGAAGGGCTGCAGGCCGGCACTACGGGCCGACCCAGGCTGGGGGGACCGGCTGGACCAGGCTGGTCCAGCCCTAAGGGGTTGGTCCCCTTGTCTTCGGACACCCGTAACTTTCACTACGGGTGTTAGTTTTGTGTGATGTCTGTGGCAGCACGATCCTCGGATCAAGTTGGGTTTTATGAGATGGTCTCGAGGATTTTTAATTCTTGATATGAGGGGGGTCTCGGTGGCATGACACACTGTTAAGTATTGTTTAGTGCCTTGCCGAGATTCTTCTTTCGAATGGCGCAAACACATTCGGAGTTCGTTTAAGGCACTGTTAGCGGCATTGTGACCCTGGAGTCGAGATGAAGTGGTCCAGGATGGTTTCAGGCATTGAAGACGGAGTTGAGGCATGGGCCCCATGGTCTGTCTTTTAAGTTGTGAGCAACATTTTGTGAATTTTTCATCAGACATCCATTTGGGGCGAATGAGTAGTCGTTTCAGCATGTTTTTACGAGAGCATCGTGATGGCGCAGTTCACCCGACCTCTTTCGGGATTGAGGTGTGGGCCCCACGAGAAACTGTATGGACATAATGAGGTGTTGAATAACTTTTTCATCAGGAGTCTATTTCAAGCAAATAAATAGTCTATCTCGCGTGTGTTTCCATGAGGATTGCAACGGTGTAATCAGTTTGGGCATGCAGAGCCTCTTTCGAGATATCATTAAACATGGAAACATGAAAGGGCATTGGTCAGAGGTTCCTTTGACTCATTCCAAACAAACACACATTAGCGATGTTAGTGACACCCATAGATGGTTCGGGTAGTGGAGAGTTATCGGACCAGTTCAGGGTTTACCCTCCAGTAGGGCTGGGTAGTGGGTTACCCGTTGACCTTAAGGTTTACCCTCCAATGGGGCTGGGCAGTGGGTGACCTGATGACCTTTGGATTTACCCTCCAGCGGGGCTGGGTAGTGGGTTACCCGTTGACCTTAGGGTTTACCCTCCAGAGGGGCTGGGTAGTGGGTCACTCGTTGAATTTAGGGTTTAACTTCCAGCAGGGCTGGGCAGTGGGTTACCTGACGACCTCTTAGAGTTTATCCTCTATTTGGGCTAGGCAGTGGGTTACCCGATGACTTATTTCAGACTCAACCCTTCCTAGGTGTCTAGTCAGTGACTTCTCTCTATGATTATCAGAGCGGGACCCTTGGTTGTATGGTTAAGAAATGAGACAACTTTGACGTGCAGGACAGATGGGCATTAGTGATGGATATCCTTAGAACTGTTGGCGACTTTTCCTAGGCTGAGCTTGGAGATAGAGATCCCCTTACAAACTCATTTGGGTTTCTTGTTGAGAATATATATATATATACACCCTAATTTTTTTTCCCACTCCTTGGGTTCAGTTACTCTCCTTCTAGAAGGGATGAAGAAACATGGGGTATGCCACATGCTTTCTGTGTCTAGCTCCTCTTGGTTGGGACGAGTCTACTTCCTTTCTTTTGTTGGGTTGAGCTGCACTTTCTCTATTTTACTCTTACATTGTTTATTGTTCTTCCTACTGGTCCCCATTTTAGTACCACCTTTGTTGCTCCCTCGTGTTTTCGGGGCATCCTACAGAATATCTTTATACTCACCCCTACTTGGGCTTTGCCTGTACTTGGTGTTCCCTTGTAGACGACAGGCAAGTTGATCGAGACTACGAAGGAGCATAGAGGACATAGGAGCTTGGGCTGTGTTTAGTGGTTGTAGTAGGAATTTCAGGTGTGAGACTCACCATCTGTTTACTTTTGTTTACCTGTTGTCGGGTTGTGCCACCTTTTGGGTTGGGCGCTTGTTTTGCCCTTTTTCTGTTCAGTTATCTTGTCAGTACTTTTCAGCACTTTATTTTTTCTATTTAGAAGTTGATTCATGAATGTGTTTGGGTTATTGTTGTTCATTATTTGGTTTTATTTTTTACTCTGCACTTCTACATTGAGTGGGCTGTTTGTACAGGTACTTAGGCAAAAGCCTCCCCAAGATTGTTATGCCTTCGGTGCTTGATGCCAGCCCCTGGCCTATGGAGGCGGGCTTGGGGTAGTTGTGGCCCGAGACCGGTAGGTTCAGGTCGTGACAAGACTAAATAAGTAGTTCTTAGAAAATATTGGTCATTAAAAACATGCACCACAGAGGGAGAGCCGGCTAAATGAGCTTGATGTTTTGTGAAATTAAAGGACAACAACCATAGATTGATGTTTGAATTTTTGGAACCAAAGGCTTGTCAAACCAAGGTATTGCTTGCCCGAGATGACTGAAAACCCAGTTTCAGTAATTTTAAATGCTAAAACATGCATTTCACTTTTAAAACCACATAAAACAATCACCAATTAATGTGAAATATTATGAAATGTGTCTTAGAACTATTTTTTACATGTGTGAGTAGATGATGCGTCAATCCGACGTGCGATGTGCTCAAACGAACTAAATAAGTAGTTCTTAGAAAATGTATGCCTTTAAAAACGTGCATCATAGAGGGAGATCTAGATAAATGAGCTCAGATTGTTGATAAATCAGACGACAATAACCTTAGATTGATGTTCCAATTTTAGGAACCGACAGTGGGTCCAACCGAGGTGTCGTTTTGACGAGACTCACAAAAATCTAGTTTCATTAATTTAAAATGTCACCAATTGATGTGAAATATTATGAAAGGTGTCTTAGAACTATTTTTTACATGTGAGAGTAGATAGCTTGTCAATATGACGTGCAATGTGCTCAAATGGACTAAATAAGGAGTTCTTAGAAAATTTTAGTCTTTAAAAACATACACCATAGAGGGTGAGTTGGCTAAATGAACTTGGATTATTGTGAAATCAGACGAAAAAAACCAACAAATTGATGTTTTAATTTTAAGAGCTGACAACATGTCAAACTGAGGTTTCATTTTCATCAGACAACTGAAAATGTACTTTTAGTAATTTAAAATGATAAAACAAGAATTTAACTATTAAAACCATAGAAAATGATCACCAATTGATGAGAAATATTATGAAAGGTATCTTAGAACTATTTTTGACATGTGCAAGTAGATGACACATCAATCCAACATGTGATATACTCGAACAGACTAAATAAGTAGTTCTTAGAAAATGTTGGTCTTTAAAAACGTGCGCCATAGAGGGAGAGCTAGACAAATGAGCTTGGATTGGTGTGAAATAACACCACAACCATAGATAGATTTTTGAATTTTAGGAACTGACGACGCGTCAAATCGATGTGTTGTTTTCCTGACTGAAAAAGCAGCTTCAATGTAATGTGAAATTTAGTAGATTCCTTTTTTAATTTATAATTAGAAACAATGATTATTAAATAATATATATTATTATACATAATTAAAATTTTGAAATAAATGAAATGTGAAATTAATACATCCATGTACATGGTAGGTCCGGGGGTGGGGATACAAAGGAAATAAATCTACAGAGGTGGAGGTTCATAACCAGAACCTCCTTAAATGTGAATGTATCACAACTTCAATGCTTATGTGTACTTAATTGACATCTAGTCCCACACCTCATCCCTCTGACAGTACACCCATATCAACTTGTTCATCTGGAAGGTTCTAGAGTGTAAGAACCCAGATCTTCTTTCCAGGTATGTTTTTCCTTTTATGGTTGTTTTTTAGAAAAAGAGGAAATTCTGGAAATTTTTTAAGTACACACCATGTACTGCCTTGCCGCAGGAGGCCGTGTGCTAGTCATGTAGTAGCCATACACACAGTCATGTAGTAGCTACACACCCTTCTTCTAGAAATTTTCGGAGCACACACCATGTACTTTATAAGTACACACCGTGTACTTTGTTACCGCCGACAACCGGGTGCTGGCCGTGTAGCGGCCATGCACATGGCCATGTGGGAGTGACTTGGAGGCCGCCTAATGTGGAGTACAAAAATAGCAAGTACACACCATGTATTCCAAAAGTACACGCCATGTATTTTGTTTTTTTCATTAAATGCACCGGGGTCGCGTCTGACAGACAAAACACATATCTTCTAGGTCTCGTTCGTCCAAGAGAGTCCGTACGACTGTAGATATTCGACGAGCCCCCGATCCTCCATCCATCCCCCGATTCGATCACCATTGATTGCGTTAGAATCATATAGGTGAGTTTGATCTTCTCCTAGATCATTATCTCTTGATTCCTCTTCTTTTCCAAGTTATCATGGGTTTAAAGTTTTAGACGTTTTCTCAGATCTACGACATTCCAAGGAGATTAAAGATTCGAGGTTCAAGTATATTGATCTCCTAACCTCGAGGTAGGTGGTTTGTGCCTTTCTGTTCAAAGTCTTTGATTATTATGTGCAAATTCCACCAATACCCTTGAACAAGGTATTGCGTGTTTACCATTTTACCCTTGTTGTTTGCCTGTCATGCTTGTATGCCTATTTAGAGGTAATTTTTTTAGGAATAGGGTGAATTATTGTGCTTTGGATGTATTGCACATGCATGTTTTTCCTTTTTTGACCTCTGGGTCTTGTGTGCCTATTAGGCTGCTGTTTACTTTCCCTTGCCTAGTATTATAAGATGGTGTGACTGTTGTACTGTTATACTATTGTGCTGTAGAATGCTAGCCAAGTAGTTCATGAGTTTTACTTTGTCCATTACGTGCTTCTACACTTACTTGACTTACACAGGGTCGTGAGAACCTGGTGTAGAGACCATAGGGAGAATGGACGTTGAGGGATTCTCCAGAGTGTCTTTATAATTTATAATGCGAGACCACCGCGGGAATTGACAATGGGTACTTCCCAGAGGTTTACCTATTGTGTTTATCTACTTTGTTTAGCCGTTGCATGTTGTGCGGTGATTTGAATGCTCTAAACTGTGGATTGTTTACTGCTTAGTGCTTTCTGGTTGACTACTTTCTGTACTTTTACCTACCATATACTCACTGACTGTTAGGCACAAATCTTCTGGTGGCTGCCAATTGGGATTTAGTCTCACACCCTGTTTGAGTTATGCTTTTGGGCCCAAACAGATTATAATGTTGCAGGTATAGATAAGGGCAAGCACCCTTCTACTTCCGGTACCTGACTTGTTGTGGAGCTGGAGAGCATGGGACCAAGATTTGTCTTGCGATGCTGAGAAGTTTATCTGATTTCTTTTTCACTTGGGTTTAGCATAGTTTTATTCAATCATTGTGACTTGTTTGGTTGTTTTCCTAGACACATGTATCATTCATCATTATATATATGTTCTCCAGTTTATAGTTTCAGTTTCCTGTTGTTACTATTGTATGCCATTATTACTGTTTTCGCTCTTGTATGTATTTTTTTACCTCCGCTATGTACTCTGATAATGAGGGAATAGTTTCTCCACTATCACACCCAATGCCCTCACTGCTATTCAGCAGCCTCTGGCGTTCAGGGAAATTCCCTTAAGACCATGTGACCAACCGGGTACAGGGTGCCTCTGGGTGGCTTCCAGAACTGGGATGTTACATTGACTGTGCTCAACAATAGGTCCAGGTGTGATGTCCTCAGATACATGTCCAGGTGTGATGTCCTCAACTATGGGTCTAGCTGTAGAACTAGAATCGATCTACAATCCACTCAAGTGTTGTACATGTAACTGGAAGGAAATTGAATTTGATGAAGGAAAATAACTGAGTGGAAGCCCCCACAAAATTCCCCAATCCAAGGAATGTGGCACTATAGGAGATGAAGATGGCATGAAAGTCACAATATCAAACTCGGTGGTGTAACCAGTGCCCCACTCTGATGAAGGGTGTGCGGGGAATGTCTTAAAAGACGCCATGTGTGATGAGGATGGTCCAGTTGGTGGATGTATAGCACACTCTGAAGAAGGGTCTATGGGGAATTTCACGAATGGTTCCATTTAGTGGAATCCCCCATCCAATGCCCCAATCCGAGGAATGTGGCACTATAGGAGATGGAGATGGCATACGAGTCATAATAACGTCGCTCGTGCAGATGTCTAGACTTCCACCACCATAAAACGATGTAATTTTTTTAATTTACATTTTACATGGATGGTAATGAGGATAGATTTTAGTAATACATATATGATTTATATGTTATAATAATGATTCTTTAATGGTTAATTACTATTAAACATTATTTCATTTAATCCATCAAAAAATTAAAACAGTGTTCACGCATAAATACGACATATCATCTCCATGAATAGTGAAATTCATTTTTCTATCTCTGTAATTTATTTATTAATATAAATAAATATATAATGACTATGTATGATACTTATATCATGGTTAAAATTCTGGATATTATTTAATTGTGATAAAAGTAAAAGGACCAAAACTACTGATTCAAAGCAAACATAAAAACAATGCATTTATTACCTAAAACGACGATTTTATTAAAGAATTTTTAATAAAAAGGTGATAAGAATTAATATTTAAATAATATATTTTATGATATATATGAGCATGGTTTCATAATATATTTATAATAAATCTATATTTATTATATAGGAGGTTCAGACACATGAAGGATGAAGAATCTATGGTAACAATTTATTTCACAGTCTCTTCTTTATTTAAGATTATTTATATTAATGTATTCGTTTGAAGAATTATTTGATATTTCTATCATAAAACCAATATATTTATTTTGCTCAAGTTATTTCTATAAATCACATGTTTTCTATTCATTTTCATCTCTTTACATACTCAAGATAGTGAAATAATGTTTTTAAGGAAAATTAACATGGTTTTTTCTACTCAGTCATGAATATTTATCTTCCAAGTCCATATTTTTATTTAAATATTTAAAATAATGTTTTAAATATTTTAAATTGGTTTATTAAAGGAATTTTACACATTTAATAGTTTTTAAAAAATGTTTTCGAAGAATCGTCTTGTCATTTTCTAAAAGAGGTACTTTTTAAGCTTTTTATAAAAGTGTGACAAGATTTTCTTTAACTTATACAGTATGAACAAACCTCCCTAAAATCTTGAAAACTTAATTTTTGTACCTTCCATTACATGTTTACAAGGATACTTTCAATGAAAATGTTTAACTTAATATTGAGGAAATATTTTAGAGTTTAAATAATTGATTTCAAATTAAAAAGGGTATTTTTTTCAAGAAATTTTAGTATGATATTTTTATAGTATTTTCATCAATTTCAAAAATCTTTTTCAGAATATTATGACGAGGATATACTCTAATGATACCACCCACCATATTTCCTTGGATTTTTTAAGATTAGTTTGACTAGGAAAAGTATTGATATTCTTTATTTTATTTCTTCTAATATGGGTAGTTTTGGTTTTCTGAGGCATGTTGAACAAGTTTTATTATTTACTAATATGATGGATGCATTGGACTTATCAAGTGACATATAAGGCATGGAATTACACATCCCCTCAATTCAGTATTAGATTTTATGAGACATACAATATTGGGTATTTTTTTGAGGCCTTACGTATTTATGTAGTGGTCTTTTCATGAGGCATTGACAATTTTTTTAGATTTCTTGGCACACGTCCTCAACAATAAGTTTCAGATGTCCAATTTTATGCATTCAATCATTATTAAATGAGTTATTTATTTCAATGAGTATATTTGTATAGAGCTGAGTCGTCTTGTTGAAGTCATGTGAATGAATATTTAAGGGTTTTATGTAGAACCATGTCGAGGAATAGGATTTTTCTAAGAATTTTCGCTAAAATGAGATCCTGAATTAAGCTTCATTGTTGAAGAATGAACGAATTGTAGACTCTGGAGTACCCTTTGAGGCCGATTTATGATCAAGATCCTCTGTTCTCTGCCATTGTGCGATTGTAGGACATTGTTGAAGACAAAGGGTGGCCTTGAAACTCTCACCTTTTGCAGATATTGAATAACCGAGGTTGTGGATTGAAACATATGTATCATGAGTTCGAGTTCAGAAAATTTGAGGAAGGTAATTGTGTTGCTCTGTCGAGTTTGAATGTTTTTGATCACTGTATTTTGGTTTGTTTCATGATCAAACTAATGAATTTGAAAAGGCCCTCAGGGTTCCAATTTTCTTCAGCTGTGATGGAAATGTGCAGTATACACATGGAAATGGCTTATTTCTCTTTCTGTAGACAATCTCAACTCGAGATTTGATGAATGAATAAGTTTCATAAAATTTTAATGTTGTGATAGAGGGAAAAATGGATGGATCCAATTAGGTATCTGCTTATAAAACAAAAACATATTCTAGTGGTGAATGCTGGATTGTGTTTCATGACTGAACCCGTGTTGATCTTCACATATGAGTTGAGTTTCTCACTGAACCATGTTTAAAACTGTTTGTCAAAGTCTTCCCTATCCCAAGTTTTTTTGGATTAATAGCTTGATGAAAAATGTTCAATGTGTTTTTTGATGGAGATTCCACATGCCTTGGTAGTTGGGTGGTGCCCCAATTCCACCCACAATGGTAGGTGGGGATTGGTGGGGGGAGTTCTTTCAAACTTTACACCCCCGCCATGGGTATTTAAGAAGGGCCTAAGGAACCTTCCAGAAATAAGTTCGAGCCAAGTGATCCATTGTATCCAGTGAGAGAGTGCCAAATAACTCCATTTTTAGATATGTTTTTGTAAGCTTTGTCAATTTGAAATAAAGCACTTTTTCATTCAATTTTCTTCCCCGATTATTCTATATTCGTGATCAGTGAATCACAACAGTGGTATCAGAGACATTTCTTGTGCAATAGCATTGAGTATTTGAGTTTTACCCGTGACCAGAATATTCAAATTTCTCAAAATCCTATTTTGAAGTCTTATTTTGAATGTTCGTAACCAGCATATTCCAACAGCACAAATGATGTTAAAAACAGAGCTAAAATGAGCTTCCTAGGATCAGTCAAATTTCGGGTGCTATAGTACCTCCTTACCAGAGAAGAAGATACTATTATAGTGCCAGTGACTTTTCCAGTGTGATTCTAGTAGCTGCTCCAACACACCACATCACCAACACGTCATCGCCACGTCACCAGACAATCTCAACTGTTAATTCTGTTTTGATCATATCTTGATCAATTGATGTCCAATTTTGACGATTCCGGAGTCGATTCGACCATATTCGACTGTTCCAGACACAACTGTGAACTCAATTTTTTAAAATTATGCAATTTTTTAAATACTTGAAATTCAATGGAGTAACCATCCACGAGAGGGATGATCATGTTGACTTCTTTGAACTACTCCATTTGGAAGTCTCAAATGGAAGATCATCTTAATGCTAAGGAACATTTTTACCCCATTGAGAATGAGGGAATCAACCCCAATGCCTCCAAGGAAGCAGAGTGGAAAAAACTGAACAAGAAGATGATCAGTCAAATATACCAATGGATCGATCATTGCCTTTACCCCCAGGTTTCCCAAGAGACTAGCGCGTATAAACTTTTAATGAATTTTGAAAATACATTCCAATCAAATACCGCTCGAAACAAGATTCTTTTGTTGAAGCGGATGAAGAATCTTCAACAACAGAGTGGAAGCTCTGTAGCCTAACACACCAACGAGTTCTAAAGCCCGGTGAACGAATTGGTGGTTAGAGATAAGATTTTAAATGATGAAGATTATTCGAACCACCTAATATGCACACTTTCCGATAGAAGGAATATGATTTCCGTCTCCCTCGACAACTTGGCACCCAAATGAAAACTTACCATGACAATGGTAAAGGATGGACTATTCAAAGATGAGGTTCGAAGGATGTATGTGAGTTACCAAACAAAAACTCTTGTTCTGGAGAAGAAATGGAGACAACAAGGAGGAAGTCGAGGGGTAGGAACCAGAGGATGAAGAAAGAATAGAGTAAGATACATAGATGGGAGAAGGCCAACATAAAAATTATTCCATTGTGGCATGGAGGTACACATGAAGAGGAACTTCTGAAAGTTGCTATAAGAAAAGTGTCAAATTAGTAACCAGTAAAGAAAAAATTCAGACACGCATGTGAGCATCACATGAGAAGTTTTGCTTTAGTCAAAAAATGAGGAAGAGACATGCTTTCATACATCAGGCTAAGACACAGAATGGGTCACTACTGGAAATAAGATCTATACCAATGGTTTTCGGAAAACTGTAGGTATAGTTCACTTAAATGGACATATACCAACAATTTGGCCTAAACCCTTGGTATAGTTCACTATTTTGGATCTATACCAAAAGTTTTGGACAAACCGTTGGTATAGGTGTTGGGAAAGACGATAAAAGTAATGAACGCACAAATAATTGAAAGGCGAACGCGCAATAGAAGTAAATTCTTTCCCCCCAAATAAAACGGATGCGCAACAACCTGAAATTAAATGTACAGAAAAATAAAGTTGACACTAGAAATTTTTACGTGGAAAACCCGAAAGGGAAAAACCACGGGACCTAGTCCAGAAAGAGGAATCCACTAAAATCAAGAGGTACACGGTAGAGACTCCCAAAAAATGGAAGGTATCTCAAAAGTAATACTCAATAATAAATGTGTTGATCAAAATATGGAGAGCAGTAAAGATGATCGTCAAAGAAAGGCGATCACCAAATGGAATTTTCTCTCGCTGTTGTTGCTGCCGGTGATGTTGAAATGCCTTGCCTCTTCCTTCTTATATAGGAAAAGAATCAGCGTCAAATAATATTGTCATGTCAAAAGAGTGTCATCGCGTGAATTAATTCACTCGGTCTTGGCCCACATTAAAACACCACATTAAAGGAGAAAACCGTGTGATGCTCCAATTGAGGAGGCGTTACGCGGTGCACCAACCAAGAAGGTGCCCAACAAACTCCCCCTACGACTCAAGTGGGGATCATTGCCAACCCTGAAATCTGTCGGCAAGTCTCAAATTTTCTTCTAGGTAAACTCTTGGTCAACATGTCTAACCCATTGTCATCAGTGTGGATCTTCTAAAGCTCTAACTGTCTCGAATCAAGGATGTTGCAGATCCAATGATATCGAACATCGATATGTTTTTACCTGCCATGAAATGTGGAATTATTTCCCAAAAAAATAGCACTCTAACTATCAAAAAATAAAACATACCTGTCCTGATTTAAACTGTGCTCTCAAATAAAAGTTTTCCTCAACAATAATTCTTTGAATGCCTCAGTAGATGGAATAAACTATGAGTCTATGGTAGATAAATCAACACATCTCTACAATCTAGACTGCCAAGATATAGCTCCCCCTGCAAAAGTGATCAAACGCTGAAATCTTCGTCACATTTCTATATGAACTATCCTTCTCATCCTACTGAACAAGACAGGAACCAGAAATATCTGGATCCACCATAACAATGATTACCACATAATCTGGATCACCTGTAGGAATAAACTGCTCCCCTATTGTTAGTGAGAATACATTTCAATTTCTTGCCTGATTCTCTCTCAGTAGAAACATGAAATTGCTTAAAAACACTGAGCACCAGACTTTTGGCTTTGAAAACATAAACCCAGAGCTTTCATGAGTAGTCATCAATAAATGTAACAAAATAAAGACAACCACTAAAGGTCTTCGATTTCAATGGACCAAAAACGTCATAATGTACCAATTCAAGTACCTGTGACTTCCTGTGTGGAGGATGACTGCTGAAACTCACTCTGCTCTATTTCCCAGCCATGCAATGATCACATGTGTCCAATTTGACACTATTAAAATATAGAAGAAGATTTCTCTTGGCCAAAACAACCAAGACCTTTCTCACTGATGTGACTGAGCCTCTTATGCCACAACTTGGACGAAACACTACACTCAACAACAAAAGCAGTATCCCAAGAAATAGAAGCTCTAGTCTAGTACAAACCTGAATGCTTCTTCCCTCGAGCCACAATCAAAGATCCCTTGGAAATATTCCATTAGAAATTACCAAAAGTGACGATAAACCCTTCATCATCAAGAATGCTGGTATAGATAAGATTCAAATGAACCTCGGGTGCATGTCAGACATTATTCCAAATCAACTTACTACATGTACTGGTCTTTAAACAAACTGTACCGATGCCTACAACATCAGCATGACCATCATTGCCCATCTTCAAAATCCCAAAATTACCTGGGCTGTAAGATGTAAAGAACTCCTTCTTCAATGTCACGTGAAAATATGAACCACTGTCAACAACCCAGCAAGAATCATCAGAAGCAATGTTAATGGAATCATAAACAATAACAAGATCACCCCATATAGCGGCGACAACATGATCATCTCCATCACCATTTTTATTCTGTGGGTTTTACTTTAATCTGTTCTCTCTTTTCAGCTGATAACAAAATTTCTTAATATGCCCCTTCTTACCACAATGATGACATTCAAAATCTCTCTGCTTCGGTGTGGATTTGCTTTTGCCTCTGCTCTTAACTCGACTGCTCTGCCCCTGGTCCTGGCTTCTCCCCCTATTCTCTATGACCAAAAGCTCGGAAGAAGATTTCTCCTGAGTGCGTCTCCTGACCTCTTCATTAAAAATTTCATACTTGACAAAACTAAATGTCACATATCCATTAAGAGCAGAACCGGTTAGAGTAACACGTAAATTTTACAATGAATCGGGTAAAGTGTTAAGCAGCAAAAGAGCTAAAACCTCATCTTCAAAATTGATACCCATGCTATAAAACTGATCAAAACATTCTTGATATTCACTTAAATAATCAGAAATAGATATACCTTCTCTGTACCTCAAGTTCATCATTTGATTGAGAAGAAACAGTTTATTGTTTCCTGTCTTTGAAGTGTAGGTTGTATCAATCTTCTCCCAAAAAGTTATGGCATGAGAGATGTTGACAATGTGGTTCATCACGTTGTCTTTGACCCATTGAAAAATGAAGTGACAAACCATCTCATGCTCGAACTCCCATTCTTCATCTAACATCCTCTCTGGCTTTTGGGTACTAAACACTCGAAGATGCATTTGCTTTAAAAAAAGAAGATCCTTTATTTTAATTCGCCACATATGGTAGTTGGTAGCATTCAGAAAAATCATCCGACTGTAATTGGAATCCATAATAAATATGAAAAAGAACCAAACCCTATGATACCAGATGTTGGGAAAGATGGGAAAAGTGACGAACACACAAATAATTGAAAAGAGAACGCGTAGCAGAAATAAATTCTTTCCCCCCAAATAAAATAGATGCGCAGTGACCCAAAATTAAATGTGCAGAAAAATAAAGTTGACACCGAAAATTTTTATGTGGAAAACCCGAAAGAGAAAAACCTCAAGACCTAGTCCAAAAAGAGGAATCCACTAAAATCAAGAGGTACACGGTCGAGACTCCCCAAAAATGGAAGGGATCTCAAAATTAATACTCAAGAATAAAAGTTAGGATCAAAAGATGGAGAGCAGTAAAGATGATCATCGAAGAAAGGTGATCACCAAATTGAATTTGCTCTCAGTGTTATTGCTGCTGGTGATGTTGAAATGCCTTGCCTCTACCCCCTTATATAGGAAAAGAATCAGCGTCAAATAATGTCATCGCATCAAAAGAGTGTCACTGCGTGAATTAATTCACCCGGTGTTGGCCCACATTAAAACATCACATTAAAGGAGAAAACCGCGTGATGCTCCAATTGAGGAGGCGTTACGCGGTGTGCCAACGAGGAAGGCCCCATACAATAGGGGGGCCTGTACCAACGGTTTGGGGATAAACTTTGGTATAGGTCACTTTTATGGACCTATGCCAACGGTTTTGGCCAAACCGTTGGAATTGGTCCATACTAGAGACTCTAAACCAACGGTTTTCCCCAAACCCTTGGTATAGTTCCCCCACTATACCAACGGTTTGTCCAAAACCATTGGTATAGGCCCAAAAATCAATGAATCTATACCAACGGTTTTGAGAACCGTTGGTATAGTTACATGTATTTTTTTATGAAATCTTCTTACATATAACATTAAATAAATCAAAATTTAAAATATTTATGATAATACATATATATATTTATGTAATTATGTTTACAAAATACAAGTTAGGATAGTGGTTAAGTCATTCATTCATAAACTGGAGGTATTGGGATCAAAACCAACCGAGTGATTCTTTTTTGAAATACATATACCAATGGTTTTATGGAATCGTTGGTATAGATTTTTCATATTACTTATACCAACGGTTTTGGGAAAACCATTTGTATAGACCTATCCCCACAGCTTACTTGGCCACGGTTCTCCAAACCGTTGGTATAGGATATACCAACGGTTTGGATGCCTATACCAACAGTTTCAAACCATTGGTATAGGGTATTTTTCTAGTAGTGGGTGGTCGATACTACAATACAGTACCACGTCACTCCGCATCGTGAGTATTTCTTGACTTATCAAGTTGGTGACTTTGGCACAATCAAGATGGGAAATACAAGTTCGACAGAGATTATTGGCATGAGTGATATCAATGTCAAGATGAATGTTTGATACATAATCACCCTAAAGGATGTTCAACATGTTCCAAGTCATCGGCTCAATATGTTATCTGGTATAGTCTTTGATCAACAAGGATATGACGACACCTTTAGCAATGGAGCATAGAAGATGACAAAAAGAGTCATCATCATCATCGTCTGAGGAAAAATATGCAGTACGTTGTACAAAACTCACGTGAAGATATGTGAAGATAACCTCAACACAGTGGAAGGAGAGACTTCATTTAATATGTGGCATAGGAGACTCGACCACATGAGTGAAAGTGAGTTATCTACCCTGAAAAAGAAGTACATCAGTATTGACATGGATTCATCACTTGATCCTTGTAAATACTTCTGGTATGGGAAGAAGCATAAAGTCTCATTCAATACTGCTTCACCAAGGAGATCAGAGTTGTTGGATCTAGTGCACTGAGATGTTTGTGGACCCATAAAGGTTGATTCACCGGAAGGTAACAAATATTTCCTATCCTTTATTGATGATGAATCTCGAAGGGTGTAGGTGTTCTTCTTGCCGATGAAGGACTAAGTACTAGACTACTTCAAGATGTTCCACACCATGGTGGATCATGAATCTGGAACGAAGCTTAAGTGTCTTCATTCAGACAATATATGTGAGTACTTATCTAGGGAATTTGATGCCTATTTCAACTTTCAAGGCATCTGAAATGAGAGGATGGTCCCACGCACCCCAAAACACAATGGAGTTGCAGAAAGGATGAAAATAACCATTATAGAGAGGTTCAAAAGCATGAGGAGTTTGACTTTGATGCCTAATCCATTCTGGGGAGAAATTTTTCAGTTTTCATGCTACCTCATCAACAGATCACCATCGGTCCTGCTAAATTTTGATATTCCATAGAAGAGATGGTTTGGTAAACATCCCTCTTAATCTCGTTTGTGGGTATTTGGATGTTTGGTATTTTCACATGTATCCTAGGAGCTCAGGAAGAAGATAGATGAAATATCTACTACATGCATCTTCATCAGTTATGGAGATGAGGAGTTCAGATACCAGCTTTGGGACCCGAAGGAGAAGAAGGTGATCAGAAGTAGAGATGTCGTATTCCATGAGAAGAAGATGATCGAGGACATTCAAAATCCTATAACTTCTCGAAGCAAAAGTCTTGAGGAACCAATTCATGATCCAACACCTATACCAACACCACCTTTCAATGAAGAGGAGGCGGTGCAAGAAGACTCATCCGAAGTGTTCTAGGAGGCAGTAGAGGAGGATATTGAGCAGGGGGAGACTCAATCATCCCCAAAAAAAGTTGTAGAACCATCACATGAGCTAGGTGACGTTGTGCCTCCTAAACCTAACATTTCACAGGTTTGAATATCTTCATGAGGAAGGATTCTGTCAACAGAATATTTAGAGTCAGAGTTCCTATTGTTGACTAATGAGGGGGACCGAGAAGGATACTAGGAAGCAATGTCTCATCTTGACAAACACATGTGGCTACATGCAATGGAGGATGAAATGGATTATTTGATGAAGAAGCAGACACACTATTTGGTGGAACTACCCAAAAGTAATAAGGCACCAACAAACAAATGTGTGTTCAAGCTGAAGAAGGATGATGACAAAAAGGAGGTTAAGAACAAAGATCTGTGAGTTTTCAAGGGATTCCTTTAGAAGAAAAAAGTTGGGTTTGATGAGATCTTCTCACCTGTGGTGAAGATGGTATCAATCTGAGTCATTTTCAGATTGGTGGCTAGCTTGGAATTAAATCTTGAATAGATGTGCGCAAAGACATATTTTCTTCATGGTGACCTCACTGAGGAGATCTATATAAAGCAGCCTGAAGCTTTTGAGGTTTCTGGACAAGAAATCCTCATATACAAATTGAAGAAGAGTTTGTACGGACCGAAACAAGCTCCCATGAAGTGGTTCAAGAATTTTCACTTATTCATGGTGAGTCATGGCTACAAGCAGACACAGTCAGACCAATGTGTCTGCATTTATAGAATTCAAGATGGTAACTTTTTTTCTATTCTACTTTATGTTGATGACATGTTGATCATTGAAAAGGGTGCAATGAAAATTAACCATTTGAAGAAGGATTTATCCATGTCTTTTGATATGAAGGACTTGCGAGCAGCTCAACAGATTTTGGGGATGCAGATCATTTGTGAAAGAAAGAGGAGGTTGTAATGGCTATATCAAGAGAAGTATGTTTAAAGTGTTCTGAAATGTTTCAATATGGACAAAGCCAAACCAATGCGCATTCTTCTTCCTAGCCATTTGAAGTTAAGTAAGAGTTTATGCCCGTCGTCCAAGGATGAAATCAAGGCGATGGAGATGATACCATACTCCTCAGCTGTTGGGATCTCGATGTATGCTATGATGAGTATGAGGCCAAACATTGCTCATGCAGTGGTGACTATCAGCTGATTTCTTTCCACACCCATGAAGCTGCACTAGGATGTAGTCATGTTGATTATGAGGTATCTTAATGGTACTTTAAAGATATGATTGTGTTATGGGGGAGCTGAACCAATATTGGAGGGCTAAACAAATGAAGATATGGCCGGAGATCCAGATTTTAGGAAGTCTACATCAGAATACATCTATACTTTTGCAGGAGGAGTTGTATCATGGCAGTCAAGGTTGCAGAAGTATGTTTTCTTTATCCACGACATAAGTAGAGTACATTACTACTTCAGAAGCTGGAGTAGAGATGTTTTTGATAAAGCATTATCTTCAAGAGCTTGGATTCATCCAAATGGAGTACAGGGTTCATTGTGATTATGGGGTGCTTGGGACCGTCCTCTCATGCTGATGTGCTTAATGTTTCAGATAGCATAGAGGATGTTGAGCAGAGGGGAAATTAATTTCTACAGGTGATACAAATTATGTGGTGATCCCAATTATGGGGGAGCCAGATATTATTAATTTTGATATTGATAGTGCAGACACATGTATGATAAAGACTTGGGAATTTGGATTTCTTTTACAGAGGAAGCATTTTGGTTTCCATGAGATATGCTAAATAGGGATGTCATATTTTCAATAGAGGGTGATAGTTGGTGTGATACCAACCAGCTTACGATCCAACTAAGTTTGTTGGAATTTTTCTACTTCTTTAACGGGATGATGGGGGAGTTTGTTGGAGTTCAAACCTTGTAGTTTGAAAAAGGAGATTATCATTATTTTAATTTAAAAATGGCATTCTAATCTTATATGCTCGTGTGATCTTTGGAGATATTTTTCATATCTTTTTTTATGAAATGAGGCTCTTGGATTTCAAATCGTACAACTTTTATAATGGTGATAAGTTTTTTACCCTTTTTGTTTGAATTTTTAAAACCCACCATGAAAGGGTTTATTTGTGGGAGACTCTTATGATTTAAATGGGAGACGAGCAGGCTTCCAAGATCAGAGTGGTGTGCAATGACCAAACAAAGGAAAATGTGTGCACTGACTTGGGTGTGGGCAGCTGCGTGTAGTGGGCACCAACAAGTAATGGAAAGTGTGGGTTGCGTAATGACTTATTTGAGGGGATGAAATGACACTCTACATGTTCGGTTTTGATCATCTAAGGGTGACATTTTATCTTGGGATAATTATCAAAGAGGTGACAGAGGCATATCTAGGTGTGGATTTTTGCATAGGTTTTCTTCCACTATCACAAAAGTGGATTTTAAACATGTTAGAAATTGCTTTTATTAGCCCCAAAAAACTGATGTTGATCTAAGCGTCATTAAAAGGGGCTTCTTTTTTATCATCACTAACAAAAGCTCTAATAAAGACCCATGTTATCTTCTCTAAAAAAGTATTGATAAAATGGGACTTTTATCGATGCTAAAAAAGAGTGTTGATAAAAGGTGACTTTTATCAGTACTTGTCTAGCCTTCTCCCTACCCTTTTACCAGTGCTAGAGTGTTTGGTGCTCACCCCACGCGCACCCCTGCCATCATCTGGTTTCGAACCTGAGAACTCCCTCTTACAGATATGCACCTTTACCACTATTTTATATTGTATTGTTCACTTTTTTTTATATATTTATCTATTTATTTATATTTCATTACATTTTTTATCCATATATATATATTTGTGTGTGTGTATATATATACATAATTGTTTTTAAATACATTTATAAAATATGTTGTCTATGTGTGTTTATAAATATGTACACATACATACATATGTTTACATATATTTATTTATTTATGTGTGAGTGTGTCTATAGATATAATTATACATATTTATATTTATTTACATATATTATATATTAATATTTACATACATACATTATAATATATAGATTAATATATATTTGTTTGTTAATACACACACAGATATATTTATGTATATATAAACATTATATATACATTGTATATGTATATAAATATTCATACATTTTTTAAAGAAAATGGATATTAGTTTTTATGTATATATGGTTTTTATATTTATAAAGTTATTTTATATTTAACTATATTTAAATATTTATTTATAAAATTAATTTTTTATGTGTAAATATATAAATATATATATGTATTTTGTTAAAAAAGGTATATATGTGTACATATTTAATTATAAAGTAAAAAATAATAACAAAGTGTAGTGAAACAAATAAGGAAATAGAAAATGCGTATAATGAGGTTTGAAAACAATTAAATTTTCTAAATGCGAGTCAACTGCTTTTAAAACACACCGATGTTCAACATTAAAAATCTATAGATTTGATCTCTTTTTGTTTTTAAAAAAAAGATATTTGTATAATGTCTAAACCGATAATTTTTTTAATAAAAGACGTGTTTAAAAACATTTATTTTTTAACTATTTTTAAGACAGTGGTAAAAAAATAAAATAATTTTTTTAAAAATAAGTTTATATAAGATGAAGACTATGAAATTTTTTAATAAAAAATGAAAATCAGTGAAATGTATTTAAAATAGATGTTATGAGATTTAAAAACAACATCGAAAAAAAATCCATTTTGGTGTAATTTAAACAAGGAATATATTTATGAGTTCATAAAATTGAAGATTTAATGCATTATTAAGATATGTATCTATAAATTAAAATATCTTAAACAAATTAATAAAAAATATATTTTTTATTTAAAGTTAGAGAATTATTAAAAATAAAAAAGTTATTTAAGCAATTTCTTTCCAAAAAAAATCTTATATAAAATAAAATCCATTATAAAATTAATTAAAAAAAAGTACATAAAACTTATGGGATGTAAACCGCCTTGGGATATTTTCACAAATAAAAAAAAAATTATAATTTAAACCCAAACATTTGAACCATTGGGTAAATAATGGAGTGGCTTTGAATTTATAAATATATTCATGCAAAATGTTATTAAAAATAAATAAAATAATAAAAAGAAATATCCGTTTTTGAGATTTGATGGTTTGAAAATTGAAGATTTGATGCATTTTTAAAATATATATTTATGAATTAAAAAAATTTAAACAAATTTATAAAAAAATATATTTATTTAAAGTTAGAGAATTATTAAAAAAACCCAACGTATTTTAGAAAATTCTTTCCAAAAAAATCTTATATAAAATAAAAGGTATTATAAAATAAACTAAAAAAAGTCCATAAAACTTATGACATGTAAACCGCATCTGGATATTTTCACAAATAAAAAAAATACAATTTAAACCCAAACATTTGAACTATTGGGTAAATAATCGGGTGACTTTGAATTTATGAACAAATTTATGCAAAATGTTATGAAAAATAAATAAAATAATAAAATATAATATCCGGTTTTGATATTTGACCGATTCGAAAATTGAATATTTGATGCATTTTTAAGATATGTGTTTATAAATTAAATATTCTTAAATGGGCACATATATGGACGCATATATATAGAGGGGTTCATCGTCTTCGAGTGTCACCAACTTATCAGTGGAGGTGGAGGACTGTCATCGGTTTATCTTCGGGTGCACTTATTCATGCCTCATTTAGATTCTACTACATGCGTTCCCTGACTGAGCATATGAGCTCACCCATTTCTTCAATTTCCTTTCCTCAGGATGAGAGTAAATGATTTTTGACTGATATTCATAGATTTTATACAGGGAATAAAGATGATCCAAAAGAAAATAATATATTTTATTTTACGTTTTCAAATGTAATAAGGGATTTAAGTATGCAACTTGTCACGAATCGTCCCCCAGGGCCCGTGTTGTGACTAAATCAAGTGCGCCTTCAACAGGCTAGGGGCTGGAGACTAGCACTGAAGGTGTATTCCCTAAAACTGGGAAGGCATTGCCTTTATAACCTGTAAAATCATGAAACCAAGCACACAGTAAGATACAAACACAAGAAAACTATATAACCAAAGAGTGATGAAAGTAAAAAGGGGGCCAGAATACAAGACCAACAATAAAGGTACAAGTACAAATGAAATAAAAAACAACTAAAGAAAGAGAAAAGACAGCTATTAGATCGTCCTCCGAGGTTCCTACCTGAAGAGTAGGTACAGATCGCCTCCTCAGCACTTCTTGTCCACCCATCTCCTCTGCGTACCAACACGCCGTATGGTCCACCTCTGGGCACCGTCCAGTCCTGGTACTCTCAGCCTCAGTCAGCGTTGTCCATCGCCTATATCCAACACAACAAGGTGCGGGCATAGCCCGTGCATGGGTGAGTATAACAATACTCAGTAGGGACCCCAATAACTTCAAGGTCTCACAAAAACCCCCAAGGATAAACCACAAAGTATGAAATCAACAGACAACCCTACTTATGTATATGCCCATACATATACCTATGTTATCAAGTAATCCATCTCAATCAAGAGAAAAACATAGATATACTGACTCAACTAATACCAGGATTTATTCTAGGGGTAGTAACAAGTAACATCTCTAGCCACATCGTCGAACACATCAGCTGCTAGAGAACCCATCCTCTATCAAGTTTAGTGGGTCTGTCGTCACTCAGAGGTGCTTCCCACTAATCTTGGACTGCTTAGGTACTCCTCCTATCTAGTATTGTGGGTCTGTCGCGTCACACAGAGGCGCTCCCCCTCATGACTTGCTAAGATACTCCTCCTATCGAGTACTGTGGGTGTGCCGCATCATACAAAGGCGCTCCCCACTGTGACCTGCTGAAGTAACCCTCCTGTCGAGTACCGCAGGTCTGCCACGTCACACAGAGGCTCTCCCCACCGTGGGTCTTCTGCATCACACAGAGGCACTCCCCACTGGGCCTATCAAGTTACTATGAGTCGAAAAGGTCATCAGTCGTCATGTCTCATCTAGCCACTGGGTTCCCGCACTATGCTCGCTTGTCTCCAGGAGGATCCCCTCCAAAAATTACTAGTCGATATTCCAACTGCCACAAAGTATCATGAAGAAGCATCTCAAAGGTCCGACATGTCATAGGGGTCTCAACTCATCAGACGGTGCGTCAATCAGATGCCCGGTTTGTGAGTTATTAGCCTTTTAGTACTGGGGGCCCGTTAGGATTCGTGCTCGTTCCAACCTAAACGTTCCCCACCTTAATCCAAAACATATTGGGGTATCACTTAAAGAGACCTAAATTCTCCAAGGTTCCCAACGCCACTGACGGTTTGTCTAACGGACGTCCGATGCCAAAGTTATGGCCAAAAGAAGTAAATGGGTCGTAGTGGGCCCAGGTCTGATCTGACCCGGCCGGACTGAACCAGTTTGGATCGCCCGGCCTGACCTGCAGGGTCTGGCCCGACCCACTGGGCGGCCTGAACCATTGGGTTCATCCTCACCCGCTGGGTCCTGCCTGACATGCTGGGTGGCTCGGCCTGCTGGGTCCGGCCCGACAGGCCGTGAGGGGTCGCGAAGGGCTGTGGGTGGCCGCAAGGTCGCGGAGGGTGCCGTGTGGGTGGCTCGGCCGGGGACGGCGGTGCGGCCGCGGGGTGACGGCGCGGCGGGGCAGCCTCAGGGCAGGGGTCCAGCCGCGAGGTGGTGTTCGGTAGTGCGGCCACACGGTGGTGGTCTGGTCGCAGGGTGGCGGTCCGGCCGTGGGCGGTGCGGTGAGGGCGGTTCTTCCTGGGCAGCTCGCAAGGCCGTGGGCTACTCGGCTGGGCCACGGGCTGCGCGACTAGGCTTTGGGCGGCGTGGTTAGGCCGCGGGCAGTGCAACTAGGCCATGGGCGGTGGCTAAGACGCGGGTTGGCTCGGCTGCGGACGACGCAGAGGGGCGAAGGTCATGATACGGCGTGGGGCGCGGAGGCTGCAGGTGGTGACACCGTTTCCTTCGTCACATTCAACACCACAAAATCATCAAAAGATTAGAGGAGGGGTTGTTCCATGTTTGTTTGGCCCGTACCTGCCGCATTAGGGTGGTAGCAAGTGGCTCATCAAGAACATGAACATTGAACATTATATCCTATCCTCCCCGCAATGATTGTTCCCAACCCACAAAAGAAATAATCTGTGTTCTTTGTTTTAAAAAGGGACGAACATGGGAATATAATCATACTCAAATTAAAACCTTACCTTGGATTTTTCATTGACATTGGCACAGGAAGGAAGTTGAAGTTGTCGACGTTCATCTCGTCTGCCACACACCTCCAATCCCAGGCTCGTGCGTCGGTTCATCATAGTCGAAGACATTACTCATTGGAGGGTGTCCTGAGGAAGAAGTCAATGTCGGAATTCTTCATTGGAGGAGTGTTCTTCGTGGATGAATTGTAATCCTCTAAGGGTTCTCCTCTCTCAATTCAACCCAACAATATGAAATAGGTGTCAATAAAATTAACTTAAGAAGAAATTATGTTGGCACACCCAAGTTGGTGTAATTAATGTACTACGTTGTCACAATTAATTAGCTTAATTAATTGGCCCAATTTAATGGGAGAGGTGGAATATTGGGGAGTTGGGAGGTTTCTCCCCATTAAGAGGGGTCGGGTGGTCCCCACCTCTAAAATTCAAAATGGGGGTTTAAGTTCGAGTGGTCCCCACCACCATAACCTCACAAGGGTGGTTTATTTCTGGTGGACCCCACCTCTTAACCTTCAAATGGTAGTTTTGTTCCAGTGGTCCCCACCTCCCAACATCCACATGGGTGTTTACAACAAAAATAAAATGTGATAATTTTATTTTATTATTTCCATGAAAAACCCCTAAATTAACTTCCACCCTCGACCAACTACCATCGAGGTGAAAGTCTTCTTAAGTGAATACTGGCGAGGTGAGTTCAACGGTGCCCTTAGATTTCTATTTCGAACACTAGTTCAAACGTTAGAAAAACTCACTCCCACGTTTATTGAACGTACCTGAACAAAATTCAGAAATTCATTTTGGGCACTTAGGGCCTCAGAATCACGCACTGTCAATTTTCACAGACTCGTAAAATTTCCATATATTAAAAAAATTAATGTAAGTTCTGGGTCTTTACATTCTCCCCACCTTAGTACTTTACATCCCTGTAAGCCACATCACAAAACAAGGAAAACAAGTGGGGTTACTGAGCACGTATCTGAGCCTCCCACTCCCATGTGCTCTCCTAGAGGATCTCGTGCTGCCAGTGAATGCACACTAGAGGTATCAACCATCAATGAAGGACCCACTCCTGTCGATCCTCAATCTCTACCAGAACCTCCGTAAAAGTTTCCCTATCATTGACATCCAGCCTTCCATGGTCGATGACGTGAGAAGAGTCGTGTACGTATCTGCTCAACTTGGATACGTGGAAGATGTCATGCACCCAATGCAATTGAGGTGGAAGAGATAAGTAGTAATCCACCTTGACAACTCTATTAAGGACCTGAAAAGGATCGATGAACCTCGGAGATAACATGACACATCGGCCAAATCTCTGTAAGCCTCGTCAAGTTGAGACACGTAGAGAGATGTGGTCGCCATCCTCAAACTCTAGAGGTCTCCATCTCCTATCATCATATGACTTCTGCCTGCTCTGTGAAGTCTTCATCTACTCCTAGATGATCTGAACCTTCTCTGTGGTAGCCCATACCATCTTTGGTCCCACTAGTGCCAACTCCCCTGGGTCAGTCCAGCACAAAGGTGATCTACAGGGTCGCCCGTACAACGCCTCAAAAGGTGTCATCCCAATGGTGGAGTTAGAGCTATTATTGTATGAAAACTCCACCAAAGGAAAGAAATCCTCCCAGCTGTGACCAAAGTCAAGGATGCTACCACGTAGCATGTCCTCAAGGGTCTGAATGGTCAGCTCAGTCTGACCATCCGTCTGAGGATGGAAGGCAGTGCTCAAACGAAGTTGTGTCTCGAAAGCCTCTTGCAACCCCTTCCATAATCGGGAAGTAAAATTCAAATCACTATCGAAGACAATCGTCAAGGGTACTCCATGTATCCATACAATCTCCTGCACATAGAGGCATCCCAAGATCTCTACTAAACCCTACTCTCTAATCGGTAGAAAGTGGGCTGACTAGGTGAGTCGATTGACGATCACCCAAATCAAGTCATGAACCCTAGATCTATGTGAAAGTCCTATCATGATGTCCATGGATATACCATCACACTTCCACTTAGGGACCTCTAAAGGTTGAACCAAGTCTGCTAGTACTTGATGCTCTGCCTTCACTTGCTGACAAGTGAGGCACCGAGAAACAAACTCTGCTACTGCTTTCTTCATTCCCGGCCACCAGTGCTATCGTCGGAGATCCTGGTACATCTTCACCACTCCTAGATGTACCTCTAGAGGGGATGTGTGGAACTCACTCATCACTTCCTCATGAAGTGACACTGGTACCATGGTACATCCTCTAAAGAGTATAACGTACTCCCCACCTTCAGAAAACCCACCAGGTGTCTGTCCTGTGGATATCTGATCACGTCGTGTCTCGTAGTCAGCGTCCACTCTCTGTGCTTCCTGAACTCACTGAAGAAGTGGGGGAGTGACTTTAAGATATCGAAGGAGAGCTTCTCCATCACATTCCACAAAGGATAACTGTAAGGCGTCCAGCTGCTCTGTCGCCTCGCCTAGCAGTTGTATACCAGTTCTCCTACTGAGGGAATCTACTACAACGTTCCCCTTCTCAGGAGTATAGAATATATCGAAGTCATAGTCCTGGAGGAACTCAAGCCGACGTTGCTGTCTCAGGTTCAGGTCCTTCTGAGAGAAAATATAACTGAGACTCTTGTGATCAGAGTACATTGTAAAGCGTTCGCCCATAAGATAGTGTCGCTGCATCTTCAAGGAGAAGACCAATACTGCTAACTTCAGGTCATGGGTAGTGTAGTTCTGATCATGCTATCTTAGCTATCAAGAACCATATGCGATCACTGCTCGCTCTTGCATCAGGACACATAGTTCGAACCCTAATGTGTCACAGTAGACTACGTACCCTACAACCTCCTATAGAAGCCTCAAGATGGGGGCACTAGTCAGCCTCTACCTCAGCTCTTAAAAAATCTGCAGGCATCTCTCCGAACACACGAAGGGTTTCCCCTTCTTCATCAATGCTGATAGTGGTGCTACAACTCTGAAAAAATCCAGCACAAACCACCGGTAGTATCCAGCCAAACCCCGGAAACTCCGTACCTCCGCCACACTACTGGGTGGCTCCCAAGAAAGTACCACCTTAATCTTCGATGGATCCATTGCAAATCTAGCCTCCGATATGACATGTCTCAGAAAGTGACCTTCTCGGATCCAAAACTAGCACTTTGAGAGCTTACCATAAAGCTGGTGCTCTCGGAGTGTGTCCAGTACTACATGAAAATGATAGGTATGCTCCTCCTCAGTAGCTGAGTAGATCAAAATGTTATCGATGAAGACTAATAAGAAGCATCAATGTATGGCTAAAAGATCCTGTTCATGAGTCCCATGAACACTGTTGGAGAGTTGGTTACACTGAATGACATAACCAAGAACTCATAATGGTCGTACCGAAATCTGAAAGTCATCTTCTGCACATCATCATCTTGTACTTTGAGATGGTGGTAGCCTGATCTGAGGCCTATCTTTGAGAACCACTATTCTCCCTTCAGCTGATCAAAGAGGCCATCAATCCTTGGAAGTGGGTACTTGTTCTTCACGGTCACCTGGTTCAGGAGTCGATAGTCAACACAAAGCCTCAAGCTCCCATCCACTTTCGTGGTGAAAAAAATCAGGGCTGCCCATGGGAAAAAACTAGGTCAGATGAATCCCTTCCCCAGAAATTCCTCTAGGTGTACACGTAGCTCGCGAAGCTCCACGGGAGCCATCTGATATGCTGGTGCAGATATCGGTGCCATCCCAGGGTACAATCAATTTAAAATTCCACCTCTCTGCAAGGAGGTTGACCTGAAAAATCATCAGGGAAGACATCGTCATACTATTCCACCACTACAGGATAGCTCAGACTCTCCACATAAACAGTTCCAAGGGTATGTCTAGCCAACTAATGAGTGATCGACTGCACTTTCCTCTAGGTAAGTCCATCCTGCGCTACAAAGGATCCCTTCTCACTAGTGAAGCTAAACATGGTCCCATCCGTGTGGACACAACACACTTTGATCCTAATACAGTCAATCTGAGCATGGAATGTAGATAATTGTCAATACCCAAGATGATGTTGTAAGGCATCGATGCCAATACTAGGAGATCCCAGCCAAAGATCTCACCTCCTAGAGTAAGCTCACACTACCAGCACCAGTGAGTAATCATCGAATTCACTTCTGTAGGAGTCTATATCAATAAGGATTGAGCCAACGACTCCATTGGAATCTCTAATCTCTGTACGAGGGCAGTGGTAATAAAATAATGACTGGAACTTGTGTCTATAAGTATTGCAGCTAAGGTAGAGTAGAAATAGATCGTACCACGTATCATCTCCGGAGTGTCGTGATCGTAGGCCTCAGTTGCCTGAAGCTGAGCTCACCCCTGTCCTCCTGCTCCCTGCGGTCAGGGTGGACCTCCTGGTGGTGGTGGCGGTAACATCTCAAATCGTCGCCCACCGCCAGCTGCATGGCCAGCTCCTCTGCCACGTATGCCTGCTCCCTATGGACCACCTCGTTCAAACCTCTCTCTCTTCTTGGGTGGTCCCTCGACCATCTGCTGATCATTTGTACGACGGGTCAGACAGTTATGATTCATGTGATCCTACCCGCCCCATGAGTAACACTACATGATCCTTGCCTGACTGGTTCTACCTCGGGTGCCCCGCACAACCGATCCTGAGTCATGCGGTCGTCCACCTGTAGGTCTGGTCCTCATGGACCTCTGTGACGTCTGTCTGCTGCCAGCTGCAGAAGACTCTGCTACGTGATGAATGGTGGTGGGTCTCGCTGCTGGGGACTACTCAGCAAGGAAACTCTCCAATAAGAGGGATCTCTATAACACCCCTTCCTGCATCGGGATGCTGATTGAGATCATTGAAGCCCTGATCTCCCGCCTGAGCCCCTGCTCAAAGGTCCGAGCCCTGAAGAATGTGTCTCGTACCATATCTGTGGAGTAGCATGAGAAGTCAATACACCTCGTTGAGTACTGAGCTACAGTTATGTTTCCCTGCTGTAGATGAAGACGCTCCTTTATGCACACTGCGTGAAGCGTCTCTGGAACAAACTCTACCCGAAATAGGCTCTCGAAGTCTGCCCAAAGAAGCATCACCTCATTGTGGACCTGTAACATCATGCTCCACCATCTGCCTGCTACTTCCTATAGAAGTATGGAGAAAAGGATCACCATGAGATCGGCTGGTGTCCCTATGAGTCGTAAGACTCTCACCAAAACCTCTAGCCAATCCTCAACCGCCAGTGGTTTTGTCTCTCCCCTGAACCTGGGTGGCCTCTGGCGCTGGAACTTGTGCGACGTGCTCAAGCGGCGTGCACTCTCTGCTACTGGGGCTGGTGGTATCAGTGGCCCAATCGGTAATGGTACCATTATTGCCTTCACTAGTGCCTATAATGGAAGAGGGTCCTACACCGAGGGCTCATCACTCAATGGGCAATCAGTGCGTACAACTCTCGGAAACCTAGTTGGCTGTCTACGTAGAGGCATCCTGAAAATAAAGGTACACCAAGGTCAATAAGTTATACCTGGTGAGATAACTCAAAGAGTTCACAAATAAGACCCTTGAAAACACACACGCAATCAGTGTTTTCATTCACTGATTCGGAAATCAGAAGTCAGGGACTTGGTGTATGGATACGTCAGCCGTCACACCAACACTGGACTCCCTGAACTGAAAACCGCACTCATTACCCTTAACAACATTGCTTCATAGAAATGATTAAATTATTATTTTTTCAGTAGAACTGACTCCTCTGATACCAATTTGTCACAAACCATCCCCTGGGGCCCGTGCCATGACTACCTCAAGCCTGCCTTCCATAGGTTAGGGGCTGGCGACTAGCACCGAAGGCGTATTCCTTAAAACTGGGAAGGCATTTCCTTTATAACCTGTAAAATCATGAAACCAAGCACACAACAAGATACGAACATAAGAAAACTGTATAACCAAAGAGTGCAGAAAGTAAAAAGGGGGCCGGAATACAAGCCCAACAGTAAAGGTACAAGTACAACTGAAATACAAAACAACTGAAGAAAGAGAAAAGAAAACTACTAGATCATCCTCCGAGGTTCCTACTAGAAGGGTAGGTATAGATCACCTCCTCAGAACTTCTCATCCACCCCTCTCCTCTGCTCACCGACACGCCGTATGGTCCACCTCCGGGCACTGTCCAATCCTGGTACTCTCAACCTTAGTCAGTGTTGTCCGTCATCTGCATCCAACACAAGAAGGTGCGGGCATAGCCCGTGCAAGGGTGAGTATAACGATACTCAGTAGGGACCCCAATACCATCAAGGTCTCACAAAAACCACCAAAGATAAACCACAAAGTATGAAATCAACAAACAACCCTACTTAGGTATATGCCCATACATATACCTAAGTTATCAAGTAATCCATCTCAATCATGAGGAAAACACAGAGATACTAACTCAACTCACACCAGGATTTATTCTAAGAGTAGTAATAAGTAACAACTCCAGTCACATCATCGAACACCTCGACTGCTAGAGAACCCCTCTTATATCATGTTTAGTGGGCCTGCCGCGTCACATAGAGGCGCTTCCCACTAATCTTGGACTGATGAGGTACTCCTCCTGTCGAGTATCATGGGTCTGCCGTTTCACACAGAGGCGCTCACCACCATGGGTTTTCCACGTCACACAGAGGCGCTCCCCCTCGTGACTTGCTGAGGTACTCCTCCTATCGAGTACCGTGGGTCTATTGCATTACATAGAGGCGCTCTCCACCGTGGCCTGCTGAGGTACCCCTCATGTTGAGTATTGTGGGTATACCGCGTCAAACAGAGGTGTTCCCCACCATGGGTCTGCCGCGTCACATAGAGGTGCTCCCCAATGGGCCTGTCAAGTCACTTTGAGTCGGAAAGGTCAGCATTCTTCAAGTCTCAGCCAGCTACTGGGTTCCCACACTATGCTCGCTCTTCTCCGAGAGGATTCGATCCACAAGTTACTGGTCGATATTAAAAATACCACGAAGTCTCATGAAGAAGCCTCTCAAAGGTCCTTGATGTCATAGGGGTCTCAACGCATCAGACGACACGTCAATTAGAATCCTGGTCTGTGAGTTATTAGCCTTTTAGTCCTAGGGACCCAGTTGGATTCGTGCTCGATCCAACTTGACTGTTCCCCATCTTAATCCAAAACACAGTGGGGAATCATTCAATGGGATCGACTTGCTCCAAGGGTCCCAACTCCACTGACGGTTCGTCTAACGGACGTCCGATTCCAAAGTTATGGCCAAAACAAGTAAATGGGTCGTAGTGAGCCCGGGTTCGGTTCGACTCGGTCGGACCGACTCAGCCTGACCCAGCCTGGGCCGACCCGGTTCAGGTTTCCCTGGCCTGACTTGCTAGGTCTGGCCTGGTAGGCCTCTAGGGGCCGCAGAGGGCTACGAGTGGCTGCGAGGCCATGGAGGGTTCCATGAGGGTGCGAGGCCGCAGGGAGGCTTGGTCAGGGAAGACAGTTCGACCATAGGTTGGCGGTCTAGCCGCGGGGTGGTGGTCAGCGGTCGGGCCGCGGGGTGATGATTCGGCCGTGGTCGGTGCAACGAGGGTGGATTGGCCGGGGCAGCTCACAGGGCTACTGGTGGCGCGGCTAGGCCGCGGGCGGAGGCTCAGGTGTGGGTCAGCACGACTGTAGATGACGTGGAGTGGCAGAGGCCGCGGGGTGGTGTGGGGCGCAGAGACCTCGGGCGGCGGCACCGTTTCCATTTTCGCCTTCGTCGCGTTCAACACCAAAAATAATCACAAGATTCGCGAAGGGGTCTGGCCATATTTTTTTGGCCTGTACCCTCCATGTTAGGGTGGTAGCAAGCGGCTCATCAAGAACATGAACATTGAACATTAAATCCTATCCTTCCCGCAATGATTGTTCCCAAACCGCAAAATAAATCATCCACGTTCTTTGTTTTAAAAAGGGAATAACATGGGAATATAATCATACACCAATTAAACCACTACCTTGGATTGTTCATTGACGTTGGGACGAGAAAGAAGTTGAAGTTTTTGACTTTCGTCTCATCTACCACACACCTCCAATCCCGGGCTCATGCGTCGATTCGTCGTAGTCAAAGACGTTCCTCATTAGAGGGTGTCCTGAGGAAGAAGTCGAAGTCGGCGTTCTTCGTTGGAAGTGAGTTCTTTGTTGATGAAGTGTAATCCTCCAAGGGTTCTCCTCTCTCAATTACACCCAACAAAATGAAAGATGTGCCAATATAATTAACTTAAAAGAAATTATGTTGGCACACCCAAGTTGTTGTAATTAATGTATTGCATTGGAATAATTAATTAGCTCAATTAATTGGACCAATTTAATAGCTCAATTTAATGGGAGGGGTGGAATATTGGGGAGTTGGGAGGTTTCTCTCCATTAAGAGGGGTCAGGCGGTCCCCGCCTCTAAAATTCAAAATGGGGGTTTAGGTTCGGGTGGTCCCCACCACCATAACCTCACAAGGGAGGTTTAGTTCCGGTGGACCCCACCTCTTAAACTTCAAAGGGTGGTTTAGTTATGGTGGTCCTCATCTCCCAACATCCACATGGGTGTTTACAAAAAAAATAAAATACGATAATGTTATTTTATTATTTCCACGAAAAACCCCTAAATTAACTGTCACCCTCAACCAACTGCCGTCAAGGTAAAAGTCTTCTTAAGAGAACACCGGTGCTGCGAGTTCAAAGGTGCCCTCAGATTTCAATTCTGAGCATCGGTTCAAAAGTTAGAAAAATCTTCTTGCATGTTTACTAAATGTACCTGAATAAAAGTTCAGAAATTCATTCCGGGCACTCCGGGCCTCAGAATCATGCGCTGTTAATTTTCCCTTACTCGTAAAATTCTCATAAATTGAAAAAAAATTCATGGAAATTATGGGTCTTTACATAACTACTTAACGAAGACTACTAAAATATTAAATCCTTTTGGATGTGATGTATCATATTTAGTACTAAGGTAATAAAGTAACAACTGGGAATGGGATACTAAGTTAGGGGTATTTATTGTTGGTATTAATGAAAATTTAGTAGAAACTATACAAAAAAGATTTATGAAATCATAGATTAGGGTATATTACCCTATGCTGGATGTTGAAAATATTCCCAAAGAAACGAAGATTGGGTTTTTTATATTAGTTATACATAAATTTTCAATTAATGTTAAATGTTTTACTATTTTTGAAATTATAGAATTTGATTCATAATGTTTTGATCTAATATAGTGTGTTCTATTTTTTAGAAATGGATAACTCTTAAAGGAATAAAATCTCTATCAATACACATAATCTAAGGGATTTACCTCCCCATCAATCTAATGAAGCTTGGGCTAGAGTTTCATGTGGATCCGAACAAATTATAACTATATTGATGCAACATAATAAGGTTATAACCAGTAAATTTTCCCATAGGGTGTAGTCTTCTAATCCACTACGTGGTGTAACAACATGATTTGGCCTATAATTGAGTTGTTTTCCACATCATTTAATTAATATTTTGTTGTTTTAATTAATTAATTGTTCTTTATAATTTAAATAATTTTACTTAAGTAGGTTTGTTGTTAAATTGATTCATTTACCATTTGTTATGTTTTATTTTACATTTATGCATTTAAAATTATTAAGTTTGTTTGCCTTAGTTTTTCTTTATATTATATTTATAAATATCTTTTAAAATATTAATTTTAAGTGTGTACTTTTATTTTTGGCACTTTTTGTAATGAAATAATCTATCATTATATTTAAAAAAATATTGTATTATAAATTATTATATTAATTAATAATTAGTTTTTAAATATTAATAATTTCAAATTGAATTTATTTAATTATTAAGTAGAGTTAATATTTAGTCTAAATCTACATTTAATCTGAGTATGTTTTAAATAACTAATTTAATATGTTTCAAATTTTAATATTTTTAATTTTAACACTTTTGTTATTATATTTATGTTGATTAATATTTTTAATTTATCTAAATTTACCTGGTTCTACAGCCAGGCTTGCACCCTCCTACCACCGAGCAGATATATTATTGTCCTGCTACCACTGGAAACTCTAATGTTGGGGAAAATTAGGGCTTCAACCTTTAGGCTTCATCCTCCCCTGCCTATATCTACCGATTCCTTCAACGGTTTTGAAAAAACTGTTGGTATAGGGGGGACCTATACCAACGGTTTGGGGAAAACCGTTGGTATATGTCACTTTTATGGACCTATGCCAATGGTTTTGGCCAAACCATTGGTATAGGTCCATAATAGAGACCCTATACTAACAGTTTTCCCCAAACCATTGGTATAGGTCCCAAAATAAATGAATTTATACCAACGGTTCTAAAAACCATTGGTATAGGTCTATACCAACGGTTTTGAGAACCATTGGTATAGTTACATGTATTTTTTATGAAATATTTTTACAGAGAACATTAAATAAATAAAAATTTAAAATATTTATGATAATACATATATATATTTATGTAATTATATTCACAAAAGTCAAGTTAGGTTAGTGGTTAGGTTGTTCAATCATAAACTGGAGGTATTGGGATCAAAACCAACTGAGTGATTCTTTTTTTAAATACATATACCAACAGTTTAATGGAACCGTTGGTATAGATTTTTCATATTAATTATACCAACAGTTTTGAAAACCGTTGGTATAGGTCTACCCCAACATTTTTGGGAAAACTGTTTGTATAGACCTATCCCCACGGCTTACTTGGCCACGATTCTCCAAACTGTTGGTATTGGATATACCAAAGGTTTGGAGGCTTTTACCAACAGTTTCAAAACATGGGTATAGGGTATTTTTCTAGTAGTGGGTGGTCGATACTATAGTACAGTACCACATAACTTCGCATCGTGAGTATTTCTTGACTTATCAAGTTAGTGACTTTGCTACAATAAAGATGGGAAATACGAGTTCAACAGAGATTGTTGGCTTGAGTGATATCCATGTCAAGATGAATGTTTGATACATAATCACCCTGAAGAATGTTTAGCATGTTCCAAGTCATCAGCTCAATATGTTATCTGGTATAGTCTTTGATCGACAAGGCTACGACGACACCTTCAGCAATGGAGCATGGAAGATGAAAAAATGAGTCATCATCATCATCATCATCTGAGGACACAAATGCGGTACATTGTACAAAACTCATGTTAAGATATGTGAAGACAGCCTCAATATGGTGGAAGGAGAGACTTCATCTAATATGTGTCATAGGAGACTCGACTACATGAGTGAAAGTGGGTTATCTACCCTGACAAAGAAGTACATTAGTATTGACAAGGATGCATCACTTGATCCTTGTAAATACTTCTTGTATGGGAAGCAACATAAAGTCTCATTCAATACTGCTTCATTAAGGAGATCAGAGTTGCTGGATCTAGTGCACTTAGATGTTTGTGGACCCATAAAGGTTGATTCAACAAGAGGTAACAAATATTTCCTATCCTTTATTGATGATTCATCTCGAAGGGTGCAAGTGTTCTTCTTCCCGACAAAGGACTAAGTACCAGACTACTTCAAGGTGTTCCACACCATGGTGGAGCATTAATCTAGAATGAAGATGAAGTGTCTTTATTCAGACAACAGATGTGAGTACTTATCTAGGTAATTTGATGCCCATTTCAACTGTCAAGGCATATGATATGAGAGGATGGTCCCACGCACCCCACAACACAATGGATTTGAAGAAAGGATGAACATAACCATTATGGAGAGGTTTAGAAGCATGATGAGTTTGACTATGATGCCTAATCAATTCTTGGGAGAAGTTGTTCAGGTTTCATGCTACCTCGTCAATAGATCACCATCAGTCCTACTAAATTTTGATATTCCATATAAGAGATGGTTTTTTAAAAATCCCTCTTACTCTCATTTTTGGGTATTTGGATGTTTGGAATTTGCACATGTATCCTAGGAGCTCAGGAAGAAGTTAGATGAAAGATCTACTGCATGATTCTTCATCGACTATGGAGATGAGGAGTTCAAATACAAGCTTTGGGACCTGAAGGTGAAGAAGGAGATCAGAAGTAGATATTTCTTATTCCATGAGAACAAGACAATCGAGGAAATTCAAAATCCTAGAATGTATCGAAGGGAAAGTCTCGAGGAATCAATTCATGATCCAACACCTATACCAACACCACCTTTCAATGAAGAGGAGGCGGTGAAAGAAGACTCATCAGAAGTGGTCTAGGAGGCAGTGGAGGAGGATATTGAGTAGGGGAGACTCAATCATATACAAATTTTTTTTAGAACCATCACATGAGCAAAGTGATGTTATGCCTCCCGAACCTAACATTTCACAGGTTCGAAGATCTTCACGAGGAAGGATTCTGTCAAAAAAATATTTAGAGCCAGAGTACCTATTGTTGACTGATGAGGGGGAGCAAGAAGGATACTAGGAAGTAGTGTCTCATCCTGAAAAATGCATGTGGTAGCATGCAATGCAGGATGAAATGGATTCTTTGATGAAGAACCAGACATACGATTTGGTGGAACTACCCAAAGGTAAGAAGGCTCCAACAAACAAATCTGTGTTCATGCTAAAGAAGGATGATGACAAAAATAAGGTAAAAAACAACGATCTGTGAGTTTTCAATGGATTCCTTTAGAAGAAAGGATTTGATTTTGATGAGATCTTTTAACTTGTGGTGAAGATGGCATCAATCTGAGTCATTTTAAGATTGGTGGAAGGCTAGGACTTAAATATTGAATAGATGTGCGCAAAGACATCTTTTCTTCATGGTTACCTCTCTGAGGAGATCTATATGAAGCAGCCTGAAGATTTTGAGGTTTCTGGACAATAAATACCCATATAAAAATTGAATAAGAGCTTGTACGGAACGAAATAGGCTCCCATGAAGTGGTTCAAGAAGTTTGACTTATTCATGGTGAGTTATGACTACAAGCGGACACAGTCGGACCAATGTGTCTGCATCCATAGATTTCAAGATGGTAACTTTTTTTATATAATACTTTATGTTGATGAAATGTTGATCATTGCAAAGGATGCAATGAAAATTAACCAATTAAAGAAGGAGTTATCTAAATCATTTGATATGAAGGACTTGGGAGAAGCTCAACAGATTTTGGGGATGCATATCATTTGTGAAAGAAAGAGGAGGTTGTAATGGATATCTGAAGAGAAGTATGTTGAAAGTGTTCTGAAATGTTTCAAAATGGACAAATCCAAACCAATGAGCATTCTTCTTCCCATCCATTTGAAGTTGAGTAAGATTTTATTCCCATCATCCAAGGTTGAAATCAAGGTGATGGAGATGATACCATACTTCTCCGCTGTTGGAATCTTGATGTATGCTATGGTGAGTATGAGTTCAGACATTGCTCATGCAGTGGTGGCTATGAGCTGATTTCCTTCCACTCACATGAAGTAGCACTAGGATGCAGTCATGTTGATTTTTAGGTATCTTAATGGTACTTTAAGGCTATGTTTGTGTTATGGGGGAGCTAAACCTATATTGGAGGGCTATACAAATGAATATATGGCCGGAGATCCAGATTTTAGGAAGTCTACATCAGAATACATCTATACTTTTGTAAGAGGAGCTGTATCATGGTAGTCAAGGTTGCAGAAGTACATTTTCTTTATCCACGACAGAAGCAGAGTACATTACTACTTTAGAAGCAGGAATAGAGATGTTGTGGATAAAGTATTATCTTCAAGATCTTGGGTTCATCCAGATGGAATATAGGGTTCATTGTGATTATGGGGTGCGTGGGACCGTCCTCTCATGGTGATGTTCTTAATGTTTCAGATAGCTTAGAGGATGTTGAGCATAGTGGAAATTAATTCCTACAGGTGCTCCAAATTATGTGGCAATCCCAATTATGGAGGAGCCATATATTATTAATTCTGGTATTGATATTGCAGAAACATGTATGATAAAGACTTGGGCATTTGGATTTCTTTTACAGAGGAAGCATTTAGGTTTCCATCAGAGATGCAAAAGATGGATGTCATATTTTCAATAGAGGGTGATAGTTGGTGTGATACCAACCAACTTACGATCCAACTTAGTTTGTTTGAATTTGTATCCTTCTTTAACGGGATGAAGGGGGAGTTTGTTGGAGTTCAACCCATGTAGTTTTAAAAAGGATATTATCATTATTTTAATTTAAAAATGGCCTTCCAATCTTATATGCTCGTTTGGTCTTTGGAGATATTTTTCATATTGTTTTTTATGAAATAAGGCTCGTGGATTTCAAAGAATACAACTTTTATAATGGTGATAAGTTTTTTACCCTTTTTGTTTGAATTTTTAAACCCACCATGCAATGGTTTATTTGTAAAGACCTGGAAATTTCAAGGAAATTTTTTTCTTAATTTTCTTTGTAATTTTACAAGAACACAGTTTCTGACGGCGCCTGATTTCGAGGCCTGGTGTGCCCGGAATCAATTTCCGAAGTTTAGCTCGGGTACGTTCAGTGAACGAACGAGCGGGTTTTTCTAACTTTTGAACCGGTGCTAGAAATCGAATTCTGAGGGCACCGATGGATTCGAAGCACCGGTAATTGCTTAAGAAGATCTTTTTCGGAGTTTCTTTTTCACGGGAGGAGTTGTTAAAAATTTGTGGAAAATAAAATAAAAATTGAGTTACAATTTTTATTTCTTTAAAGTAGTTGTATCCTTTGAGTGGAAGTGAGGGAACTACCCATGAGAGGTTAAGAGGGTGGTGGGGCCCACATGAGACCCTAACCCCCCTTGATCTTCCATAACCCCCTTGACCTCCCATAACTCATCTCCCACTTTAATATTGTAACTCCACTTTAACTTAAGTGACTCCTCTACTCCTCACCTCCCACATTAATTCATGCCACCTAAACATTAATTAATTTGACAATTCAAGATCAATTAATTAAGTGTGTTGGTTTTGAATTTTGTTTTTTTTTGAATTCATGGCATGGGTAAATAAAATAAGGTGGAGCCTTTTTTTATTTTGGTTAGAAATGTTGTGTCAAGAGAAAGGGAAGAGAGCTTTTGAGTTTTGAAGAACTTCCTGCTCCGAAGAAGAATGCTTCATCTCCTTTGTTGAAGAATGTGAAGAACACCGAAGCTTCGACGAAGAACGTCGTCTCATCTTGCACCTTCTCTCCACGTCGAAGGAAGTGAGACGCCGCATTCTTCATCGGGCGATCACCGACGACGTGCCTTCTCCTCTTCTTCCTCCGCGTCAAGGGAGGAGACACCACTGCGGGGAACGTCGCCATTGACGACGAATCACCCTCCGACGTCAACGGAATCAGAACCGATCTTCCACGACGTCCGATCACCGCGACGCTTGCCTCTTCCGTAGCTCGACGACGTGTGACGTCTTTTCAAGGTAAGGGTTTGGTTTTCATGTCGTGAATAATTTTAGACATTCTTCGATATCAACGGCCAACTGTTATCAAAATAACGGAGGAGGTCAGACCGCACAAACACGGCCGAACCTCCTCCCCTTTTCTTTTTGTTGGTTCTCTACGTGGCTTGAAATGGAAGCGACGTAGTGCCATCGCACCGTGCGCGAATTTAGAGAATCACAACAAAGAAGCGCGGCGCCATCGCACCGCGCCTTTGAGGTCGAACGAATCCGCGATCGAAGTCGGGCCACGACGAAGGGGTGTGACGTCGTCGCGCCGCACTGAAAAACCACGAAGACGACACATTTTGAACGTTGAGTGCGGATCGACGGGCGATGACGAATCGGACCGAAATGGCATTTGAATTCCTTTGTAGTAATGATCGGGTCTAGGGAGGACTGTTGGCAAAGGCGGCAGGCAAAATGGACCACCGGAGCGCGTCCGGTGGTCCGCAGAAGGCGGCGGCGGCGCGCCACCGGAGCAAACCGCCGCGGCTGAGTCGCGGCGGTGGGACGTGAACCGGAATGGCCGGGCCATTCCGAGTTTGAGGTGGCGCGGCTTTAAGCCGCGCCAGGTTGACAACCGGGGGGGGGGGGGTTTGTAACCCCCCGCACCCGTCGCGCCGCGCCAGCGCGAGGCCAGCCGGCCGCCCAGGCCGGGCTGGGCCGTGCAGCCGGGCCAGGCCGCACCCAGTTGGGCCAGGCACAGACCCGGTTTGGTTCGACCCGGTTCGGCCGACCCGGGGGGGGGGGGGGGGGGGGTTGGGCCGGGCCGGGCCCAGACCCCCGTTTTCGGACCTCTTTGGTCTTTCACCCATAACATGGGCTACGTACCTCCGATCGACACACCGTCAGTTGCGATGCGATCCTTGGATCGAGACGGTCATTTCGGTATGTTACACTCAAGGTTTCAGAGAACATTGTGTTCGACCGGGTTGGTTCGGATAAGAAACCGACCAGGCCCTCGGAGCGGAAACGCTTATATCATGAGTTCCGGACGTCCGATTGACGTGCCGTCAACATTGTTGGTTTCCTCTTGATAAGACGGAACTTTTGGAATACTTCTCCTGAGTTTTGGATGGATTTGGAGTATGTCCGGGTTGGATTGTACCCGAAATCCAACCAGGCCCCTCGAACGGAAAAGCTGATATCTTTCAGAACGAACGTCCGTTTGACGAACCGTTAGCGGCGTTGGTGATCACATTGAGAAATGGTCCCTATGGGTATACCCTATAAGAGTTCGGGGTACAGTTGAGATACGGCCGGGTTGGTTCGCACACGAAACTAACTGGGCCCCTGGGACGAAAAGGCTAATAACTCACAGACCGAGCGTCCGATTGACGCACCAACTGTTGCGTTGAGACCCCTATGACGAGTCGGTACTTTTAGATAATTCTTCGTGGACTTGTGATACTTGGAGTATCGACCTATAGCTCATGGATCAGACCCTCCCGGAGACAAGAATACAGAGTACGGAGTCCGTGTAGCTGGCTATGACCGATGACTGCTTATCCGATTCGATTCAGAGTGACTAGCATAGCCCAGTGGGGAGCACTACTTTGTGAGGTGGAATACCCATGGAGGAGGAGCACTACTGTGTGAGGTGGGAGACCTGCGGTACTCGACAGGAGGAGTACCTCTGTAGGCTATGAGGGGGAGCAATACTGTGTGAGGTGGCAGACCCATGGCAGAGGAGCACTACTGTGTGAGGTGGCAGACCCGCGGTACTCGACAGGAGGAGTAACTCAGCAGTCTTAGGTTAGTGAGAAGTACCTCAGAGTCATGACAGGACCACTTTACACTCAAGAGACGGTGCTCTTCAGCAGTTACAGTTTCGATAATGAAAATCCTGGTTTGAGCTGAGTTTATGACCTTTGTGTTTACCTCTTGATTGAGATGGGTCACTTGATAAGTTAGGTATATGTATGGGCATATACCAGGGTAGTGGTTATACTTGTTGGTTTTAGTGAGACCTTGAGGGTCTTGGGGTCCCTACTGAGTATCGTTATACTCACCCTGCACGGGTTATGCCCGCACCTCGTTGTGTTGGTTGCAGACGACGGGCAGTGCTGACGGAGGTCGAGTGTTCGAGGACTGGCGGTACCCGGAGGTGGAATACACGAAGAGTCAGTATCCGAAGGTGGAATTCATGGAGAGACGACACTCGGAGGAGGTTGACAGGCGAGAGCGACATGGAGGCTATCTGTATCTAACCTTCAGGTAGGATCCGTGGTGGACGATCCAGGAGCTGCGCCATCTGTACCTACCCTTCAGGTAGGATCCAAGGAGGACGTCCTAGGAGCCACTTCCATTCTTCCAACTGTTGTCTTTTTCTGTTGTAATTTTGTTCAGTTGTAGTTGTTCTTTCAGTTGGGTTTGTATTCTGGCCCATTTACTTTTCAGCACTTCTCTTTGTACTTAGTGTTTTACTTCCGCTTGTACTCTGTGGTGTTTTGTTTACTTTTATAAAGGAAATTCCTTCTCAGTCATCGGGATTTACGTCTTTGGTGCTAGTCGCCAGCCCCTGGCCTTTGGAAGGCGGGCTTGGGGTTGTCACGACACGATCCCCGAGGAAGGGTCATGGCAAATTGGTATCAGAGGAGTCATTTCTACCGTAGAACTTATAACTCTGATATTTTATTTCAATGAAGCAATAGTGTTAGGGGTACCGAGTGTGGTATTCAGTTCAGGGAATCCAGTGTTGGTGCGGGCGGCCGACGTATCCATACACCAAGACCCTGACAACTAATTTCCGACTTTGTGCATGAAAACACTGATTGCGTGTGTGTTTCCAGAAGTTTTTAAATGTCAGCTCAAACCAGGTCAGCTCACCAGGTATAATTGTTTGACTGTGTCACGTTGTTTCTTTTTGGATGCCTCTTTATGGGCGACCAGCTAGAGCCCAGAGGGATGTGCGTACTGACAGCTTGACGAGCGAAGATGCTTTGGTATAGGGCCCTCTTGTAGTTGAGGCACCAGCGGAGGCACCAGTGGTACTACCATACGTTGGAACACCGATGCCACCAGCCCCAGCAGTAGGTGATCCATGCCACTTGAGCGTGATGCACGAGTTCCAGCGCCGAAGGCCACCCAGGTTCCGGGGAGAGACGGACCCGCAGGTGGCTGAGGATTGGCTGGAGGCTGTGGTGAGAGTCTTCAGGCTAGTGGGGACGCCAGTAGACTTCATGGTGATCTTTTCTGCCAGCCTCCTTCAGGTAGCAGAAGGAAGGTGGTGGAGCCACTTGTTCCAGTTTTGCGACGGGATGACCTTCACATGGGAAGACTTCGAGACCTTCTTCAGGGTGGAGTTTGTGCCAGTAGCTCTACACCCCGAGCGTGTAGAGGAGCTTCTGCCTTTGCCGCTAGGTTTTTGATCAGTATCCGAGTCATCTGTGGGCAGTAGACATATGATGCAGAGGTCCAAGAGGACCAGACCAGTAGGTGGGTGGCCTCGGGTTATAGGATCAGTAGTGCGGGGCACCCAGGGTGGAGTAAGGGCCAGGTGCGCCAGAAACAGATAGTGTTTCTCCTGCGGCAGGAAGGGTCAAATGAAACGTGACTGTCCGAATCCTCGCACAGTCGATCCGTAGGCATTGGAGGAGCCACCGAGGCAGAAGCAGCGGTGAGTGCTTGAGCAACATCCAAGCAGTGGACAAGGTAGTAGAGCTCCGGGAGCAGGTGGACAGGAGCAGAACTAGTGGATACGTCCCTTGTACTTCTAGTTCCATGTTGTTGTTGTATTCATTTCTTTTTACTATGAGCTGAAATAATGAAAAGACACTTATCTTTGTGATGTTTGATTTCCTGTCCTTTTGTTTGGTTGATACTGAGTGGTCCCGGTTAAGGCTGTTGACTTGACCCTCACTTTTGAGATTTCTAATGGAGGAGACCCAGTGACCTCACACTGATTCCAACAGTGTGACTCGACCCTTGGAGGTGAGAGTGACAGTTGGATCTCTTGGTAGTTACGTCAAGGCCTTACGATGTCATCCATGGCATGAATGCATCATTCATGTCAGGATTGACTGTATTAGGAAATGGGCGTGGTTCGTCCAGGGGATGAGACCGAGTTTCTCTTTTCGGAAAAAAAGATAAATTTTAGAAGCTCTTTCAGATTGTAGGCAAAGAAGGTGAAGATCATCCAGGAGAAGATGAAGACTGCACAGTGCAGTAAGAAATAGGAAACTGGCACCAATCTTAGAGACTTGGGCATGTTAAATGTTTCAAGAAGTGGAAGCTTTAAGGAGAGATGAGTCTGCGAAGCAGAATACGTGGAGGCAGATCTAGGAGAGAAGCATGTGGTGGTGTACATTTTAACATACTACAACCACCCACCTTAGTTGTCCTCGCCAGGCTCAGGGAGCTTTAGGGCAGGGGAAGAGAGTAGCTGCTTGCGGTCAGGGAGAGTGACCCAATGGATCTAAGAATGATTCAAGGGATAGTCTATATCCACTACTAGTTGCCATAGTAACAGACGTCGATATGAATCATTCCTTCCTTCCATGAATCTTTTCCCAGACCTAGAGTTTCTGGTAAGCCATAGATTTGACCCTCATGTCTGGAGATACATTGGGAGAAGACTCGATAATCACACTTACGCCGACAGTGTGTTCAGACCCTCGAGGTGAGAGTTTCGGTTGGAATCTCTTGGTGGCAGCGTCGAGGCCTTACGATGTTGGTTTGAGTATGGACTGGGCAATCACAGTTCATAAACAAATTGACGGTATTAGTAAAAAAGGTTGTGGTTTAACTACGACGTTGGAATGGGTTTTCCTTGGTCGGCGAAAAGGAAACCCTAGGAAGCACAGGATAAACTCATGCACAGGAGGGTGCGACCGATCACTCTTGATTCGGTCAAACTTACCCTCATGGCAGCAGTCGTTTTGAGTACCAGTTCTAAATAGGAATTGGATACCTCTAGAGTTCGAGGATGACGATCACGTCCTTATACGGGTCTCACCTCGACGAGGATTACGAAGATGTGGCCAAGGCGGAAAGTTATCTCCGAGGTTCAGTGGACCATTCCTAGGTCCTCAGCTGGGTAGGCAGGGTGGTTTACAGCTTGACCCATCCACCTCAGTTGCACCAGGTGCACGACGACTTCCACGTATCTCAACTGAGGAGATACGTGCGTGATCCTTCACATATCATCGACCATGGGGAGATGGATGATGGCGATGGGGTGTATTTCATGGAGGTTCCAGTGGGGATCAAGGATCGATAGGAGCAGGTCCTATGAGGATGGTCGATTTCTCGGGAGCACTTTCACTAGCAGTACGGGAACCTCCAGGTAAGCACATGGGAGCGGAAGGCTCAGATGCGTGCTCAGTACCGTTTTTGTAACCCTTGTTTGTGTTAAAGCTTTACGAGGACGTAAATACCTGAGGTGGGAGTAATGTAAAGACCCGGAAATTTCAGGGAAATTTTTTTCTTAATTTTATTTGGAATTTTACAAGAACGTAGTTTCTGACGGCGCCTGATTCCGAGGCCCGGTGTGCCCGGAATCAATTTCTGAAGTTTAGATCGGATACGTTCAGTGAACGAACGAGCGGGTTTTTCTAACTTTTGAACCGGTGCTCGAAATCGAATTCTGAGGGCACCAATGGATTCGCAACGCCGGTAATTTCTTAAGAAGATCTTTTTTGGAGTTTCGTTTTCAAGGGAGGAGTTGTTAAAAATTTGTGTAAGATAAAATAAAAATTGAGTTACAATTTTTATTTCTTTAAAGTAGTTGTATCCTTTGAGTGGAAGTTAGGGAACTACCCATGAGAGGTTAAGAGGGTGGTGGGGCGCACACGAGACCCTAACCCCCCTTGATCTTCCATAACCCCCTTGACCTCCCATAACTCACCTACCACTTTAATATTGTAACTCCACTTTAACTTAAGTGACTCCTCTCCTCCTCACCTCCCACATTAATTCATGCCACCTAAACATTAATTAATTTGACAATTCAAGATCAATTAATTAAGTGTGTTGGTTTTGAATTTTGTTTTTTTTGAATTCATGGCATGGGTAAATAAAATAAGGTGGATCCTTTTTTTATTTTGGTTAGAAATGTTGTGTCAAGAGAAAGGGAAGAGAGCTTTTGAGTTTTGAAGAACTTCCTCCTTTGAAGAAGAAAGCTTCATCTCCTTTGATGAAGAACGTGAATAACACCAAAGCTTCGACGAAGAACGTCGTCTCATCTTGCACCTTCTCTCCACGTCGAAGGAAGCGAGACGCCACATTCTTCATCGGGCGATCACCGACGACGTTCCTTCTCCTCTTCTTCCTCCGTGTCAAGGGAGGAGACACCACCGCGGGGAACATCGCTATTGACGACGACTCACCCTCCGACGTCAACGGAATCAGCACTGATCTTCCGTGACGTCTGATCATCGCGACGCTTGCCTCTTCCGTGGTTTGACGACATGTGACGTCTTTCCAAGGTAAGGGTTTGGTTTTCATGTCGTGAATAATTTTAGACGTTCTTCAATATCAACGGCCAACTGTTATCAAAATAATGGAGGAGGTCGGACCGCACAAACACGGCTGAACCTCCTCCTCTTTTATTTTTGTTGGTTATCTATGTGGCTTGAAATGGAAGTGACGCAGTGCCGTCGCACCGTGCGGGAATTTAGAGAATCACGACGAAGAAGCGCGGCACCGTTGCGCCGCGCCTTTGAGGTCGAACGAATCCGCGGTCGAAGTTGGACCATGGAAAAGGGGCGCAGCGTCGTCGCGCCACGCTAGAAAACCACGAAGACGGTGCATTTTGAACGTTGAGTGCGGATCGACGGGCGACGACGAATCGGGCCGAAATGGCGTTTGAATTCCTTCGTAGTAAAGATCGGGTCCCGGGAGGACTGTTGGCGAAGGCGGCAGGCGAAACGGACCACCGGAGCGCGTCCGGTGGTCCACAGAAGGCAGCGGCGGCGCGCCGCCGGAGCAAACCACCGCGACTGAGCCGCGGTGGTGGGACATGAATCGGAACGGCCGGGCCATTCCGGGTTTGAGGCGGCGCGGCTTTAAGCCGCGCCAGGTTGACAACTGGGGGGGGGGGGGTTGTAACCCCCCGCACCCATCGCGCTGCACCAGCGCGAGGCCAGCCGGCTGCCCAGGCCGGGCTGCGCCCAACTGGGCCGGACCCGGACCCGTTTTGGCCGACCCGGGGGGGGGGGGGGGGGGGGTTGGCCGGGCCCAGACCTACGTTTTTGGACCTCTTCGGTCTTTCGCCCATAACTTGGGCTACAGACCTCCGATCGACACACCGTCAGTTGAGATACGATCCTTTGATCGAGATGGTACTTTAGGTATGTTACACTCAAGGTTTCGGAGAACTTTGGGTTCGGACGGGTTGGTTCAGATACGAAACCAACCGGGCCCTCAGAACAGAAACACTTAAATATTGAGTTCCAGACGTCCGATTGACGTGCCGTCGACTTTGTTGGTTTCCTCATGATGAGACTGAACTTTTGGCTTACCTCTCCTGAGTTTTGGATGCAGTTGGAGTATGGCCGAGTTGGATTGTACCCGAAATCCAACTGGGCCCCTAGAACGGAAAAGCTGATATCTTTCAGACCGGACGTCTGTTTGAAGAACCGTCATCGGCGTTAGTGATCACATTGAGAAACAATCCCTATGGGTATACCCTATGAGAGTTCGGGGTACAGTTGAGATACGACCGGGTTGGTTCGCACACGAAATCAATTGGGCCCCTGGGACGAAAAGGCTAATAACTCACATACCGGGCATCTGATTGACGCGCCGTCTCTTGCGTTGAGACCCCTATGACGAGGCGTTACTTTGAGATACTTCTTTGTGTACTTGTGATACTTGGAGTATCTACCTGTAGCTTGTGGAGTGGACCCTCCTGGAGATGAGCATACAGAGTACGAAGACCGTGTAGCTAGCTGTGACCGATGACTGCTTGTCCGATTCGATTCGGAGTGACTAGCATATCCCAGTGGGGAGCACTACTTTGTGAGGTGGCAGAACCATGGCGGAGGAGAACTACTGTGTGAGGTGGCAGACCCACGGTACTCAACAGGAGTAGTACCTCTGTAGGGTATGAGGGGGAGCACTACTGTGTGAGGTGGTAGACCCATGGCGGACGAGCACTACTATGTGAGGTGGCAGACCCACGATACTTGACAGGAGGAGTACCTCAGCAGTCTTAGGTTCATGAGTAGTACCTCATAGTCATGACAGGACCACTGTACACTCCAGAGACGGGGCTTTTCAGCAGTTACGATTTCGATAATGAAAATCCTAGTTTGAGCTGAGTCTATGACCTTTGTTTTTACCTCTTGATTGAGATGGGTCACTTGATAACTTAGGTATATGTATGGGCATATACCTGGGTAGTGGTTATAATTGTTGGTTTTAGTGAGACCTTGAGGGTCTTGAGGTCCCTACTGAGTATCGTTATACTCACCCCTACACGGGCTATTCCCGCACCTCGTTGTGTTGGTTGCAGACGACGGGCAGTGCTGACGGAGGCCGAGTGTTTGAGAACTGGACGGTACCCGGAGGTGGAATACATGATGAGTTAGTATTCTGAGGTGGACTTCACAGAGAGAAGACACTCAGAGGAGGTTGACAGGAGAGAGAGATGTGGAGGCTATCTGTACCTACCCTTCAGGTAGGATCCGTGGTGGACGATCCAGGAGCTGTGCCATCTGTACCTACCCTTCAGGTAGGATCCGAGGAGGACGTCCCAGGAGCCACTTCCATTCTTCCAGCTGTTGTCTTTTTCTATTGTACTTTTGTTCAGTTGTAGTTGTACATTCAGTTGGGTTTGTATTCTAGCCCATTTACTTTTCAGTACTTCTCTTTGTACTTAGTGTTTTACTTCCGCTTGTACTATGTGGTGTTTTGTTTACTTTTATAAAGGAAATGCCTTCCCAGTCATCAGGATTTACGTCTTTGGTGCTAGTTGCCAGCCCCTGGCCTTTGGAAGGCGGGCTTGGGGTAGTCACGGCACGGGCCCCGAGGACGGGTCGTGACATTATTTGTGGGAGACTCTTATGATTTAAATGGGAGATGAGCAGGCTGCCAAGATCAGAGTGGTGTACAACGACCAAACAGAAGAAAATGTGTGCACTAACTTGGGTGTGGGCAGCTACGTGCAGTGGGCACTATAAAGCAATGAAAAGTGTGGTTTGCGCAATGAATTATTTGAGGGGATGAAATGTCACTCTACATGTTTGGTTTTGATCATCGAATGGTGACATTTTATCATTGGATGATTATCAGAGAGGCGACATAGGCATATCTAGGTGTGGATTTTCAGATAGGTTTTCTTCCACTATCAGAGAAGTGGATTTTAAAAATGTTAGAAATTTCTTTTATTAGCAAAAGAAAAACTTATTTTTATATAAGAATCGTTAAAAGGGGATTCCTTTTTATCATCACTAACAAAATATCTAATAAATACCCATGTTATCATCTCTAAAAAAGTATTGAAAAAATGGGACTTTTATCGATTCTTAAAAAGAGTATTGATAAAAGGTGACTTTTATCAGTACTTGTCTAGCCTTATCCCAACCCTTTTACCAGTGCTAGAGTGTTTGGTGCTCACCCCACGCGCACCCCTGCCATCACCTGGTTTCGAACATGAGAACTCTGTCTTACAGATATGCACCTTTACCACTCTTTTATATTGTATTGTTCACTATTTTTTTATATATCAATCTATTTATTTATATTTCATTACATTTTTTATCCATATATATATATATATTTGTGTGTGTGTATATATATACATAATTGTGTTTATATAAATTTATAATTTTTTTTGTCTAAGTGTGTGTAGAGACCCGAATCTTGATGTACATGGAAAATACATTACTTTTTAGGAATACTTAATACATAAAAAAACAGACACACAACGATTGTAATAGTTTAGTGTCTTTGGAAACTCGGAATAAAATCTTCTAATCGTGGTGAAAGATCTTCAACATCTCCCAATAAAGATCTTCCTTTTTTTTTCTTACCTAAAACCTTTCTTTACATCCTGGGGAAAAGAAATCATAAAAGGGGTGAGCTCAAATTCCCAGTAAGGGTAAACATAGAGAACATAAAACAATCCATAAACATTTGAATGCAAAAACTTGAACATAAAATCTAAACATCAAAATCTTGAGCAAAGACATGAATCTTGGAAGTACGTAAGGAATATATCATAAGGGAACATAAATCATGATAAAATATCATGGGAATAAAACATTTAATTGTGGCAACCATTAAGCACATGATATTATTTCCATAGTAGCCAAGGCATTTCTGCCAAGACCATCTTAGTGGACAAAGTCCCTTTCTGAATCGAGTTCACTCCTCGTTCCAGTCCTGTATTACTGAACCGGTTTAACTTTCCGTTTCATCCATGTATATCGCATGAGATATAAATCTTTACCCAATGCATTGGAGGGAGATATAGGTCCCACCCATCTCATAATGAAATCATTCTTACTTGTGCCACAAAATAAACATACATCATTCATAATAACTCAATGAATAAAATGGGTTTCATAAACATCATCCCATAATCACATAATCCATATAAAAGAAATGGATATTTCATCATAAGAAAAGTGAAACCATGTAAATCATAGAGTCATTATACTTGAAACATACACATATGAAATAATTTCATCTTAGATGTAAAATGATTTTGATAAAACACTTGAAATGAATTCTTGAGGAAAATATCCTTTCTTCTTCAAAATCAATTTCTTTTTACAAAAAGTCATGAAATTTTAAAAGAAAAGTATTTTGTTGAAAATAGTGATGAAATATTTTGGATGAATCTTCATGAAAATAAGGCTTTATAAAACCATAAAAATCCTTTCATGCCGTATACGTTAAAAAAACATTCTTCTCGTACTTTTGTTGGAAAAGTAAAAAAGTACCTTGTAGGGTAAATAAAAGAAATATTCCTTCCATACCATGGGGTAAAAGTCAAATGGGTAAAAATGAATTTAAACATACATGAATACACTTTTATAAAACATGGACATGGATGGTAGTAATAACCCCACTAAACACTTACGAATAAGCAATCTCGGATAAAAATGAGATTTGCACAATTATCCCTTACCTCAGGTCCGATATGCTTTGTATGGATCCAAACCTCCAGTATAATGATTTAAATAATGTCATTCACTTATTAAATAATCATATTAATTATTATCATATCATATATGTTTCACTTATGACATTATATTACCCGTTCTTTTGTAAATTCCATGTTAAAGCAACATTTTGGGTAAAATCATTTCATTTATCGTATGTGTTTCGACTTGTCGTTCTTGATATTAATACTTATATCTTGATTTAAATAATTCAAGAATGTAAAACATGATTTATATATAATATATATTCATCATATACATATATATATATATATTATATATCGATAAAAGAAATGAAATACACCGTTCATGGAGATGGTAGGCCGTACGTATGCATGAACGCTGTTTTCGTTTCCTTATTGAATTGAATGAAACTAAATAGATGACATACATATATATATATATACATAAATCCATTAGAATTCATATATTTCATTATTATTCATTATATAAACTTTATGATCATTCATGTGTGGTTAACATGGAGAATGAATCTCATCGCGTCGTGGAGACGGTAGTCCGTACGTACGCACGAGCGATGATATTGTTCCCATAATTATTGAATGGAATCGGAGTGGATGATATAATATATAAGAATCCCTATGATGTTATAATAACCATATATAGTTATTCTTTACACCATTATACCCATCCATGTAAGGTGTTGGTGGAAAAACAGATTTCACCACGGCGTGGAGACGATATTTCGTACGTACGCACGCGTGATGATTTTGTTTTTCGTAGGATGGATAGATGGTGAAATAGGGTTGTTTAATACTTATAATAACATATCAGTATATTATTTATACTGATGTTATTACTTCATAATGAAACAACTAAAGAATAAGAAGTGGAAGAAGAAATAAAGTTTAAAGAATCGATAACGGACATTACCTCTTATTTGAAGCGCCTCTTTGAGACCTCCTCTTAGGGAACTAAAATTGGTCTTTGAAGAAGACCAAAACCTCTAGGATGTTTCTAGGGAATTGGAGAATATAATTCTTCAGGGTTTGGCCGAGCTTGAATGCTCAAAGTGGTGTGAGGAAGAGAGGGAGGAGGTGCCCTTTTATAAGGGAGGAGAGGGGCACCTTTAGAAAAACTAAAAATATTATTTTGTTATAAAGTCATATTCGGTTTTTTAATAGCTCCAAATTGAGTTATTTAGAATATAAGGTGGGGATGGGTCGAAATAATATCATCCAATAGAATTTTTACAAGTTTAGGTTTCTATTTTAACCTTATCATTTAGATTCAACCTTAAGTTAAATAATTTTACTTTTACCGTGTCTTCTTGTTTTCTTACACTATAAGGTTAATAAACTTACTATAAAAAGACAAAATAACCCCAAGTTGTGTATTATTAATATATATAACATTATATAAGTCATTTGGACGAACCTTAGATATTTAGGAATAAATTAACAATTAATAATATAATATATTTTTTTTAAAACCTATTTTATGTCAATTTTGAAACTATTTGGTAATTGATTTTTGTGAAAATCACAACAGAATTATTAGTTCTAAAAAAGTTAACTAAATCAATAATAACATGTCATATTAACCTATAAAATTAGTGTAATTCATAAAAAGTCTCAAATTACATTTATTTGGGTATTTATAACATCAATTATGTCAATATTTCATTAATAAGATAATTACTGCATCATCATTGTGTCATAAATAAATTAAATTATTTAATGTCTAAAAATTATAAATAAAATACAATTATGTAGGAAATAGTTTTATCTTTCTAATGAATATTTATAGTCAAATTTATATTATGTATGACCCTATATTAAAAATTATTTACTTATTAAACTTTGATTTTAACTATTTTAACCCTTCTTTAAATAAATTAATATTAAATGTCCTAATCTAATCCAAGTGGGCCTAAATGGTCATATTTTATTCCTAAGGTTTTTTTGGTAGAATTACACTTATAAAATAGAATTAGGACATGTGTTAGGATAATAATAATATCATTTTTACCCTTAATTACCCTATTTACTTTTAACAGTGGTAAAAAAAAGTAAAAAGTTACCAAAAATTATTTTCATCTCATTGAACCACATTTTACTTACTGACATAAACTGTGTCTCTTGTATTTTTGAAATTACATTCACAAAAGCGGTAAAATTAAGTTTTATGTAAATTTGTAAATTCTCCTAGGAGGTGGGTAAAAGACGGTCAAAAGTTCAATAAATTTTTATATATCTAAAATTATTATAAAATGACTTTAATGAATTGCATTGAACATATATAGGTATTATGTATCAATTTTGACCAAAAATAAATTTAAATAAAATAAATAATTATTTAAATAAAAATTCGGTTTTTAAATAGTAACCCAGTGTTTTCACTATTCATTAAAAATTGAAGGTTTTCAGAAAAATACCAAAATTTCACCCTAGGCTAATTTCGATATTCCGAATCCAAAAATGTAGTCCATTTTGAAAGATGAAATTTACAAAATTTCAAAAAGTGGTTATTACTATTCATAACGGCTAGTTTTAATAATATTTTAATAGCATATCGTTGTTTAGTGAAACTCAGTATTGCGTACAACACACGCTATCGAGGAAGGTCATGATTGCATGTAATGAAAGCCAAGTTAGGGTGGCGTGTTGTGCAAGACTCCTTTTTTGTTTCGTTATAACAGAATCCAACCATTTTTCATTTATACATATATATGTATATACTCAATGTTGCGTAGAATGACTATTATCAAACAAACTTGAAATTGTGTGTAACACAATCTAAGAATAGTATTGCGTATACTGCAAGATAATACGGTGTTGCGTATAACACACAATAATCTTGTTGTAGCATAAAACACATGACATCAAATAAATTAAAAATAATACTTATCATAAAATATCGGGTTGTTACATTCTACCCCCCTTAAAATGAATTTCGCCCTCGAAATTTGTCGGGGTTATACATGGTTTTCTACTTGAAATTTTCTTTAATTGAAACCCACATCGTAAAATGAAATACCAAAACTTAACTTTAAAAACTAAAGTATGAAACGTAACGGTTACCCAAATTAACTAATCACTAGGTTTCCACATAGGAGAACATAGGTGAAAAAATGGATATGGAAGAAAAATCTAACCATCATGTTCTGATGGAGAGTGGTAGAGGAAATGGATATGAAAAATCCAACAATCACAAAGCCATAGATTTGTGATGATCTAAGGTACCATCTGATTCATCAGATATAAGGGCACTAGGACAACATTTTTGGTTTTCAAGATCATTTCCATAAAGTTGATGAATTAAAAGAAATACTTACATGATTTTGGTACAATCTCACTATTGTTCGTGAATTGAACAATTTCCACTTTATCCCTTAAAGAAATGAAGTTGAATTTGTTATTCGTGAAGTGTTAACAAATCATGTGATAGAATGATGGGTCATTCCATTTGTTTCAAACAAAAGGTTAGCAAAAGTTATCAAATATACATAAATCCATCTATGGCGAGGTTAATCGTATAATATTCCAAAAATGAACTTATAATTCATCTATCATGCCGCTTAATAAAATAAAAAATAGTTTCTACTAACCAGGGACTTCCTGTAGGCCAGTGGTAGGCGATAAAGGCCAGTCGCACTTCGGTTATGGGTTCAATTCCCACAGCCTTGTCCGACATGATGGGCTGTCGCCCCTCCTGCAGGTTGTCGTTTTTCTAAAACTACATTACTATAACATCCCATCCATAATATCAAAAAAAGTTCTATCCTTAAACAATACTATCTTATGTCCAACATAATCCATTCCAATCTTTATCTAAAATACTTTGGTCCAAGCTCATAGTATAAAGAAAACTATTACTTGAAATGTCATTAACCAACCATCATTTATCCCCCATTATCTTGTTGGTCACATTCCAATCATGTGAATACCTTAATCATGTATTCTATTGAAAAATGAATACCCATTAAACCATAGTGAAAAAAATGAATGCTGTCTAAAGTTAACTCTTTCCACATTCCAAAATCCAAAAATTTTATATACTTAAACCATGATATAACCTTCTCCTTATATCAGTCATGAGCTCATGAATACTATCAAACATTTAATTTTCTCCTTATCCCTTCATTATGCGCATATCATCTACTTTCCAAAAATACTAGTACCATTAATCAAACACTTTCAAAACATAAGGAAAGAAAATAGTGTAACAATCCTTATATGTCTCTTTATTCCATAGTACCATGAGATTACTTATACAACATTACACTTGATAAACATGTAATCATTCCACTACCTTCTTAAACCATTGACCGAGCTTCAACAATTCTTTCATCTCACATATCATTTGTAGTCTCTTCATCATCATCAACATAAATATTACCCATATGAACATACTAATTCTCTTCATGAGACTTTCCCTTAGGGCATTGGTTTGCATAATGCCCGTACATTCCACATTTAAAACATTTAACCATTGTTGATGTCATTGAAATACCATTATCCTTATCCATGGTGTTAACTGAACCTTTTCCTTTTCACTTACTGGCTTTATGTCCTTCTTTTCCACACCCAAATCATCTTCTAGTTCCTTTGAAACATTCCCCTTGATGCCTCTTCCCACATGATTTACATAGGGGAAATTGAACTTTCTTTACTCTATGATCATCATGAAGCTCCATCTTTCTCTTATTAGCCAAGTCAGGAAACTTACCAAATTTGAGTTTATTGATCATATTATGAGATTGATGATTCAGAAAAATAATGATGTTTGGACTTCTAAATCCCATTTTATTTGGTTTCTCATGAAGAATATCATTCCATTGTCCATCATATCCTCCATTATCGTGAATCATCTTGTTTCCAGCCATTTTCTAAAACCCAAAAAGAATAGTGTGAGAGGAAAAAATCATAATAAAGGGGAAGTAACTTAAATATCTAACATATTTGGTTTAATAGAATATAGTTACCATAATTCTAGGACTATAACCTATACTTATACTTAACCTTAGGGACATCCCTAGACATACCTTAGAAATATCTCTAGGGATCTCACTAAAGTACTCACATCCTAGTTTCCAAAGTTTGACTAAACCTTTCCTCTGATACCAACTGTAGAGACCCGAAGCTTGACGTACATGGACAATACATTACTTTTGCGGAATACTTAATTCATAACAAAAATAGACACACAAGGATCGTAATAGTTTAGTGTCTTTGGAAACTCGGAATAAAATCTTCTAATCGTGGTGAAAGATCTTCAACATCTCCCAATAAAGATCTTCCCTTTTTTTTTATTACCTAAAACCTTTATTTAAATCATGGGGAAAAGAAAACATAAAAGGGGTGATCTCAAATTCCAAGTAAGGATAAACATAGAGAACATAAAACAATCCATTAAAATTTGAATGCAAAAACTTGAACATAAAATCTAAACATCAAAATCTTGAGCAAAGACATGAATCTTGGAAGTACGTAAGGCATATATCATAATGGAACATCAATCATGATAAAATAGCATGGGAATAAAACATTTAATTGTGGAAACCATTAACCACATGATATGATTTCCATAGTAGCCAAGGCATTGCTGCCAAGACCATCTCAGTGGACAAAGTCCCTTTCTGAATCGAGTTCACTCCTCGTTCCAGTCCTGTATTAATGAACCGGTATAACTTGCCGTTCTATCCATGTATATCTCATGAGATATAAATCTTTACCCAATGCATTGGAGGGAGATATAGGTCCCACCCATCTCATAATGAAATCATTCTTACTTGTGCCACAAAATAAACATACATCATTCATAATAACTCAATGAATAAAATGGGTTTCATAAACATCATCCCATCATCACATAATCCATATAAAAGAAATGGATATTTCATCATAAGAAAATTTAAACCATGTAAATCATAGAGACATTATACTTGAAACATACAAATATGAAATAATGTCATCTTAGATGTAAAATGATTTTGATAAAACACTTCAAATGAATTCTTGAGGAAAATATCCTTTTTTCTTCAAAATCAATTTCTTTTTACAAAACGTCATGAAATTTTAAAAGAAAGTTATTTTGTTGAAAATAGTCATGAAATATTTTGGAGTAAGATTCATGAAAATAAGGCTTTATAAAACTGTAAAAATCCTTTCATGCCATATACATTAAAAAAACATTCTTCTCGTACTTTTTTCAGAAAAGTCAAAAAGTACCTTGTAGGGTAAATAAAAGAAAGATTCCTTCCATACCATGGGGTAAAAGTCAAATGGGTAAAAAGGAATTTAAACATACATGAATAAACTTTATAAAACATGGACATGGATGATATCAATAACCCCAGTAAACACTTATGAATAAGCAATCTCAGATAAAAATGAGATTTTCACAATTATCCCTTACCTTAGGTCCGATATTCTTTGTATGGATACAAAACTCCTATATAATGATTTAAATAATGTAATTGACTTATTACGTAATCATATTCATTATTATGATATCATATATGTTTCACTTATGACATTATATTACCCGTTCCTTTGTAAATTCCATGTTAAAGCAGCGTTTTGGGTAAAATCATTTCATTTATCGTCTGTGTTTCGACTTGTCGTTCTTGATATTAATACTTATATCCTGATTTACATAATTCCAGAATGTAAAACATGATTTATATATAATATATATTCATCATATACATATATATATTATAGATCGATAAAAGGAATGAAATACACCGTTCATGGAGACGGTAGGTCGTACGTACGCATGAACGCTGTTTTTGTTTCCTTATTGAATTGATTGAAACTAAATAGATGACATACATATATATATACATAAATCCAGTATAATTCATATATTTCATTATTATTCATTATATAAACTTTATGATCATTCATGTATGGTTAACATGGAGAATGAATCTCATCGCGTCGTGGAGACGGTAGTCCGTACGTACGCACGAGTGATGATATCGTTCCCATAATTATTTAATAGAATCGGAGTGGATGGTATAATATATCAGAATCCGTATGATGTTATAATAACCATATATAGTTATTCTTTACACCATTACACCCATCCATGTAAGGTGTTGGTGGAAAAATAGATTTCACCACGGCGTGGAGACGGTATTCCATACGTACGAACGCGTGGTGATTTCATTTTCCGTAGGATGGATAGATGGTGAAATAGGGTTGTTTAATACTTATAATAACATATCAGTATATGAGTTATACTTATGTTATTACTTCATAACGAAACAACTAAATAAGAAGAAGTGGAAGAAGAAATAAAGTTTAAAGAATCGGTAACAGACATTACCTCTTTATTGAAGCGCCTCTTTGAGACCTCCTCTTAGGGCACTAAAATTGGTATTTTAAGAAGAAAAGAACCTATAGGATGTTTCTAGGGAATTGTAGAAGATAATTTTTCAGGGTTTGTCCGAGATTTAAGGCTCAAAGTGGTGTGAGGAAGAGAGGGAGGAGGTGTCCTTTTATAAGGGAGGAGAGGGGAACCTTTAGAAAAACTAAAAATATTATTTTATTATAAAGTCATATTAGATTTTTAATAGCTCCAAATTAAGTTATTTAGAATCTAAGGTGGGTATGGGTCTAAATACTCTCATCAAATAGAATTTAGACAAGTTTAGGTTTCTATTTTAACCTTATCATTTAGATTTAACATTAAGTTAAATAATTTTACTTTTACCGTGTCTTTTTGTTTTCTTACACTATAAGGTAAATAAACTTACTATAAAAATACAAAAAAACCCCAAGTTGTTTATTATTAATATATATAACATTATATAAGTCATTTTTCCGAACCTCATATTTTTAGGAATAAATTAACAATTAATAATATAATATTTGTTTTAAAAACTATTTTATGTCAATTTTGACACTATTTGGTAATTGATTTTTGTGAAAATCATAAAAGAATTATTAGTTCGAAAAACGTTAACTAAATAAATACTAACATGTCATATTAACCTATAAAATTATTGTAATTCATAAAAAGTCTCAAATTACATTTATTTGGGTATTTATAAAATCAATTTTGTCAATATTTCATTAATAAGATAATTACTGTATCATCTTTGTGTCATAAATAAATTAAATTATTTAATGTCTAAAAATTATAAATAAGATACCATTATGTATGAAATAGTTTTATCTTTATAATTAATATTTATAGTCGAATTTATCTTATGTATAACCTTATATTAAAAATGATTTACTTCTTAAACATTGATTTTAACTATTTTAACCCTTCTTTAAATAAATTAATATTAAATGTCCTAATTTAATAGAAGTGGGCCTAAATGGTCATATTTTATTCCTAAGGTTGTTTTTGGTCGAATTACACTTATACAATAGAATTAGGACATGTGTTAGGGTAATAATAATATCATTTTTACCCTTAATTACCCTATTTACTTTTAACCATGGTAAAAAAAGTAAAAAGTTACCAAAAATTATTTTCATCTAATTGAACCAAATTTTACTTACTGAAATCAATTGTGTCTCTCAGTTTTTTGAAATTCCATTCACAAAAGCGGTAAAATTAAGTTTTATGTAAATTTGCAAATTCTCCTAGGAGGTGGGTAAAAGACAGTCAAAAGTTCAATAAAATTTTTATATATCTAAAATTATTATAAAATGACTCTAATGAATTGAATTGAACTTATATAGGTATTATGTATCAATTTTGACAAAAAAATAAATTTAAATAAAATAAATAATTATTTAAATAAAAAGTTGGTTTTTAAATAGTAACCCAGTGTTTTCACTATTCGTTAAAAATTGAAAGTTTTCAGAAAAATACCAAAATTTCACCCTAGGCTAATTTCGATATTCCGAATACAAAAATGAAGTCCATTTTGAAAGATGAAATTTACAAAATCTCAAAAAGTGGTTATTACTATTCATAACGGCTAGTTTTAATAATATTTTAATAGCATATCGTTGTTTAGTGAAAATATGTATTGCGTACAACACACGCTATCGAGGAAGGTCGCGATTGCGTGTAATGAAAGACAAGTTAGGGTTTCGTGTTGTGCAAGACTACTTTGTTGTTTCATTATAAGAGAATCCAACCATTTTTCCTTTATACATATATATGTATATACTCAATGTTGCGTAGAATGACTATTATCAAAAGAACTTGAAATTGTGTGTAACACAATCTAAGAATAGTGTTGCATATACTGCAAGCTAATACAGTGTTGCGTATAGCACACGATAATCTTGTTGTAGCATAAAACACATGACATCAAATAAATTAAAAATAATAATTATCATAAAATATCGGGTTGTTACATTCTACCCCCCTTAAAATGAATTTCTCCCTCGAAATTCGTCGGGGTTATACATGGTTTTCTACTTGAAAGTTTCATTAATTGAAACCCACATCGTAAACTGATATACCAAAACTTAACTTTAAAAACTAAAGTATGAAACATAACAGTTACCCAAATTAACTAATCACTGGGTTTCCACATAGGAGAACATAGGTGAAAATATGGATATGGAAGAAAAATATAACCATCAAGTTCTGATAGAGAGTGGTAGAGGAAATGGCTATGAAAAAGCCAATAATCACAAAGCCATAGATTTGTGATGATCTATGGTACCATCTGATTCATCGGATATAAGGGCACTTGGACAACATTTTTGGTTTTCAAGATCATTTCCCTAAAGTTGATGAATTAAAAGAAATACTTACATGATTTTGGTACAATCTCACTATTTTTCGTGAATTGAACAATTTCTACTTTATCCCTTGAAGAAATAAAGTTGATTTTTTTATTCGTGAAGTGTTAACAGAGCATGTGATAGAATGATGGGTTATTCCATTTGTTTCAAACAAAAGGTTAGAAAAAGTTATCAAATATACATAAATCCATCTATGGTGAGGTTAATCGTATATGTTTCCAAAAATGAACTTATACTTCATCTATCATGCTGCTTAATAAAATAAAAAATAGTTTCTACTAACCAGGGACTTCCTGTAGGCCAGTGGTACGTGATAAAGGCCAATCGCACTTCGGTTATGGGTTCGATTCCTACAGCCTTGTCCGACGCGATGGGCTATTGCCCGTCCTTCTGGTTGACCTTTTTCTAAAACTACATTACTATAAAATCCCATAAATAATATTGAAAAAAGTTCGATCCTTAAACAATACTATCTTATGTCCAAAATAATCCATTCCAATCTTTATCTAAAATAATTCGATCCATGCTCATAGTATAAAGAAAACGATTACTTGAAATGTCATCAACCAACCATCATTTATCCCACATTATCTTGTTGGTCACATTCCAATCATGTGAATACCTTAATCATGTATTCTCTTGAATAATGAATACCCATTAAACCTTAGTGAAAAAAATGAATGCTGTCAAAAGTTAACTCTTTCCACATACCAAAATCCAAAAATTATATATACTTAAACCATGATATAACCTTCTCCTTATATCAGTCATGAGATCATGAATACTATTAAACATTTAATTTTCTCCTTATCCATTCATTATGTGCATATCATCTACTTTCCAAAAATACTAGTACTATTCATCACACACTTTCAAAACATAAGGAAAGAAAACAGTGTAACAATCCTTAGATGTCTCTTTATTCCACAGTACCATGAGATTACTTATACAACATTACACTGGATAAACATGTAATCATTCCCCCACCTTCTTAAACCATTGACCGAGCTTCAACAATTCTTTCATCTCACATATCATTTGTAGTCTCTTCATCATCATCAACATAAATATTACCCATATGACCATACTGATTCTCTTCATGAGACTTTCCCTTATGGCATTAGTTTGCATAATGCCCGTACATTCCACATTTAAAACATTTAACCATTGTTGATGTCGTAGCAATACCATTATCCTCATCCATGGTGTTAAAAAAACCTTTTCCTTTGCACTTACTGGCTTTATGTCCTTCTTTTCCACACCCAAAGCATCTTCCAGTTCCTTTGAAACATTCTCCTTGATTCCTCTTCCCACATGATTTACATAGGGGAAATTTAACTTTCTTTCCTCTATGATCATCATGAAGCTCCATCTTTCTCTTATTAGCCGAATTAGGAAACTTATCAAATTTGAGTTTATTGATCATATTATGAGATTGCTGATTCGGCATAATAATGATGTTTGGACTTCTAAATCCCATTTCATTTGGTTTCTCATGAATAATATCATTCCATTTTCCATCATATCCTCCATTATCTTGAATCATCTTGTTTCCATCCATTTTCTAAAACCCAAAAAGAATAGTGTGAGAGGTAAAAATAATAATAAAGGGGGAGTAACTTCAATATCTAACATATTTGGTTTAATCTAATATCGTTACCATAATTCTAGGACTATAACCTATACTTATACTTAACCTTAGGTACATCCTTAGACATACCTTAGAAATATCTCTAGGGATCTCACTAAAGTTCTCGCATCCTAGTTTCCAAAGGTTGACTAAACCTTTCCTCTGATACCAACTGTAGAGACCCGAAGCTTAACGTACATAGAAAATACATTAATTTTGCGGAATACTTAATACATAATAAAAACAGACATACAAGGATCGTAATAGTTTAATGTCTTTGGAAACTCGGAATAAAATCTTCTAATCGTGGTGAAAGATCTTCAACATCTCCCAATAAAGATCTTCCCTTTTTTTCTTACATAAAACATTTCTTTACATCCTGGGGAAAAGAAAACATAAAATGGGTGAGCTCAAATGCCCAGTAAGGGTAAACATAGAGAACATAAAACAATCCATAAACATTTGAATTCAAAAACTTGAACATAAAATCTAAACATCAAAATCTTGAGCAAAGACATGAATCATGGAAGTACGTAAGGCATATATCATAAGGGAACATAAATCATGATAAAATATCATGGGAATAAAACATTTAATTGTGGAAACCATTAAACACATGATATGATTTCCATAGTAGCAAAGGCATTGTTGCGAAGACCATCTTAGTGGACAAAGTCCCTTTCTGAATCGAGTTCACTCCTCATTCCAGTCCTGTATTACTGAACCAGTTTAACTTTCTATTCCAGCCAAGTCTATCTCATAAGATAGAAATATTTACCCAATGCATTGGAGGAAGATATAGGTCCCACCCATATCATAATGAAATCATTATTACTTGTGCCACAAAATAAACATACATCATTCATAATAACTCAATGAATAAAATGGGTTTCATAAACATCATCCCATCATCACATAATCCATATAAAAGAAAGGGATATTTCATCATAAGAAAAGTGAAACCATTTAAATCATAGAGAAATTATACTTGAAACATACACATATGAAATAATTTCATCTTAGATGTAAAATGATTTTGATAAAACACTTGAAATGAATTCTTGAGGAAAATATCCTTTCTTCTTCAAAATCAATTTCTTTTTACAAAACATCATGCAATTTTAAAAGAAAAGTATTTTGTTGAAAATAGTCATGAAATATTTTGGAGGAAGCTTTATAAAAATAAGGCTTTATAAAACCGTAAAAATCCTTTCATGCCGTATACGTTAAAAAAAACATTCTTCTCGTACTTTTGTCGGAAAAGTCAAAAAGTACCTTGTAGGGTAAATAAAAGAAAGATTCCTTCCATACCATGGGGTAAAAGTCAAATGGGTAAAAAGGAATTTAAACATACATTAATACACTTTTATAAAACATGGACATGGATGATATCAATAACCCTAGTAAACACTTACGAATAAGCAATCTCGGATATAAATGAGATTTGCACAATTATCCCTTACCTTAGGTCTGATATGCTTTGTATGGATCCTAACCTCCTGTATAATGATTTAAATAATGTCATTGACTTATTAAATAATCATATTCATTATTATGATATCATATATGTTTCACTTATGACATTATATTACCCTTTCCTTTGTAAATTCCATGTTAAAGCAACGTTTTGGGTAAAATCATTTCATTTATCGTATGTGTTTCGACTTGTCGTTCTTGATATCAATACTTATATCCTGATTTACATAATTCCATAATGTAAAAAATGATTTATATATAATATATATTCATCATATACATATATATATTATAGATCGATAATAGGAATGAAATACACCGTTCATGGAGACGGTAGGCCGTACGTACTCATGAACGCTGTTTTTGTTTCCTTATTGAATTGAATGAAACTAAATAGATGAAATACATATATATATATATATATATATATACATAAATCCAGTATCATTAATATATTTCATTATTATTCATTATATAAACTTTATGATCATTCATGTATGGTTAACATGGAGAATGAATCTAATCGCGTCGTGGAGACGGTAGTCCGTACGTACGCACGAGCGATGATATCATTCCCATAATTATTGAATAGAATCAGAGTGGATGGTATAATATATCAGAATCTGTATGATGTTATAATAACCATATATAGTTATTCTTTACACCATTATACCCATCCATGTAAGGTGTTGGTGGAAAATCAGATTTCACCACGGTGTGGAGACTGTATTCCGTACATACGCACGCATGGTGATTTCATTTTCCGTAGGATGGATAGATGGTGAAATAGGGTTGTTTCATAATTATAATAAAATATCAGTATATGAGTTATACTGATGTTATTACTTCATAACGAAATAACTAAAGAAGAAGAATTGGAAGAAGAAATGAAGTTTAAAGAATCGGTAACAGACATTACCTCTTCTTTGAAGCACCTCTTTGAGACCTCCTCTTTGGGCACTAAAATTGGTCTTTTAAGAAGACCAGAACCTCTAGGATGTTTCTAGGGAATTTTAGAAGAGAATGTTGAAGGGGGTTTCCATGTTTTAAGGCTCAATGTGGTTTGAGGAAGAGAGGGAGGAGGTTCCCTTTTATAAGGGAGGAGAGGGGCACCTTTGGAAAAACTAAAAATATTATTTTATTATAAAGTCATATTCGGATTTTAATAGCTCAAAATTGATTTATTTCGAAGATAAGGTGGGGATGGGTCTAAATAATCTCATCCAATATAATTTAGACAAGTTTAGGTTTCTATTTTAACCTTATCATATAGATTTAAACTTAAGTTAAATAATTTTACTTTTACCGTGTCTTCTTGTTTTCTTACACTATAAGGTTAATAAACTTACTATAAAAAGCCAAAAGAACCCCAAGTTGTTTATTATTAATATATATAACATTATATAAGTCATTTGGCCAAACCTTAGATTTTTATGAATAAATTAACAATTAATAATATAATATTTGTTTTAAAAACTATTTTATGTCAATTTTGACACTATTTAGTAATTGATTTTTTTGAAAATTATAACAGAATTATTAGTTCGAAAAAAGTTAACTAAATAAATACTAACATGTCATATTAACCTATAAAATTAGTTTAATTCATAAAAAGTCTCAAATTACATTTATTTGGGTATTTATAACATCAATCATGTCAATATTTCATTAATAAGATAATTACTGCATCATCATTGTGTCATAAATAAATTAAATTATTTAATGTCTAAAAATTATAAATAAAATACAATTATGTAGGAAATATTTTTATCTTTCTAATTAATATTTATAGTCGAATTTATCTTATGTATAACCCTATATTAAAAATTATTTACTTATTAAACTTTGATTTTAACTATTTTAACCCTTCTTTAAATAAATTAATATTAAATGTACTAATCTTATAAAAGTGGGCCTAAATGGTCATATTTTATTCCTAAGGTTGTTTTTGGTCGAATTACACTTATAAAATAGAATTAGGACATGTTTTAGGGTAATAATAATATCATTTTTACCCTTAATTACCCTATTTACTTTTAACCGTGGTAAAAAAAAGTAAAAAGTTACCAAAAATTATTTTCATCTCATTGAACCACATTTTACTTACTGACATCAACTGTGTCTATCGGATTTTTGAAATTCCATTCACAAAAGGGGTAAAATTAAGTTTTATGTAAATTTGTAAATTCTCCTAGGTGGTGGGTAAAAGACGGTCAAAAGTTCAATAAAATTTTTATATATCAAAAATTATTATAAAATGACTCTAATGAATTGCATTGAACTTATATAGGTATTATGTATCAATTTTGACTAAAAATAAATTTAAATAAAATAAATAACTATTTAAATAAAAAGTCGTTTTTTAAATAGTAACCTAGTGTTTTCACTATTCATTAAAATTTGAAAGTTTTCAGAAAAATACCAAAATTTCACCCTAGGATAATTTCGATATTACGAATCCAAAAATGAAGTCCATTTTGAAAGATGAAATTTACAAAATTTCAAAAAGTGGTTATTACTATTCATAACGGCTATTTTTAATAATATTTTAATAGGATATCGTTGTTTAGTGAAACTCGGTATTGCGTACAACACATGCTATTGAGGAAGGTCGCGATTGCGTGTAATGAAAGCCAAGTTAGGGTTGTGTGTTGTGTAAGAATCCTTTGTTGTTTCGTTATAACATAATCCAACCATTTTTCATTTATACATATATATGTATATACTCAATGTTGCGTAGAATGACTATTATCAAATGAACTTGAAATTGTGTGTAACACAATCTAAGAATAGTGTTGCGTATACTGCAAGCTAATACGGTGTTGCGTATAGCACATGATAATATTGTTGTATCATAAAACACATGACATAAAATAAATTAAAAATAATACTTATCATAAAATATCGGGTTGTTACAGTGTGTTTATAAATACGTACACATACATACATATGTTTACATATATTTATTTATTTATGTGTGAGCTTGTCTATAGATATAATTATACATATTTATATTTATTTACATATATTATATATTAATATTTATATACATATATTAGAATATAAAGATTAATATATATTTGTTTGTTAATACACACACAAATATATTTATGTATATATAAACTTTATATATACATTGTATATGTATATAAATATTTATACATTTTTTTAAAGAAAATTGATATTATTTTTTATTTATATATGGTTTATATATTTAGAAAGTTATTTTATATTTAAATATTTTTATATATTTATTTATAAAATTAAATTTTTATGTGTAAATATATACAAATATATATATATATGTATATATATTTATTTTGTTAAAAATGTATATATGTGTACATATTTAATTATAAAGTGAAAAATAATAAAAAAGTTTAGTGAAACAAATAAGGAAATGGAAAATGTGTATAATGAGGTTTGAAAACAATTAAATTTTCTAAATGCGAGTCGACCGCTTTTAAAACACACCTATGTTCAACGTTAAAAATCTATAGATTTAATCTCTTTTTGTTTTCAAAAAAAGATATTTGTATAAAGTCTAAAATGATAATTTTTTTAATAAAATGTGATTTTAAAAACATTTATTTTTTTAACTATTTTTAAGACACTGGTAAAAAACAATTTTTTTTTAAAATATGTATATATAAGATGAAAACTATTAAAAATTTTAATAAAAAAATGAAAATCATTCAATAGTATTTAAAATAGATGTTATGAGATTTAAAAACCAAATAAAAAAAATCCAGTTTGGTGTAATTTAAACAAGGAATATATTTATGTGTTCATAAAATTGAATATTTAATGCATTTTCAAGATATTTATTAATAAATTAAAAACTCTTAAACAAATTAATAAAAAATATTTTTTTATTTAAAGTTGGAGAATTATTAAAAAAACCAAGTTATTTAAGAAATTTCTTTCCAAAAAAATATTATATAAAATAAAAGCTATTATAAAATTAAGTAGAAAAATACATAAAAATTATGGGATGTAAACCGCCTCGGGATATTTTCACAAATAAATACAACAATTATAATTTAAACCCAAACATTTGAACCATTGGGTAAATAATGGAGTGGCTTTGAATTTATAAATAGATTCATGAAAAATGTTATTAAAAATAGATAAAATAATAAAAAGGAATATTCGGTTTTGAGATTTGATTGATTCGAAAATTGAAGATTGGATGCATTTTTTTAAAATATGTATTTATGAATTAAAAATTTTTAAACAAATTTATAAAAAAATATTTTTATTTAAAGTTAGAGAATTATTAAAAAAACCCAAGGTATTTAAGAAAATTCTTTCCAAAAACAATCTTATATAAAATAAAAGGTATTATAAAATTAATTAAAAAAAGTCCATAAAACTTATGGCATGTAAACTGCCTCTGGATATTTTCACAAATAAATAAAAAAAATTATAATTTAAACCCAAACATTTGAACTATTGGGTAAATAATCAGGTGACTTTGAATTTATTAATATATTTATGCAAAATGTCATCGGTTTCTCTTCGGGCGCACTGTTTCATGTACGAGACATGATGAACACGGAGGACAGTGAATAAGTATTTTTTGATGCTGTGGGATACATGCAATGTGAGGGAGGCAAAGACTCAGTGGAGAGGTAAGAGGTATTTTTTGATGCACTGGACTACTTGCAGTGTGAGGGAGATGAAGACTCGGTGGAATGCACTGACACTCTCCCTTCTCCTTCATCATCTTTACTGAATTGGGCAGAGGGGGTGCCCCAGCATGATGATACCGCCATGCCCCGACTTCCCGTGTGGGAAATATCCAAATGTCCCTCCTCACCTTCATCATCTTCACTGAATTGGGCATAAGGAGTGCTGGAGGATGATGATACCGCCATGCCCTGACCTATCGCGTGGGAAATATCTGAATGTATCTCCTCTCCTTATGCAACAGATGCTCAGAAAACAAAAAATAAAACAAAGAGGTGGTGGAAACGAATCAAGGTGGGGCATAACAATAAGGGTTGCACGGACAGTCTCCCAAATTTGAGCTGCAGAAAAATAAAGAGATAGTGGAAAGGGTTGATCAACAGAAAGCTGATGCAGAACTGCACGTGCACTCTCCCAATCTACCGTGTGGCACGAGGGGTGATTTTCCCAAGGAAGAGGCTTATAAAGAAGGCATTCATCCGGAAAGTTCCTTCTTTAGTGAATTTAGAAAAACGCTTAAGAAGAGGAGTTTCAAGAATGCGACTTTTTCAGCGTAGGAGGATGCCAGAGGACGAGCCAGAAGTCGTTATAACATTGGAGCACAGAATTCGAGGAAAATCCTAATTCATGTTCATAATTAAATGTAATGGACAAAGATTCATTCTACAGGTAATTTAGAATTATGTCTGTATATGCGCCATGGTTTGGGTTAGTACTCTCTCTCCCTCACACACAAACCATCCCTTCTTATATAATCGAGTATGTTTGTTTATTAGTAAAAGGGGAGACATAAAAAATGATTATATGTATAACTCAACAAACCCAATGGTCCGGGAGAATACATTCCCTAGTATGTTCATTCAAAATAACTCTCCCTTTTCCACCTAAAAAAGTTCATTCATGGAGAAATGAATGATTCATATGAAAAAATTAAAACCATTACAAAAATAATAAATGAAATTAACAAAAACACCAACTCATTACTTATTACCATTATCCTTCACAACATGCTTGATATAAAAGAAATAACCATCTCTTTAAGGTTTAGAAAAAATATTAAATAAAACCAATATGAAGTGGCCAAACACTTCCTACAGAAATCACTCAGTTCCAGTCTTGTTCTCCACCCACCTAGTGATCCCTCTTATCAAACAAGGATACTTCTTTTTATTGGAAATTACTTTTCATCTGATATTATCTTGAATATAAATTATTTTCTCCATATCTATAGCTTAAATCTTTTATCCTTATCTCCATATCTTTTTCAAAAGAATTTGAAATAAAAATAGTCAGAGATTTGCAGTGAAATCTACATCACAAATTCCCTTGTATCCTAAGGGAAAATAAACACTCTATGATACCTCAAGGATAATATTTCGAATAGAATATTATATATATATATATATATACTTTGACAATGACAAGAAAATGGGAATTTCATCAGTCAATATAAACCACACTTCGCTAAAAAACATCTTCTCCATTGTATACCGAAAGTTAAACCCACAAGACACATCCTCAAAATTCCATGCACATGTGACTCTGGGAGTGTTCATTTTCATTTCCTATAGGATCATAACTCCCATGAACACATCATTAACATAAGAATAACCACACTGAATCCTTATTTATTTCAAAATTTACAAACCAATATGAAACATGGATTCTCCCTCTTTGATGAAGCACTACCTATTTCTAACAATACAAAACATCTCCAACATCCTTACTAGTAGAAACACCATGAGAAATATTAATTTTCAAAATAGTAATTATTGGAATTTCCCATCCATCACTCTTTATACATGTATAAATTTCTTGATCACACTCCATTACCATACTTATAATACTCTTTTAGTCATTACTTCATCAAATACAGTTCTATTTATTCATGCCCACTTCCACTTGTGACATTGTACTCACAGTTTCAATTTATGACTAATTCTATATATATAGATAATAGGTATATGGTTTAGTCTATATTTTACCAAATAATTTAATTAATTTAATATAGTTGAACACCCTTCAATAAAAGGAAAATGAAATATTGCATTCAAAGTGTAAAGGAATAGGATTAAAAGTTATGGATATACACAAAAAATGATTTGGAAAGACAAATTCTATGATATATTTTTTCCCGTATAGAGATTTAACATTTCTAATTTGTGATATCATGGGTAAATAATCAAAAGATTAGATGAATAATTCTTTTATATGAATAGTATAACCTTACTTTGAAAATTATGATGATGACGGCCCATTTCTACAAATAGCCATTTTTTAATAAAAATAATAGAATAATTGAAAATTAATTAAAATTGAAAAATAATGATGTATGGGAATGGAGTATCAAATGATGGAAACATGTTTTTATTGAAATGTTTTAAAAATATTTTTTTCTTTATTTTTTTTTTTAAAAAATTATAAGAGGAAAATTCACCAGTTTGTTTTAAAAATACATTTTCAAAATGTTTGTAATGAAAAAATTTGATATAAAGAAAAAAATTACTTTTCATAAAATATCCAATTATAGAGATTTAAAAAACACTTAAAGGATTAATACAAATATTTGGATTTGAAGATATGAAATATATCCATGATACATAAAATATTTTAATAATTAAAAAACACAATTATTGAAAACCCTTATTTAAAATTGGTAAAACAATTACATTTGAGATTTTTTGATAATATATAAGAGGATCAATATTTTAGTTCCCAAAAATAATGTAAAACATTATAGGGAAAAAATATGTGCATGGAACTGAAATATCAATTGGAAGGAATGAGAGTTATTCATACCATCATCAAACATTCTTCTGTGAAAGTATTTCATCAAACAAGATTTATAAATTAATTTATTAGTTACATTAAGAATTATATTATTTACGTCAATATTTATAATCATTGTTCTAATTATTTTAAAAAAATTAAAATATATTTATTATTTATAATAAACACAATTCATTATATATAATAAAAATAACATAATTAATATATGTTATTCATTAGTTTTTGACATTCCTTTAATTTTCAATTAATATTTTTTGGCACAGTCAATGTTCTGAATTTCATATAAATTTTATTTATACAATATTTTATGCGCATAAATTTTGTAAAGTGTATATGTTATGTTTTTAATCAAAAAAGGCGGTGTTGTGTAAATTATTTATGATTTTTTATATTTATGATTTTTTATTTTCAACTATTTTAATATTTTTAATTCATTTTATAAGTTTCATTTTTAGTGATCTTACAGTTTATGTTTTATAGGCATTCAAATGCACGTACTTGAAATGTAATAAGAAGTTTTTAGAAAAAGTCTGTCTTTAAAAATGTGCACCACAATGGGAGAGCTGAAAAAATGAGCTCGGATTGCTGTGAAATCATACGATAATAACCGTAGATTGATGTTTGAATTTTAGGAACCGACAATGCATCAAAATGAGGTGTCGTTAGCCTGATACGACCAAAAAATGCACTTTTAGAAATTTAAAATGCTAAAACATGCACTTAACTATTAAAACCATAGAAAACGATCTTCATTTCTTGTGAAATCTTATGAATGTATTTTGAGACATATTTTTGATGTGTGTGAGTAGACGGCATGTCAATTAGACATGCGATTTTCTCAAACGAACTAAATAAGGAGTTCATAGAAAATAACATTTTTTAAAAACATGTGCCACCAAGGGTGAGCCAGCTAATTGAGCTCAGATTGTTGTGAAATCAGAAAAAAATAACTGAAGATTGATGTTTGAATTTTAGGTACCGAAGGCGTGTCAAACCGAGGTGTCATTTCCATGAGATGATCGAAAATGTAGTTTTAGAAATTTAAAACACTAAAACATGCACTTAACTGTTAAAACCATAGAGAAAGATCTTAAATTAATGTTTAATCTTATGAAAACTATTTTAGAACTATTTTTGACATGTGTGAGTAGATGACACATAAATTTGATGTGCGATGTGTTCGAACAAACTAAATAAGGATTTCTTATAAAATGTAGGTCTTTAAAAATGTGCGGCATAGAGGGAGAGCCAGCTAAATGAGCTCGAATTGATGTGAAATCTGATGAAAACAATCGTAGATTGATTTTTGAATTTGAGAATCCGATGACACATCAAACAGAGCTGTTGTTTTCCCGAGACGACCGAAAACATAGTTTCAGTAATTTAAAATGATAAAACATGCACTTAACTGTTAAAACCACAAAAAGTGGTCTTCAATTGATGTGAAATCTTATGAATGATATTTTAGAACTATTTTTGACATGTATGAGCAGAAAACATGTTAATCAGATGTGTGATATGCTCGAATAGACTAAATAAGTAGTTTTTAGAAAATATTGGTCATTAAAAACATGTTCCACTGAGGGAGAGCTGGCTAAATGAGCTTGAATTTTTGTGAAATGAGATGACAACAACCATAGATTGAGGTTTGAATTTTAGGAACCAAAGGCGTGTCAAACCAAGGTTTTTTTGCCCGAGATGATCGAAAACACAGTTTCAGTAATTTAAAATGCTATAACCTGAATTTAATTAGTAAAACCACATAAAACGATCACCAATTGATGTTAAATCTTATGAAACATGTCTTAGAACTATTTTTGACGTGTGTGAGTAGACGACGCATCAATACGATATGCGATGTGCTCAAACAAACTAAATAAGGAGTTCTTAGAAAATGTATGTCTTTAAAAACGTGCATCACATAGGGTGAGATGGATAAATAAGCTCAAAGTTTTTATAAATCAGAAGAAGATAACCTTATATTGATGTTTCAATTTTAGGAACCGACATCAGGTCAAACTGAGGAGTCATTTGGCCGAGATGCATGAAAATGCAGTTTCATTAATTTAAAATGTCACCAATTGATGTGAAATCTTATGAAAGGTGTCTTAGAACTATTTTTGACGTGTGCGAGTAGATGGCATGTCAATTCAACATGCAATGTTCTCAAATGGACTAAATAAGGAGTTATTAGAAAATTTTAGTCTTTAAAAACTTATTCCATAGAGGGTGATTTGGATAAATGAACTTAGATTTTTGTGATATCAGATGAAAAAAACAGAAAACTGATGTTTGAATTTTAGGAACTGATGACATGTCAAATTGATGTTTCTTTTTCATCAGGAAACTGAAAATGTAGTTTCAATAATTTAAAACCCTAAAACACGAGTTTAACTATTAAACCGTAGAAAATGATCACCAATTGATGTGAAATCTTATGAAATGAATGTCAGAACTATTTTGGACACGTGCAAGTAGATGACACATCAATCCAACATGTGATATGCTCGAACTGACTAAATAAGTAGTTATTAGAAAATGCTGGTCTTTAAAAACATGCGCCATAGAGGGCGAGCTGGCTAAATGAGCATGGATTGGTGTAAAATCACACAACAACCATATATAGATTTATGAATTTTAAGAACTGATGGAGCATCAAATCTATGTGTTGTCTGTCTGACCGATAAAGCATTTTCAATGTAATGTGAAATTTAGTATATTCCTTTTTTAATTTATAATTCGAAACAATGATTATTAAATAATATATATTATTATAAATAATAATTTTTTTGAAATGAATGAAATGTGAAATTAACACATCCATATACATGGTAGGTCTGGGGGTGGGGGTATAAAGGAAATAAATCTACAGACGTGGAGTTTCATAACCAGAACCTCCTCAAATATGAATGTATCACAACATCAATGCTTATGTGTACTTAAGTGACGTCCAGTCCCACACCACAGCCCTCTGATGGTACACCCATATCAACTTGTTCATCTGGAAGGTTATGGAGTGTGATCAACTACAGGTCTAGGTGTGATGTCCTCAGCTACATGTCCAGGTGTGATGTCCTCAACAGTGGGTCTAGCAGTAGAACTAGAATCGATCTCCAATCCACTCAAGTGTTGTACAAGTAACTGGAAGGAAATTGAATTCGAGAAAGGAAAATAACTGAGTGTAAGCCCCCATCCAATGCCCCAATCCACGAAATGTGGCACTATAGGAGATGTAGATGGAATGAAAGTCACAATATCAAACTTTGTGGTGTAACTAGTGCCCCACTCTGAAGAAGGGTGTGTGGGGAATGTCTTAAAAGATGCCATGTGTTATGAGGATGGTTGAGTTGGTGGATGTGTAGCACACTCTGAAGAAGGGTTTGTGGGGAATGTCAAGAATGGATCCATTTAGTGGAATCCTCCATTAAATTCCCCAATCTGAGGAATGTGGCACTATAGGATATGCAGATGGAATACGAGTTATAATAACACCGCTCGTGCAGATGTCTAGACTACCACCACCATAAAACGGAGTAAATTTGTTTAATTTACATTTTACATGGATGGTAATGAGGATAGATTATATATATATATATATGATTTATATGTTATAATAATGATTCTTTAATGGTTATTTAATATTAAGCATTATTTTGTTTAATCCATCAAAAATTTAAAACAGTGTTCATGCATACATACGACATATCATCTCCATGAACAATGAAATTCATTTTTCTATCTCTGTAATTTATTTTTTACTATAAATAAATATATAATGACTATTTATGATACTTATATCTTGGTTAAAATTATGTATATTATATAATTGTGATAAAAGTAAAAGGACAAAAACTACTGATCCAAAACAAACATAAAAACAATGAATTTATTACCTAAAACGATGATTTTATTAAAGAATTTTTAATTAAAAGGTGATAATAAATAATATGTAAATCATATATTGTATGATATATATGAGTATGGTTTCATAATATATTTATAATAAATCTATATTTATTATACAGGAGGTTCAAACACATGAAGGATGGCGAATCTATGGTAATAGTTTATTTCACAATCTCTTCTTTATTTAAGATTATTTATGTTAATGATTTGTTTGGAGAATTATTTGATATTTCTATCATAAAACCAATATATTTATTCTACTCGAGTTATTTCTATAAATCAAATGTTTTATATTCATTTTCCTCTCTTTACATACTCAAGATAGTGAACTAATGTTTTTAAGGAAAATCAACATGGTTTTTTCTTCTCAGTCAGGAATATTTTCCTTCCAAGTCCATATTTTCCCTTAAATATCTAAAATATTTTTTTTTTAATTTTTTAAATTGGTTTATTGAAGTAATTTTACAAATTTAATAGTTTTTAATTTTTTTTTCAAAGAATCATCTTGTCATTTTCTAAAAGAGGTACTTTTTAAGCTTTTTATAAAAGTGTGACAAGATTTTCTTTAACTTATACAGTATGAACATACCTCCCTAAAATCTTGAAAACTTAATTTTTGAACCTTCCATTATATTATTACAAGGATCCTTTCAATGAAAATGTTTTCCATAATATTGAGGAAATATTTTAGAGTTTAAATGATTGATTTTAAATTGAAAAGGGCATTTTTGTCAAGAAATTTTTCTATGATCTTTTTAAAGTATTTTCATCAATGTCAAAAATAATTTTTGGAATATTTTGACGAGGATATACTCTAATGATACCACCCACATATTTCCTTGGATTGTTTAAGATTATTTTGACTAGGAAAAGTATTGATATTCTTTATTTTATTTCTTCTAATATGGGTAGTTTTGGTTTTTTAAGGCATGTTGGCCATATTTTATTAGTTACTAATATGATGGATGCATTGGACTTATCAAGTGACATAAGAAGCATGGAATTACACATCCCCTCGAAGCAACATTAGATTTTATGAGACATACAATATTGGGTATTTTTCTAAGGCCTTACATATTTATGTATAGGTATTTGCAAGAGGCATTGACAGTTTTTTTTAGATTTCTTGGCACACGTCCTCGACAATAAGTTTGAGATGTCCAATATTATGCATTCAATCATTATGAAATGAGTTATTGATTTCAACGAGTTTATTTGAATATTTTTTATATCCATGGATATGTTTCGAACTCATATGATTATTTATATAGATTTATATGACTATCATTTATTATTTCCATATTATTCATGCCTCATTTAGATTCTACTACATGCATTCCCTGACTGAGGATATGATCTCACCCATTTCTTCTATTTACTTTCCTCAGGATGAGAGTAAATGTTTTTTGAATGATATGCATAGATTTTCTACAGGGAAATGATCCAATGGAAAATACTACATTTTATTTTACGCTTTCAAATGTAATAAGGGATTTAAGTATTTAACTTGTCACGACCCGTACCTCTGGGCCCATGTCATGACTACCTAAATCCCACATTCTATAGGCTAGGGCTGGATAATAGCATTGAAGGCATATTCCCAAAAACTGGGAAGGCATTGCCTTTATAACCTGTAAACTCACGAAACCAAGCACACAGTAAGATACGAACACAAGCAAACTGTATAACCAAAGAGTGCTAAAAGAAAAAGGGGGCTGGAATACAATCCCAACAGTAAAGGTACAAGTACAACTGAAATAAAAACAACTAAAAAAAGAGAAAAGACAGCTACTGGATCGTCCTCTAAGGTTCATACCTGAAGGGTAGGTATAGATTGCCTCCTCAGCACTTCTCGTCCACCCATCTCCTCTGCGTACCGATACACCATATGGTCCACCTCCAGGCACCGTCCAGTCCAGGTACTCTCAGCCTTGGTCAGCGCTGTCCATCGTATGCATCCAACACAATAAGGTGCGGGCATAGCCCGTACAAGGGTGAGTATACCGATACTCAATAGGGACCCCGAGACCCTCAAGGTCTCACAAAAACCACAAAGGATAAACCAAAAAGTATGAAATCAACAGACAACCATACTTAAGTATATGCCTATACATATACCTAAGTTATCAAGTAATCCATCTCAATCAAGAGGAAACCATAGAGATACTGCCACATCTCACACCAGGATTTATTCTAGGGGTAGTAACAAGTAACATCTCCAGTCACATTGCCGAACACCTCGACTGCTAGAGAACCCCTCCTCTATCGATTTTAGTGGGCCTGCCGCGTCACACAGAGGCTCTTCCCACTAATCTTGGACTGCTGAGGTACTCCTCCTATCGAGTACTGTCGGTATGACACGTCACACAGCAGTGCTCCCCACCATAGGTCTCCTGCGTCACACAGAGGTCCTCCCCCTCGTGACTTACTAAGGTAATCCTCCTGTCGAGTACCGTGGGTCTACCGCATCACACAGTGGAACTCCCTACCGTGGTATGCTGAGGTACCCCTTCTGTCGAGTACCGTGGGTCTGCTGCATCACACAGAGGCGCTCCCCACCATGGGTCTGCCACATCATAGAGAGGCGCTCCCCACTGGGCCCGTCAAGTCACTATGTGTCCAAAAGTTCAGCAGTCGTCAAGTCTCATCCAGCTACTGGGTTCTCGCACTATGCTCGCTCATCTCCGAGAGGATCTTCTCCAAAAGTTACTGGTCGATATTCCAACTGCCACGAAGTCTCATGAAGAAGAATATCAAAGGTCCACCATGTCATAGGGGTCCCAATGCATCAGACTGCACGTCAATCAGATGCCCGGTCTGTGAGTTATTAGCCTTTTAGTCCCGAGGGCCCGGTTGGATTTGTGCTCGGTCCAACCTGATTGTTCCCCATATTAATCCAAAACATAGTGGGGTATCACTCAAAGGGACCTACTTACTCCAAGGTTCCAACGCCACTGACGGTTCATCTAACAGATGTCCGGTTCCAAAGTTATGACCAAAATAAGTAAATGGGTCGTAGTGGGCCTGGGTCCGGTCTGACCCGGACCGACTCAGCCCGACCCAGTTCGGATCGCCCTGGCCTGACCTGCTGGGTCTGGCCGGGCCTACTGGGTGGCTGGACCTGCTGGGTGGCCCAGACCGCTGGGCGGCCTGACCTGCTGGATCCGGCCTGGCAGGCTGTGAGGGGCCGCAGAGGGCAGTGGATGGCCGCGAGGCCACAAAGGGTGCCGTGAGGGTGTGAGGTTGCAGGGCAGCGGTGCGGGCGCGGGGCGGAGGTGCTTCCGCGGGGCGGCAGTGCAGCAACAGGGTGGCGGGGGTGGCGGTGCGGCCACAGGGCGACGGTCCGGCCACGCAGTGGCGGTCAGTGGTCCGGCCATGGGGTGGTAGTCCGGCCGCGGGGTGGCGGTCCGGTCGCAGGGTGGAAGTCCGGTCATGGGTGGCGTGGCGAGGGCGGTTCAGCCGGGGCAGTTCGCAAGGCCGCATGCGACGCGACTAGGCCGTGGGAGGCGGCTCGGGCGTGGGTCGGCTCAGCTGCGGACGACGTGGAGCGGCGGAGGCCATGGGGCGGTGCGGGCAGTGGAGGCCACGGGCGGCGACACCGTTTCCTTCGTCGCCTTTGTCGCGTTCAACACCACAAATCATCACAATATTCATGGATGGGTTGTTCCATGTTTGTTTGGCTCGTACCCACCGCGTTAGGGTGCTAGCAAGCAGCTCATCAAGAACATGAACATTGAACGTCAAATCCTATCCTCCCCACAATGATTGTTCCCAACCTTCAAAAGAAATCATCTGCGTTCTTTGTTTTAAAAATGGAAGAATAGGGGAATATATTCATACACAAATTAAACCCTTACCTTGGATTGTTCATTGACGTTGGCGCGAGAAGGTAGTTAAAGTTGTCGACGTTCATCTCATCCGCCACACACCTCCAATCCCAGGTTCGTGCGTTGGTTCGTCGTAGTCAAAGATGTTCCTCATTGGAGGGTGTCTTGAGGAAGAAGTCGAAGTCAGTGTTCTACATTGGAGGAGCGTTCTTCGTTGATGAAGTGTAGTCCTCAAAGGGTTCTCCTCTCTTAATTCCACCCAAAAAAATGAAAGAGGTTCCAATATAATTAACTTAAGAAGAAATTATGTTGGCACACCCAAGTTGTCATAATTAATGTACCATGTTGAAACAATTAATTAGCTCAATTATTTGGCCCAATTTAATGGCTCAATTTAATGGGAGAGGTGGAATATTGGGGAGTTGGGAGGTTTCTCCCCATTAAGAGGGGTCGGGTGGTCCCCTCCTCTAAAATTCAAAATGGGGGTTTAGGTTCGAGTGATCCCCACCACCATAACCTCACAAGGGAGGTTTAGTTCCAGTGGACCCCACATCTTAACCTTCAAAGGGTGGTTTGGTTCTATTGGTCCCCACCTCCCAACATCCACATGGGTGTTTACAAAAAAAAATATGATAATATTTTTTATTATTTCCACAAAAAACCCCTAAATTAACTTTCACCCTCGACCAACTGCCATCGAGGTGAAAGTATTCTTAAGCGAATACCGGTGATGTGAGTTCAACGGTGCCCTAAGATTTCAATTCCGAGCACTGGTTGGAAAGTTAGAAAAAATAGCTTGCACGTTTACTGAACGAACCTGAAAAAAAGTTCAGAAATTCATTCTGGGTACTCTGGGCCTCGAGAACACGCACTGTCAATTTTCCCGGACTCGTAAAATTCCCATATATTAAAAAAAATACATGGAAATTATGGGTCTTTACATTCTCCCCACCTCAGGACTTTACATCCCCATAAGCCACATCACAAAACTAGGAAAACAAGTGGGGGGGTACTGAGCACTTATGTGAGCCTCCCACTCCCATGTGCTCTCCTGGAGGTTCCCATGCTTCCAGCGAACACTCACGAGAGGTATCGACCGTCCACGAAGGACCCGCTCCTATCGATCCTCAATCTCTACCGGAACCTCCGTAAAAGTCTCCCCATCATCGACATCCATCTTTCCATGGTCGATGATATGAGAAGGGTCGTGCATGTATCTCCTTAGCTGAGATACGTGGAAGATGTCATGCACCCGATGCAACTGAGGTGGAAGAGCTAAGCGGTAAGCCACCTCACCAACTCTATTGAGGACCTGAAAAGGCCCGATGAACCTTAGAGATAACTTGACACCTTGGCCAAATCTCCATAATCTTCATCGAGGTGAGACCCGTAGAAAGACGTGGTCACCATCCTCAAACTCCAGAGGTCTCCATCTCTTATCAGCAAATGACTTCTACCTTCTCTGTGTAGTCTTCATCCTCTCATGTATGATCTAAACCTTCTTTGTGGTGGCTTGTGCCATCTATGGTCCCACTAGTGCTAACTCCCCTGGGTCAGTCCATCACAAAGGTGATCTTCAGGTTCGCTTGTACAATGCCTCAAACGGTTCCATACCAATGGTGGAGTGATAGCTATTGTAGTATGAAAACTCTACCAAATGAAAGCAATCCTCCTATCTGTGACCAAAGTCGAGGATGCAAGCACGTAGCATGTCCTTGAGGGTTTGAATGGTCTGCTCAGTCTAGCCATCAGTCTGAGGATGGAAGGAGGTGCTCAAATGAAGTTGCACCCCGAAAGCCTCCTGCATCCCCTTCCATAGTCAGGAAGTAAAATATGCATCATGATCAGAGACAATCATTGAGGGTACTCCATGTAGCCGTACAATCTCCTGCACATAGAGGCGTCCCAAGCTCTCTACTGAACCCTGCTCTTTGATCGGTAGGAAGTTGGCCAACTTGGTGAGTCAGTCGAAGATCACCCAAATCTAGTCATAAACCCTAGGTGTACATGGAAGTCCTATAACGAAGTCCATGGATATCCCATAGCACTTCCACTTTGGGACCTCTAAAGTTTGAACCAAGCCTACTGGTACCTGAGGCTCTACCTTCACTTGCTGACAAGTGAGGAACTGAGAAAAAATCTCTGATACTGCTTTCTTCATTACCAGCCACCAGTGCTATGATCGGAGATCCTGGTAAATCTCCGCCACTACTGGATGTACCACTACAGGGGATGTGTGGACCTCCCTCATCACTTCCTTCCGAAGTGACACTGGTACCAGGGTACGTCCTCTAAAGATGATGAAATGATCTCCACCTTTATAAAATCCATCAGGTGTCTATCCTGTGGATATCTAAGCACGTCATGTCTCGCAATCAGTGTCCCATCACTGCGCCTCCTGAACTCACTGAGGAAGTAGGGGAGTGACTGTAAGAGACTGAAGGAAAGTTGCTCCATCACGTTCCACAAAGGATAACTGCAAGGCGACTAGCTACTCCATCGCCTAGCCTAGAATCTGTATACTAGTTCTCCTGCTGAGTGCATCTGCTACAACGTTCCCCTTCCTAGGAGTATATACTATATTGAAGTCATTGTCCTGGAGGAACTCAAGGCAATGTCTATGTCTTAGGTTCAGGTCCTTATGAGAGAAAATATACCTGAGACTCTTCTGATCAGAGTACACTGTAAAGCATTCACCCATTAGATAGTGTCGCCACATATTCAAGGTGAAGACAACTGCTGCTAACTCTAGGTAATGGGTAGTGTAGTTCTTCTCATGTTGTCTCAGCAATCGAGAACCATATGCGATCACTGATCGCTCCTACATCAGGACAAATCTGAGTCCAGTCCCTGATGCGTCTAAGTAGACTACATACCCTATTCCCTCCTCTAGAAGCCTCAAGATGGGGGAACTAGTCAGCCTCTACCACAACTCCTGAACTCTACTGGCATCTCCCCAACCACACGAAGGGTTTCCCCTTCTTCTTCAATGATGATAGTGGTGATGAAACTCTGGAGAAATCTGGAACAAACCTCTGGTAGTATACATCCAATCCCAGGAAACTCCGTACCTCCGTCACACTACTGGGTGGATCCCAAGAAAGTACCACCTTAATCTTCACTGGATCCACTGTAACTCTAGCCTCCAATATGTCATGTCCCAGAAAGTGAACCTATCAGATCTAAAACTATCACTTTGAGAGCTTACCATAAAGCTGGTGCTCTCAGAGTGTATTCAGTACTACCTGCAAATGATAGGCATGCTCCTCCTCAGTATCAGAGTAGATCAAAATGTCATCGATGAAGACTACTATGAAGCATCAAGGTATGGCAGAAAGATCCCATTCATGAGTCCCATGAACACTTATGGAGCATTTGTTACACCGAAAGGCATAACCAAGAACTCGTAATGGCCGCACAGACATCTGAAAGACGTCTTCTACACATCCTTGTCTCGAACTCAGAGATGGTGATAGACTGATTTGAGGTATATCATTGTGAACCACTGCGCTCCTTTCAGCTGATCAAAGTGACCATCAATCCTTGAAAGTGGGTACTTGTTCTTCACAGTCACCTGGTTCAGGCACTGATAGTCAACACAAAGCCTCAAGCTCCCATCCAACTTCTTGGTGAACAAAATTAGGGATGCCCATGGAGAAACACTAGGCCGGATGATTCCCTTCCCCTACAAGTCTGATAGCTATACCCATAGCTCGTGAAGCTCTGCGGGATCCATCCAATACGCCGATGCAGATATCAGTGTCATCCTAGGGTGAAAGTCAATGTAAAAGTACACCTCTCTATGAGGAGGTAGACCCAGAACATCATTAGGGAAGACATCCGCGTACTGGTCCACCACTACAGGACAACTCAGACTCTCCACATCAACAGCTCCGAGGGTAAGGCTAGCCAACTGATGAGTGATCAGCTACACTCTCCTCCGGGTAAGTCCATCCTGCACTGTAAAGTCTCCCTTCTCACCGGTGAAGGTAAACTTGGTACCATCCGTGCATACACACCACACTTTGCGCCTAATACAGTCAATATGAGAATGGAATATACATAAGTAGTCCATACCCATGATGACATTGTAAGGCATCGACGTTGCTACTTGGAGATCCCTGCCAAAGCTCTCGCCTCCTATATTAAGATCACACTACCGGAACCAGTGCTTAATCTTCGAATCCTCTTCTGTAGGAGTTTATAGCCATAAGGATTGAGCCAATGGCTTCGTCAGAATCTATGAGCTCTGAACGAGGGCAGTGGTAATAAAAGAATGACTAGAACCTGTGTCTATAAGTACTTCAGCTAAGGTGGAGTAGACACAGATCGTACCTCGTATCATCTCCAGAGCACCATGATCGTAGGCCCCGATTTCCTGGAGCTGAGCTCGCCCTTTTCCCTCTGCGCCCTGCGGTCGGGGTGGACCTTCTGATGGTGGTGGTAGTAACATCTCGAATCATCGACCACCGCTAGATGCACGACCAGATCCTCTGCCACGTCCGCCTACTTCCTGCAGACCACCTCGATCAAACCTCTGTCTCTGCCTGGGAGGTCCCTCGACCATCTGCTGATCATCCGTATAACCTGTTAGACAGTCACGAGCCATGTGATCATGCCTGCCGCATGATTAACCCTGCATGATCCTTGCCTGACCAGTTCTGCCTCGGGTGGCCTGCACAACCGATCCTGAGTCAGGTGGTCATCCACCTGTAGGTTTTGTCCTCTAGGACCTCTGTGACGACTGTCTGCTGCTATCTGCAGAAGACTCAGCTATGTGATGACTGGTAATGGGTCTCGCTGCTGGTGACTGCTCAGTAAGGAAACTCTCCACTAAGAGGGCTCTCTCTAACACCCCTGCCTGCATCGGGATGCTGAGTGAGATCATTGAAGCCCTGATCTTCTGTTTGAGCCTCTGATCAAAGGTCTGAGCCCTGAAAAATGCATCTTGTACCATATCTGTGGAGTAGAGTGAGAGGTCAGTGAAACTCACTGAGTACTGAGCTACAGTCATGTTGCCCTGCAGCAGATGAAGAATCACCTGTACGCGCACCGCGTGAAGAGTCGCTAGAACAAAATATGCCCGAAATAGGCTCTCGAAGTCTGCCCAAAGATGCGTCACCTCATCTTGGACCTGGAGCTTCAAGCTCCACCATCTTCCTAATACTTCCTATAGAAGGCTGGCGACAAGGATCACCATGAGATCGGCTGGTGTCCCTATGAGTCAGAAGACTCTCACCATAGCCCCTAGCCAATCCACAAACGCCTGTGGGTCCATCTCTCCCATGAAACTGGGAGGCCTATGGCACTGGAACTCGTGTAACGCGCTCAATAGGCATGCACTCTCTGCTACTGGGGCTGGTGGCATAGGTGGCCCAATGGGTAATGGTACTGCTAGTGCCTCCACTGGTGCTTCTACTAGAAGAGGGCCCTACACCGAGGCCTCATCGCTCAGTGGGCTATCAGTACATACAACTCTTGGAACCCTAGCTAGCTGTCTAGGTGGAGGCATCCTGAAAAGAAACTGGTGCGCCATGGTCAATAATTTATACCTGGTGAGTTGACTCAAAGAGTTCACAAAGAATAATCTTGAAAACACACACGCAATCAGTGTTTTCATGCACTAAGTCAGAAATCAGAAGTCAGAGTCCTGGTGTATGGATATGTCAGCCGCCACACCAACACTGGACTCCCTGAACTGAAAACCGCACTCATTACCCTTAACACTATGGCTTCATAGAAAAGATCAGAGTCCCAGTTCTTTGGTAGAACCAACTCCTCTGATACTAATTTTTCACGAACCGTCCCCCGAGGCTCGTGCCGTGACTACCCCAATCCCACCTTCCATAGGCTAGGGGCTGACGAATAGCACCGAAAGCGTATCCCCTAAAACTGGGAAGGCATTACCTTCATAACCTATAAAGTCACAAAACCAAGCACACAAAAAGATACGAACACAAGCAAACTATATAACCAAAGAGTGCTGAAAGTAAAAAGGGGGACGAAATACAATCCCAACAGTAAAGGTACAAGTACAACTGAAATAAAAAACAACTAAAGAAAGAGAAAAGAAAACTACTAGATCATCCTATGAGGTTCCTACCTGAAGGGTAGGTATAGATCGCCTCCTCAACACTTCTCATCCACCCGTATCCTCTGTTTACTGACACGCCGTATGGTCCACCTTTGGGCACCATCTAGTCCTGGTACTCTCAGCCGCAGTCAGAACTGTTCATCGTCTACATCCAACACAACAAGGTGCGTGTATAGCCCATGTAGGTGTGAGTATAACAATAATCAGTAGGGACCCCGAGACCATCAAGGTCTCACAAAATCCACCAAGGATAAACCACAAAGTATGAAATCAATAGACAACCCTACTTAGGTATATGACCATACATATACCTAAGTTATCAATGAATCCATCTCAATAATGAGGAAAACATAGAGACACTGACTCAGCTCACACCAGGATTTTTTCTAGGGGTAGTAATAAGTAACATCTCCAATCACATCATCGAACACCTCGTCTACTAGATAACCCCTCCTCTATCATGTTTAGTGGGCCTTTTGTGTCACATAGAGGCACTTCCCACTAATTTTGGACTACTGAGGTAATCCTCTTGTCGAGTACCGTGGGTCTGCCGTGTCACACAGAGGCGCTCCCCACCATGGGTCTGCCACGTCACACAGAGGCGCTCCCCCTCGCAACTTGCTAAGATACTCCTCCTGTCGAGTACCGTGGGTCTACCATGTCACACAGAGGCACTCCCCATTGTGGCCTACTGGGGTACCCCTCCTCTCGAGTACTATGGGTCTCCCGCGTCACACAGAGGTGCTCCCCACCATGGGTCTGCCGTGTCACAAAGAGACACTCCCCACTAGGCCTTTCAAGTCACTCTGAGTTGAAAAGGTCACCAGTCGTCAAGTCTCAGCAAGCTACTGGGTTCCACACTATGCTCGCTCGTCTCTGGGAGGATCCGCTCTCTAAGTTACTGGTCGATATTCCAACTACCACAAAGTCTCACAAAGAAGGATCTCAAATGTCCACTAGGTCATAGGGGTCTCAACGAATTAGACGCCACGTCAATTGGACGCTCGGTATGTGAGTTACTAGCTGTTTAGTCCCAAGGGCCCGGTTGGATTCATGCTCGATCCAACCTAACTATTCCCCATATTAATCCAAAACACATTGGGGTATCACCCAAAGGGACCAAATTTCTCCATGGTTTCCAACGCCACTGACGGTTCGTCTAACAGACGTCCGGTGCCAAAGTTATGGCCAAAAGAAGTAAATGGGTCGTAGTGGGCCCGGGTTCAGTCCGACCCGGTTGGACCGACTGGGCCTAACCCGGCCTGGGCCGACCCGGTTCGGGTTGCCCTGACCTGACCTGCTGGGTCTGGCCTAGCCTGCTGGGTGGTCCGGCCTGTTGGGTTTAGCCCTACCCGTTGGGCGGCCCGACCTGCTTGGTCCGGCTTGGCAGGCCGCGAGGGGCCGCAGAGGGCTATGGGTGGCCACGAGGTTGCGGAGGGTGCGACGAGGGCGCGAGGCCGCAGGGCGCTCGGCTAGGAGAGCGGTTTGGCCGCAGGGTGGTGGTCCGGCCATGAGGTGGTGCTCGGTGGTTCGGCTACGGGGCGGCGGTCCGACCGCGGGGCGGCGGTCGGCTGTCCAGCCACAGGGTGGCGTTCCGGCCACGGGCGACACGGTGAGGCCGCAGGTGGTGCCTTGGGCACGGGTCGGTTCGGCTGCGGACGATGCAGAGTGGCAGAGGCCATGGGGCGCAGAGGCCACTGGCTGAGACACCGTTTCCTGCATTGCCTTCGTCGCGTTCAACACCACACATCATCACAAGATTTGCAAAGGGGTCGGGCCATGTTCGTTTGGCCTGTACCCTCCGTGTTAGGGTGGTAGCAAGCATCTCATCAAGAACATGAACATTGAACGTTTAATAATTTCCTCCTCGCAATGATTGTTTCAACCTGAAAAAGAAATTATCTGCGTTCTTTGTTTTAAAAAGGGGAGAACATGGGAATATAATAATACACCAATTAAACCCCTACCTTGGATTGTTTGTTGACGTTGGCGCGAGAAGAAGTTGAAGTTGTCGACGTTCATCTCATCCACCACACACCTCCAATCCCGGGCTCGTGCGTCGGTTTTTCGTAGTCTAAGACCTTCCTCATTGGAGGGTGTCCTAAGGAAGAACTCGAAGTCGACGTTCTTTGTTGTAAGAGCATTCTTCGTGGATGAAGTGTAATCCTCCAAGGGTTCTTCTCTCTCAATTCCACCCAAAAAAATGAAATAGGTGCCAACATAATTAACTTAAGAAGAAATTATGTTGGCACACCAACATTGGCGTAATTAATGTACCGCATTGTCAAAATTAATTAGCTCAATTAATTGGCCCAATTTAATGGCTCAATTTAATGGGAGGGGTGGAATATTGGGGAGTTGGGAGGTTTCTCCCAATTAAGAGGGGTTGGGCAGTCCCCGCCTCTAAAATTCAAAAAGGGGGTTTAGGTTCGGGTGGTCCCCACCACCATAACCTCTCCAGGGAGGTTTAGTTTCGCTGGACCCCACCTCTTTACCTTCAAAGGGTGGTTTCGTTCTGGTGGTCCCCACCTCCCAAAATCCACATGGGTGTTTACAAAAAAGATAAAATGTGATAATTTTATTTTATTATTTCCACAAAAAATTACTAAATCAACTTTCACCCTCGACCAACTTCCATCGAGGTGAAAGCCTTATTAAGTGAATATCGGTGATGCGAGTTCAACTGTGCCCTCAGATTTCAATTCCGAGCACCGGTTCAAAAGTTAGAAAAACCCACTTGCACATTTACTGAACGTACCCGAACAAAAGTTCATAAATTCATTTTGGGCTCTCCGGGCCTCAGAATCACCTGCCGTCAATTTTTGCGGACTTGTAAAATTACCATATATTAAAAAAAATTACATGGAAATTTTAGGTCTTTACATAACTACTTTACAAAGACTACTTAACTATTCAGTCCTTTTGGATGTGATGTATCATATTTAGTACTAAGGTAATAAAGTAACAACTAGGAATGGGATACTAAGTTAGGGGTATTTATTGTTGGTATTAGAGAAAATTTAGTAGAAACCATACAAATAAGATTTATGAAAGCATAGATTAGGGTATATAACCTTATTCTGGAAGTTGAAAATATTCCCAAAGAAATGCATATTATGTTTTCTATATTAGATATACATAAATTTTCAATTAATGATAAATGTTTTACTATTTTTGAAATTATAGAATTTGATTCATAATGTTATGATATAATATAGTGTGTTCTATTGTTTAGAAATGGATCCCTCTTAAAGGAATAGAATCTATATCAATACACATAATCTAAGGGATTTAACTCCCCATAAATCTAATGATGCTTGGGATAGAGTTGCATGTGGATCAGAACAAATTATAACTATATTGATGCAGAAAAATCAGGTTATAACCAATAACTTTTCCTACAGGGTTCAGTCTTCTGATCCACTACGTGGTGTAACAACATGATGTGGCCTTTAATTGAGTTCTTTTCCACATCATTTAATTAATATTTTGTTGTTTTAATTAATCAATCGTTCTTTATATGTTAAATAATTTTACTTAAGTAGGTTTGTTGTTAAATTGATTAATTTACCATTTTTATGTTTTATTTTGCATTTATGCATTTAAAATTATTATGTTTGTCTGCCTTATTTTTTATTTATATTATATTTATAAATATCTTTTAAAATATTAATTTTAATTCTGCACTTTTATTTTTGACACTTTTTGTAATGAAATAATCTATCATTATATTTAATAAAAATTGGAACTTGTTTTTAATTTTAATTTTATTTATTATATTTTAAAAAATATATTGTATTATAAATTATTATATTAATTAAAAATTAGTTTTTAAATATTAATAATTTCAAATTGAATTTATTTAATTATTAAGTAGAGTTAATATTTAGTCTAACTCTACATTTAATCAGAGTAAGTTTTAAATAATTAATTGAATAGGTTTCTAAATTTTAATATTTTTAATTTTAACGTTTTTGTTATTTTATTTGTGTTGATTAATATTTTTAATTTATCTAAATTTACCTAGTTCTACAGCCAGGCTTGCACCCTCCTACCACTGAGAAAATTTATTGTTGGCCTGCTACCACTGGAAACTCTAATGTTGGGGAAAAGTAGGGCTTCAACATTTTGGCTTCATCCTTCCCTTCCTAGATCTACCGATTCCTTCAACAGATCCATCAGTGCTCTATTTCTCTAGACCCACCGCTCCCTCATACCTTCCACAATCCACCAAGGTGATCCCAAACCATGATATAACACCTGATCTACCACCACTAACGTCTTCCATTACTGAGGTTTCCAATCGAAGCCTATCCGTAAATGGCCGAGATGCACAGTTCAAAGCCCTGTCTCCCTATTGCATAATTTTTTATAGTATACAGAGATAAACTCAAAATAAACACAGCTGAGTATAAAACGTATTACCAACAATGTCAAAAAATAGAAAACGAAACATGCTGGAAGGTAAAATGGACATCAAGATTTACATGGTTCAGACCTTATGGTCCTACTCCACGACAAGAATACCATCAAAGTTAATATATTATTATGAAAAATGAAAAAAGAGAAAATAAAAACAGAGAAGCAGAAAAGACAGACTACGCACACGAACTATGAGAACTATCCGAGAATGAAGTCCTCTCCGCCCCAAGAGCCAGTGACGAACCCTGGCTCAGAGTTAGCGAAGTTCTCTTCAAAACTGGACAGACTCACGCACACATCCCCGATTTGAAATAGACTCAAAGAGAAAACAAGAACATAAAATGAAAAGATCAAACAAGAAAATAAAGAACGAGATCACAAATACAAAAGTGCCAAAATGCACAAATCTCTGCAATGTCTTCCTTCTCGGTTCTCTAAAGGAGTATCCACCAGAAAAGAAATGCTGGAACTGTGGTCAAGATGGCGACGTACAGGCAGTGGGTCACCAAACCAATGAAAAATACTACTTCTCATGGTGCTCTCGAGATAGGAAGTTGAAGGCGACGAACCTCTTCGCTAAGAAAACCAGACCACCCCGCATAATAATGGTGGTGGAAGGAATGAAGCAACTACACTATCAGGCGTAACAAAGGAGGTCCACGCAGAAACAACCAAGAGAACAAAAGAATCATGAAGCAGCGGCTGTTCAAACAAATCCCGCAAAGCCTGGGACACACGGACGACTAGAGACGCACAGGCTGTGCTGATCAGATCGTTAAAGAAACACAAAGCAGCAAATCAAGTCTGGTAGATCGCAAAACAACAACAGCTAGGATGAAACTGAGAAGCAGGATTTCCATGATGGCAACGTACAGGTAAAGCGGGCCAGTGATCCAGGCCACCCAAAATGCCCATGAAAAAGAAGTCAAATCATCCCATCCAAATAAGAAGCCCCACACAACAAATGGGCCATAATTCAAAATTCTATCACAAGAATTAAAAATAATAAAAGAAACAAACAGATTTTTTTGCATGGCAATAAAATTTCTATTTTAATATTTTAAAACCACATTTCACAATTCTCCACCTTTTCAATATTAAAAACTATGCTGAGGGTGTTCTTGAAGACAACTAATCTACCAATTAAACCTATCACTAGTGTGGGTAGATTCTCTATAACAGAAAAACCTAAGTCTAAAAATGTTCACCTAGAATGAACATCACTTAGCATGTGCCGGTAGTGACACATGTCCTACCCACACTACATTTCTACTATTAAACTGATTATAAATGCTTAGAAATTTAAACTAAGCAACCAAATTCAACACACTTACCCAGAATTTACCTTTGATTCAACCCAGAATTGTTGGTCCCATATGCACCGACAACCTGAAAATCAAACAGCCTTTCCCGGGGTAAAATGCAATGAAAAAAATGAAATTGAAACAAATCTTAAAAACAATGCTTCATTAATAAAAAAAGTTGAAAACTAAACACAGTAATCATAGAACATAAAATCATCAGGAGAAAAACTTCTTCACCTAAGCCCAAATGGATTAGACCATCCCACAAAAAACCTTTTTCTTAAACGCTATTCCTCCACAATGACAAGTGCATCCAATCCTTGGAACACAAGAAAAAAACTACACAGAACCTATGTCAAGTTCTAACAAAGGGGCTGCAAGACTAAAGAACCTTGACAGACTCATAATCAGAACATATCACATGAGACTGGGACATACCCTCTTTTCCTTTCAGATTAGGACAATAACGTTTAATGTGGACGATATTGTGGCACTCAAAACACTGAAATACTTTAAACTGATTCTTATCTTTCCTACCTTTATTTTGAACAGGATATTTGGTATATATCATCTGAGGTTGACTCTTAACAGAACTCAACTCTTCTTTTAAACTATGCATTTGAAGATCACGAGCCAGGACAACATACTTAACCTCTTCCAATGTAATGGAATCCCTACTATACATCAAAGAATCTCTTAATTAATTAAAAGAATAATCAAGAGAGGTTAAAAAAATTAATGCTTGGTCCTCATGCTTAACGTCAATTTCTATCTTTTCTAAATCTAACAGAATTTTATTAAACTCGTCTCTATGAACAAGCATAGAAGAACCAGGTGACATTTTTAAAATTGTATAACTGTATTTTTTATTGGGATTCCCAAGCAAGGATTTAGTCATATAAAAATGCTCGAGTTTAACCCAAATCGATTTAGGAGTAGTTTCATGTGCTACTTTATGCAACACCTTATCACCCAAAGTTAACAGTAGAGTGCAGTGAGACTTTTCCAGTATACCGGGATCAACATTGACAAAGGTAGTGGTGGACTAACCATCGGCAGTGACAGTCATAACATGTTTCTTGTTACCGTGTAAAGCATCAACAAGACCATTATGAACAAGTAAATCACACATTTTAACTCTCCACAAATTAAAATCATTTTATCCGTCAAATTTATCAATTTCAAAATTGACAGACAATGTAAATAAAATGAGTAATAGGCTCTAATACAACTTGTTGAGGAATTTTTTACAGTAAATAGAGATAAACTCAAAATAAACACAACCGAGTATAAAAAGTTTTATAAAATGAGTTGGAAAACAAAAAATGAAACTTGCAAGAAAGTAAAATGGACAACAAGATTTATGTGGTTCATACCTTATGGTCCTACTCCACAGAAAGAACACCACCAAAATTTCTATATTATTATGAAAAAAATAGAGAAAATACAAACAGAGAAGAAGAAAAGATAGACCACACACGCGGACCATGAAAACTATATGAGAATGAAGACCTCTCTGCCCCAAGAGCTAGTGATGAACCCTGACTTAGAGTTAGAGAAGTTATCTTCCAAACTGGATGGACTCACGCATGCATCCCTGACTTGAAACAGACTCCAAGAGAAAATAGTAACATACACCGAAAAGATCAAACAAGAAAATAAAGAACAGTCTCACAAATACATAACTTCCGAAATGCACATATCTCTTCCATGGATGCCTTCCCAGTTCTCTGAAGGAGTCTCCACTGGAAAAGAAATAGCAGAACTATCATCAAGATGGCGGCGTACCGGCAGCGGGTCACCAAACCAATGAACAATAATACTTATTATAGTTCTCTCAAGATAGTAAGCTGAATATGACGAACCAATTCACTAAGAAAACCAAACCACCTCACATAATAATGGTGGCGGAAGGAACAAAGAGATGACACTGACAGGAGTAACAGATGAGGTCCACGCGGTAGCAACCCAGCGAACAGAAGAATCACGAAGCAGCGGCGGTTCAAAAAAATCCCAAAAATCCCTGGACATGCGGACAACTAGAGATGCATGGGCCGTGCTGATCAGATCAACGAAGAAACACAAAGCAGCGAATCAAGACCGCCAGATTGAGAAACAACAACGACTAGGATGAAACTGAGCAGCAGGATTGCCATAGTGGCAACGTACGGGTAAAGTGGGCCAGCGATCCAGGACACCCGAAATTCCCATGGAATAGAATTCAAAGATGCCCATCCAAATAAGAAGCCCCACACAACTAATGGACCATAATTCAAAAGTCTATCATAGGAATGAAAAATAATAAAAACAAACAGATTTTTTACATGGAATTAAAATTTTATATTTTAATATTTGAAAACCACATTTCACATGCCCCCTAAAGGAGAAAGAATTTCCAAAAATCAAGGGATATGATCGCTGAGGATTTGAGCAGAGGCCAACCAAAACGGAGGAAGTTGAAGAAACTATGTTGAGAAGGTCCGATGAATGAATCTGGCTGACTAAGTAAGTAGTTTGAACAAATGCTGATTTCTACAGAGATGAGTCATCTTGTTGAAGTCATGTGAATGAATATTTAAGGGTTTGATGCTGAACCATTTCGAGGAAGATGATTTTTCTAATAATTTTTACTAGAATGAGATCCTGAATTAAGCTTCATTTTGGAAGAATGAACAAATTGTAGACTCTGGAGTACCTTTGAGGCCGATTTCTGATCGAGAGCCTCTATTCGCTGCCATTGTGTGATTGTAGGACATTGTTGAAGACAAAGGGTGGCCTTGAAACTCTCAATTTTTTCATATATTGAAGAACCATGGTTGTGGATTGAAGCATACATATCATGTGGTCGAGTTCAGTAAATTTTAGGAAGGTAATTGTGTTGTTCTTTCGAGTTTGAATGTTTTTGATCACTATATTTTGGTTTGTTTCATGATCGAACCAATGAATTCAAAAAGGACCCGAGGGTTCCAATTTTCTTCAGTTGTGATGGAAATGTGCAGTATACACATGATATTCTATGATTGGCCTTAGTGAGCTGGCTTATTTCTCTTTCTGCAGACAATCTCAACTCGAGCTTTGATGAACTAATAAGTTCCATATTATTTTAATGTTGTGATAGAGGAAAAAATGAATGGATCCAATCATGTATCTTCCCATAAAACAAAAACATATTCTAGTGGTGAATGCTGGATTGGGTTTCATGATTGAACCCGTATTGATCTTCACATATGAGTTGAGTTTCTCACTGAACCATGTTTGAAATTTTTGTCAAATTCTTCCCTATCCTATGTTTTTTGGATTAATAGATCGATGAAAAATGATCAATGTGTTTTTTGATGAAGATTCCAGGTGCCTTGGTAGTTGGGCAGTGCACCAAATCCACCCACCATGGTAGGTGGGGATTGGTGGGGGGAGTTCTGTCAAACTTAACACCCCTTCCATGACTATTTAAGAAGGTCCTAAGGAACCTTCCAGAAATTAGTTTGAGCCAAGTGATCCATTGTATCCAGTGAGAGAGAGCCAAAAGAACTCCATTTTTTGAGAGAGATGATGTTTTTGTAAGCTTTTTTCTAGTTGAAATGAAGAACTTTTTATTTCAATTTTCTTCCCCAATTATTCTATATCCGTGATCAGTGTATCACAACAGTGGTATCAGAAGCATTTCTTGTGTAATAGCAGTGAGTAGTTGAGTTTTACCCGTGATCAGAATATTCAAATTTCTCGAAATCTTATTTTAAATTCATATTCTGAATGTTTGTAACCAGCCGATTCCAATAGCGCAAACGACGTCTAAAACAGATCTAAAACCAGCTTCCTAGGCTCGGTCAAATTTCGGGTGCTATATCACCCCCTTACCGGAGAAGAATATACTGTTCTGGTGTTAGTGACTTTTCCAGCGTGATTCAGGTAGCTGCTCCAACACACCACATCACCACCACGTCATTGCCACATCAACGGAAAATCTCAACTGTTAATACTGTTTTGATCATATCTTGATCAATTTATGTCCAATTTTGATGATTTATGAGTCGATTCGACCATATTAAACCATTCCAGACACAAATGCAAACTCAATTTTTTAAAATTATGAATTTTTTTAAATACTTGAAATTCAATAGAGTAACCATAAAAAAGAGGGATGATCATGTTGACTTCTTCTAACTACTCCATTTGGAAGTCTCAAATGGAAGATTATCTTAATGCTAAGGAACCTTTTGACCCCATTGATAATGAGGGAATCAACCCCGATGCCACCAAGGAAGCAGAGTGGAAAAAACTGAACAAGAAAATGATCAGTCAAATCTACCAATGGATTGATCATAGTCTTTACCCCCATGATGCCCAAGATACTGGCGTGTATGAACTTTTAATTAATTTTGAAAATAAATACCAGTCAAGGACAACTCAAAACAAGATCCTCTTGTTGAAGCGATTGATAAATCTTCGACTACATAGTGGAAGCTCTGTAGCCGAACACACTAACAAGTTCTAAATCCCAGTGAACCAATTGGTGGTTGTAGATAAGATTATAAATGATGAAGATTAGTCTAACCACCTAATCTGCACACTTCCCGATAGCAGGAATACAATTTTAGTCTCCCTCGACAACTCGACGCCCAAATGCAAACTTACCATGACAATGGTAAAGGATGAACTTTTCAAAGATGAGGTTTGAAGGATGTACGTGAGTTACCAAACACAAACTCTCATTCTGGAGAAGAAAAGGAGACAACAAGGAGGAAGTCGAGGGGTAGGAACTAGAGGCTAAAGCAATAATAGAGGAAGATACACAGATGGATGGAGGAAAACATACAAATTCTAACATTGTGGCATGGAGGTACACATGAAGAGGAACTTCCGAAATTTGCTACAAGAAAATGGTCAAATTAGTAACCAGTAAAGAAAAAATGTAGATACTCATGTGAGAATCACATGAGAAGTTTTTCATTACTCCAAAGACGAGGAAGAGAGATGCTTTCATACATCAGGCTAAGACACAGAATGGGTGGTCGATACTATAGTACAGTACCACGTCACTCTGCATCGTGAGTATTTCTTGACTTATCAAGTTGTGACTTTAGTACAATCAAGATGGTAAATATGAGTTCGACAGAGATTGTTGGAATGTGTGATATCCATTTCAAGATGAATTTTTGATACATAATCACCCTGAAGGATGTTCAGCATGTTCCAAGTCATCGGTTCAATATGTTATCTGGTACAGTCTTTGATCGACAAGTCTTTGATCGACAAAGCTATGACGAAAACTTCAGCAATGGAGCATGGAAGATGAAAAAAGGAGTCATCATCATCATCGTCTGAGGAAACTTATGTGGTACATTGTACAAAACTCATGTGAAGATATGTGAATATTGCCTCAACACAATGGAAGGAGAGACTTCATCTAATATGTGGCATAGGATACTCGACCACATGAGTGAAAGTGGGATATCTACCCTGACAAAGAAGTACATTAGTATTGACATGGATGCATCACTTGATCATTATAAATACTTCTTGTATGGGAAGCAGCATAAAGTCTCATTCAATACTGATTTATCAAGGAGATCAGAGTTGCTGGATCTGGTGCACTGAGATGTTTGTGGACCCATAAAGGTTGATTCACCGGGAGGTAACAAATATTTCCTATCCTTTATTGATGATGCATCTCGAAGGGTGTAGGTGTTCTTCTTGCCGATGAAGGACTAAGTACTAGAATACTTCATGATGTTCCACACCATGGTGGAGCATGAATCTGGAACGAAGCTAAAGTGTCTTCATTCAGAAAATAGATGTGAGTACTTATCTAGGGAATTTGATGCCTATTTCAACTATCAAGGCATCCGAAATGAGAGGACGGTCCCACACACCCCACAACACAATGGAGTTGCAGAAAGGATGAAAATAACCATTATAGAGAGGTTCAGAAGCATGAGGAGTTTGACTATGATTCCTAATCCATTATGGGGAGAAATTTTTCAGGTTGCATGCTACCTCGTCAACAGATCACCATTGGTCCTGCTAAATTTTGATATTCCACAGAAGAGATGGTTTGGTAAACATCCCTCTTGATATCGTTTGTGGGTATTTGGATGTTTGGAATTTACACATGTATCCTAGGAGCTCATGAAGAAGCTAGACGAAATATCTACTACATGCATATTCATTGGCTATGGAGATGAGGAGTTCAGATACCAGCTTTGGGACCCGAAGGAGAAGAAGGTGATCAGAAGTAGAGATGTCGTATTCTGTGAGAACAAGATGATCGAGGACATTAAAAATCCTAGAACGTCTTGAAGGGAAAGTCTCGAGGAATCAATTCATGATCCAACACCTATACCAACACCACCTTTCAATGAAGAGGAGGCGGTGCAAGAAGACTCATCCGAAGTGGTCTAGGAGGTAGTGGTGGAGGATATTGAGTAGGGGGAGACTCAATCATCCCCAAAAAAAGTTGTAGAACCATTACATGAGCTAGGTGACATTGTGCCTCCTGAACCTAACATTTCACAGGTTCGAAGATCTTCACAAGGAAGGATTCTGTCAAAAAAATATTTAGAGTTAGAGTACCTATTGTTGACTGATGAGGGGGAGTGAGAAGGATACTAGGAAGCAGTGTCTCATCCTGAAAAACACATGTGGATGCATGAAATGGAGGATGAAATGGATTCTTTGATGAAGAAACAGACATACGATTTGGTGGAACTAACCAAAGGTAAGAAGGCACCAACAGACAAATGTGTGTTCAAGCTGAAGAAGGATGACGACAAAAAGGAGGTTAAGAACAAAGATCTGTGAGTTTTCAAGGGATTCCTTTAGAAGAAAGGAGTTGGGTTTTATGAGATCTTCTCACCTATGTTGAAGATGGTATCAATATGAGTCATTTTCAGATTGTTGGAAAGCTTGGACTTAAAGCTTGAATAAATGTACGCAAAGACATATTTTCTTCATGGTGACCTCTATAAGGAGATCTATATAAAGCAGCCTGAAGCTTTTGAGGTTTCTGGACAAGAAATCCTCATATACAAATTGAAGAAGAGTTTTTACGGACCGAAACAGGCTCCCATGAAGTGGTTCAAGAAGTTTCACTTATTCATGGTGAGTCATGGCTACAAGCAGACACAGTCAGACCAATGTGTCTGCATCTATAGATTTCAAGATGGTAACTTTTTTTTTTCTATTCTACTTTATGTTGATGACATGTTGATCATTGAAAAGGGTGCAATGAAAATTAACCAGTTTAAGAAGGAGTTATCCATGTCTTTTGATATGAAGGACTTGGGAGCAGCTCAACGGATTTTGGGGATGCAGATCATTTGTGACAGAAAGAGGTGGTTGTAATGGATATCTCAAGAGAATTATGTTAAAAGTGTTATGAAATGTTTCAATATGGACAAATCCAAACCAACGAGCATTCCTTTTCCCAGCCATTTGAAGTTGAGTAATAATTTATGCCTTTCATCCTGGGAATAAATTGAGGCGATGGAGATGATACCATACTACTCAGCTGTTGGAATATTGATGTATGCTATGATGAGTATGAGTCTATACATTTCTCATGCAATGGTGACTATGAGTCGATTTATTTCCACTCCCATGAAGCAGCACTAGGATGCAGTCATGTTGATTCTTAGGTATCTTACTGGTACTTTAAAGCTATGTTTGTGTTATGGGGGAGATGAACCTATATTGGAGGGCTATACAAATTAAGATATGGTCGGATATCTAGATTTTATGAAGTCTACATCAGAATGTTGGGTCGGAAGAAAACACGGGAAGATGGCAAGAGGGGGGGTGAATTGCCTTTTAAAAAATTGATTAACAAATAAAAAATCAAAGTAAAGTGCAGCGGAAATAAAGAGGCAAGACACACAAAATTGATAACGGAGTTCGGCCAAAACCCGGCCTACGTCTCCGCTCCCAACTCAACCGTTGAGAGATTCCTACCGCTTGCTTTTCAATGGTTTTAGCAAGAAACCCACTAGGCTTTGAGGTAGCACTAGGACCTATTACAGCTTGCTTTTTGTGGTTTAGCAAGAACCCACTTGCTTTTGATGGAATAGCAAAAACCCACTATCCTTCTTACAGGTGAAGGATAGCTCACCTATGTCTCAAGCTATTTAAAGGAAAGCTTGGCAACCTTGTCACACCTTAGTGGTGATGTGAAACCCAAAGAAAAGAGGGGATGAGAAAATTGGGAGTTTGTAGGCACAAACTCAAATTGAAGCTCAAAATAAATAAAACACGAAAAACCGTGATTGGGAAGACTTGGGCGCCAATTGGATGATGGAGTTGATGTAGCGTGCTTTACCAAGCTTCTTGAGTGGTGCTCTTGGATGTGGAAATGGATGGAGCACTTGGGGTTCTCTTGGAACAATCCGCCGGAGCTTCGCCAAAATGATCAACAATGTGTCCGGTGGCTTGTGTGAAGTTCCGGGGCTTCCTAGGCCTTTATTTATAGGCTAGGAACCTTCAAGTATCCGTTGGAGGGCTTTGGAGCCGTTGGAAAAGGCCTCGGAGCCGTTGGGAGGCTTTTGGAGTTGACTGGTCAAAGCCAACGGCTAGTTTGACCAGTGCTACCGGCTGGCCGGTGCAGGTCCACCGGCTGACCGGTGCCTTGACAGTGGCTGAGAATTCTGGTCCAGGCTCTACCGGTCGACCGGTGCCAGAGCCACCGGTCGACCGGTGGTGAGGCAGTAGCAAACCCTGTTCAGTCTGGGTGCCACCGGCTGGTCGGTGCTGAGGCCACCGGTTGGCCGGTGGTAAGGCAGTGGCTCCCTCTTGAGTGCAGGTGCCACCGGCTGGCCGGTGGTCTGGATTTCAGTCCATTTTCCAGCTTTCTTTCTTGGCCCAATTCCTTGGCCACCTGATTTGATTCCTATCAATCAAAAACACTTGAAAGAGGATTAGATAAAAAAGAGGATGATTGTGATCATGAAAATAAAACCTTGAGGGGTTCGAGAGGTACAACAATCTCCCCCTATTTTGATGATCACAATCACCAAAACAATTAATGTAAAATGCTGAAATTGAAAGGAAATACTAAGCATGATGAAAATGATTCTCCCCCAATCAATCAAGAAATTTCTCCCCCTTTGTGATTATCAAAATAGAATGGGGCATAAAACTTGATTGAGGGATTCGATGAAAAACGAGATTTTAAAACAATTGAAAATGATACTAATTGTTGGAAATTTTGAAATGAAAAATTAAAAGAAAATTTTGAATTGAAAGAATTGAAACCAAGAGTTGAGTTTGAGAGTTTGAAAAGAAAGTTTTGAATAAAAAACTTAAACTCCCCCTAAATAAAGCAATAAATTGTTGTGTCCTGGGCCCAGGATTGTTGGGCCCCCGCCAGGATTGTTGGCGCCTGTGCCCCGGTAACCAATCCCACATCGGTTGTGGAGGGAGATTGGTGGGTGCTTGAAATTCCCGTGCCTACCTTCCCCTCAGAAACGCGTTTTAAAGCCGTGAGGCCTGGGATAGCAACTGGGCCAGAGCGGACAATATTGCTGGGCCGAGGGATCCGATCCATCAATTGGTATCAGAGGGTGGTTGGTCTCGGGACCGGTGTGGGCTTGGGGGGGGGGATGTTGTGTCCTGGGCCCAGGATTGTTGGGCCCCCGCCAGGATTGTTGGCGCCTGTGCCCCGGTAACCAATCCCACATCGGTTGTGGAGGGAGATTGGTGGGTGCTTGAAATTCCCGTGCCTACCTTCCCCTCAGCAACGCGTTTTAAAGCCGTGAGGCCTGGGATAGCAACTGGGCCAGAGCGGACAATATTGCTGGGCCGAGGGATCCGATCCATCATAAATTACCGGGGAGATGGATTTTGAAAAGAGACAATTTTAGGCCCGGAGAGACTCGCCAAAAGGGATTTTTCAATCCAAATTTGTTTCATGGCGGGTCTTCTCCTATAAAATTCATCCGAATAAAAAATAGATTTGGGTTGACCGTACCGGGCATTTTTACAATTACACTCATAAATGAGATGCCCGGTTTTCTTGCAATAATTACAAAATTTAAAACTAGAGCTCCCCCTTACAAAAACAGTGGGAGCATGGGAGGAGGAGGCTTGGTTGGTAAAGCCAAGTCCTTGAGTGGTTCTAGAAATTCGTTGGGAACCTAGGAGATTGTTCAAATTTTGTTCCCCTTGGGTGAACTTAGCTAGGGTCTCCCTTAGGTCTTTTATGGTTGATTCCAAAGAATCAACATTTGGAAAATTTTGGATTTTTAGGGACATCTCCTCCTTCTCTTTGAGAAGTTGTTCTTTTTCGGAGGAGAGTTTTTTGAAATTCTTTTTTAAAGCGACAAATTTTGAAGAAAGCTCATGAAAACCATTTTCTAATTGGTCTCTAGCATGTTGGAGTTCTTCATAAGACATATGATTGAAAGAATTTGAAGAACTAGAAGACGAGGAAGAAGAGTCGGAAGATGATACCTCATGATTTGCCATTAGGCATTTTTTACCTTGGTCGCTCGAGGAGAAGGAGGAGAATGAAGAGGTGGAGCTATCACTCCATGTTGCCTTTGAAGCCTTCTTCTTCACCTTTTTCTTGGCCCTTTTCTTGTGAAGTGGGCATGCGGGCACGGATTTTTCATCGGGTTCTTGCTTTTGAGCGGGTTCTTGCTTTGGAGCCTCGCTAGTACCTTCATAGGTTAGTTCTAAAAACTTCCAAATATCATGAGAAGATGTGCAAGAAGAAATAAAATCAAAAACATTTCTATCTAAGCCACAATGAAGAGCATTCATGGCTTTGCCATCAAGCTCGAAATTTGCAATGTCATTGGGGGTCCATTTTGACTCATCGGGAGAAGAGAGCGTAAAACCATGCATAACAATTCTAAAAATTGGATAACCAATGCTTTTAAGAAAAGTTGACATGCGGGTTTTCCAAAAAGTATAATCGGCTCCATCAAATAATGGAGCATGATCCAAAGAATGTCCTTCGAGAGTTTGAGAGGAAGAAGCGGTAGAAGCCATCAAAATAGGATCTTTAATTTGAAACCGGGTTAGGGAATTACTCAAAGTTCCCTCTGATACCAATTGTTGGGTCGGAAGAAAACACGGGAAGATGGCAAGAGGGGGGGTGAATTGCCTTTTAAAAAATTGATTAACAAATAAAAAATCAAAGTAAAGTGCAGCGGAAATAAAGAGGCAAGACACACAAAATTGATAACGGAGTTCGGCCAAAACCCGGCCTACGTCTCCGCTCCCAACTCAACCGTTGAGAGATTCCTACCGCTTGCTTTTCAATGGTTTTAGCAAGAAACCCACTAGGCTTTGAGGTAGCACTAGGACCTATTACAGCTTGCTTTTTGTGGTTTAGCAAGAACCCACTTGCTTTTGATGGAATAGCAAAAACCCACTATCCTTCTTACAGGTGAAGGATAGCTCACCTATGTCTCAAGCTATTTAAAGGAAAGCTTGGCAACCTTGTCACACCTTAGTGGTGATGTGAAACCCAAAGAAAAGAGGGGATGAGAAAATTGGGAGTTTGTAGGCACAAACTCAAATTGAAGCTCAAAATAAATAAAACACGAAAAACCGTGATTGGGAAGACTTGGGCGCCAATTGGATGATGGAGTTGATGTAGCGTGCTTTCCCAAGCTTCTTGAGTGGTGCTCTTGGATGTGGAAATGGATGGAGCACTTGGGGTTCTCTTGGAACAATCCGCCGGAGCTTCGCCAAAATGATCAACAATGTGTCCGGTGGCTTGTGTGAAGTTCCGGGGCTTCCTAGGCCTTTATTTATAGGCTAGAAACCTTCAAGTATCCGTTGGAGGGCTTTGGAGCCGTTGGAAAAGGCCTCGGAGCCGTTGGGAGGCTTTTGGAGTTGACTGGTCAAAGCCAACGGCTAGTTTGACCAGTGCTACCGGCTGGCCGGTGCAGGTCCACCGGCTGACCGGTGCCTTGACAGTGGCTGAGAATTCTGGTCCAGGCTCTACCGGTCGACCGGTGCCAGAGCCACCGGTCGACCGGTGGTGAGGCAGTAGAAAACCCTGTTCAGTCTGGGTGCCACCGGCTGGCCGGTGCTGAGGCCACCGGTTGGCCGGTGGTAAGGCAGTGGCTCCCTCTTGAGTGCAGGTGCCACCGGCTGGCCGGTGGTGTGCCACCGGCTGGCCGGTGGTCTGGATTTCAGTCCATTTGCCAGCTTTCTTTCTTGGCCCAATTCCTTGGCCACCTGATTTGATTCCTATCAATCAAAAACACTTGAAAGAGGATTAGATAAAAAAGAGTATGATTGTGATCATGAAAATAAAACCTTGAGGGGTTCGAGAGGTACAACACAGAATACATCTATACTATTGCAGGAGGGGCTGTATCATGGCACTCAGGTTTGTAGAAGTACATTTTCTTTATCCATGACCGAATCAGAGTACATTACTGCTTCAGAAGCTGGAATAGAGATGTTGTGGATAAAGCATTATCTTCAAGAACTTTGATTCATCTAGAATGAGTATAGGGTTCATTGTGATTTTCAACGTCCTTTGGATTTGAGCAAGAACTCCATGCACTATTCCTGGATGAAGCACATCAAAATTCGCTATCATTGGATAAACGAAGTGATGGATCAACAACTACTGCGACTTTTGAATATCCACACAAAGAAGAACCTGATTGATATGTTGAAAAAGGTGGTTTCCTGGGAGAAGATTGACTTTTGCAGATGCTCCAGTGGATTTCAGCTAGAGGGGGAGAATTGATGGAGATTCCAACTGCCTTGGTAGGTGGATGCTGCACCAACTCCTCCCACTATTGTAGGTGGGGATTGGTGGGAGAGTTGTGTCAAACTTGACACCCCCACCATGGCTATTTATGTAGGTCCTGGGTAGCCTTCCAAAAATTAGTTCAAGGCAAGTGATCCATTATATCCAGTGAGAGAGAGCCAAGGGAGCTCTATTTATAAAGAGAGGGTGTGTTTTGTAAGCATTTTTCAAGTTGAAATAAAGCTATTTTTCTTCCCATTTTCTTCCTCTATTATCCTATATTCATGATCAGGGAATGAAAACATTTTTGATGTTGGACATCCAAACACGAGACTTTGATGAATAAATTACAAGCTTGAGTTCGGGATTGGGTTGTGTTTTTTTGGGGCATGATTTAGTAAATTAATGTAAGGGTGGATGACATAACTTGATGGAAGCTCGAGTAGGGTATCCGGATTCTTTATTAAAATTGAGGTGAACATGGAAACTATAATTTTTCATTTCATTTTATTTTTTATTTTCTCAGGTTAGTATGTAAATAGGGCGATGAGAAGGGATTTTAAAGATTGAATCAAGACATTGACACCTCTATATTCATTTGTAACAAAACGCATGTGCGTTCAAATAATTTGGTTTATATGGTTTGATTAGAATCACATGTAAGTGATAATAATCCTTAAAAAGTGACATGTGGTCAAAAAATCTCATTTCATGGATATAATTAAATAATCCGTTAGAACATTCATCAGCCTTCTATTGGGCTCAACCCTGCTTTCCACTATCCTAGTATGTAGCAGGAGTTATAAATTTATAATTTGACATGCGTATAAATGAACACACATGATCCAATTTTGGATCTATTGTCAAGGAAGACTTTTTGTTGAGTTTATTAGGGTTAGAAAATAAAAAAATCAAAAATATATAAAAAATGAAACACACACAAAAAAAACTCTAAAAAATATGTTTGTCTACTACTTGTTTTTATTCATTTATCTGAGCTATTATTCTAGAAATTTATTTTTTGAGTGATATTTTGTTGTTAAATCACATATTTGAATTTAATAATGCATAGAATAGCTAGCCAAATACATAAGCACTTTAGGTGCATGATTACCAGCTTCATTAAAGATGATAGAGACTGATTTTGTGATTCATGGAATAGGTTCAATGAATTAATAGTTTAATCCCCGATCATTTAATTCATATAAGAACACTATTAGAGAGTTTATTTAATGTATTTAATGATGAATAGAAATTCAACTTACAAAAAATCACAAGGGGGATTTCTAGTGTATCACAATGATGTAAAGTTGTGGAATTTTCATGATGAGATAGCTTGTGAAGATATGAAGAAAACCCAAACCTTGAATGATAAATATTCAACTTTAGAGTCCACTAATAATGAATTGTTATAAAATGTGATTATTTAATGAAACAAATTTTATAAATTTATCTAGGTTGCAATTGTTGGATCGAGATTACATCAAATATACACAAGAGGGTGGGTGAATTGTGTCTTTTCAAAAATCTTCGCAAGATCATGTTCTTTACTTTATCTTTAATTAGATAGATTAATGCAGTGGAAATATGAAATGTAAGGACACATGATATATAGTGGTTCGGGGAACAGAAGGCCCCATGTCTACTACACCAATGCTATACTCCCTGAGCTTGGTGATTTTCACTATCTGGTCCTCAACTCAATAGACCTTTCAACAATTGAGTGCAGGTAGTTGACACCTTTACAATCTAAGAAAAAACACATCTTTCTAGTTTAATCACAGAACCTACACAACTTACAATGATAATATGGTCACTCAAGATAAAAAGTATTTGTTCTTTGAAAATACTCTCCTAATTGTTCTTCACAATTGTAACAGAATGCAATTGAAAGTAAATGGATCGTCATCTTCAGAAAGAATGATCTTCCAAAAAAAGTTGTTCTAAGTCGATCTCATTGTAGTAGATATAGAAATATAAATCGTAAATTCAGCAGTAGTAGATTCAAAATTGATCTTCAATGTCAAATAAGTGAATCTTCTGTCTTGTATCTTCTTCTTTAACAAACAGAGCATTTATCACACTTTATAATCAACAGAAATGTAGATCATGATTGACTTTATTTTTTTTATTCTCTTCTAAAATATCGTACAACATATCTCATATTTTGATAGATGTATCTGCTCTTGTGTTCTTGATCACTATATTTCAAAAACATACTTCCACATACCATAAAAACATAGATTTAACGAATACTTCTTCTGCAAAAATCAGATCCACAATCTTTGCCTTTTTTACTCATGTAATTCAAACATTTGAATTTAAAGAGTAGTCGTAACTCTCCTTCTAATTCTCCATGAAAATATCCATTTAATTTGATCCTTAAATGGCTCTAAACTCGTCAAAGACACACTTTAAAATCATCTTTTAATCTGGCTTAAAATACACCTGATAATTCGCTTGAAGATCGTTGAATAATAATATAAACTTTAAATTTTCCAACGCCAAACGTAAGGTTGAGTTGTTCAATATGAATCCTATAAACGTAATGTAGATCATAAATGTAAGGTTGATGACGTAGCCTTCAAACGTAAGGTTGATGACATAGGGTTGATCACAAACATAGGGTTGGCCATCCATACTTTTCTCTTCAACTTTCAAACGTATGATAAATGATCCATACATTCATAAGCTTCCAAACGAAAGGTACATGATCCATACTTTTCTAAGAAACATAAGGTTGTTTATAAAAGTAAGGTTGATGAACCATACTTTTGAGAAACAAACGTAATGTTTAACACTTATGTACAGTTCTCCTTCCATACTTTTCTAATATCCCAAATGTAGGGTTCTTTCCTAACGTAGGGTTCCTTTTCATACTTTTCCAATAATGTATGGTTGATTAACCATACTTTTATGATAACTTGTAAAGTAAACAGCGGGTTCCTTTCTTTATGCTATGTTTCCACACGTAGGGTACGAACAATGATTCCAGAACACGCTTAAGCAATTCCCAAATATATAGAGAATGAACAATGTTTCCAGAACACGCTAATGTGAATACTTTAACAATTAAATCTTGTTGTTTAAGAACATAAATATTTATTCCAAAGAATAAAAAATAAAAAATAAATTCCTGAAATATACTTAAAAAATAAAATCATTAGAAAACAATTAAGGGTATTTTTGAGCATCAAAATCATCATAAAGAGATAGATTATTGTTCTCAACAATCTCCCTCTTTAAATAAAAACATTATGTATTGTTGAAAACAACACTTTCTCAACAATCTCCCCCTTTTTGATGATCATAAAACCCATAAAATAATAAATGAAATTAATTTTCAAAATTAATTACATATAATTTAGAATTTTTCTTTGATAAAGCAATATTTAATTTTATCAAGACTATTTCAAAAATAAATAAACATTGTGTTATCTATAATCATAAAAATAAATTTCTCCTACTTTTTCAAATGTGATAAAAAAATATTTATCCAAACTTCTCCCTCTTAAATGATTTTAAAGTAAAAAATTTGTATTTATCCTTTAATAAAAAGTGTTTTGTTTTTAAAGAAAACTTTTCTTCAAATTTCTCCCTAAAATTACATTTTAAAAAATGTAAATGAGTTAAAATAAAATTTTGTATTTATCCAAATTTCTCCCCCTTTTTGTGATATAAAAAATAATGAAAAAATATGGAATATAACACATATTAATGTAGCACTGAAATTAAGTAAATGCTATATGTAACTGTTTGTCAATTAGTGAATTTGTATTACTGGCATATCTAATCCAAGATAGTAAAACAAACCAAAACAAAAATATTTAATGAAACAAATTTTCATTGAAAATATTTAAAATTACAAAATTGATAAATACAGGAATCGAGGGTTGGTCAGGGTTTAGATAGGGTCTATCTTGTTTGAACTACTTTCTTGATTTCTGATAGCTATTCCCTTAGTCTCCTCATAATTCCATCACCAACAATAACAATAATATTCCTATTCTCTTGAGTCATATTAATGTCTTAAATTAAGTTGAATATGAAAAAATCATGTAGTCTTTCTTCCTTCTCTAAAAACAAAGACATCCTCTCAATTAACTTATCCAAGATAGATCAAATTCCTGGTTCATTTGAGGTTAACTATTCAACTAAAAACTTTTGACTGTCCAGTAACACTGAAAGAGGAGCAATATTGCATTGTAAATAATGCAACCTGTAATTCATATCAATTAAGACAGTGGTTATTGCCTTAAATATTCTGATCAAATCTGGTGAAGTATCTGAACCACTGGCCTCATCGATCCTGACAGATGCCAACTTTGTCTCCCTAAATGACATGAGATCTAAAAAATATGACTTTATAACCATTTCAAACATTAAGTTAGAAACCTCATTCAGCATATACTTCTTAAAAATTTCAACTTCTTGCTTTGAAACTGTACTATTATTTTTCCTCTGGAATTTTAATTTTTCTGTTTCCAATGCTCTCCTCAGAGGAGCATTTTCTTGCTTTACTCTATGCAACTTCCTGTATATTTATTCTACTTCCTCATTTTCTGATTCAAAGGTACTTTGTGCTTGATTATCCTTTTTATTATGAAAGTGATGTACTAACACTAGGGGTAAGGATTCAAAATCATCTTTCTCCTTATCGTCTCTAATTGGTTGGTCCACAGATTTTTCCTCTAAGTCTTTTCCAGACTCTTCCACAGAAAATTCCTCTTGAAGAACTTTTATCTATACATCTGAAGGGTTTTCATCCTATACAACAACAATCAATTCTTCTATTTTATTCTCATAAATAATTTCATCTTCAGCTAAATGAGGACTGGCCACATCTACTCCAGGAACTGCCTTTTTTCAATTTCAACTTCAGGTTGTAGTTTTGTTCTTTCAACTTCAATTCTTTCAGGTTCATTTTCTGTAACAGCCACATCCGATTCTTGAGTCTCTCCTTCAGCTTCTACTTTAATTCCAGATTGAATCTATGTTTTTCCACTAGTTATGACCTCTCAATAACAACTTCCATTGATTGTTCAGCAGTAGCTTCTCTTACAAAACTGTAACTCAATAAATCTTTTGAGGTTAAAACATTTGAAACTTTCTCTTCATGAGCAGTAGAATCTCTTCTTCTTTTTTTACTTGAAGTCCTTATTGAATTTCTTCCTCTAGCATAGTCTCAACTTCAAAACTTGTTCTTCTGGAAGCAGAGCTAACTCTGGGTGTAGCTTGATTTTCTTTTGACTTTTCAGGCTGATTCTGATCTCTCTCTTCTTCTACTTCTTCATCTGCTCCTACTGGAATGATTTTTCCTTTTACTGTACTCCAGAAATAACCAATTTTTCTTAAAGTACCAGAATTAAAAACATTACTATGGAGAAAATGAATTCTAGCATCAACCAGTGTCACAAACCAAGCCGGGATTCCATCAGACCTGACACCTGACTCGATCTGCGACATGACCCGAAGGGCTTTCCCAATCCCCATGAGCTGGGAACAACTGCCGACCATCAAAATGAAACAAGATGGAATGATTTGTCTCAATAATAAATAGGATCAAATTATACAAAATTGAAATCGTAGCAGAGCTAACCACAACTGAATCTCAATAAATGAACAATCTGGTCCAATACAAATACAACTGAATAAAACTAACAATGAAAGAACCATAAGCTACAACAAAATAAAACAACCAGCTAGTAACATGATCTTCATGTGACCTACTGGTCACCTTCAACCACAAGACCACCCTGCTCCAATTTATATCTCAAACAAGAAAAACCTGATCAAAACCTGGACCTGCAAAACATCTTGGGTCTATTGACACCGAGTGGTATAGGTAGGGTGTGAGCTAACAACTCAGTAGGAAATCACCAGAGATTACAAGCGTTTCCTTTCCCAAAACAGTCCATTAACACTAGTTTGAAATAAAACTATAAAAATATGTTTTAACATTTTATTAAGCAACCAAAACTTTACCATTTCAAAGGCCAACACACACCCCCATCCATTTTTCAAGAAAACTATCATTTTATAATAAAAACCCAATCCAAACAATACTAGTAACAATTTCAATGGAACACATTTAAATGGAAAACAATTCCAAAGAACTCCACATTAAATACAAAGCACTAACTTTTAAAATTACCAACCCAACCTACCATATGCCGACGAGAGGTGCAATATAATCATTGAGCACTAGTCACGGGAACGCCCCTAGGCACTAGCTAGCTGTGAGCCCCATGTACCTCGTATCTCAGTGAAAAGTAACTGTAACAATATCCTTTATCATGCACGATCCAATAGTAGGGAACATACCCATAACCTAGTGTTCCACAACATCATCATCATAGTTTAGTTAGTGTTTTCATCATCAAATTTGCTACGTGAAACAGGGGACAAACCCCATAGGATCACTAGCATACTAGTACAAGTCCTCCCACCTAGATTCCCAGGATTCCAATTTTGTGCTCAATCAAAATTCACACATCACATGTTACCACATACACCATTTATCAACCACACCAAGCATATCATTTCATAATCCACAACTTTCACATCAAAAACCCACCCTTGAGAAATTAATCAAACCGAAACATTTACAAATCACTTCAAAAACCATGAGGAACACCACCTCTTCAAAAATTTTCTAAACAAGACTTTCCACATTTTAGGAAAAACATGAAACACTAAAATCATGCCAAACAGGCCATCAAATCACATAATCATTGAAACCATCTTTTAAAACACCTTAAGTTTCCAACCAGACATTCACATTTTCTGAATCACATTCTTTCCTAAAATCAACACAAAACATCACCTTTAAAGGTACAATTCCAAATGGGCCTTTATGTTTACAAACCCAAATGCATTTACCAAAACATTTCCAAATCTTTTACAAAACCATCTTAATGTGTGAAATGCCAAAAACCCCCTCAAGCCAAACATTTTATAAAACACACACACCAAAAGAAAAATGGGCATATCCCCCATGGGATTCCATTTTAAACAACATTTAGGAAACTAATATTTCAAGGAACACCCAAAAACCACTTCCAAAAAACCAATCATTTTATTTAAAACCACATCCAACCATCCACATTATTGAAAGAACATAAAACAATCCCATTGTAACCAAAAAACTTTTTTTACAACATTTTAACACTTTTAAAAAGATAAACCATTACCAAACCTTACACACCAAATCAAGACCCCAAATAATAAAAAACCATCCCACTATAATCAAGGCTAAACATTTCATAAAAACCCCCAATTTAACTTCAAATAACAATGAGGTTTTAAACAATAACCCTAGTTGCAATAAACCTAGGTATTTCACAAAAATTTCTTTGAAAACCTATTTTTAGTAAATTCTAACGACATGAAGACATAATTCGCATCAAGAAATAGATATATTAGATGTGAGAAAGACATTTAAAAATTAAATGAAAACACACAAGTTCTTGTGGAGTGTTTCGAAAAGGAAAATGTTGGAAATGCCAACCTCAACCATGTGCGAATGGAACGTAACTTCAAGGGAGGAGAGATCTAAGCCCCACTGACCATTCTCACACCATATATCCAAAGAAAAACGAACCAAACATAAAACATAGAAATTTGGGTTTGTCCATGGAAGAAAACCCCCAAAGGAAACCCAAGAACAAAGAGGGAAAGAGAAGGAACTACTGGAAAAAATACCTATACCCACGGTTTTGGGAACTGTGGGATGGAATGGCGTCGGTATAGGGGTCTCAGTCTATACCCACGGTTTTGGAGAACCATGGGTATAGGGGAGTCAAAGTGTGCCACACCGCTGTTCCAGCGTGGCACACAACAGACCCCACAGTTTTCAAACTGTGGGGTATTTAAATTCCAAAATAAAGCACATGGGGGATTCGAACCCCCACCTCACACTGAGCCTCAAAGGCGCGCCCCATCTAGTGACCAACCGAGCCATATTTTTTAATTTTTATATATACATCTATCTGCATATATATATATATATTAATATTACCAACAAGGCGTATTTAAATCCCAAAAATGCGCAGGCAGGGTGATTCGAACCCACATCTCACAAGGGCCTCACGACCGTGCCTCCCCAAGGGACCAACTGAACTATCCATTTCATTTGATATATATACATATATTAGTAAATATATATTAATATGATCCGTGTTTCGAAAAATGCTAACTGCAGAAATTGAACCTGCGACCTATAGAACCTGCAGAAAAGTTATTACCAACAGAGCTAAATAATTTTTGATAATATATATTTATATTAAATTAAATATATTAATCTAAACTGTGAAAAAATGTCTACCCGCCAATTTTTTTTCATGTCACACCTAATTTTATTTCCTCGCCAAAATGATGGAAATCTATACCCATGGTTCTCGAGAACCGTGGGTATAGATCTTCAAAAAAACCCCCCAATACCCACGGTTTTGAAGAACCGTCGGTATAAGTCTTTGGAAAATACACTATACCCACGGTTTTATCCAAAACCAAGGGAGTAGGTCTTAAAAAAACTATACTTATGGTTTTTGGGACAACTGTGGGTATAGGTGGCCTATACCCATGGTTTTTTGCAAAACCGTGGGTATAGACCTATTTTCCAGTAGTGAGGAGAGAAGATTTGATGAAAGAAACATGAAGAACCACCAACCTTTCTTGATAAATATCCCCAAAATCGCCTCAAATTGAATCATGAAGGAGGGGGAGGCTCCTATGGTCGATTCCCAATAGATAGGGATTTATTTTGGAGGTGTAATCACCATAATCGGAGCTCGACGTCAAAAGTTATAAAGCCCGCAAGTGGCTAAATGGTTTTACTGCACAATTTGTCAAACTGTGTGTAGAACGTGCGATGGCTACTGGAAACTTCTGCAACTTCGCATGGTTAGGTTGCACGGTTTCTCCAGGATGTGCTCATACCATGCAACCCCAAAAATTGGCCAAAACCCCCAAATTACATCCCAAACACTAGGGAAGTCCACCCATTGATCCTTGAATGTTTTAAACCCAATATAAAGACACCGAAGACATCACAAACTCTCCAACATGAAACTTTATCTCAATCCCAACAAGAATAACTAATCATAGGTATAAAAGGAAACCCAAAACCAAAAAGACACAAGGACCTTTGTTGGGCACTCAACCCTAACCTCAACCAAAAGATCCAACATCGAGAAAAGAATAAAATAAGGGAGTATCTGTGGTCGGGGTGTGATAATTCTCCCCACCACAGACACTTTATGCCCCCAGAAAGTCACCCAGAAAAAATTCAACCAAAGATCAAGTCCATACCCAACAAAAACCAAGGAGAAACCATGAAATCTGGAATGACTATTCACTCCAAAAGTCACACTCGACTGATCAAGAAGAAACCACAACGCATGGATAAGGATGAGGGAGGAAGATTAGAGGGTTCTCCCCTCCATAAGAACTCAACTAATACAAAAAAAATTTAAACCACAAACAACACCCTCACTACAACCAGGAACAAGGGATTTCAATATTTAAAATTTTTGTACAGCTCACATGGTTTGGCCGCACGGTTTACCAAACCGTGCGCCAACCATGCACGAACTACTGGATAGAAGGGGCACCTCGCACGGCTTGGCCACACAGTTTCAAAACCATATGCCACCCATTCCAATGCCTCCACCCAAAAATGACACAAAGATGCACAGTTATGAGACCTACTAAATGGTCGTGAACTGGCCGTGCAGTTTGTTCTGTCCGCCTGGCTAGGGCTGCATGGTTTTGACTAGAAGTGTGGTAACCGTGCTTCACTTGGAAAAATCTACTGAAAACTCCAAAAACCCCGAAACCTCGATCGAGGTCAAACATGAACTTCCATACACAAGATGGACACTACCACCACTAAAACAGGGACCCTACCAAACAAACCGAACACACAATAAACCAATTCTAAAAAACTCAAGCATCTCCAAATGAGAATCACCAAAAGTTAAAACTGCGACTGACCTACATGAAGGCAAGACAAACTCAAAGGAGAAGAAAAATTTCCAAGTCCACATTTAGATAGACTCAACTTTTTGGGTTACAATAGATCTAGTTCATCTCACTGTTACCACAAAAGGTTAACTTACAAAACCAAGGCAAAAATAACAAGGATATGTTAATAATTTCCATCCAAACATATAAAACAACGCTAGGTTGGGTTTCACACCACCTTGTCACTCCTCACTGTTCGCGACATTCTCCCCAAGACCTGTGGTTGGGGATCTGATGGCTGAAGCATCTCCTACCTCACAGTCAAGAAACACATCCTCCAATCAGGACTTCCTTTTCAGACAACACCCCTACATAACTTCTTCAAATGACCCCAATGGCCACAGTGGTAGAAAGTATTCAAAGGAATACAACATGAAAAATTTGAGTGACCAAAATGGATACACTGGAAATATACGAGTGAACGGTCCGACGAACTGAAAGTCGGAGCCGACAGAGAATGTTTTTTAGAAACCGATTCCCCTGGTAGACCCTACTCACAAGATGGGGAACCTTCACGAGAACCAACAACCACTGGCTGACCCTAAAAACAAGATCATCCATAAATGACTCATCCACCAACCTCTCAAAATAGGTTTCATCGGATGAGATCACATTCTACACAATTTCAGGACAATGAACCCAAACAAAGATAGGAAACTTTATATGATCCTCTGATGTTACTTCCAAATAGAATGGAACTAGCTCTCTGAAATTTTCAACATAAGACTTTACAGATCATTGGCCCTGGAAAACATCCTACCGATCTGCCACATTCCTCTACTTAACCTCCTCTGGTATGAACTGTTGGATGAAAGTGGCCTTAAACACCTCCCAAGACATCTCACCTTCTATCGATGATGGGGAGACCAATTGCCACTAGAACAAGGCTGGACCCTCAAACTACCTTTGAACTGCACAGACTCTAATAGCATCAGTAGTTCCCAATGACTTAAAGACATGCTCAAATTCATCAAGATACTCCATTGCCTCAAGAGAACCTTGATCACCACAGAAAATAGGAAAAACTTGTGAAGGAAAAGGAACTAGGCATGACTCATTAGGAACATTGGGGACCTTTCTGGGCTGCATTTTCTGAACAACATGAAAATCACAGACTAAATCCAACATCAAACTGAGGCCTAAACAAATAGGAACACCTAAAACCAAAACCAACTGGCTCAAAAGCCAAGTAAAAAAACAAACACCAACATAATTTATTTTTTCAAAAACCATAATTTTCCTTTGAAAATTCAAAACAGCCTTCTTCCAAGGATAATTCCCAAATACCAATAACCCATTTTTCAAGAAAAAAAAAACAAATTACCGAAATCATTTTCTCATTCAAATACACTTTAGGAAAACCATGCTAATATTTTAATTCCAAAACCCAACCCATGGTATCCCATGAACTGTTACATGTGCATCCATCCATTCCCATCCTCGCGTGCCAACACACACTTCTCTCACATACCCACACACATGTCAACATCCATATGTAATACCAAGGGACACATTCCATTAAAATTATCAAACCCAAATCACCCTCAATGTTTGGAAACCCACTTTCCAAATTTAAACCCATTTCATGGAAAACACTTCCATTTTTAAATCCATTTTCATTTCAAAATTCACTTTAATTTTCCACATACACTTACACCAACTGAAACCAAAATGAAACCCAACCTACAATGGACCACCAGAATGAGCGAATAGTGACTATGTATAGCCCGGAAACATGGTGGTGAGACATGCCCCAAGTAAGACATAACACTAGGAGGGCCCTGAATTGGGCACTTGGAATTCACATGGGTCACCACTCCATGTAAGACCACAACATAACGCAAATCACATCCATTGTCATCCTTCAATTCCAAAATAACACAAGACACAATACTCAACCCCGGACTACCCCTAGTGACTCGAGGTTTAGAATGAGCAAGGGTTCATGACGCCCTTCCCGCACCTACCTCCTGATTCCCGAAAACTCTAGTCTCCATCTATCAGACACCCCAAAAAACAAGAACCTCCTATGATACCAATTTTTCCCTATCCAAGATGGGATACCATCTGACCCAGCACCCGACTCGATCTGCGACATGAACCTAAGGGAGTTCCCGATCTCCATGGGCTGACAACCAGTTCCGGCCATCAAAATTAAACAAGAGTGAATGATTTGGAAAAATAATAAATAGGATCAAATTATACAACATTGAAAACGCAGTAGAGAAAAACACAACTGAATCTCAATAAATGAAAAATCTGGTCCAATACAAATAAAACTGAATAAAACTAACACCGAAAGAACCATAAGCTACAACAAAATAAAACTACCAACTAGTAACATGATCTTCATGTGACCTACTAGTCACCTCAAACTACAATAACACCCTTCTCCAAGAGATATCTCGAACTAGAAAAACCTGATCAAAACCTGAACCTGCAAAACATCTCAGGTCTACCGACAGTGAGTGGTATAGGTAGGGTGTGAGCTAACAGCTCAGTAGAAAATCACCACAGATTCCAATCGTTTCCTTTCCCAAAATAGTCCATTAACACTAGTTTGAAAGAAAATTATAAAAATATATTTTTCAAATTTTATTAATCAAACCAAAACTCTACCATTTCAAAGGCCAACACACACCCCATCCATTTTTCAAGAAAACTATCATTTTATAATAAAAAACCAATCCAATCAATACTAGTAACAATTTTAAATGGAAAAAATTTAAATGGAAAACAATTTCAAAGAACTCCATATTAAAGACAAAGCACTGAATTTTAAAATTACCAACCCAACCGACCATATGCTGATGGGAGGTGCAATATAATCATTGAGCACTAGTCACGGGAACACCACTAGGCACTAGCTAGCTGTGAGCCCCATGTACCTCGTATCTCGGTGAAAAGTAACCGTAAGAATATCCCTTATCATGCACGAGAAACTAGTAGGGAACGTACCTATAACCTAGTGGTCCCCAACATCATCATCACAGTTTAGTTAGTGTTGTCATCGTCAGACTTACTATGTGAAACAGGGGCCAAACACCACAGGATCACTAGCATACTAGTACAAGTCCACCCACCTAGATAACCAGGCTTCCCATTTTGTGCTCAATCAAATTTCACACATCACATGTTACCATATACAACATTTATCAACCACACCGAGCATCTCATTTCATAATCCACCAGTTTCAAATCACAAATCCACTCTTGAGAAATTAAGCAAACTGAAACATTTAAAAATCACTTAAAAACCCTTGAGGAACACCAGCTCTTGAAATTTTTTCTAAAAAATCCTTTCCACATTTTAGGAAAAACATGAAACTCTAAAATCATGCCAAATGGACCATCACATCACTTAAGCATTCAAACCATATTTTAAAACACCTTAATTTTCCAACCAGGCATTCGAATTTTCCGAATCCCATTCTTTTCTAAAATCAACACAAAACATCACCTTTAAAGGTACAATTCCAAACAGGACTTTATGTTTAAAAACCCAAATGAATTTACTAAAACATTTCCAAATCTTTTCTAAAACCATATTCAAGTGTGAAATGCCAAACAACCCCTCAAGCCAAACATTTTCCAAAACACACACACCAAAATCCAAACGGGCATATCCCCACATGAGATTCCATTTTAAACAACATTTAGGAAACTAATATTTCAAGGAACACCCAAAAACCACTTCCAAAAAACTAATAATTTTCTTTAAAACCACATCCAACCATCCACATTATTCAAAGAACATAAAACAATCCCATTGTAACCAAAAAACCCTTTTTATAACATTTTAACACTTTTAAAAAGATAAATCATTACCAAAACTTACACACTAAATCAAGAACCCAAATAATAAACAACCATCCCACCATAATCAAGGCTAAAAATTTCATAAAAACCCCCAATTTAACTTTAAAGAAAAATGTGGTTTTAAACAATAACCCTAGGTGCAATAAACCTAGGTATTTCACACAAATCCCTTTGAAAACCTATTTTTTGTAAATTATATCAACACAAAGACATTATTTTCATCAATCCATAGATATATTAGAGGTTATAAGGACATTTAAAAATTAAATAAAAACACAAAAGTTCTTGTGGAGTGTTTAGAAAAGGAAAATGTTGGAAACACCTACCTCAACCATTTGCGAATGGAACGAAACTTCAAGGGAGGAGATATCTAAGCCCCACTCACCATTATCACACCCTAGATCTAAAGAAAAATGAACCAAACATAAACCCTATACATTAGGGTTTGTCCATGGAAGAAAAACCCCAAAGGAAACCCAAGAACAAAGAGGGAAAGAGAAGGAGAGAAGATTTGATGAAGGAAACATGAAGAACCACCAACATTTCTTAATAAATCGCCCTAAAATCGCCCAAAATAGAAGTAGGAAGGAGGGGGAGGCTCCTCTGGTTGATTAAAAACATATAGGGCTTCATTTTGGAGGTGGAATCACCCCAATCGGAGCTCCACGTCAAAAGTTATAAAACCCTCAAGTGGCTGCACGGTTTTGCTGCACGGTTTGTCAAACTGTGCGCCGACCGTGCGATGGCTACTGGAAACTTCTGCAACTTCGCATGGTTAGGTTGCACGGTTTTTCTAGGCCGTTCTCAAATTGTGTAACCCCAAAAATTGTCCAAAAACACCCAAATTAGATCCCAAACACTAGGGAAGTCCACCCATTGATCCTTGAATGTTTTAAACACAATATAAAGACACCGAAAACATCACAAACTCTCCAAAATGAAACTTTATCTCAATCCCAACAATAATAACTAATCATAGGTATAAAAGGGAACACAAAACCAAAAAATAACAAGGAATTTTTTTGGGAACTCAACCCAAACCTCAACCAAAAGATCCAACATCGAGAAAAGAATAAAATAAGGGAGTATCTGTGGTCAGGGTGTGACAACCAGTCTCACTATGTCTTTCTTGAACAAGAGTTTTGATATGAATCTACCAAAATGGTATAAATTCATTCTAGCTTCACTTTTATAGAAATAACTCAGGTACCTCACCATGTACCTAGGAAAATTTAATTTTACATCACTGAGCAGACGATACATTATGTAAATGTCGGGATATAGTATCTTCTCCATCTCTAACATTATGGGTGCTATCCTGATTTATACAAATTTCACAAGGATCTTCTGATCTGGTTCCAAATCCTTAATGAAAATTTTCCTTATGTTAGTAGATCCAAACATAAAGGACATAATGTCTTCATATTTATGAAAAGAATCTCCTATACTTTTCAAATAAAAATGAAACTCTCCCTCATAAGGGCAGTTCAATATTTGACTAATTTCAACTGAAGAGATTTAAAAATATCTATCCTCTATATTAGCCATCATGGCATCATAATCATCTCCCAAACTAAATTGAAAAGATTTAAAGAAATATCAAAGCTCTAATTTATACAAGAATTCTGTACTCTCACTTCTGAAGGTTTGTTCGAGATTTTGAAATGGTAGGGCTTGTTTTAACAGAAAGTTCATCTGAAATAGCCATTCTAAATCAATCACCTTTACCTATAAGATTTTCCTTCCTTCTAAGCACTATTCCTTGGAATTGTTGGTCTCCGCCTCATTAGTTCTCTTATTCTTTTCCATTTCTACGACAATCTCTGAGGGTTTGAAGGTTAGGGTTTCAGAGGTTCAAAAATTAGGGTTGACAAGAAGTGGTGCGGTTTTGTGGGTTCAGAAGGGTTTTGATGGAAATGAAATAGTTCATATTTCAAAAGGTTCAGACAACCTTGATTCCTGTGTTTTCAATAATCATTACATAGATTTTAAAAGAAAATAAAAATTGTCCACGACGTATATAAAAATAAATAACAAGTAAAAAAACATAATTAAAATGAATAAAATTAAAATTTTATTTAAAAATAAATAAACCTAGCTCCCCCTTAATAAAATCAAACCTTGCAGTGGGAAGTGGTTTAGTAAAAATATCTACTAATTAAATTTCAGTACTTACAAATTCCAAATATATAACCTTTTTCTGAACATGATCTCTTAGAAAATGATGTCTGATATCAATATGCTTAGTCCTGGAATGATTAATAGGATTTTTTGAAATCTTTATAGCACTAGTATTATCACATAAAATAGGTGTATTATTAAAATTTAGTCCAAAATCCATAAAAGTGTTTTTCATCCACAACAATTGTGCACAAAAACTGCCAGCAGAAACATATTCTGCCTCAGTTGTTGATAGGGAAACTAAATGTTGTTTTTTACTTGACCATGATGCTAAGGATTTCCCTAAAAAGTGAAAAGTACCCGAAGTTATTTCCCTATCTAATCTACAAATCCCAAAGTCTGCATCTAAATATGAAATTAAATTAAAATCAAATGTTTTGGGATAATTTAGAGACTGAAAAACATTTCCTTTTAAATATCTAAAAATTCTTTTAACAATAGTTAAATGAGATGCTTTTTGATTTGATTGAAATCTAGCACAAAGACATACTGAATACATTATATCTGGTCAGCTAGTAGTAAGATATAATAAACTACCAATCATAACTCTATATAACTTGTTTTCAACTGACTTTTCATTTTCATCCAAATCAAGTTTTATATTAGTACTCATAGGATTTGTATATGTCTTGCTGTTTTCAAGGCCAAATTTCTTAAGTAAATCAGTAATGTATTTTATTTGATTCAAAAAATTTCCAAAATCTTTTTGATAAATTTGAAGTCCTAAAAAGAAATTTAATTCTCCCATCATACTAATTTCAAATTCTTTTTGCATTAGATTTGAAAACTCATGTCAAAGAGATTTATTAGTTGATCCAAAAATTCCATCATTAACATAAATTTGAACTAATAAAATATTAGAATTTACACTTTTCTTAAATAGTGTTGGATATTCCATTCCAACAGTAAAATCATTTTTCAAAAGAAATTAGCTTAATCCATACCAAGCTCTAGGTTCTTGTTTAAGGCCATAAAGAGCTTTAGTAAGTTTAAAAACAGAATCTGGTTTTTTTTGAATTTGCAAAACTAAGAGGTTTCTCAATATAAAATTACTCCATTAAATAACCATTTAAAAAGGAAGACTTAACATCCATCAAAAATAATTTAAAATTAATATGTGATGCATAGGCTAAAAGGATTCTAATAGCTTATAACCTAGCTATAGGTGCCAAGGTATCATCATAGTCTATACCTTCTTCCGGATTATTTCCTTTTGCTACAAGTCTTACTTTATTTCTAATTATTATTCCTTGTTCATATTGTTTATTCCTAAAGACCCATTTTGTTCCTATCATTGGATAATTCTGTGGTCTTTAAACTAATTCCCAGACTTCATTTCTCTTGAATTGGTTTAATTCTTCTTGCTTTTCTATCATCCAGCTTTCATCATCTAAAGATTCTTCTATAGTCTTAGGTTCTAATTGGGATAGAAAGGCCGAGAAATATAGAATATTTTCTATATTTCTTTTAGTTTTTATTCCTGCGTCTAAGTCCCCTATTATATTTTCTAAAGGGTGATTCGTTAGGGTTCAAGTCTGTCTAGGTAATACACTTATAGGTTCTTCTGAACTGGACTGAATTTCATTTATATAATTTTCAAAATAATTTTTCAAGTTCTCATGTCTCATGTTATCATTAGAGTCAGATTCATCCATTTGATCTATCCTTATCTCAAAGGGATCAGATTAATCAAATTTCACATGAACTGATTCTTCAACAATCCTTGACTTCTTATTATAGACTCTATAAGTTTTGGAGGTAGCTGAATATCCTAAGAAAATTCCATCTTCAGAATTTGGATCAAACTTACCAAGACTGTCCTTGGTGTTCAAGGTGTAATCCTTGCATCCAAAAACATTAAATTAATTTACTTTATGTTTTCTGTTATTCCAAAGTTCATAGGGCGTATTTTTCAAAATTGGACTAATTAAAACTCTATTCATTATATAGCAGGCTGTGCTTACAGCTTCTGCCCAAAAATAGGTAAGAAGACTTCATTTAGCATAGTCTTAGCCATTTCCTGAATAGTCCTATTTCTTCTTTCAACAATTTTATTCTATTGAGGTTTTCTTGGTGCAGAGAAAGTATGTTTAATACCCTTTTTTGAGCAAAAGGAATTAAATTCTTGATTCTCAAATTTTTCACCATGATAACTTCTTAATGAAATTATATTAAAACCTTTTTCATTTTGAGTATATTTACAAAAAATTTTAAAGAAAGTCAAAGCATCATTTTTAAAATTCAAAAATAAAATCCATGTAAATATAGAATAATCATCAACTAAAACATATACATATAATTTACCTGCCAAGCTTGATACCCTTGAAGGTCCAATCAAATCCACATGGATAAGTTCTATAGGTTTAGTTGTAGAAACATTGTTAATAGATTTGAAGGATGATTTGTGCTGCTTTCCATGTTGACATGCATCACAGAATCTGTCACTTTCAAATATGAGACTAGAAAAATCAGAAATTAATTGTTTATTAGATAATTTATTTAAAACATAAACATTAAAATTTCCAAGTCTCATATTCCAGATCCAATATTCATTCACTTTAGTAGTTAAGAAATTTATTTTTTGTTTACATAAGGAATTTAAATCCATGGTGTATACATTATCAGTTCTTGGTGCTCTAAATTTAAGCAGTTTATTTTTGAAAATAGTACAAAAATTATTATAAAAATCAACTGTATAACCACCATCACAGAGTTGAGAGACACTTATTAGATTGTGTTTTACTCCCTCTACATAAAGTACTTTGTTGATTGAGACAACTTTTGGATCTCCAACTTTTCCAATACTAATGATTTACCCTTTGGCATTGTCACCAAAAGTGACAAGTACACCATATTTTTGAGTGAGTGTTGAGAAATATGATGAGTTTACACTCATATTCCTTGATCATCCACTGTCTATATACCATATGACCTTTCTTCTTCTGTGACTAGCTTCCTGCAAAAGCATTTAAACAAGTTTCTTTGGTACCCATATTTTATTGGGTCCAGTTGTGTTAGCCAGCAAAGATCTGGGAATCCAGACATGCTTTGTTTTTCTAAAATCAACAGAATCAAATAAATTATTTGAAACAAAAGTGTTCTTAATACCAATTATTTGGGTTTTTCTTAAGAAACAATTTTTAGAAATATGTCCCCGTGTCCAACAGTAATTTCAATTTAATATTTTTGACCTTGGAACAAAATAATTCTTGTACAACTTAGGTTTTTCACCTTTAATTCCAATTCCAAATCTTTTTTTATTAATAAAAGTTTTTCAAATAATTTCATTCAAGAAATTTTATCCTTTGGTAAAAATATGGGCTGCACATTTATATGTTTCTAATTCTATTTGTAGTGTTTTTATTTTAGCTTCATGACCTGTATAGTCAATGTTAATTGAATTATAATTATCAGTTAACTCCTTAAATTTCTTTATAATTGTATCTCTTTCATCTGAAGCAGCCTTGAGAATATTATTTAAAGACTTATGCCTCTTATATATAGAATCATATTTCTCTTCAAGCATATTGCAGTAGGCTGCAAGTTTTTCGTTAGAGTAACTAGATTCAGAACTAGAGTCAGAAGAGTAGAAAGATTGTACCTCATCTGTTTATGCCATAAAACACAATTTGGCTTTCAGATTTACTTCTTTCTTCTCTAATTCTGATTCAGAATTTCTACTGGAGTCTTTAGATACACTCCATGTAGCTTTCATTTCTTTATTGTCCTTATTCTCATAATCATTCCTTTTGAATAACTTCTTCTTCTTGTCTTCCTTTAACTATGGACAGCCAGGTCTAATGTGCCCCATTTTCTTACACTCATAACATATGACTTACTTGTCATCCTTTTTGAAGGATTTTCTGAAGCCCTTCTTCTTTTTATAGAATTTAGTGAATTTTCTGGCTAGCTGAGCTAGTTCCACATCAGAATTTGATAAATCAGAACTTTCTGATTTCACTTTTATGCTTTTATTCATCTTTTTTTCTTTGTGATGACACCTTCAAGGCAGTGTCATCTCTCTTGATAAACACTTTATGCTCATTTTCTTCATCTTGCAACTCATCTTCATACATCATTAGTGTTCCAATAAGTTCTCTCATGGTTAAGTCTTTAACATGTGTTGATTGTCTGATTGCAGCAGAGATTCCATTCCATTTAGTAGGTAGTACTCTTAGTACTTTTAAAGCTTGATCAGCTTGTTTGATTAGGTCTCCCAAAGATGTTATATTATCAAAAATCTCTGTCATCCTTCCATTCATTTGAGTAATTATTTCACCTTAAACCATTCTGAATGTATCAAATTTAAGCTTAGTAGTAGCATATCTCATTTCCCTGATATTATTAGTTCCTTCATAAGCAACAACAATAGTTTTCCACTTCTCATATGCTTTCAGGAATTGAGATACTCTGTTAAATTCATCAGGTCCTAGAACACATATAATTGCATTCACTGCCTTCGAGTTCCTATCAAATTTTGCCTCTTTAGCTTCACTCCATGTCTTAGGTTTTTTAGGTATTTCATATGGAGTCAATATCTTAGAATGTACTATATATCCAAGGTTTTTCCAGATAGATAATCATTCGTTACTTCCAGCATCCATAGTTTTCTCCATTGAAGTACGGTTCTCTAACCATAGACATTCCCTCTCTTGTATCAGTCAAATTGCTCTGCGTATAATCCTTAATCGCTTTTAGCTTGTTAGAGCTTTATCAAATGCCCATCCTCTGATACTAGTTGTTTGATCAATATTATATCAAATATACACAAGGGGGGGGGGGGGTGAATTGTGTCTTTTCAAAAATATTCATGAGATCTTGTTTTGTCCTTTATCTTTAATCAGATAGATTAATGAAGTGGAAATATGAAATGCAGGGACACACGATATATAGTGGTTCGGGGAACAGAAGGCCCCTAGTCCACTCCACCAATGCTATACTCCACGAGCTTGGGGATTTTCAATATCTGGTCCTCATCTCGACAGACCATTCAACAACTAAGTGCAGGCAGTTGACACCTTTACAATCTAAGGCAAAACACAGCCTTTTGGTTCAATCACAGAACCTACACAGCTTGCAATGAGAAGCTAGTCACTTAAGATAAAAAGTATTTGTTCTTTGAAAATACTCTCCCAGTTGTTCTTCACAATTGAAATAGAATGTAATTGACAGTAAATGGATCGTCATATTCATAAAGAATGATCTTCATCAAAGATTCATTGTGTGTTGATCCCGTTGCAGTAGATATAGAAATATAAATCGCAACTTCAGTAGCAGCAGATTCACAATTGATCTTCAATGTCGAATAAGTGAATCTTTTGTCATGTATCCTCTTCTTTAATAAGCAGAGATTTTATCACTCTTTGTAATCAATATAAATATAGATCGTGATTGACTCTGTTTTTTTCTTATCTTCTAAAATATCGTACAACAGATCTCATATTTTGATAGATGTATATTATGTTGTGTTGTTGATCACTATATTGAAAAAACGTACTTACACATACCTTAAAAACACAGATGTAACAAATACTTCCTCTACAAAAATCAGATCCAAAATCTTTTCCATTTTACTCACGTAATTCAAAAATTTTAATTTATAGAGTTATAGTAACTCTCCTTGTAATTCTCCATGAAAGGATCCTTTTAATTCTATCCTTAAACGGCTCTGAACTCATCAAATATGCACTTTAAAATCAGATTTTAATCCGGCTTAAAATCCACCTGATAATTCGCTTGCAGATCGTTGAATAATAATATGAACTTTAAACTTTCCAACACCAAACGTAAGGTTGCATTGTACAGTATGCATCCTCTAAACGTAACATAGATCATAAACGTAAGGTTGATGACGTAGCCTTCAAACGTAAGGTTGATGACGTAGGGTTGATCACAAACATAGGGTTTTCCATCCATACTTTTCTCTTAAACTTTCAAACATATGATAAATGATCCATACTTTTATAAGCTTCCAAATAAAAGGTACATGATCCATACTTTTCTAAGAAACATAAGGTTGTTTACAAAAGTAAGGTTGATGAACCATACTTTTGAGAAACAAACGTAATGTTTAAAACTTACGTATGGTTCTCCTTCCATACTTTTATAATATCCCAAACATAGGGTTCTTTCCTAATGTAGGGTTCCTTTTCATACTTTTCCTATAACGTATGGTTGATTAACCATAATTTTCTGATAACTTGTAAAGTAAACGTCGTGTTCCTTTCTTTACACTATGTTTTCACACGTAGGGTATGAACAATGATTCCAGAACACACTTAAGTAATTCTCAAATATGTAGAGCATGAAAAATGTTTATAGAACACGGTAATTCGAATACTTTAACAATTAAATATCGTTGTTTAAGAACATAAATATTTCTTCCAGAAAATAAAAAATAAGAAATAAAATCCTGAAATATAATTAAAAAATAAAATCATTAGAAAACAATTAAGGGTATTTGTGAGCATTAAAATCATCATAAAGAGATAGAGTATTGTTCTCAATAATCTCCATCTTTAAATAAAAACATTATGTATTTTTGAAAACAACACTTGCTCAACAGAAATGGCTAAATATAAATAAATAAAATTGAACATGAAATTTATGAGTGAAAAAAGTGATCAATTGTCCAAATATTTTTGGGACTTAAATGATGCAATTATTCAAAAAGTTGAATATGAAATTCAATTCTTGGAAAATCAGAAAGGTCAAATTTTTCAAAAAATTGAATTTGAATATATTGAAATAACTGCTCATGTTTTGGATGAAAAATCACCACACATCAATCCCAACATTGATTTTTCCAACCATTTTTAGTGGAATTTGTTTTCATGGTGGTTAAAATGAACATCTTTGACTACTTTTAATGTTTCAACAATCCATTGATTTCTGAACTGGAAATAGAGGTTGTGGAACTTAATTTAGAATCTATGGAAAATTTTGAAAGATTATTACAATGGATATCATATAGATCAAAAAAATTTCAAACTAGAATTGATGTACCAATTCCTCAAATAGAATTTCAAAACTTAGCTATTGTCACCTATGTTTCTTTTCAATTTAAGGGTTCTTGTGGCAGATAATATCTAGATAGATCTACTGTAACCTTTATAGATACTTTTATTTTACTGCCATGTCAAAAATGAATTGTAATGGGTTAATTCTGTCATGAATTCTGTAGGGTATATTAAGAAGTATTTTACAAAAATGTTGGATAACCTACCTTCCATCCATTCCAAATGGGTGTTTGAAGGAATTATTGTAGATTCTGGGGGATATTCTTCAATAGAAAGTTAGGATCCCATCAAAATAAATTTATAATTAAAAACAAATGGGAAAATAAATTTTGGTTGTTCTAACTTAGAAAACCACATCTTCCTGGTGACATTAGTTAGTTGCTGGGAAAGTCTGGCTGGAAACTATAAATCTAGCACTGCATTGGAGGAAACCCATGATTTTAATAAAAATTTCATTTATCTCATTTGTTTTTTCATTGATTTGAATAAAATTATTCAATTCCTTATCTTGTGATCATTTTTTTCTGATCACCTACTTTTCTATATTGGACTTATGCTTCACATTCAATCCCCTTCTCTTTATTTTATTAGTCTCATATTTTAGTTTTCAATGATATAAATACATGGATGGCTAGAAAATTAATTTTTTACAGATTAACTGGAAGATGCCAATTGTAAATTGAATTGTTTAAGGAGTTATTTCCTAGAACTATATGGATAAATTATCCTAAATTTAACCACTAATACTTAGAGTTGAATTACCAATGGGATGAAATTTACCAATAAATATAGAGACATTTGAATGACATTAATTTGATGAATTCTTATGAAAAATAGGGGAGTGCTGGTTTGAATTTATGCATTTCTATTCTTCTCATCTTAATTGTTTCTATGTAGGTGTATGTTTATTGTTAGAAAAAATTGAACATTAATGTTTTCAAATCTTCTCATTATGTGAGATTAAGTGTGGGGGAGTATTATCCCTAATTTTTTGATTTTATGTGAATGTGCTTGTCTTAGTTGGGTGTTTAGAATAATTTTTCCATTATATTGAAAATCTAATTGAATCTAGATTTTCAAACTAGATAAAACCCTCTTCACTATGTACCCAATGTTTGGAATGGCACTATATGAACTTTATTGAAAATTTCTATACCATCCTTAATGAAAATTATTGGTTTTTTTAACCTGTTGAAAAATATTTATTGTGGAAAGCTTATTATTTGAACTATATTGTGAGCCTTGAAATTGTCATTAAAATACTGAATTTAAAAACTATTTTAAACTTTAAATGTCAAATTTTTCCCTCCATTGAATTTGAATTTGAGGAAAAAGTTGGGTTTTATGTGTAGGAAAGTGTAATGACCAGAACTGTTATAAATAAAATTCCCTTTGTGATTTAATGTCTTAATATGTAATATGAATATTGAAAACAACTACAATTCTTTAGTTTTATTATATATTGTAATATTTTAAAGACCATTAAGAAACATTTTATTGATAATATAGTCATTGAATAGTGATCACATGATTAGTTTAAATATTGGGTTTTAAAAAATCCAATTGACACATACAAAGGAAGAGATGACCTCAACCAATAGGATCGTACCCTATGAAGCCAATTTATCAGAGATTATGGGGGAGATAACACCAATGGGATTTTCCCTTGAACAATCCCAAGCTAAAATCCAATAACTTAAGCATGATATAAACTGTTTAAAAGAGAAGTTCAATCTCATCAGGATCATGATCCAAACCATGTATGTCATACCACCGCATGAAAGTCTCATTGTCGCACATCTTACTCTTATGGTGTTTGCTGGAATATTAAAGGGATATGTATCAAGACCCTAAAAATATGAGTATGTATGTTATTTTGTATAAAATAATTAATATATTTTTATACTATTATTGTTACTTTATAAATGGTTTAAATTTTGATACAATAAAACAAAAATTGCATTTTTGGGTAATATTCTAATTCAATTAAAGAATTTATTTTTATGAATTAATGGGTTTAGGAAATAAATAATATTTTAATAATATATTATTATTAAATAATGTTTTCAAGTACAAATTATCATTTAATTTTTTAGAAGACAATGTTATTTTTATAAGTGTTCGAAAACTGTTATTGTCAAAAAACCCATCATTTCTCAATAAATGATGATTATTATTTTAAAAGTATAAATTCAAATATTTAGATAATTATTTATATAAAATGAATATTATTTTTGAAATAATAATGTCAAAATTATCCAATGATATTTTTTTTGTAATTTTCTGGGACAATCGACTTTTCTGGTAAAAATTTAATACCTTATAGATATACGGTGTGTATTATGACATTATAATAACATAAAACTGATATGATAAATACTATAAAGGGAATACATACAAAATATATGTTTTCCTTTTATAATAATGTGATTTTATATTTATTTGATTTATTTTATAGATCCTTTATGAATCCTCTGAATCCATTAAAACATTTTAAGGTTTTAAAATCATTTCATTAAGAGTATGACTCACTTCCATATAAGAAAGGGTATTATTTTATTAAGATCATCCCTTGATATTATAAAATATTGGAAACCACTCTGATTTGGCAGAAACCATGGGCAAAAAATGGTAGGTTTTGTGGGTTTTTTTATTTTATTATATAGTCCAAAACCTATGTTTTAGAAATAATAAAAAATTCTTCACTCATTTACTATATAAAACCATCCAAGATATAATTTTTGTTCACTAAAAATCCTTTCATCATGTCCTTAATATTCCACCCCCTCCCTAGAGTCCTCCTAATGTTCCACCATGCTCTTAAAAAGCTCCTCCCAAATATTTTGAGTCACACACCTAAGTAAGGGATGCCCTCATTCATCTCTTTATTCAAGTTTATTTATTATCTTATGCCTTCCATTTCAAATTCTTAATGATGGGATATGTTTCTCCATGTCCCTATTACTTTGCATTAGTTTTCCAAATTAAAAGAGACCCCTTTAATTATCATCAAACCATTTTATGAATTTTAAGTGATGTTGTTATGATACCTAAATTCCACCATTATTTTCCATACCAAATAATTGTGTAGCGAATACCCACACTATAAAAAAATGTCATAATTAGAGGGGGTTATAAACCCCTATAAACACATTATAAAAAACTATGGGGAACCAACACTAATGTGGCTACCCTATCATGTTATAGGAAGAATTGAATAAGCGCTGTTATAATGTAGCTCAGTTTAGAGGTAGTTAATTCAGAGGGGGTTTAAACCCGTATTAATTCGTACCTAAAATCCTAAAAAACTGATGATTTAGAGGTGGTTAGAATCACATCTAAAGTGAAGACATGTTTATAGGTGATTATAAACGCCTTTAAATTTTTCATTATTTTTTATTTAGTGGTGGTTTATATGTTCATCTAAAGATCACATTTTTATTTATTTATTTATTTTTCTATTTTCAACCCCTACACTATCCACAGACACCCCCTAGGCACCCCACCCATTGTCCACAAACACTCACCAGACCCAACACATACATTGTCCATAAGAACCTCCCAGGAACCCCACCCTTTGTCTATAGATACCCCCAACACCAACCCTTTTTCCATAGACACTCACCAAACCCCACCCCAACACTATCCAGAAACACCCTCTAGGAGCCCCACCCTTTGTCCGCAGGCACCCCCGACGCCCACCACTTTGTCCGCAAACACTTACCAGACCCCCACCCCAATAATATCCAAAGACACCACCCAATACCCTACTTAGTCATAGGAAACCCCCCATGACCCTATTTTGTCCAGGGATAGCGCCCATGCCCCACGTCTAGTCGCAAACACTGCCCATGCCCCACGCTTAGTCACAGACACCGCCGAGGCCCCTCCATTTGAACACAAACACCCCCGAGACCCCTCCCTTTAACGTAGACACACCACCAATGCACCTGACGAACATGTGCACACACTGCCTTTCCAATAATACCACTTCTATGAAAAAAAACATCTATCAGGTTTCGAACCCGTGGAAAACCCAAAGGCCTTGGCTCTTGTACTACTCTGGTAGTTTGATTTTTTAACATATAGTGTTCTATTAATTTATTTGGATACATAATTATAAGATAATTTATGATAATATACATATATATACACATATTTATGTATAAAATATAAATAATATAATATCTTAGTATATATATAAATATATATTTCTGTATATAATATATGAAAATAATTATTTTTACCTATATATTTATATATTTATGAATATATTCATATATACATTTATATTTATTTGTGTACTTGTGTGTGTATGTATATATATTTACACAATATTTATTTATATAATTTAATTTTAATATATATATTTATGTAATTATTTTTATATACTTATGTGTGTGTATAGGAATAATATTATTATTTATAATTAATATTATCACACATATTTTTTAAACTATAAAAATTATATGTTATTTTTGTTAATAACATACATTTATTTTATGATTTATATTATACATATATTATATTAAATAAATTTATATTATATATTTATACATGTAATTATATAAATTTATATTATATAATGTATACACATATACATACACACAAAATTAAATATATTCCTATAATTAGAAATTTATAATATATTTAAATAATATATATATATATATTTAATAATTTAATTTATAATTAATATGGTATACTAATATATATATATATAATATAATTATATAATACATGTAAATTTATATATAATAAAATATTTATAACATAATATTTATAATATAATTATATATTATATATATATATATTTTATTTTATTTTTTCTATATTATATCTATTTGATTACATAATATAATATAACTGTATTTATACATAAATATACAATACAAATGTATTTAATGTAATAATTTTATAATATAAATCATAATATAAATGTATTTAATAAATGTATAATATTTATAAAACAACTTATAAAATTTATATATTTAAATAAATATATTTATAATTACCTTTATATTATGTAAACAATTTTTTTATATATGTATACATTTTTGTTTATATGTATTAAGTATTTATTTAAATTATATATATAATGTATTTAAATACATTTATATAATGTGTTTATGTAATTTATACACACACACACACATACACATCAGCACACATATATATTATAATATTTGAATTTATATGAGATTTATATAAAAATATAGAGGGGGTTAAAACCCCCTCTAATCGAAGGGATCATTGGTGGTTCATGAACCCCATACATTTTTTAAAATTAGATGGGGTTCAAAACCCCCATTAATTTCTTACATTAGAGAATATTCAAACCCCCCCTCTAATGTCATAAATTAGAGAGAGTTGTGAACACACACTTTTTCCATAAAAAAAGAATTCTATTATATATATAACCTCTAAAAAATAAATGAATTATATATATATAGAGCCTCTAAAATCCAAATGAATATGATATATATATATATATATATATAACACCTCTAAAATTCAACCGAATATATTGTCCCACTAATTAACAAATTAGTTACAGTTTTGAAATAAATGCCTCTAAAATCCAACCAAATATTAAAAAAATAATGTTAAAAAATTTAGAGGAGTTCATGAAACCCCTCTAAATTCGATTATTAAAATGGGTTGTGCATAACCCCCTCTAAATCATATAGAAAATTAATTTTCAAATGGTTGTACATAACTCCCTATAAAAACCTGCCACTAATAATCTATTTTTTTAGTGAGGTACCCATTTCCTATCAAGGGTGTTCAGATTTATGCACATATACTTATTAATTGGGGAATTTCATGTATTTATTCCAAAGTCCATGATCATGGAATAAATTGTGATTATAAATGATTCCATGTTTTATGATCTATATGGAACACTTAATCATGAGAATGAAATGAATGTGATGGGTGATCCTGGAATTATATAGTGCTCCAATGAATTGGGCAGTGTTTAGTATCATGAGATGTCATGTTGGGATAGGGAGTAAAACTAATTCCTTTATGGTAATGTGTCCACCATGTGATATAGTCTTGTCAGTTAACCTTGACTCATGTTTATGATGCAATGTTTTAAGTTGTTGCCACATTTTCCATTTTGACTTTATGATTATCTTACTATATCATGTATCACTGTTACTCATTATTGATATTTTTATTGTCTATTGTATTATCCTATTCATGTTATTATATATTTATTCCCTTAGTGGGCTTTACAGTTCACCCCTTTTATATATATGTCCCCAAGTTATCCCATCCGGTTTTAAGTTTGATGGAATATTATGATCATGTTAAGGAAGTTTTCAAAAAAGATAATGTATTCCCCATTTTAATTTGTTATGAAATGTACTTAATTCCTAAAGAAACTATATTTATTGATCTTTCGGGTTGTATTATGTGTAATCTTATGTAATAAATCATGAATTAATGTGATATAAAGAGAAGGGTTATAAAAGAGAGAGGGTTATATTATTTTGGGTTAAACGATGCTTTATTATGTACCCATAAAATCCCTTTATTTTGTTTTTCAAAATGGGTTTTATCATGTTTTTATCTTCACATTCTATGGTTTAATATTTTCTAAATTTTTAATGTTTTTATTCCACTTTTAAGAGGTCATATCTTTATTACACAATGATTTTAATTGAGTAACTCATTTCATGCCCTCTTTAAATCATTTCTTCATGGTCAGATTTGGAAAAAATTTCATACAAATATCATTGAATTTAATCTTTTTGATTGAATCAAATATATAAGACATGAGTTTACTTGGAATATGGAACCAAAATCCTAATCCAGGTTGAGTTTCTTTACTTCATTCTTTCATACTTTTATTCTTTAAGTTAAAACTTTTGGATGAATTATTTATTTGTCTATGTAATTATTGAACCTACTCATGCATTTGATTTTATAAAATTATTTGATTGATAATTATGAGTGTCTTCTCACCTGGAGTTAAAGAGAATTTTTTAAGTATCAATTAACTGAAAATTTATGTTTGTTTAATTCAATTAATTTTTTAAAAGCAATCATTTTTGTATTACAGTAATTAAATCTTTCACTCAAACAAATTAATTTTAAGAGAGAATTAATACATTATACTTAAAAGTTTTCTTATGGAAACATTTTTTTTCATTAATCTATTCTTCGTGGCTTTACCATCATTCTATTTTGAGGTATATTAATTTCCACTAAAATTGATTTGTGAATTCTTGAGGAAAAACAATGATTAAGTACTTGGGAATTTGATGTGGCCTTATATTGAGTTGTTTTGTCACATCATTTAATTAATATTCTATTGTTTTAATTAATTAATTGTTCTTAATAAGTTAAATAATTATACTTATGTATTTTTTTAAATTAATTAATATACCATTTTTTATGTTTCATTTTGTATTTATTCTTTTAAAATTATTAAGTTTGTTAGCCTTATCTTTCTTTATATTATATGTATAAAGATATTTTAAAATATTAATTTTAAGTAAGTTTTGTTTATTTTTTTTAATTAAATAATCTATCATTATATTATGTAATAATTGAAACTTGTTTTTAATTTAAATTTTATTTTTTTCTATGTTAAAATAAATTTTTATTATAATTTTAGTATTTTAATTAATAGTTATTTTTTCATATTCATAATTAGAAATTTAATTTAATTAATTATATAGTAGATATAATATTTAGTCTAACTCTACATTTAATCTATGTGTCATTTAAATAATTAATAGAATATATATTTTTTTTGTAAAGAAACCCTAGCGAAATTATGAAATTAATTATCTTACCAATCTTGGATATTCACCTATAGGTGTACCGTGCTCCAAGTCTTGAATGGTAACTGCAACCTGACTAGGTATAACTGGCCTCCCCATGCTGCCCTCCACTGTCGAGCTGTTAAATCGTACAGTGTGAAATTACCTCAACTGAAACCTGCAACCAGTGGGAATCGAATACTGGACCTAATGACCAAAAGCCTCAAACCTAACCACTGCCCCCAATGGGGGAAATTGAATAGGTTTTTAATTTTTAATATTTTTAATTTTAATGGTTTAATATTCTGATTTATATTAATTAATATTTTTAATTTATCTCAATTTAACTTGTTCTATAGCCAGGATTGCACCATGCTACTATTATAAGTGTGAACTAGACGGGATGGGTCAGCCCATGGAGAAGATAATGTGGGATAAATATTATATTGAGTGGTCTGGCCCAGTCGACCAAGAATGATGACTTAAAAAATAAGGGCACGTCACTATTCATGCGGGACTCATGGACTAAAGGGTCAGACCATGGGCTTGAAGAAAATAATATATAAAAATATTTTTGTTTGGTGAACCATGATAAAGTGGAGTGGAAAAAGATAAAGGTTTGATATTGGGTGAAAATATTCAGTTTTGAATTAACAATGTCCCCAAGAATAACCCTTGAACAATTATATCTATGATGGTTTATTTATGGTTGTATTAGGTGAGTACCATTTGATATTGAGTTTCAATCATGAGCCACTTTTTTCTCCCATTGAGTGCTTACATGATTTTGTTGAAGGTGATGGGAAGCTTGAAACTCCCAAGTTCTATGGATGTTAAAGAAATGAGGTTATGGATTGAAACCTACATATCATGGGGTCATGTTTGGAAAATTTGAGGAAACCCATTGTCTTTTTCAATTTAGTTTTAAAGTGTTTGATCACTGCATTTTGGTTTGATTCATGATCAACCTAATGAAGACAAGGAGGACCTAAGGGATCCAATTTTTTTAGCTATGATGGAAATGTGGAGTACACAAATGGTATTCGATGATAGTCCATAATGAGCTGGTTCATTTATATTTCTACAGAAAAGTTCAACTCGAGATTTGATGAAAGGATGAGTTTCATAAATTTTTTATTCCATGACACATGGATCAATTAATTGAACCAATATTTTATTTATTCATAAAACAAAAACATTTTGTAGTGGTGAATACCGATCTCAGTTTATTTATTGAACTTGTGTTGATCTATTCATGTGAGTTGAGTTGCTCACTAAACCATGTTCAAATTGAAAGATGAAGTCTTCCTTGGTCTATGTGTTTTTGATTATGAGCCTAATGAATATAGTTAATGTGTTTTTGAATTTAGTTAGTCAAATGGGATCATTTTATGAAGAAATTAAAAGCCTGAGTTTAGTATTTAGGTTGTGTTTTAGGAGCTTCATTTGGTTAATTAATGTAAGGGTATATGATAGAACTTGATGGAAGCTTGATCAGGGTATTTAGTTTATTTATAGATAGGGAGGTGAACATGGAAGCTATAATTGGAAGGACCATTTTAATTTTAATGTTTTAATGTGTTTATGAAAAGAGAGAGTTGATAGGGGCTTTTAAAGAATGAAACAAGAAAAAGGCACATCTAGTTTCATTTGTAACAGATCACACATATGTTAATTTAATTCTATTTATATGGTTCTAATAGAATCATATGTAAGTTATAATCTTCCTTGAAAAGTGAGACGTGGTCAAAAAAGATGCATAAAATGAGCTTATTCAGTGGAGTATTCAGGTAATTCATAGAAAATGAAGTTAATGAAAACTCATTTTAATGAAATCTATGGAGACTATTCATAGGGTCTTTTTCTATTCAGAGGGATAAAGTCTAATATAAATTGTGGATATAAGAGGATTTCAGAGAAAGATAGTGAAATATTCCATTATATAGGGAAATAAAATCATGAACTATTAAGACAATGAAATAATTCTCCATGTATGAAGGATTTTAAGGAAAGTAGGAGAAGAAGATGATATTAGAGAAAAAAATATTAAAGTGTAAGAAGAGAAAGAATAATTTTATATCATATGATACTAGTGGAAGGAAACCCCATGGTACATAACTAAAAAGAAATTTATTTCTCTTCAAGTTTCAAAAAAAGCCCTTCATGCTCATGAATGCAAGGGTAAGGGAGATTAAATAAAAGTACAATGCTTTAACTCAAAGGATATTGGGCAGTACTCAAACCAATTCCCAAAAAATAAAGGGAAATTTATAGAAATGAATCAAAGGGAATAAAACCAAGATTATAAAATTACTATTGATGATGTGGAAGTCCCTTGTGATGTAGTGTAAGGAACACTTATCATCTACAATAAAATTTCAAAAGTTTTACATGATTCTGGTTCTTCCAACTTTTTTATATCTAAATATTTTTAAGGGTGTTGTTTCACCACCTCAACAGTTATAAATTGAGTTTGAGGTGAAAACTATTAAGTACTGAATGACCGTATCTCAAGTATATAACTACACTATTATACAAGTTTCTAGGATGTTTCTTCTTTTGAATCTCTTTATTCTTACTCTTATTGGATCTGATATAATTTTGTGTATTGAATGGATCTCCCATTATAGAACCCATATCAAATGTTGAAGAATAGAAGTGACATTTGATAATCTATATTAATCCCCAATCATCTATCATTTTGAAGAGGAACCAGAATACCCAATGGAAATTACTTCCATTATATTGGTTTTTCTTCATATTTATGAGGAATATTTATCTCAAATTTTTGGAGAGAAAGTCAAAATTGAAAATATCATTATTTTTCTAGGAATATGCTGATGTGTTTCATGTGTATTTGCTTAGTATTCCCCAAATTGTGGTATAAAGTTTTCAATAGAACTCATACCTAGTGTTATGCCCATTTCAATGCCCCTATAGAGAATGGATCCTATCGAGTTTAATGAATTGAAGAAGAAACTCTAATAGTTTTTTTTGTGTATGAAGCCTCATTTATTATTAAAGGAAACCAAAGACCTATATAACTATGTAGAGGGAGACCCATTACATAGCCTGAAGGCCCTGTGGGCATATAGCCCATTACATGGCCTGTAGGCCCAATTGTTTTGGCCCAAAGCCCATTATGTGAATAGTACTACTACCGTACCTGTGCTTCTATAGTACTGCATGGTGCCCACCACTACTACAGTCCACTTCCGCCGTTATAGTGACCTGTCGCCGCTGCAGTGCCCGCCGTTACTACAATTCCACCACTGCTACAGTACGCTATAGTACCGCTATAGTACCTGCACCCAATGGGGTTTGAACCCCCATTTTTCATGTAGGATTAAGGGGTTCTTACCACTAAGACAAACCCCAAATACTGAAGAAACTCTAATAGTATCTAGATGATGGATTCATTTATCCAGGTGCTTCACCATGGGGTGTTACTATTCTTTTTGTAATAAAAAATGATGGGTCAATGTGTCTTTGAATTGATTATCTAGAACATAACAAAATATATATTAATAAAAAGAAACATCTACCTAATATTTATGAACTATATGATCAATTAAAATTAGATCTATATTATTAAAATATTGGTCTTTGATCAAGATATCATTAACTAAGGATCAAGATGGAGGATATACCCAAGACAACCTTCAGTATGACGTATTTTCATCATGAATTCATAGTAATTCCATTTGGAATTACCAATACTTTTGATATCATAATGTGTTTAATGAATATAGTATTTTGATATTACCCTGATCATTTGGTGGGGGTCATTATAGTTTATATTCATATATATATTTGAAGAGAAAGAAAGATTTTAATGAACATTAGAGAGTTGTGCTGAACACCCTAAGGAAAGTAATGTTGTATTCTAAATTTAACAAGTCTGAATTTTTGCTTCAAAAATTTTCATTTCAAGGCCATATAATCTCATTTCAGGGTATATTAGAAGACCCTTCAATGATGGATGTTATTGAAAAATTTACTAGATCAACCACGGTAATAGAAATCCATATATTTTATGAGTTAGATGGATACTATAGATGCTTTGTGATAGATTTATCATGACAATCTAATTCACTCAACAAGTTTACATAGAAAAGAGTTAAGTTCTTGTGGATAGATGAATGTGAAAATAATTTCAAAGAAATTAAGTAATGGTTGGTCATTATGCATATGCTTATACTCCCCTACTGCAGAGATGGGTTGTTGATCAACAAGGTTGAATCAAATTAGAGACTAGAATGTGCCCTCATTCCAAACTATTTGATTCTAACTTATATATAATGCCAATTGAAGGCTCATGATAAAAATAACCAGAATCATGATTTGGAGTTGGTAGTAGTAATTTTTTCATTGAAAATATAGAGGCATTATCTGTATGGTGAATGGTGTGATATATATACTAATAATAAAATCGTGAATTATATATTTATATATAAATTGTTGAATATACAAAAAAGGAGATGGTTATTGTCACACCTCGACCTTTTGAATTATTTTTTTATTGTTTCCACAACTTTAGATATTCTTGTGGAGGTTCGGGTTGAGTCTTGGTTTATTTTTTTGTGTTTTTGTTGAAAAAATGGAAGTTTTGGCCCGAACACCAAGAGGTGCACATTTATCTTATGGTTAAGGGAAACCAAGAATCTTAGCCTAGGTAACTATGTGAATTATTTTGGGGTCTAGGAGTAAGGTGCATGTGTTGTGCAGGGTTTCGGAAACCTCGCGGCAACCGTGTGTGTGGTTATATCCATTTGGAAAGTGGCTACCACATGGTTTGAGCATAGTTTTTCAAATCGTGTGGATAAACCATGCGATCAATACATATTATAAATATTTTGAAATTCAAAGTTTTCCCCTCCTAGATTTTAACTCTATTTCAAGCTTCTCCAACCTTTCTCAGACTAGGTGCACCAGGGGGCTCTCCAAGACCCCTCTCCCTTGCTCCCCACCCTCCTTGGATGCTTCTTGAAGGCTCCTAAGTTGAGTTCTTTGGGTTTTTTGTGGATTTTATCCTCTCTTATCTTTCACCTCTATAGTTCATGGTCTCCCTTTGTATGGGTTTTCTTTTGACCAAAACATAAGGTTAGGAATGATATGTGGATCTATTTCTTGGCTTTTAGTGCGTGTGTATTACATATCAGGCTTGGATCTTCCTTCTCTCTATGTTTGGTTGCATTCACATATCATTGAGGTAGGTGTTTCCGTCAATTTCCATTCCGATTCATTCCATTTGATTCTTGGGTGTTCCTAAATAATTTATAAACATTTTTTGTAGGCTTGGGATGTGTTTTTTATTTTTTTTGTGGTACTTTTGTGTTAGTGGAATTTGGTAAAAATGGTTTTCAAATAGATTATTTAAATGTGATTATGTATATATGAACTCAATACGTTTGATAAAATTACAAGTAGCCTTCTTAGATAAAATTGAGTATTTTTATCACGTGTTTGGATCAGTTATGTTTTGATGTCTTGGGTTGAATGTGATAAGAGCCTTTTGTGTGGATTGTGGTGACTTTTATGGTTTTCCACTTATTTATGGTTTTTTTGTTTGTGATAGAACATGTATCATTATTTTAAAAATGATTTTGGGAAATTTTATGGAAACTTATTATATGCCTTTGGAAGTGGGGACATCCATGTGTTCTTAGAGCACACACATAGATGGGAACACAAATGATAATGATCTTGGATGATCTTTCTCAACTTAAAAACCCGGATTCCAAAACACTTTTCCCTCCTCCTTATTTTCTTATTCAAAATCTTGATGCTTAACTAATGGTACCTTGGTTCTCAAATGAAACAAAAGTGGTTTTGAACTATATTTGGAATTATGGCCCATTTGGGACTTCAAAATATGGTTGGATCCTAAATGGTATGAAATCTCGGTTGGCATCTTTATATATTTTGTGTGTTTTCATCATGGTTTCAAAATAGTGTGGGAATTTGAAATTGTTTTGGAATGTAAAGGATCATTTGGCATTGTACACATGAATGTGGTGTTTAATGTTGTTTTGGAAATAGTTTGGAAACATTTTTGTAGATGTATTGAAATTAACAATGTTGAAGCCCCAGTTGGAACTTTATAGTGTTGTGGGAATGAATTGTGGTTTTGGAAGTACAAATGGCTGGTTGAAATCTTTTAATGTTTTAATAAATGGTTTGAAATATCATATTATGTGATGGACTATTTTGACCTTGGGAAAGGATTTTTGCGAGATGGGAACCCCTATGGAGGATTCCCCGTGAGTGGGTTATCACGTAGGTGGTGTCAATGTTTGGGGTAGGCAAGTGTGGTGGTGTTAGAAAAGGTGAGTTTCACATGCGAGGGACACCTCCTTTCACCATGTACTATTACTATTATAAGATTCTTGGGTTTCTTTTAGAGGGACGAGTGATGGTTTCTTTATGAACTTGATAAAATTAGTTTCTAAACACATGAAATTATAGTGATTAGTGGGATTTTCCATTAGATTGGAGTTATAATGACCATTTGGTTATTGAATACATAGTTTCACCATATGCCTCTAAGTGAGTCTGATCTGTGTACGTCCAGGGATCACTATAGGGAGGTTCAAGAAATGTCCATGATTATCTATCTATATGTTTTGTTTATTTTTTATTCACTTTAGATATTAGTCTTGTTATCTTCTACCTACTTTTTTAGTTTCCATTAATTTCTTCACAATCCATTTTTATTACTTGGTATGGATTTCACTTGTGTTTTGGTTTTGGAAATGGGATGTGGAAAGTTAAACCATTTTTAAAAAGAAAATCTATGTGTGTTGTTTAAAAAAAGAGATAATTAATAGAAAGATATAGTTAGTTATTTAAACTATTTAAAATCATATCTTATGAATTTATTTTCAAACTAGTGTTTGTGGGATGATTTAGGAAATGAAATGTATAGATTATATGGTGGTTGCTTACTGAGCTGTTGATGCTCACACCCTACTTGTACCATTTGATGTCGATAGACCTAACCTGTTTTGTAAGTATATATGTCTGGTTCGGTTACCTTTGGAGTGAGTTGGTATTGTGGTTGGTGGTGACCATGAAGTCACATGGAGATCGTGAGGTCATGTCTTTTTTAGTTTTGTATTCAAGTTTGTTTTGTTTAGCAGTTGTTGTATCTGAATCAGTTGAAATATTTATTTGATATTCAGACTTTATTGGTTCTTTCACATGTTCTATTTATTCATTTGATACTGGTTTATTGGGATAAAATTATTCCCATAATGTATACTATTATTTCGGAAACTAGTTACTATCCCATGGGGATCAAAAACACCCTTCAAACCATGTCTCAGAACATGTCAAATGTTAGGTCTGATGGAATATCAACCTGGTTCATGATAGTTAGAGTTAACCAATGGTTATGATTTATCAATACAATACCACAGTTAGATGGAAAATAAGATGGCTGGTGCACTGAGTCAAATTGCCATATTATTTTTTCCATGACGAGGATTAAAATAGATCAAATATTAATGGATTTTTATAAGATGGATCATGGAATAATGAAGAAAGGGGAAAGATCCTATTTCTCTTAGATTAATATTCAACCATCTATCCATGAGAGGATTAAGAAGAAACCAAAGAATGATGAGGAATTATCTAGGAAGGTAATGAATGTCCTCCCTTTTATCCTTGACCATGCTAGAATTACAAGTTCATGGAAATAATTATGAAGAGGGATAGGTTGTATAAGGCACATAGTTCATCATTCTCTATTAATATTGGAATCATGAATATTTATATTGATTTAAAAGAGTATTTTATGTGGGAGAACATGAAGATACATATTGAGTAGTATGTATCTCAGTTCTTAATATGTCATCATGTTAATGTTGTGAGACTGAAGTCTATGGATATATTATAAGTCTTACACATAACAGAATGAAAATGGGAAAACATCACTATGTATTTTGTAATCATAATATTCCAAACATAAAAAGTGAATAATATTATCTTGGTTTTACAAAATCACCATACAAAATATACACGCTTAATTTCTATCATAGAATATATATTTATCGATCAACATTCCAAAGTATACATTAATAAGGTGGTAAGGTTGCATGGAATACTATTATTTATCATATCTGATATGAATATGAGTTTTAACTCAATGTTTTGGAAAGACATCAGTGGGATATAGATATATAGTTGAGTTTCAGTATGGTGTATCACCCTTATATAGATTTTTAGTATGAGATAAACATTAAAACCCCAGTGTATATGTTGATATCTTTTTCCATGGATTTCAAAGGTGGTTGGTATTAACACATTACTCTGGTCAATTATTTAAATAACAATAGATTTAAATTGATAATTTAGATGGATCCTTATGAATCCTTATAAGGAAATAAGGGTATAAATCCAACCTTTTGGGATGAATTTGGAAAAAAATGCTATTGGGACCTTAGATCATTGATAAAATAGAAAATAATGTTATAGCCCTTCAACAGTAGATCAAGGAAGCTTAGAGTCAACATAAAAGTTATTGTGACAATCGTCAGTGTGATCCTGAATTTGAGGTTGATGAGAAGGATTTTTATTGAATTTATCCATGGAATAAGGTTATTATATTCATAAAGAATGAAAATTTTAGCTCTATATATATTATCCCTTTGGATATTCTTATTTGAGTAGGGATGTTAGCATAACACTTGGAACATCCACCACATCTCTCTCAAGTTCATGATGTGATCCATGTGTCTATCTATAGGAGGTAGATACAAAATCCATCACTAGTACAAAACTCTTAGGGAATACCATTGGATCATGATCTTTTATATGAATAAAAACTAGTAGAAATCTCAGATCATTTAGATAATTTTCTATGGAATAATAATTCTCATCTAATTAAAGTTTAATGTAGGAATTAGATATTCAAAGAAGCATCATGAGAACCCTAGGATGTGATGAAACAAAGATATCCACATTTATTTTTACTAAAGTTATGAAATTACAAGGATAATATTTATTTTATGTGGCATAGAATATTAGAACATGATATTTTATGAAATATTTATCTTCAAATAAGATGTTTTTTGTTAGATTGTGAAACACACAACCCTAGATCAAAATGAACCATATTATAGTATATAATTATAAACTATCCATGAAATAATAATGTATGGATATTACTAACTAAATTATTAAAAATGAAAATATTAAATAAATTCACTAATTATAAATTAATTATAAATCCAAATAAAAATCATTTGAATGTTAAGAGAGGTTTGTTTTAGAAAAAAAATTATACAAGCAATGTGTTTTTATCATAATAAATGAAATTAATCACTATTTTTTAATGTTTAGAATGAAATTTGTATTACATGTATTCAATAATTTTTTTTAACATTTCTATAATGTTTTTACGTGTGATATTGAAATAGATCCATTTTTATGCTTGAAAAAAATATTTTTTCTAAAAGTGGTTTTCAATTGGTCGTCGTGAAGATAGGTATGTAAGAGCTGCTTGGTATAGATTGACATGGTAATTAGGGAATGAATTCATCATTGACTGCTGATCTACTTTCATGTGGTCATTTTGATTTTCACAATCAGGTGGGCATTGCAACAGAAAGAATATATCATGGTGGTAGAAGGAGGGATGCATCTTCTTTGGGAGAGGTTTGTTTCCACAATAAATTCTCCATCCCGATGGGTTCTATGGTCAATGGTATATGAAAAAAGGGGATTGTTTCCCATTTAAGGGTAGAACTGATGGCTATGGAAGAATGAATTGAAACTGGGGGTCATTCAATCATCGAGTGACTTATTTTTTGGAGATGTTTGGTGCCTGTAAGGTTAGGGATCTGATTGAGTGGCTCTTGATTACTTTTTTTTTTAAAATTTCAGATGCATCTCTTTGATACATGATAACTTCAATTTTGTATTTCCAACTATATATTTGAAGATACAAGCCTAAGGATATGGCTCCATATCTCTCAAGCCCCAAATTTTCCATCTCTATGAATGGGATTGTAGATTCAACCCATTAGAGGTTGGTTTCTCATATGTGTGGGTATGGGTCAAGGTATTTGGAATGAACTAGATTTTATATAATTCCAAGATTCTAAATGACATTGCAATGACCAAAGGGGTGCCGATAAAATTGGATAAAGAAACTAAAATGTCTATATTTGGGATTTTTTCCAGTTTTTGGTTGAAATTTATTTGTGTTATGTTTTAGTTGATAGAGTGATTCTCTCAAAAGAAGAAAATGAAATGGTTATGAGGATTGCATATGAGAGATCTCCTCATCTATGTTTGACTTGAATGGTTATTCGTCTTGAAATATTGAACTGCGACAAATTGGTTATCTGTGCTTTCTTTTTTGGGTGCATAAAATATGAAGATTCATGTTTTCGAAGAATAAACATGAGGTTTAATACTAAAAATGTCATAAAATAGGCTGGAAAGGAGATGCTAGATGATGGGAAAAATATTCAGGTGAAGCTGAATGAAATGGAACTATTTCTAAATCTGGTTATAAGAATGATGGTGTTGTTGATGACAATACTCATGATATTTATACCAGAGATGGTTAGAAGGTATGAAATTTTATGAATATGTTTGATCATGATTATGATGGTAGTGGGAAACAACCCATAACATGGGATGAGATTGTTGAGGAGAGACTGGAAGGTGATGATCCTATTATTGATGCTGTATAGGTGCTGAATGCATTAGAATTGGATTGATTAGTTTCAAATGATAATTTTTTTCTACCTAATGAGGATAATTCCATTTCTGTTAGATGAAATGTATCAAATAACATTAGAGGAGGATTCTTAGGCAATCGATAGAAGATAGAGGAGACATTAATGGATGGAAAATCAATTGATTAAGATGTTGTTCAAGAAATACCTGATCAACATCTAAAGCCAAAGAAAATAATTGCAATAAGGGAATGTAAAGGAAATAAAGTTTTAGTTGATATATAGGGATTCCAATTAGTCATCCATAGAAAATACAAAATGAATGATTCCCATTCCCAGCCTCGGTAGGTTTCACCTAGTTTGAAACAAATGTTGGACGATTCAAATTATGTAAAGACATCTTCTCTATAGGTTGTGCTCCCATGCACTGGTGATAATGTGGAGTGGTTTTTTTCGATTCACTTTAATATCTGAATGGAAATGTAATATCTCTATTTTGGAAAGGCCTCATAGGAATCATTAAACATTTATCATGAAAAAACTCCAGTATCACGTCTCCTAATGATCATGAAGGTTAAAGGCCCATGGAAGGCCTTAGTAAGGAAAAAATAGTATTTTTTGTGACTTGAATTCATATAATCCCTGATGGAGATGGATGTTTTTGTTTCAAAGATTATATAACAGTTCCAAAGCTAATTTCAAGAAACATTGAAGACATATTATGCTCCAATCCACAAATTTACTTTCAGGATCTATCATGGAAATTTAGAAGTTTATAAATTTCGGGGGACTCCTATGAATTTTCATCTGATAAAAATCACGAGTATCGTCTAGAGGTCAAGACATGGTGTAAAGGTCAAGATCCAAAGGAAAGAGGAAGAAATTTGATAAATTTAGGCTCTATAGGGGTTGATATGGGTTTGAGTTCTATGATTCTTACTATTGAAGTGGGTATTCTATTCCTTGTTTTAATTGACATCATCTTTTCGCTCCACTTTACTTTTCATTTAATATACATTGTAGCCATGGATTTGGGTCTCCAAATCTATGATTGATCCATCTTGGTAAAAAGTGATTTTCATTGCATTATGAAAAATTATTAAAAAATTAATTTTTCACACATATATGTATTGAATTTAATAAAATGGATTCCATATTTGGAATCGTACAGTTAAAATTTGGTAAATATGGCCCTTTTATTTTTATGGATCATGAATAGTAACCATGATAAAATTTATCACCCTCATAAAGGGTAAATCTGGTAAATCTAGGTTAAAACATAATGTTAAGATCACCATTTTAAAGAAAATTTCTTATTGGATGAAGGTAATTGATCCTTTATCACCTTATTTAAGAAATTTAATTTTTTAACAGATACTTTTCCATGGAAATTTCATATATAATATTTAATGTAAAGAAAAATAAAAAATGTCACCCTCTCATTTTTAAATATATAATATATGTTCACATAGGTACACAAGAAAGTGGATAATGAATCCTAATTGTTATTTTGAGAGTAATAAAATTATTTTCATGATGGTAATCAATTAATAATTTTTAGATATTATATAATTACCTTAAATGCTTACACAACACTAACACAATATTTATTTAAATAATGGAAAATTAAAATAACAGATTTTAATGATATCAAATGTAAAACAACTTGGGTGAGATAATTTTATCCAAGAATTATGTCAATAAATATAACATATTAGGGATATTGAAAATTTTATATTTGAATTAAAAAACATTCCTTTAAGCATTGGATATCAAATTATATGAATAGTTCTATAATTAAAATAATGGTATTTTGTGAAAATAATTATTTATTAAATTGTAAAAAATAGCTAATTTTTTTAAATAGGATATAGGAGATATTATATGTTCTCAAATTTTATCCCTTGACCATTTATGAGAAAAGTTCCACATTATATGTAAAATTATGATCCCTAAAGAGTTAAAAAATGTTACCATGATTAAGGTTAAAATACGATAACTAAGGGGTTAAACCAAAAGATAAGGTCTAAAATACCACATAAACCTATCCATATTTTATTAGTTGATGATGTTTTAAAATTTTATGATCTTTTATATTAATATATGGACATTTGGAATCATTTATTTTGGTAATAACTTAGTTTTATTTTAATCATTTTTTGTAATTCCATGAGTTTACTTTCCCTCCCTTATTAAAGGACACCCCTTACTTAAATTATTTACACCAATTTGAGTAAAATAGATTTACCTAGTCCAAACCATTTTTCTTATAAACATACTTATCCTTTTTATTTAGGATATTTTATCCTAAAATATCCTATCCTATATTCCATAAGAAAGATCTAATGGAGGTCTCCTGAAAAATATTGAATCATCTTACCCAACATCTATAAATTTATTTCTTATTTTACCTATAATAAATATATGGAATTTATAGAAAAATAATAACTTCATTATCCTAAATATAAATAAATATTATTATGACTAGGAAGACACAATAATCCACAACCTTTTTCATCAATTGGAAGGAGAAACCATCACTCATCTGTTCATTCCACTTACATTCTCCACAAAGCGATATAAATAATTTTTCATCATCCTATTTTATAAATGACTATTATGAAGGGTTTAATGTTTATATATGTTATTTATGATGTAATTATAATTCTGGAATTATAATATCATATCTACCTTCTTAGGTTCAAATCTTTTGGGAAACGATAATGTTGCTCGTGAATACTTGTGGACTACCACCTCTATGAAGCGATGATATTTTTTTCATTTATGTTTTACATGGATAGTAATGAGAAATTTTTTAATTAATATATATATTGTATATGTTATAATAATTATTCTTGAAAGATGATTTATTATTTACCTTTGTTTCATTCCACCCATCATAAAGTGAAAATAATGTTCATGAATATATATGACCTACAATCATCATGGATGGTGTAACTCAATTTTCCATATATATATTCAATGGATTAATAAAATAATATTTTTAATAACTATATATGATATTTATATAATGGTTAAAATTATGGATATTAGGTAAAAAACATAAAAGTAAAATGACTAAAATCACCAAACCAAACCATAAATGAAACAACTATGCAGTTATTAATAGGAACAACGATTTTAATAATGAATTGTAAATTAATGGGTGATAAAATATTATACATAAATAATACATGGTATGATATATATTTGATTATAGTTATTTAATATATGTATAATAAATATATATTAATTACAAAGAAGTTTCATAAATATATGAAGGAATTAGAAAATGATTTAAGGATTTATCTTACAATCATAACATTATTCGATATTGTTTACGATTAAGCGTCAATTGAGGTAATTATTTGATATTTATATACTAAAAAAAATTATTTTCCAATGTTTTTTTATAGATTGAATTTTCTTATTTTATTTTCTACTCTTTAAGAAGTCATGATATTAAAATAATGTTTATGAGGAAAACAAAACTTGTTTTTTTACATAGTCGAGATCTTTCCCTTGAATGTGCATATTTTATATAATGGGTACAAAATGTAATTTTTAGTATTTCATGATGATTTATTAATTTTTTTGACCCATGTATAAATTTTTATAAAATTTCTTAAAATGAATCTTCTTTTCATTTTCCGAATGATGTACTTTTTGACCTTTTTAAAAAAGTTTGAATGAAAGGTTTCTTACTTATATGACATGAATAGAATTTAAAACCATCATGAACAACAATTTCCTTAAATATTACATTAAATTTTTATATGTATCCTTTAAAATAATATATTTTTATTAATTTTTAAGAAATATTTTAGTCATTATATATTTGCTTTCAAAGTGAAATGGGTATTTTTCTTAAGGAATTGTGCACTGATATTTTTAAATTATTTTTATATATGTAAACACCCATTATTAAATCTTATATTGATGATAATATATAATTATATCATCCACCATATGTCTATAAATGTTTTAGGATCAAGTTTTCTAGTTAATGTATTGATATTATGTATAGTAGTTCTTCCAATACAGATAGTTATTGAATTTTGAGGCATATTGTTTAAGTTATTTTGTATATAAATTGATAAATTAATTGGACTTATTATGTAATGGGTTGTGACCAAAATTACATAGGCCCTTAATGAACCAGTAGGTATCTTGAGAAAAGAAATATTGAATATTTTGGATGAGGCCTTACCCATTTACCCATATGTCTTAGAATTATGCCTTGATATTATTTTTAGATGTCTTGGAAAATGGCCTCAATGGTAATATGTAGATGTCAAATAATACAAATTCCATCATTATGAAATAATTTAATGATGTCTAGTAGTTTATTTGAATTGTTTTTATATGAAAGGATAATTTTTAAACTCATGTGATTAATTATATATATATTTTTATCATATTGTATTACTACCATATTATCCAAGATTTATTTAGCTTTTGTTGTATGCATTCCCTTATTGAGAATCTAATCTCACATCATTATTTAGTTTCATTTTTCTAGGATTCCATGAATTGTTTTATGATTTATATATAGGTATATTTTAGAAGATAATGAATATTATCACAATGAAAATAATATATTTTATTTTATTTTTCTAATTGTAATATATGATTTCAGTATGTATCTAGTTGCCCAAGAATACAAAACTACATGGTCCTTTGGTCTAATATTTCTTGTATTTAGTACCAGTGAAATAAATTAACCATTGGACATAGGGTACTTGAGTCATGGTATATACATACAAATCATTTATTCTATGTATTTTAAGTGTGCCTTAATTAAAAGAATGGGACAGTCATTGGCTTGCTAACCATCCAGATCGACCAAGGAACATTTGGGAGTCACATCAACCATGAATAAGAGGTAGAACAACCATTTTTAAGGCGACGGGGGTGGGTGTATGCACATGTTCACATTCATGGATATTAGATCAATGATGCAGGTCTAAATAACGATGGAGGAGAAAGATGACACATGCTTATGCCAACAAAATTTAGTGACGAACCCCGATACTCACTTATGGTTGTCATCAGGGTTGTGATAAATTATTAAGAATGAACCATATGTTCACAATTTTGATGTGGGATGGACTACTCAAGAGAAATTGTTCCTCTAAATACAATGATAGTCCAATATTCTCATCCACATGATAAAATTGATCTTCACTATATAATCAAGCGAGTGGCCCTCATGGACTATTCTAGGTATAACCTACCCCAGGTTAGAACTACAACGATTGATGAGGAATATGTTGGAAATATCTTGTGAAAAAATTGAGTCATCTCCTAAGTCTATTTTAAATATAAAAAAACATTTTTGGATGAGTGAATTCATGTATTTTTTTTATCATGCATGAGTTTGTATTTGAACTATATTTGAACATGAACCCGACTTGATATCATGAAGCTATCACGTGCCTCTATGGTGTTAGTTGATTAATAATGATTATGATAAGAACCTATCTAAGATATACTTAGGTTAATTATAAAATTGTGCTCTATATTGAACTTGTTCATGCAAATTCTTTATTGTCACATGAGTATGAAAAAGTACAATTGTTAAGGAGTTTTGAGGATACACCACTGACCACCTAAAGAAGATACATGTTGTATAATCTCCGGGAAAAGTGGTTGAAACCATGGAATAATTTTCCTCTATAAAAACCTAACCCCCTCCTTAAATGAGAAATAGAGAGACAAAACGTGGATAAGTATATAGGAGGAGATGAATAATTTTCCACTGCCTTCAAACATATTATCGAGGTAACTATACACCATGTGAGACTCTATTTCATGACCCCCATTTCATGATCTCATTGCGATTTGAACATCATGTTACTCCATAATGAGAACCTATAGTTACACAACACAAATATGTGGACCTCTATATGAACCAACCTTATACATGCGACCCTATCCATTTTATGAGTTTGGGGAAGATGGTAATGATGGGCCCATTAATTGGCCTCTATAGTTTACACAAACACCCAATCATGGGAATAATTCATGGGATGGACTTATGTGACATTATCCATGCAGGATATTAATAACCCTTGGATATACGTCCCTCCCATGAAAACACCATTGATTTTGCGATGGTTTTATGCTTCCAGGTTCACACATCCTAGGTTCTCCAACCTTATACAAGATAACCATAGCCTTATGGCTAACTTGTATTGCAAAATGAAAGGGAATCATCATCCTTGCACCCTTGTTCCATGCAACCTTGATTAGAACCCTTCAAAAAGAACACCCTTCATGAATTGAGTATCATGAAAAGGGATTGGAAACCCATGTACACATACCCTTATTATATTTTTAATGGATATGAACCCATGGACATGTACCCTCTATACATAAGAAGACTTCGTGTGGAACCACAATTTTAACCCCTAACCATGAGCCCATTATTGACCACCCAAATCATGAAGAATGTGTCGATAAGGGACTAGGGTTATGTTCTCATGGAATTATGTACTCTTTATCATGTGGAATTCCAATTATGAATTTTATGTCTCAAGCTCAATTATGAGCTCATGACCCCCTTGAGGGACATGGTCATATGATCCAAAATCAGTCACATGATTACCTAACAATTATAGAGAGGATGGGGTGTACATTAATTATATTCCATATAAAGGGCCATTGTTCCATAAAAGAATACTTAATAGATCTTCCATGGTCCTCTCCCTTCACCCATCATAGAACAAATAAGTATTATATGATATAGGCATCCACCTTGGTATAAGTCCCTAAATATTATAGCTATTATATCTCAAAGGAAAATACTCTACTACGAGTCAATAATAATTCCAAGATTATCAGTGGATGATAAATGGGTTCAAAAATTGAAATCATCTTAGGAGTATTCCCTAAACATTTTCTCAAGAGCCACAAACTGGGAAATCTTCTTTTAGCATTGTTATGCATCCTGAGTCCATACTCAGATGATCCACAACAATTTATCTTAGGTTGTGCATCCACCATCGTGTAAGTCTCTAAAATATTAGAATATTTTTAACCTCTAATACAATAATACACATGATTATTAATTACATTTCCTCACGAATCATTGAGTTAGGAACATAATGAACTACGATGAATCTAATTCCTATTATAAACATGATACATATGATTCCTCAATAAGGGTTGATCAATATATCAAATGTATATTCATCCATCATTTAACATGAATATAATCCCCATGAAGACCAAAATTTCTATATATATATATATATTTATCATGTATTTCCTTGAGTTTATATTCCTTATTAAGACCAAAAAACATACATATAGCTTTTCACATCACAATATTCCCTATGTGAGATCATAACCCTTATCCCATTGATCCTTATTCTCCATGAGACCAATAATACTACATATGTAAGGAAATCCTCTATATGTAAACCCCAAACCATGATACCCCCAACAAGGGCATCCTTCTTAGGCGTAAGCCCTAACCTTATCCCTATCGTTTTCAAAGGGACATTTTTCCAATGAAGTATCCTAGGGAGACCGCGTGGTCTAATCCCCATCAAAATCCAATCTTCTGCCCTCATGCAATGTGTCTAGTATTTTTAAAATCCCTTGTTTCATATACATGGCATTATTGGGACTGATAATGATTATGCTATTAATATGATGATAATTCCTCCAATGAGAACCATCTTTCTAATGTAAGTTTAGACTACATCTACAATTTCCTTTATATGGATATAATCTCAATGAAGTAGCCTAGGGAAGTATTATATGCTTATTTCCCACTAAAAATATCAATCATTACACATTTTATAAAACATACATTTATATGGACTATGTGGACCATTATTATTTTCTTTAAAATATATGTTGGAAACTACTCCAATCCTCGATCCTTATATCTGACATTCAAATACCCCCACACATGTCCATACCACATGATGTTAAACTAAATTTTATAGTCCTGTCACAATACCATATATCATTTCACTTGAAATAAGTTGTATTTTATTCCAATTATCACATGATATTTAAGAAACCTCTTTGAGGTTCAATCACAATTATAAAATACAAACTACCTCCTTGTATGGTCATAAAGTTATAGAGGGCCAATTTATGCTTATAAACCAAAGTATTATATGTTAATAAGACAATAATAGAAACCCTATATTACATAAAATTTTCCTCATCATCACATGGTTTGAATAATACAATTGGCTTAAGGGTAAAGAGTCCCATATTGGGACATGGGAAGTATTAATGAACACAACTTAACTCCAAAAGAGTGTCCTTGAGTAGGAAAAATATCCCCCCACCAGGGTGCAATGAGATCAAAATCTCATCCTATGGATCAATTAAAGTATATTTATGTTATTGGTAGGATACCTCAATGATCTCTTGGATTTTCAAAGCAGGATCATAGCTCATAATAGATTCAAATACTATTTTGTGTTTCCTTTAGAAACAAAATAGTGAACTAGATGTGAATGATTTTGCAACTACACTCAATCATAAAAAATCATGAACTGGTCATTATTCCATCAAGAAACTTAAATGGAGAATACAGTATAAATACCTTAATAATGTCAAATATTTCACATATAAAAGGGCTAATTTTCTATCAATTATTTTAAATGAAAATTGAATGACCATGCACTCTTTTATATGATGTTTCATTAATGGATTTGTTGATTACACTCTTGAACATTTGAAATTACTTAAAATTCAAATGGAATCACTATGTATGATAATGTATTTTAGGATCTTTGAGAATAATGGTTATACCCAAAGAACATATTATGTTGATGTGCACAAACAGCTGACGCATCGATCATATTCATCATCTGCCATAGAAACCAGTGCCCCAAGACACTGATTCACACTACCACCAACCCAACACCTCCTATGTCGATTAGTGACCATTTTGTTCTGGGGGTACCATCTAAATGGATATATACCAGGTTTACTAGAATCTCATGAAATAATATAGATTATGAATCCTCAAAGAGACATCATTGTCTCAATAGGCAATAAATAAAAAGGTGTCCCATATTTTCACATTCAACTACTTTGGGAGATTATCTCTAGAGTGAAACGATACATAACTTAACTATCATGGGGAGGTGTATGAGGACACGTTCCATGTAAACTCAACCACTCAAGAGCATCCAAGTAGTTCGTCTATTCACTAGGTTAATCATCATCGATGTGATACCTCGATTCTATAGAAAATAGAATAGAATTTTATTCCTAACCCAAGAACCCAACATACAAAATCTAATATGGTATCTAACCTATAGAACACAAACCACGAACCTCTAGAGGATTCCCATATCCCTAAAAATTCTAATCTATATAAGGCCCTTCAATATTTTAAGATGTTGTCCTTGAATCAATCCAAGATCATCACTATCCAAAAGCCTTAGATAACATCCAAACTGGACTTGGTGACTATAGAATCCATAGGATAACCCCAACCCAAAGGGATAGTGGAATTTTTTATTTTGTTGAAATCATGTACTATATGAGTATCATCACACCAAATGATACATCAATCACCAACCCATCAAAAATGATACTCCATTAAAGAGGAGCACCAACCAACTTATATATCCATCAATACAATATCAACCAAATCCGAGTTAATTCCACCAGATTCAAATAAAAAAACTCCCTATGTGGAATATTATTCCCTTAAGTAATAATCCCAGCCACAATAGGTTGGTACAAATTATACCCCCAGAATTGGGGAAGAAGGGCTTAATAATTCCATTCATCCATCTACAGAATTCATTATCAACCCATTGGAATCCTCAAAGTAAAATATTGATAGAGAATATACAAAATTGAAACCAAAAATTCATTCTATAGGGTTCTCATTTTTGACTCACATCACCATACACCCACCCTACTATTGAAAACAGAAAGGTTTTCATTATGAAATCTTCTAGTCATACCCATTAGGATGATAAGAAAATTTATATTGATGAACAAATCACTCAGATCAAGTGAGAGAATTAGGATCTCCATAAAATAGCTATGGGATTGTTTTTAAGATATTTTACCTGATATGATGTACCAAAACTCTCCTATAGAGGTCCTCTATACTGTGAATTTCCACATCCCACAAGGATGGTGTAATTTTTATATTCTTAACCCCCTCATAAAGTGGTCACTAGACTCTATTCCCCCTTAACCCAACCCACAAGGCTATGGGAAATTTCATATTTTTAAAACCCTCTAGCCCATAGGTATTAGGGAATTTAAATATTTTCCCACACTTTAATAGGGTGAAATAAAAACACAAGACAACCTTAGTAGTTTTCACAAGGTCCCCAATAGATTCAAATTCCTACATCCAATGGGAATCATCACAGTTATCCAGATCACCTAATGCTTCAATACCTTCCACAAAATTGATAAGGATCAAGGATCTGTATACCATATTACAAATTCATCTATGTGCTCATGTTGATACAGTCATAAGTATAATACAGAGTAAATAACATGTTCATCCATCTCTTTATGACAAATAAAAAAAGGTATATTTTATTTTTTCAAAACATTTATCCATGATTTTTTCCTATTATAAAGATAAGGATTAGATCAAACTCTCAATAATAAGGAAGTTAAAAGATATAAGTTGAGAGGATATGGAATTTACTTCACCTACCATAATCATCTAAATCATATAATATAGAATTTATTTAAATTTAGGAACTTTTTTTTGAAGAAGATAGATGAGGGTACATTTGAATCACTGACACCTGAATCTCCACTACAATCATTTGAGCATTCTAAATAAGACACACATGTTGAAAAGATGAAAATGGGACACCCTCATCTCAGTGATATATGACCTTATCTATGTAATATATGAAAAATAATAATATTACTATATGATTGAGCATATGAAAACATATTTCACATGATCATTAGATGAAGACCTCCTCAGGATCCCAAGGACCAAGTGTCCCTTGGAAGCATCCATGAATTACCACCTCAATAATTGTGTTTACCATTGGTTCACAGGGAATACGATTAAAGGATGAATTTTCATCAAGGATTGGATCTATAAGTATATAGATGAAGGTTTTATTGATTTATTGAATCCTAAAACTCATGAATAATACCTACAACCCATCCTACATCCATAAGAAAATTCACCCACCTAAAAATTTATTCCAACATCTATCTTAACTGCATAATGTTAAAATTCATAAACGAATCCCTATATCATGATGTTAAAATACATATAAAACATCTTTACTACATGATGTTAAACATCTTTAAAAACTTCCTTACCACATGATGTTAAACTGTATGGAAAATATCCTTACCACTTGATTCTAAACTATATAGAACAGATCATGGTCACATGAAATTAAATTATGTGATAAATTATTTCCCTATTTCATGCCATTATACATCATAATAGTCCTTATAAGATTACCTTAAACTATAAAAAAGTATTTTAAATCTATTATACATGCCTTCCCTTTTTTGTATGAGCTAGATATATGGAGAAGGCTTCCAATATATGGGTTTACTAGATCATAATGAGTTCTCTATAATAACCTGATACTATTGTAAAGTATTTCCTCATTATCCTAGCACTAGAACCACATCAATATAAAATTTTACCCCTTCTCAAGATAGGTAACCTATGTATTTGAAAATCACTATTCACAGTCAAGATCCGTGCAAAAAATGTAATCCCCCCATCCTTATATGAGAGTATGATCCACTTAAGGAACCATATATTTTCCCAACATGTGGATTTATTCCAATCTTTATGGATACAAAGTTATATCTTCACCTTCTATTTAAGGCCTATAACTAAATTCTCATCACCAAAAACCATATCCATATTTGAGAATCAAATTCATGTAAAGATTCTAGTACAAATTAAAATGTAATCAAGCTCAAATGTTCCCTATAATGCACTCTCATGTGGGTCAATCTAATTTTCTATCATCTCTTATTTATGACACTGTTTGTCACTCATGTGTGATAAAAGAACATAACATGTCACTATAAATTTAGTGATTGAGATTCATTTTATTCAAAGACTTGGAACCTCATCCTCAATACATGAAGTTAAACTGCACAACATGAGATCTTCAACCTAAGCATATAATCAAATTTGATGATTTTATAATTATGAATTGAATATTTTAACCCTTCCCCTTGAAAATGTGTTTTATAAACATCGTTTTTGACTTAATGGTGCTAAAAAAATTCATGAATATTAGTTTATCCATGAAAAAACAACATACATCTAATATTATAGTTTAGAGGAACCAATTCCTTAAGCATGTATTCCCTTAGAAATCCAGGGACAAAGAGCTCATGAAATATCTATACTCCCATTTAACATGTTAGTATAATGTACATAATTATAGGGAGCGAATATAATATTATTGTTTCGGTGCGGATGTGCGTCGGGTTACGCTGTTCCTCCAGGACGCGTTCGCGCGTGCACCCGTCAACCCGAGGGGATGGGCGCGCGGCTTGTGGTCCCGCAGTCCCGCTTTCCAAGGGCGGGCGGCATCCGTCCCTTATTCAGGGGCGTCTGCTCCTTGATCGAAACCGGGATGATGGGATGTCGGCTCCTCCTTCCTTGGACGTCTCCTCGGAACTTGTCGCCTAATCCGGGTCTCCCTCATAGACTTAAGAATGTTCGTGAATCTCGTTCCCGGCGCCATATCTTCATGGACACCGGTTAATTACGCTGCTTCCGCCCGGACGCTCCAAGGAGTCTGGGCGGGGCAGCAACCTGCGGTGAGAAGGCCGGGTGGCTCTGGGTGCTGGGGGCGTGTCGTAACACTGCGGCTCTGCACATCTGTCTTCCGTCCCTAATAGGGCTTCTCGAAGGCATGATGGCCTGAGGCATCCCGTACTAGGTGCGGGGAACTGTGTCACCTGAGGTTTTCCTCAGCTTCCCGTGTTTAACACGGGGTATGTCGCGAGTTTAACGTCCAGCGGGGACGGCATCAGACCGATCAACACGAAAAGTGGATCAGATGACAGAACCCCTTGCAGGGAACCTCCGACGCTGGGGCCAGCACATGGGCGGCTTCCCAAGTAACGTGGAGTGGAGTGAAGTGGCATGACCTCACCGGGATGTGGCGGCCCGGGTAAGGATCAGGATGGATGATGAAGTGAAGAGCTTGGACCCCAGAGGGGCTTCCTACGTACCGCGCGTTAACACGGATCAAAGTCAACGTAGTTCGGGCATACAGTTTAACGTCATGCTGGACGTCGGCAAGCCGACTCACGAAGAGGTCGAGGCCGCCGGGCGGAGGATTGAACCGAACCACCTCGCACGGAGGGGGATGGAACGGCTGGGTGGATCACAGTTTCACGTCATGCTGGACGATAAAAGGGGAAATGGAAAAGGGGGGCTGTGGGGAGTCACCGTGGAGATACACACGGGCAGTCTCCCACAGGGGCGGATTCATAGGTGAATCGACGCAAGCGTGAACCCTGGAGGGGTCCACTGATGGACGAACCGACGTAAATACGACCGGGACGACCAGGTGGTGGGCTTGAACCTCGGGGAGGCTTCCTACGTACCCTGTATAGAAGACAGGGATCAAAGTCCACGTAGTTCATTCTGTCAGGACTTACGCACTTGAGGCAGCCCGGTTGCGGCAAAACTCAGTTGGAAGGGACTTGGACCGAAAGCAGAAGACACCTCGATCCCAGTCATACCCTCTACTGGCTTCGGCCGTGGGGAGGCGCAATGGAGATACACATGTGCAGCCTCCCACGAGAAACTAGGGGTTTGTAATACCCTGCCCCCGTAGGGAAAAGCCACTCCCATTAAATCGCCCCGAAAGCGGGACAATCCCGACATCCCTGCAGAGACGAGCGGGTGGGGGCCACATCCAAACCGGGGGAGATCCTGCGTGCAGAGCACGGGATCGGATGAAGCGGACGGTTTAACGTCTTGCCGGACGAAGTACAGTTTAACGTCGTGTGTTGAGGACGAGGCGGACGGTTTAACGTCTTTCCGGACGAAGTACAGTTTAACGTCGTGTGTTGAGGAAGAAACACTTGGCAGTTTAACGTCTTGCAGCGCGGACGATGGGGCTAGGCAGTTTAACGTCGTGCAGCTTGGACGGATGTGCAGTTTAACGTCATGCTGGACGAATATGCAGTTTAACGTCATGCTGGACGTATGCGCAGTTTAACGTCATGCGGGACGAATGCTGAACAGTTTAACGTCTTGTAGCTCGGACGTAGTGCAGTTTAGCGTCATGCAGGGCATAGGTTGCCGGACGATGGGTGCATGTCACTTCGCACGAACCTGGAGGGCCGCACGGGAAGACAACGCACGGTGCGGGCACCCAGGATGAGGAGCATCGGGCGCCACGCAGGCAGGTGCCCTCAGGGGGTCGAGGGGACGACCCTGGCAGATTGCGTGCAAAAAGGAAGCTTTGCGCGCAATACTGCGGGCCGGCGCGCAATCGGGGCGGCTGGCGCGCAATTGGGCCAGTGCCTTGCGCGCGGATGCTTGAGATTGCGCACTCCGGGCTTCGGATAGCGCACGAGGGCAACGGCTCATTCTCTAATGAATGGCCACTTGAAAGAAGGGGGTGCGCGCAATCGGGCCGGATTGCGCGCACCCCGGGGGCAATTGCGCGCAAGTGGGTTCTTTTGCGCGCAAAGGCCTTAGGGTGAGTTTTTATTCAAATGAAAGGAGCCAGCGGGGATTGCGCGCGAAGGCGGACCCCGAGGCTTCCTTGCGCGAAAGAAAGGAGGTTACCTGAAGTTCGTCATTGCGCGCGGAAGGGGTTGAATTGCGCGCACGAGAGACGTTTCGACTTCCAGCCACCTTTGAAACGTTGGGGGTCGCCTTGTATTTATAGGCAACCCCGGGCGTGGAATCCAAGGCGCGAGCGCGAAATTCTTCCCGCGGGCGCGGAATCGGACACGGCGCGCAAAGGGAGCCGCGCGGGCCTGCGGCGCGCAAAATATGCGCGCCGGCCCGGCGCATTGCGCGCATCCCGGGGGTTTTCCGCGCGCCTCATCGCTTTTGCGCGCAGGCCTCGGAAATTCCGCGCAAGGCCTCCGGGCCCTCCGAAACGTTCTTCCGACTCCAAATATCACTTCGCTTTCCGCATCCGGAGCTTCGTTTGGGAACAACGGACTTTTCCGGCGTCTACAAAAGCCCCCCCTCGGAATCTGATTGGCGAGAGGTCGCAACGATCGGGTTCCGAGGGAGACGCCGGAATGCCGAAATCCCGGGCGACGCGGGACTACGGCGCGCAAAAATGGGTGTCGGGCGCGAAATCGGCCGACGCGGTCGCGCAAAGCCTTTTCCGCGCAGCGCGGACCCCGGACTCGCCTATAAATAGGGGCACTGGGTCCCTCCGGGCCGTACACTGGCCTTCCGCGCGATAATCCTCTTTGCTCTCGTGCGCGAAATTGCCTTTTCCGGCGCGGAATTCGCTCGCTTGTCGCGCAAAACCGTCCGGACTTCGCTCTGTTTTTTGCGCGAATACCCGGGGTTTTTCGCGAAGGACTTCCCGATTGCGCGCCGTCCACTAGGCTTGCGCGCCGCCTCTCAAACTTTTCCACCAGCCTCGTCCGATCCCGCACGCTTCATCCCTTAACTCGCACGACTCCCGAATCTTCCGAGATGGCCGCGCACAGAGGAAATGAAGGGGATGCCGCCACTCGCAGAGACGAGATGGCGACGAACGAGGAGGTTTACGGAGCCAAGGAGGTTGTTTCTAACAATCAATCCTTGTTCGACTTACTGACGCCAGCCCAGAAGACATATCCACTGTCGGACAACCTGCCGCTCTGGAACTTCGGCATCCTAGATGAGGTTCCGGTGCCAGGGTTCGAGATTGATGCGCCGCGGACCTGGGTGACCCGGGAGGACGAGCTTCTCCGCTATAACATCACCAACAATGGGAATCCTGCCAGGGAGACCAGACACTTGGATGTCTATGTCCTGAACCCGAGGACGCGAACCATTGATGGGGGTGAGCCTACTGCGGAGAATTCTTCAGCCCTCTACTCGAGCATATATCGCCAGAGCGTCACGGACGACACCAAGGGCTGGCTGAAGGACTGGGACTTGCGGTCTGGGGGCAACTTCACCAGCGAGTGGGCCTGGGCGTTCTGGGTATGCCACACTTGCGATCACTTCGCAGAGGAGCTGCGGTACATCGGCCTGTTCGAGGCGGTGTGGACGTCGCAGTTCCACTTCTACCAGCAGTCTGAGCTCGGGCCGGAGCTGTTCACTCGCTGGTCCCCGGATACCAACACCTTCCATCTTCACCATGGGGAGGTCGGCATCGGTCTCTGGGACATCCACTGCATCGGAGGTATCCCGCTGGAGGGCTACCAGTACGATGAGTTCCTGCCACCGAAGAACATCTGGGAGGACAGGTCACGGACTCCCATTCTGACCTGGCATCTGCTTGACCTGGCTACGCAGCGGCTCGGGATCCAGGACTTCCAGAAGGACATAGCCTACAAGGATTGGTTCGGCCAGTTCCTGGAGCATGACCCGGCGGTCAAGATGCCAGGCAGGGGGAAGCGGTGCCCGACCGCAGCTCAGAGGAGCCGGAACGGGTCGTACTGGCGGGTCCTGGAGACGGGCGACTACCGCTCATGGGGGTACCGCGTCATCGAGGCCCGGGACCCAAATGTCCGGTACGCGGCGTTCCTGGCCGCCTTTCTGAGTGGGTGGCTCCTGCCAGTGCGGGACGCGAGGATGGGCGTCCGCCCGGCGACACTGGCGATGGCGGGCGCCATGGCTGCCAACAAGAGATACAACCTCGGGGTCCCAGTGCTGGCGAGGCTGTATGCCATCCTGGGACGCATCTCACGAGGGGGGTCGCCACGAAGGATCTGTGGGCCCTTTCAGTTCTTCCACGGCTGGGTGGCTGCTCACCTCGGTGGGTACACATTTCCGAACGCCATCATTCCTCCGGGCAACGGCCTGCGACCCTCCCTGCTGAACATTGCGGGGGTCGCTCCGATGACCCTCAGTGAGGAGGGCGTGAGGGTTCGGATTGGCAATCATGCCAATTTCAACTTCATCCCGTTCCCCACTCCCGTCGGCCAGATGATCGACAACGGACAGGGCCCGCTGGAGCAGCATGAATACTTCCTGAACATGCGGGGCGGGGTGCTCGTGACTCGGATCGACGGGAAGGTGATCTGCGAGCCTTACGTGCCGACCCGGTTCGCCAGGCAGTTCGGGTGCCTTCAGCGGATGCCGAAGAGGGTATTCACCGCTGTCCGGGAGGAGACGAACCCTTGCGTCCTTCGCCATATGTGGCTGATGTTCGTCGCCTTCGGCTCTGGCGACGTCATCACTCTCCCTCCTACCGGGATCGACGCAGGCTTGGCAACCGAGTATGCCGAACACTGGGCCATCGCGTACCCTGAGGGGCTTCTACGGAAGCCAGTTCGGCGGCTCGAGGTCACCCGTGCGGAGACCGGGCGTCAAGGGAGGAGGCGAGGCGCCGCCACACGGGGGAGAACGGAGGCGCGCCAAGCAGCGGGGCCGGCGCGAGCAGGGACTTCGGCGGCGGGCACATCGCAGGCTGCCGCTACGACCTCGGCGCCCAGAGAGGGGGCACATGCGGCGGTCGAGGAGCGGCCCGGGAAGCAGGTGAGGCGTCTGCTCGAACCCTCCCACGATGCAGTCTTCCCGGCGCTGTGGTCGGCCTGGATGACCCTGCGGCAGTCACTGGGGACCGACGTCATCTGGCGAAAGATACTCAGAGAAGGAATCTATCTGCCAGAGGTCGGGCGCCTCCAGATCACCGACAGGGTGGACTTCAACCGGCAGTATGCGTATCTGACGGCAATGGACGAGTGCGCGCGCCAACGGGGTCAGCGTGCGGAGCCATCCCTTCTGGTGAAGGTGATGCTCGGTCTAGAGCCTGCTCCAGAACGGATGCCGCCGGGAGAAGATGACAGTAGCAGCGACTCCAAAGAGGAGGAGGAGACGGGGGAGGATGAAGGCTCCGAGGGAAAGTCCCATCAAGGGAGTCCGCGGGAGAGCGGCGAGGTGGCCGACTCCGACAATGTCGATGTCACTGAGCTCCTCGAGGTCCGCTTCTATCCCTACTCAACCTGCTTCATCCATTCTCTTATGCAGCTTCTAACCCGTTTCTCCATCCTTCTCAGGAGCACACGGATGTCGGTCAGGCGTCCTCAACAGGAGTAGGAGAGGCGCCAGCAGGACAAGGCGGGGGCCAGGCACCCATTATCGAACTGTCAAGCGCTAAGGGGTCCCCGGCTGCAACTGTTCCTGCGGCGACCGGGGTAGCGGAAGATGACGCTCCGAACTCCCGTAAGTCTCCCTACTTTACTGCTGGTGCTTGCCATTGACGATCCGTGACTAACCATGGCATGCCCCGCGCAGTGATCTCAACATTGGAGGCTCGTCGGGTTGCCGAACCCGGGCCATCTACGAGTGGACCAGTGGTGGACACGCCGCCTGCTCCGGAACAGACCATCCAAACCGAGCCGGCCCCACCAACTGCTGATCAAGGGGCTCCGGACATCGGCGGTGCTGACATCGGAGAGAGGTTGGGGGCTGACGAGGGTGTCAGCGCCGCTGGGGAGAGAGAAGAAGGTTGCCCAGGTGTTGGGGAACCTATCTCCCATGAGGACATCCCAGGGGCGGACCCTGCAGCAGACCTGCTGGCTGCCTTCCCTGCTTACCGGCCTGCCGACCCCGAGGAGATGGATGACTCGGACGCGGAGGCGGTCGAGGATAGCCGGGTAACGCGACGCAGGGGGTGGAAGTGCATCCAGCGCTTCCTCAAGCGAGACCCATCGGAATGGCTGGGGCGCATGGGATCACTTCAGACCTGGCTGCGCTTCCTGTGTGCCGGGGGAGCTGATGCTCAACGCCTCCATCTGACGGTCCGTGATTTCATGGCCGAGAAGATGCGCGAGAGCCGCCGGCGTGCCGACGTCACACAAAGTCGGGACATGTCGGAGAGCACGCAGGCGCTCCTCGCGGCAGAGCAGGAAGTCCGGCGCCTCGAAGGGCAGGCGGCAGAGAAGGAGGCCTTCGTCGCAGCATGTACCGAGCTTGTGGAGCAACTATCGGCACAACTGATCGACGCTCACGTACAGCTGACGGAGGCGGGCCAACAGATGGTCACACTCCAAGTCGAGCGGGAGCGCGCACAGGCCAGGATTGATGAACTGCGTGCTGCGACCGCCGACGAGGAGAGGGCACGCAGAGAACGAGAAGCAGCCCTGGAGGCCGCCAGCCAAAGGGTAGCGGCATTAGAAAGACTTATCCAGCACGCTAATCCCTAGGGGCTTTGTTTTTTGCCATTCCTAGAACACTTTGCCTCCGTTATTCAATATTTCGATCCATTTGTATGAATCAATATATTTATCTGCGTCTTTCGGTTTAATATGCTCAACCACAATTCGTTGTCTTGCGGGAGTATTAACCAAGCATCAGGCATCCATAATTGGGCCTGGGTTTCTGGAGAAAAGAGGGAGGTCATTCCTAGGAAAGGAGACCTCAGACCTGACCAATGTATCATCCCCCAACTTGTTCCAACACACGAGCGGGACAACGCTAGGGGCGTTGAGATTTTATCCGAACATAGGGAAATGAGAAAGGGTGAATCACGTGTCCCGAATCCAGACATCCACAACGGTCGGCCTTCCAGGAAATGCCCAAGACGGTAGGCGGACAGTGGATCGACCATAACAACTACAATAGACGGACCGAAAAAGGCCATCATTCATATTGCAGGAGGCGGACCACATGTCATCATGAATACCGCTTTGGGGTTCCTTCAGACACAAGGGTGGAAAATCCAGATCAACAGGGCATGCGAAGCGTGGGGCGAAGTGACGATTTGTTCGGACAGAATCCAACGCTCTCAAAATTGCGCCACCGTGGGGAAAACGTATTAGGCGGATGCACTAATCTGGCCGTGAGTCACCTCAATTCTCAGACAGCACCTCTCTGACGAGGAAACTGTCGCTTCCCATCCTTGCGATGGGGCATCCCGAGCTGAATCGGGGAGAATATCACAACTGCACCACTCTACCCGAAGTCAGGCCAGACGGCCGGCGACGAGGAGGGGCGGGACTTAACGATCCCTGAGGCTGGACCCGAGTCGGAATGCCCGGGCGTTCCTACGTACTCCATCAGGCTGGAGATCAAGCCACACGTAGTTCTGTGAGTGCAGTTTAACGTCATGCAGGACGTAGAATCCCGTTTAGGGGAGATCTTAGTTTAAGGTCGTAGAGCTCGGACCATAAGGGTAGATCTTAGTTTAAGGTCTTAGAACTCGGACCATAAGGGGAGATCTTAGTTTAAGGTCTTAGAGCTCGGACCATAAGGAGAGATCTTAGTTTAAGGTCTTAGAGCTCGGACCATGAAGAGAGATCTTAGTTTAAGGTCTTAGAGCTCGGACCATAAAGAGAGATCTTAGTTTAAGGTCTTAGAGCTCGGACCATAAAGAGAGATCTTAGTTTAAGGTCTTAGAGCTCGGACCATAAAGAGAGATCTTAGTTTAAGGTCTTAGAGCTCGGACCATAAAGAGAGATCTTAGTTTAAGGTCTTAGAGCTCGGACCATAAAGACCTCAAAGTACGCCGCATCTGGTCATATCCCCTGGACATGCGAAGATGCACTGAGGGATAGTGTCAAGAGTGTCGAGTTTTCGCCTGGTCAGAATGGGAGGTGGGAAATGTGAATCATGCGGCCATTCACTCGAGGACCGGGAGCACCGGTGTGACGATATGAGAGTACTGCCGACCGTGGCGGAAAAGCAGCATCAACATCACACTAACCGTTGGTGGAATGAGGCAGCAAACGAGCATCGACCGCTCAATCGCAGGATTCATATCGATTTGCTGCCCGAGGCCATTGGGGGTACCGGCCCGAGTCGGTGGGAGAGCACTGAGGCATTGTGTCCGAACCGTTCGCGGGGGCTCCACCCAGGGCGTAGACGATGGGTCCGAATGAAAGGGAGCACGAAGCCTGAAAAGCGGAGGAAACCTGACCAAGCGGATCCTGACCCTCCTGGCAATAAACCAGAGTACTCTTAACACCGGTGGACCACTGCAAGGGGTCGGGGAACGCGCCTTGAGGGTGACCTGAAGGCGGCGGATTCCCCAGAGAAGGGGGAATCTCTAAGAGGTGGGGGGCTGGACCCGAAGTTTCAAACATCCGGGCGTTCCTACGTATCCCATAAGGATGGGAATCAAGCCGCACGTAGTTCTCGAAGCGCGGCGCAACACAATCGGGCACCAGCGCGGGGAAGAGTGCGGATCTGACCCTCGCACATAAAAGGAGCGGCATTTGATATTTCTTGTTTGTCCTTAAAGGTGAATGGTTTTTCTTTGTGCGGCGACATGCCTGTGATTGAGAAATCTCTGGCGTCGCCGCAATAATCAAGCCACGGAAGGCATTGATGAATGGCGTGGTTATTAACCAGCGCCCAACATGAGTGTCCCCTGAGGGGAACATCACGATGCAGTGCCGTTTTCTCGTCGGGCGGCCAAGACGATCACAGTTTACGGTCGTGTGGTAGGACCAGACAACACAGTTTAAGGTCGTGTGGTTCGGACCATTCAACACAGTTTAAGGTCGTGTGGTTCGGACCATTCAACACAGTTTAAGGTCGTGTGGTTCGGACCAGACAACACAGTTTAAGGTCGTGTGGTTCGGACCATGGAGGAATCCGCTTACCGCGGTACGGCGGACACGGCGGAGGTGGGAGCATACCCAGCCCTGCGGTCACGCACGATTCCAGGAGAAGAGTCTTGGGATGGGGGTCTGCGTATGTCCATCACCCGAGGGGCAGAGATGCTAGCCTCCAGATATACTGGGCCCAGAACGCAATTGTTCGGGCGACTCCCTCCTCCTTATGGGGACGAGGGTCCAGCTACGCATGGCCCTTAGGGAGGATATCTGCATATATCCTTGGTGCTCAGATCATGGGAGCCTCGAACGACATCATTACCCTGGTTGGTCTGCCTAACGTGTAGAGGCGTACCGGAGGTCAGTATGAAGAGAGTGTCAAGATTCCACTACAACGCACAAAGGCGGAGTGTGATGAGGACTGCGCAACCAATGTTCAGAGCCTGAGAGAGCTGACATGGCGATCAAGGACGTTGCTGACGCATTCGCAACACAACATCCGATCGCGTCAGCCTAAGACGGGGCAAGCAAACGAGCATCAACCGCTCAATCGCAGGATTCATATCGATTTGCGGCCCAAGACCCACCGGTAAATCGACCCGGAGCGGTGGGAGGGCACTGAGGCATCGTACCCAAACCGCTAACGAGGATCCCTTTGAGTGAAGGCTCGAACAAGAGGAAGCGCGGGGCCTGACAAGCAACACAGGACTTGTCGGGATTGAATCTGACACTACGAGTCATAGACCGAAGCACCCAAAACATGTTAACAGATCTCCGGAAAGGGTCGGAGGACTCACCCTGAGAGCAACCGAAGGGGGGCAGATCCCCGTGATCAACCAAGAGACGGGGCTGGACCTGAGACACAAGCGTCCAGGCGGTCCTACGTATCCCATAAGGATGGGAATCAATCCATACGTAGTTCTGGAAAGGCAGTTTAACGTCATGCAGGACGATGAGGGGTGTGAGGTAGTCCCACACACGGGGGAGGCGTACGGCGCGGCCAATAGACCGACGTGAATGAGGACATAATCCCCCGCTCACGCGATACGCCTCGCACAAAAAGGAGGGGAACTGGGGCCAGAGGCCCAACGCGGGATAGAGATTCCCGGGAAATGGGGCTGGGCCTGAAACATGAATGTCCAGGCGGTCCTACGTATCCCATAAGGATGGGAATCAAGCCATACGTAGTTCTTGAAGTGCAGTTTAACATCATGCAGGACGATAAGGAAAAAAGAAGGGGGGAGCAGAAGGCATCCCCAAACGTGGGGGGGGGGGGGGCGTACAGCGTGACGAGCAAACCGACGTGAATGAGGGCATAGCCCCGCACTCACACCATACGCCGCACACCCGGGGGCAACTGGGCCAAGGGCCCGAGATGGGATGGAAATTCCCGAAGGATGGGGCTGGGCCTGAAACATGAATGTTCAGGCGGTCCTACGTATCCCATAAGGATGGGAATCAAGCCGCACGTAGTTCTTGAGTGGCAGTTTTACGTCATGCAGGACGAATGCTGAACAGTTTAACGTCTTGTAGCTCGGACGTAGTGCAGTTTAGCGTCATGCGGGACGAAGCACTTGGCAGTTTAACATCTTGCAGCGCGGACGAATGCTGAACAGTTTAACGTCTTGTAGCCTGGACGAATGCAGTTTAACGTCGTGCAGGACGTGGTGCAGTTTAGCGTCATGCAGGACGAAGTGCAGTTTAGCGTCATGCAGGACGATTGAACACTCAGGCAAAGTATTGCTTGAGGAACCTAGCGTTGGTGGGAGGAGTGACACGCTCACCATCCATAGTCGCTAGGGAGTACGCGCCATTGGGATAGACCTTGTGGACAACAAACGGTCCCTCCCACTTGGGCTCCAACTTGGGTGGCTTCCTGCCGGGGATCATCGGCGCTCTTAGGGCTAGCACTAGATCACCCTGCAGGAAGGAGCGGAGGCGAACCTTCTTATTGAAAGCTCGAGCCATCCTGCTTTGATGCCTCTCCAAGTTGTGCAAAGCGCGAAGTCTATTCTCATCCAGTGCTTCCAACTCGACTAGACGGGCTTCAGCAACTCTGTCCGGCGCTTGCTGGTCGTAGACCGCAGTGCGCAAGGACGGTAACTGGATCTCGATGGGCAGGACGGCCTCAGCTCCATACACCAGGGAATAAGGGGTCATCTGGGTGGAATTGCGAGTCGTCGTCCGATAAGCCCAGAGGGCGTTGGGGAGCTTGTCCGGCCAACTCTTCTTGTTCTGACCAACCATCTTTTGCAGAATGTTGGAGAGGGTTTTGTTAAACGCCTCGATCTGTCCATTCGCCTGCGCATGATAGCGAGATGTATGGTTGGAGCGGATGTTATACTTGGCGTACAACTTCTTCAACTCGGCTGCTCGGAAATTGGTTCCGTTATCCGTGAGGATAGCGTGAGGCACTCCAAATCGATAGATGATGTTGGAGGTCACGAAGTCAGCGATCGAACAGGATTTGACCTCTCTGAGCGGAATCGCTTCTGCCCATTTGGAGAAGAAGTCCGTGGCGGTCAGAATGAACCGGCACTGGCGAGCTGTCGCCGGTGGGTAAGGTCCCACAACGTCCAGTCCCCAGACTGCAAAGGGCCAGGAATACCTTGTGGTATGGAGAGGCTCCGGCGGCCGATGCACAAAGTTCGCATGAACCTGGCACGCATGGCACCTCCTGGCGTACTCGATGCAGTCATGGATCATAGAGGGCCAGAAGTATCCCAACCTCCGAATCTGGTGGGACAGCTTCGGCCCAGTCTGGTGGGCGCCACATGAACCAGCATGAACCTCTTGCATGACTCGTGGGATCTCGACTCCCTGAAGGCAACGGAGGAGAACACCATCAAACCCGCGCTTGTAGAGGATCTGCTCCAGACCGGGACTGCTCTGGAGGACAAACTGCGATGCGCGGCGTCGAACTCGCTCGCGCTCGGCCCGATCTGACGGAAGAATGCCATGTTGGAGGTACTCAACCAAAGGCGCCCTCCAATCACGGGCTGATTCGACTGCTATATCTGGGGTACTCGGGGCTCCGGGCATAGGGGCAACCGTGGTGAGGTTACTTACCAACGGGCCGCGATCTTCTTCCGGGATAACGGGAGCGATGAGCCTGCGGCGCGTCACGCGGACGATCAGGTTGTCCTGTTCAGGTTCCGCAAGTGACGCAGCAAGGCTGGCCAAAGCATCTGCTCGACCGTTCTGCGACCGAGGAATATGGACAACTTCTGGCCAAGAAGGGAACTGGGCCATCAGAAGGAGGGTGTACTCCAGCAATGGCACAAGTTCCGGCTTCCTGACAACATAGCTGCCATTGATCTGCTTAACGACCAGCTCGGAGTCCCCTTTCACGCACAGACGGGGCACGTCGATCTCGAGAGCCAACTCGAGGCCGGTGATGAGGGCATGGTATTCCGCCTCATTGTTGGTACAGCCCTCTGACAATAGGAAGGAATATGGCAGCACGGCTCGCTCCGGGGTAATGAAGACGATACCCAGGCCCACTCTGTTGAGCTTAGGATTATCGAGTCTTCTACCGGTGGGGCTCCGGGAGGCACCGTCAAAGTGCATCTGCCAGCATGGATCGGCATGATCGACCGAGAGAATGGTCTCATCTGGAAAGCCTAGATCCAGCGGCTGATCCGCGGAGGTTGGGTGAGCTGCCAGAAAGTCTGCCAATGCCTGCCCTTTGATGGCCTTCTGAGACACGTACCTGATGTCGAACTGCTGGAGAATCACAGCCCACCGCGCTAGACGGCCAGTCAACATAGGCCGGCTCAGGATATATTTCAACGGGTCTACCCGAGAAACCAACTCTACCTCATAGTGCTGCAAGTAGTGTCGTAATTTCTGTACGGCAAATACGAGCGCCAGGCAGCTCTTCTCGATGGGGGAATACCTAACTTCCGCGTCGAGGAGCATGCGACTGAGGTAATAGAGGCTATTCTCTGTTCCCTCGTTGTTCTTCTGGGCTAGAAGGGCACCAAGGGACCGTTCCAGGGCGGTCACATAGAGGACCAGCGGCTTCCCGGATACGGGCGGCATCAGAACCGGAGGTTGAAGCAGGTACTGCTTGATTTCCTCAAAAGCGGTCTGACACTCTTTATCCCATACATAGGTGACACCCTTCTTCATGAGCCGAGAAAAGGGCTTACACTTGCCGGCCAGATTCGCGATGAATCGGCATATATAGGCTAAGTGGCCTTGGAACCCTTGCAGTTCCCGGACGGTACCTGGGGGAGGCATCTGGCTAATCGCCCTGATCTTCTCTGGGTCGATCTCAATACCCCGGTATCTTACCACAAATCCAAGGAACTTTCCGGAGGTGACCCCGAAGGCACACTTCAACGGGTTCATCTTCAGGAAGCGAGACCGGAGGAAGCCGAACACTTTCTCAAGGTCTTTGAGATGGTCCTGACGCTGGCGCGATTTGACCACCAAGTCGTCGACGTAGCATTCCACCAGTGTGCCGAGGATTGGCTTGAATATGCGGTGCATCGCCCGTTGGTAGGTGGCTCCTGCATTCTTCAGGCCAAAGGGCATGACCCGGTAACAAAAGGTACCTTGGGGGGCCCTAAAGGCAGTGAACTCCTCATCCTCAGGGGCCATCCGGATTTGGTTGTATCCGGAGTATCCATCCATAAAGGAGAGGGCTTGGAACCCTGCTGTCCTGGCCTAGGATCACCGTAGTCAGGCCGCCGTTCTGCAGCGCGCTCGGCGAGGAGCTGGTCAACCATCTTCTTCTGTTCGGCGAGCTGCTGACGTAGCGTAGCCTTCTCGGGATCCTCCTCTGCCCTCTGCATGGAGGCAGATGGGTCGGCGGGCCTTATAGCCTCGCCGTGCTCTTTACCTTTGCTGACGTTTCGGCTTAACGTCAGTGCTTCAGTGGGTGCGGGGAGCCCCAGGAGGTTTCTCTGATGACGAGTAACTCTCACTGACGGATCTGACGACAGCTTGTCTTCGGGGGGGAAGCCCCCGTCGAGAAGTTCCAAGTCGTTCCCCTCTCCCGACAGGTCAGCCATATTGACTGTTTCTGTCCCTGGGGATATACCCTCAGGGCCACCCAGCGAATCGGGCTGTCGGCGGATCACACTGAAGCGTAGGGCAGCGTACTGCCCCCATCCACGGATATACACGTGGGGAGTGGCTTCCTCGATAACTTTGCGGAGTACTTGAAAGCACTCAACGCATCGTTGTTGGAGGGCCTCGTGGTGCTCAAATGACCCGGGGTGCCGAACCGCGGGGAGCATGGCCAGGTCAATTTGACGGCACTGCTCACCAATATCCTCCAGGTGTAGTTGACTCCCGGGGTATGGCATTTGTAGGCAGTGAAGACGGGAGTGAGTCTCCCGGAGAGTTCGGCGGAAGCATTCGAACTCACCCGGGGTGAGTGATTCGGGTGCATCAAAGCCCGGTCCTGCGACTGGCCAAAACTTCTCAGGGAAGTGGCCCTCTGCAAAGACGGTCCAGAAGCTCCACGACTCAAACTCGGGACCCAGATCTCCTCGGTCCTCTTCAATGGCTGGGAATGGACGGGGAACCAGCAGTGGTGCCGAGGCGGGCCGTCGGGCCGACGGGCTGGCCGGCGGCGAATACGGCGAGCAGGCCGATTGGCCTCCATATCCCGGGCCTCCCCCTGAGGGTGGCGGTGCCCCGGCTACCACATCACGATAGGACGGGCCGGCGAGCGAACATCCTGCCGTAGCATCGGTGCTTGCCGAGGGTGCACTAGATCGAGGTTCGACCGCCGGTCCCCAGATAAAGTCTCCGGCTTCTCCGATCGGGGCGGAAGGCACTTCCGGAGGGGCCGGTACCAACCGCAAGCTTGATCCTTGGGGGTCTACTAGGCCCTCGTTACTCCGGATATACCTTCGGAGAGATGCGGGGATCACATCGATCTCGCTCTCGGGGAGCACGAGGCTGACGTGCCGTATTCCTACCCCTGCCCTTGACTGGCGGGATTGGGGAAGGGGCTCTGTCGCCGAATCGTACTCCGCCTCTGAGTCAGAGAAGCAAACCGGTCGGATCTCTGTCCGGAATTCCGCAACATTCTTCCCTCGGCGTCGACGCCTTGCCTTCCTGCCCCTGGGTGGTTCTTCGGGGCAGGGCTGATCTCTGTCCTGGCGTCCTCCGGCCGCACTGGTGCTGGGGCCGAGAGGACTGGGAACCGAGGTGCGAAGGGCACCGGGACAGATATCAAAGGGGACGCGGGGAGATATGATTCCGGGCAGGACTCCGGGCCGGGATCGGAAGGTGGGATGACCCATGCCTCCTGGATCGGCCACACAGAGTAGATCCTGCCGGTGAATAGCGCTACCGCGAGGTGGTCCGCGGTGGCTACTACCAGTGCCAGCAACCGGGAGAGTCGACCCAACCTGCCTTTGGGGCGGTCGGGGCCTCGATCCAGGTCGGGCATAGGAGTTCCCCTGCTCAGGATGCGCAGAGGCCTGGCGACTGGAGCCAGCAGTGGCTTGGGCCAATGCGGCCGCTGTTGCTAGAGCCCCAAGGTGGGCATCCTCTTCCGCTCGTGCCCGACGTTGGCGTCGGGACAGACGAGTCGGAATGAGCGTCGCGGGCAGGTGGAGAGCCTGTTCCTCGACTTGAGGGGCCTGGCGGCGATGTCGCCGTGGCCTGGCGGGAGCCCTTACCGAAGATCCCTGGAGCGAATCCCGGATAGGGTGATCCCGGGCCTCTTCCACCTCATCCGCGTAGGGAAGGGAACTGTCAGAGCGCTCCGGGGATAAGCTCCCGAAGCGGTTGGACGTTGAGGTAGGCAGCGGTGCCTCCCTGCGCGGCCCTCGGGGGCGGCGGTGGTGGCGAGGCGCAGCCTCCTCAAGGTCTAGGCGAGCCATTTCCCTAGTGGGGATGACTCCCTCTTCCTCGTATCTCCGCACCAGGGTGTTGATCACCCTTCTCTGGATGACCTCCGAGGGGGAGAGAGGGCGTGGTCGTCCCGCAATTGCGGCTGCTGGGACGGCTGTGGAACGGGCGGGACCGCGCGGAGTAGCCGCGTCGGTGTTTCCCCTGTCCCTGCGCCAGTGGGCGGGTGGCGATCGGGCACTGGATCGGGCGACCTGATTTCTGAAAGCAGGGAGAATGACCCATTAAAACTGACAGGAAAAAGGAATCGACAACCAACCATTAGTGCCACGACGCCTTCCGTGGGGGGAACCCAGGCCCTCGACGTTGCGAGACGGAGTGCCCGATTTCACTTCCCCAGCCCCTGGCGGGTAAGACTGAATGCTTGGCCGGGCAACACGCCGGTCTTCCAACACCTCTGAAAGCCATCGGTCTTCGTATCGAGGAGAAGAGATTCACGTCGGGTTCACCATTTTTCTGTTTCGGTGCGGATGTGCGTCGGGTTACGCTGTTCCGCCAGGATGCGTTCGCGCGTGCACCCGTCAACCCGAGGGGATGGGCGCGCGGCTTGTGGTCCCGCAGTCCCGCTTTCCAAGGGCGGGTGGCATCCGTCCCTTATTCAGGGGCGTCTGCTCCTTGATCGAAACCGGGATGATGGGATGTCGGCTCCTCCTTCCTTGGACGTCTCCTCGGAACTTGTCGCCTAATCCGGGTCTCCCTCATAGACTTAAGAATGTTCGTGAATCTCGTTCCCGGCGCCATATCTTCATGGACACCGGTTAATTATGCTGCTTCCGCCCGAACGCTCCAAGGAGTCTGGGCGGGGCAGCAACCTGCGGTGAGAAGGCCGGGTGGCTCTGGGTGCTGGGGGCGTGTCGTAACACTGCGGCTCTGCACATCTGTCTTCCGTCCCTAATAGGGCTTCTCGAAGGCATGATGGCCTGAGGCATCCCGTACTAGGTGCGGGGAACTGTGTCACCTGAGGTTTTCCTCAGCTTCCCGTGTTTAACACGGGGTATGCCGCGAGTTTAACGTCCAGCGGGGACGGCATCGGACCGATCAACACGAAAAGTGGATCAGATGACAGAACCCCTTGCGGGGAACCTCCGACGCTGGGGCCAGCACATGGGCGGCTTCGCAAGTAACGTGGAGTGGAGTGAAGTGGCATGACCTCACCGGGATGTGGCGGCCCGGGTAAGGATCAGGATGGATGATGAAGTGAAGAGCTTGGACCCCAGAGGGGCTTCCTACGTACCGCGCGTTAACACGGATCAAAGTCAACGTAGTTCGGGCATACAGTTTAACGTCATGCTGGACGTCGGCAAGCCGACTCACGAAGAGGTCGAGGCCGCCGGGCGGAGGATTGAACCGAACCACCTCGCACGGAGGGGGATGGAACGGCCGGGTGGATCACAGTTTCACGTCATGCTGGACGATAAAAGGGGAAATGGAAAAGGGGGGCTGTGGGGAGGCACCGTGGAGATACACACGGGCAGTCTCCCACAGGGGCGGATTCATAGGTGAATCGACGCAAGCGTGAACCCTGGAGGGGTCCACTGATGGACGAACCGACGTAAATACGACCGGGACGACCAGGTGGTGGGCTTGAACCTCGGGGAGGCTTCCTACGTACCCTGTATAGAAGACAGGGATCAAAGTCCACGTAGTTCATTCTGTCAGGACTTACGCACTTGAGGCAGCCCGGTTGCGGCAAAACTCAGTTGGAAGGGACTTGGACCGAAAGCAGAAGACACCTCGATCCCAGTCATACCCTCTACTGGCTTCGGCCGTGGGGAGGCGCAATGGAGATACACATGTGCAGCCTCCCACGAGAAACTAGGGGTTTGTAATACCCTGCCCCCGTAGGGAAAAGCCACTCCCATTAAATCGCCCCGAAAGCGGGACAATCCCGAAATCCCTGCAGAGACGAGCGGGTGGGGGCCACATCCAAACCGGGGGAGATCCTGCGTGCAGAGCACGGGATCGGATGAAGCGGACGGTTTAACGTCTTGCCGGACGAAGTACAGTTTAACGTCGTGTGTTGAGGACGAGGCGGACGGTTTAACGTCTTGCCGGACGAAGTACAGTTTAACGTCGTGTGTTGAGGACGAAACACTTGGCAGTTTAACGTCTTGCAGCGCGGACGATGGGGCTAGGCAGTTTAACATCGTGCAGCTTGGACGGATGTGCAGTTTAACGTCATGCTGGACGAATATGCAGTTTAACGTCATGCTGGACGTATGCGCAGTTTAACGTCATGCGGGACGAATGCTGAACAGTTTAACGTCTTGTAGCTCGGACGTAGTGCAGTTTAGCGTCATGCAGGGCATAGGTTGCCGGACGATGGGTGCATGTCACTTCGCACGAACCTGGAGGGCCGCACGGGAAGACAACGCACGGTGCGGGCACCCAGGATGAGGAGCATCGGGCGCCACGCAGGCAGGTGCCCTCAGGGGGTCGAGGGGACGACCCTGGCAGATTGCGCGCAAAAAGGAAGCTTTGCGCGCAATACTGCGGGCCGGCGCGCAATCGGGGCGGCTGGCGCGCAATTGGGCCAGTGCCTTGCGCGCGGATGCTTGAGATTGCGCACTCCGGGCTTCGGATAGCGCACGGGGGCAACGGCTCATTCTCTAATGAATGGCCACTTGAAAGAAGGGGGTGCGCGCAATCGGGCCGGATTGCGCGCACCCCGGGGGCAATTGCGCGCAAGCGGGTTCTTTTGAGCGCAAAGGCCTTAGGGTGAGTTTTTATTCAAATGAAAGGAGCCAGCGGGGATTGCGCGCGAAGGCGGACCCCGAGGCTTCCTTGCGCGAAAGAAAGGAGGTTACCTGAAGTTCGTCATTGCGCGCGGAAGGGGTTGAATTGCGCGCACGAGAGACGTTTCGACTTCCAGCCACCTTTGAAACGTTGGGGGTCGCCTTGTATTTATAGGCAACCCCGGGCGCGGAATCCAAGGCGCGAGCGCGAAATTCTTCCCGCGGGCGCGGAATCGGACACGGCGCGCAAAGGGAGCCGCGCGGGCCTGCGGCGCGCAAAATATGCGCGCCGGCCCGGCGCATTGCGCGCATCCCGGGGGTTTTCCGCGCGCCTCATCGCTTTTGCGCGCAGGCCTCGGAAATTCCGCGCAAGGCCTCCGGGCCCTCCGAAACGTTCTTCCGACTCCAAATATCACTTCGCTTTCCGCATCCGGAGCTTCGTTTGGGAACAACGGACTTTTCCGGCGTCTACAATTATTATTTAATAAATAACCTAATTCCTTCAAGATTATTCCTAGGGGATAGTTTGGGCCCATATTAGAGTTCCGACATAAACCCATGAGCTACTTTTCTGATTGTGCGTGATGTTATCTCTTGACATAACTAATGGATGAACTATACCCAGAAGTCCCCATTTCAAAAAATCTTGGATAGTCTTAGGTTATCATTTATGATTACTATAACCCATGTATTCAATTGGATTTGGATATCCTATATTTCATACATATGTGAATCTAAAAAATTATTCACAAATGATTATAATATTGTATTCTTATACCCCTTAATTTTGTGTTCTAAATCTCCTATGAAAACCAAATCTCCATAAGTTGTTAATCCATCTTAGAAATAGAACATGAAAAAATATTTCAAAATCTAAAATCTAGAAATCAATTGGTCAAAATTTTATTTCTATAAAATGTAAAGGTGCATCCATTAATTGTTCTATGTACTTTTGACAACACATATACCACTAAACATTATTCATTCCCATTTAAATGTATGAATCACCAGATATATGGAGCACATAATCTCCTATCGTTTCATTAACCATGATCCAAAGCCCTATTTTTATACCTGGATTCATATTAGTAACTAATAATTATTGATCTAAAGGGACCCTATTATATTTCACTGGAGAATAAAAAAATGCCTCAGAGATTGTTTCTAGTGAATGCTTTGTTCAAAGATGAATGATCTCACATCACCCCATAAACTAATTTTATAATTGGGGGACACTTTTCTCAACCATCGTAAATGGTCGAACTACTCCCTCCAATCATTAAAAATGATCCTTGATTTAGGAAGATAAAGAAAAAATTTATTTCATATTTTTTACCCTGTCTATGAGGGATGAAGAATGTCCCATTGTTTTATTCCTTAAAACCCTAGTCCTCATGGAACAAAATTAAAATACATATCATCCCACATCTTCATTGCATGACCTTAAACTGCTGGGCACCCATATCCTATTCGCATGACGTAAAACTACGCAACAACATCCTTACTATAATTTGTTAAACTATATTGTACCCTTACTAGTTAAATAATTTTGTGCTACATGATATGTGGAAACATAAAAGGACCTGACTCAACCTTTTATGTATGAGACATATATACATATAATTATATAGAATATGGATTTCCCATCTCATATAGAGTTTTTTACAACAACCCTATACAAGAACAATAATTTTTTACCACATATTAGTACCATTACCTTATTTATTTTGGGTGCCCATATTTCATAACCTATAACATCTCATCAATTTAAATTCACGATACATGATCCACATATATTTATAAAATAAAATACCTTATGCATATATAAGATTAAAGTCTAGAAAGGGATAATATACAGGAATGATGTCTCGCATGATTCCCATCTTAATGGGATATAAAATTATTAACATATCATCTATATTAGGCCCAACCATCGATATTCATTACATTTAATTATGTTACTAGATAGAAAATAAATCTTTGTATAGAATCTTTCTCACATAAAAATGTGAATTCTCCTATGTATTCCATGTGATTCACTCTAGTGTAGTTTAATATAATTCCCATTAATCTCTTGTTTTTCATGCTGAGCATGAATTCTATGCTATTAGATGATCTGAAAAGACACTCTAACTAGGGAATTTGAGATGAGTTTTATTGGAAGATGGGGAACCACATCCTTTATGAATGATGTCAAACTACACAACATGGGGTCTTCATGCTAGAAATATCATCCCCCGTGATTATTATGTACATAAGAATTAAATTTTTTATCCCTTATTATAAAATATCTGTTAAATACAAGGTAGAATAACCATTAGGTTTCTCAAATTGTAATTGAATATTACATTCTAAATGAACCAACTTTAGACATCTAATATCTTTGTTAATACCATTCGATTCCTTGAGATCCAATTCTATTAGAATTCCATGGACCTTGAGTCCACACAACCATGGATCTCCCATGTAGTATATTTATAACAAGGAATGACTAATCAATGGGACCCACTAGGATTTTGATACGATGAAAAAAAATTCAAAGCTATTGTTCCTAAGATATTTTTTCCCAAAGGAGAATTCTCCCTTAATCCTAGGATCTTTTTTCCATATTTTGTGTGATATTATCTTCCTTCGTTACTAATGGTTTACCTACCCCCACTAGTCCCCCACAATTAATTTACTTAGTTATTATTTTGTTATGATTTAAACTTTCCTTAACCAAACTATTCAATTGTATTTAGATACCCTCAATTTTGTACATATGTTTTTCGTATACATAATCAATGAAGAACTATAATATCATATTCTTGTACCCTTCCATTTAAGGGTATGCGTCTCATATAAAGACCCAAATGACCTGAATTAGTCATTAATATGGGAAATCCCATTTCATCATTGTTTAATTACCATAAAGAAGAAACCATCATTTAGTCCTATTCATATTACATTAATCTTTATCAGGTTTGGTCCATCCCACAAGACTGAAAACAGTTTAAAACATGCTATCCTATAGGACTGACTGCCTAACTGAGAGATAAAACCATGGAATAATATGTTATGTATTCCAGAAATCCATAAATGTATGATAAGTATTAATGATTCATCCCGATACCTGAATTTAATAGATAAGTACACTCTGTTATCTATATCCTAAATCTAATTATAGGACTTTTTAGCTAACTATGATATCAAGGTTCACTCAAGAAATGATAAGAAATTCCACCATAATTCATATGAGCTATATATATATATTCAATAGAAGAACTATGTGTGGATTTATTACTATCTTTATGCAACACAAAGTGATGTTTAGGGTCACTTATCAAAGACCCATCCATAGGATTTTAATCAATAAAAAATACTGTATTATTAGTAAGAAAATAATATTCACAACACCCTAGGTCCTTATCATATAACCTTAAACTAAAGGATACCTTTGTCCCACTCACATGAAATTAAATTGAAATACCATGTCCGGGCCTCAGAAAATTAAACTACGTAGAGTGATCCACCATATATAATCTACAACTCACATTAGTGATAGATATATGCAATAAAAATGAAATATCATCATATATGAACTAGATCACTATATATAAATTATTTTTAGAGAACTATTTATATATTTATTCTCATATCTTGAGATATGTATTTATATTTTTATATTTTACACAAGACCCATCCATGACATCAAAAATGAACATATAATGAGGTGGATCCCTCTTCACATAAAAATTAAAAATAAACCCATATCAACATGAAAATTGACTCTTTAAACAAAAAATATATGATCCTCACAATTAATATTATGAAGAGAAAAATGAAAATCCACACATCCTTACCCCATAACATGAAAATGCAAGAACATCATAGATGTCATATATCTTTTATCTGTGAGGTGAAGGTCTATCCTGCATGAATTTAAAAAACACATAGTTTGTCCCCCATTGTGGCCACTTTTCCACCCCAAATGAAGGATTAATACATTTAAAGTTATTTTTAATACGGTAATCCTATACCTTATAACATTCATGACCTCTATTCATTGTGTACAAGCTAGACCTGTGCAATTGTATTCAACATAGATCCTATGATTTTCATCCAGTGCTCTGAATAAAGTGCATGTTCCCATGAAAATGATCCTTGTAGTGACCAAGTTTTACCTAAAAGACTTTGAAATATTCCGATGAATATTTCTAAATCTAGGTGTTGTGTCGGGATGGAGAACCAGGGCCTGAGAGCCTCGTTACACTAAATGTAAAAATATTAAAAATATTTTATCATGTGTGTCTAGTTTATATTGAAACGTGGAATAAATCCCAAGTGGATTCTTTGATTATATTTCTAAGGACATGGTTGAGTTCAGATGTTGTTTTTACCATAGGCATGACATTAACTTTGTTGATGTTGGGTGTCGAGTCGGAGGCAAGTTGGTAGCATGGTGTTAAATAGAGGATATTGTTTAAATAAAAATTAAAACAATACCCCTCTCCACATACCCCCTTTGTTGCACATGTATGAGGAGTTGAAGCTCCACTCCTCCCAATTTATTGACATACGACCTAAGGAATAAACCGAGGAAAAAAAGATCCATTGATCTTCGATCTTGATGATGATTGCTCTCGGATCATGCAACAATTGCTTCTATGCATCAATCAGACCACAGAGCTTCATCATTTTCACCTCAAGATAGGTGATTAGAGTTTTATGTCTCGATCTCTTTTTTTATGCATCGTCTTAAGGTTCCAGGTAATTTATAAACTTTTTTGGGACCACTTGAGGGTTGATATGTGTGTTTTGGGGTGAATGGGGGTTGTCTGGGTTGCTCTTAGTATAAATACTAAAGGATTTATTTTATACATGGCGTGTATACCAGAGGGAAAAACCATGTATTCATCCCGTTTGGGGAAGATGATGTTTGGGGACTGAATATAGTTTACTGTGGGTTACATACCATGTAGTGAACACATGTCGTGTGGCCTTAGGACATGGCAAGGGAATCCCAGTGAATGTACACATCCATGTAAAAGTACACTACTAGAGTACTTGGGCATGGGGTGTCGGGCATGGAAATAGGTAGACGACATGACCAGGAGGCTGTTTGGATGGGACACACTGTGTACCTAGGGGTACATGTCGTGTAGGTGACACGATTGACCTAACTATGTGAAGATAATACAATACTAAGGTCTGGGTGTGGTGAGAAATTCCATGTACCACCTGTACACACCATGTGGTCCCATATACCCAGCTAAGCCATGTGAGTATAGGACACGAAAGTGTTCAGGCAGGGTCACACACTATGTAGACCCCCTTACATGCCTTGTGGTATCCTCTAGAAAGAGATTCCACATAGAATATATCTTCCCTCAAAGATTAGATTTAGGCCTATGAGTATCCTATCCTAATATGTTTTCAACGTAGAAACTAATGGTGGCCATGGTATGGGCCTAGAAAATGCAAGGTGAGGAAATGTTATGGGTCTCTTGGTGTAGTGATGTTTATACTAGTAGTGGTTGAGTGAGCCCCATTGGTTCATCCCTATGAGGGTTTGTGTGGAATTACAACCTCGGTATAGGTTTGTGATCCCATCCATAGGATAATAATGGATATAGTTTTTTCATCCCCATGGAGAAGATGGGGAAGGATCCATTATTATATAGTTAGAGTTATAGTATCCCTACAGGGATGGTAGGGTGGAATCCTATAGAATATTGTTTCCCTAGATCAGGTTTTTAGAATCTCCATGACCAACACTATATGGGCGGTGATCCCCCATCTCATAGGATAGCCCTGTAGGGTTTGTGGTATCACTGGGAGTTTGATACCCTACACATTGGTAAGTCTCAGTAGGGTTGCGACATCATCGGATATACGATCCCCTAATTATTGAGTTATTTTAGATGGGGTTTGTGGTATCATCGTGATCAAAACTGCATGGGATATGATCCTCAATTTGAGTTATATGATATCCAGGATGTCATATTGGGTTATGATATCCCCCAGTGAATCTTGGCTATGATCCCCTCTTTGAGAGATGCTTGGGTAACTAGATTGGGTTCATGGTATCCCCAAGAGGATCTTAGGATTGATACCCTATCCAAGGAGATGTGGTTTCAGTTTACCAGATTGGGTTTGTGGTATCCCCTAAAAGATCCTAAGAGTGATCCCCTATCTGAGGAGAGGTGGTTTATAGTATACCAGAAAAGTTTCATAATGTCCCCCAATGGATCCTAAGAGGGATACCCTTTCTATGTGGTCAGAATTTTTGGATTTCTAGTAGGGTAAGTAGAATATCCCATCAGGGATGGGAGGGATACCCTATTTGAGTATTTAGATATGCTGAGTTCTAGTGTGACTTTATTTTTGGTGATATCAAACGATCATGTTCTTAGGGATATATGACCTTTGGTATGACGGTGTTGTACCATCACTTTTGTGATACCTAATTTAGTGGTATCTATCTAATGTGCCATAAATTATGGATGGGTTTTACCCAATAGAGTGTATCTATAAGATGGGTGTCATCTGGGATAACAAAGATCAGGGAGTGTGTGCTCTTGGATGAGTGTTCCTTCGAGCCTCGAGTAGGAACCTATCATAAGCAATGAAGTCGAGACCTAATGAGACTTGGAGCCTGAGATGAGTATATATGGGTGTTTTTTTGGGTTTCCTTATGGTGTTTTCACCTCCATTGGTTTACACACAATGTGTTATGATATTACCAATCATGTATAGCCAAGGATGGTATCGAGATGGAGTTTCTCTCTCCTTGGGGTTCGATCCAATTGGGTCGTGCAGACTGTTTCCATTTAGTTAATCTCTTTTCATTTTTTGTTTTTTGGGGTGGATACTGAGTATTGTTATACTCACCCCTGCATGGTCTTTGTCCAATTTTTTGTGTCTTGTGTATACCACATGACTTTTGACAGAGTCCCAAGAGGACCCCGAGCAGGTGGAGGTTAGTGAGATAGACTAACTGGGGTGTTTACTAGAGCTTAGATGAGGATATTTACAGAGTCTTCATTTGATAGTGATCCCCTCCATCTGAGTAGGTTGGATGCTTTTACAGTTTTCTTTTGGTGGTCCATGTATTTACCCCTTTTGTACTTATTCTCTACTCTAGTTTGGGATATATGTATGCATGAATTTTCTTTTAAGTTTATATATCTATGCACTATTTCATGGAGTTGTATGTGGGAGTGTGCATATAGGTATGTTAGTATAAGGATTCCCATGTTTGTGATATCCTACTCGGTACTGGACACTATCCACTAGCCTTTGGAGAAGATATTGGAGAATTGTGGCTTTATCCTGATGGGTTAGGTTATGAAAGAGTGGCATCAGAGCAGGTTCCACTTTGGGACCACAGTGTAGTGAGGTACGTTTGGGTTGAATAGAAACATTGTTAGGGTTGTTAGTGTTTAATTCTTAGGTCAGAGGTTCCCGTGTTCGTGCGACAACCAATGTATCCATTCACCAGGACTTTGGTAACTTGACTCTCGACTCAGGGCATTAGGACACCAGTCACAATGAAATAAATGGCATATGAATCATATAAGACTGAGATTTTTGGGTTTTCCTTATCTTTATTGATTCAGATCACCAAATATACTCTTTGGCCATGATTTATATTGATTTTTTATTTTCAGATGCCTCCATGAAGATATCCAGATATGGTTCCATGGGGGGATTATGGTGATGGTCCACCCCAAGTTTCGGATTCAGTGTAGGGCACTTGATCTATGGCTGGACCTTTGTGTAGTCCACCAGTTGAGCCACCAACCTTCGACTAGCAGGTTGTTTTGGTAGTGGAGCCCAGGGATGCGTGTAGGATGAGTGCACTACCTGAGTTCCAGAGGCAGTGACCTATAAGGTTATGGAGTAACCCAGGACTTCAGGTATATGATGAATGGATTGAGGTAGTCACACATGTTTTCTTCCTTGTGAGGACACCTCCTAAATAGATGGTGGTCCTAGAAGAAAGAATTTTTCATGGTTCGGCTGGGTGATGGTGGAGTCATGCAATGCATACCCATGATTATGTGACACTCACCGGACAGGAGTTTAATGGATCATCAAGGAAGAGTTATATCAAGTCACTTTAAGATCAGTGCGTGTTCATGAGCTTCTATTTCTCTGAAATGATAGCATGACTGTGGAAGAGTTTTTGGAGAGGTTCATAGACCTATCTCATTACTCCCTGGATATGGTTTGAGATCCATTTTCAAAGAACTGACCTTTGAGAAGGGATTGCACCAGGAGATCAGGGCATCAATGGTTCCACTGTGCATCTCCATCTATTCTAGAGTGCTTGAGAGGGCCCTGGAGGTGGAGAGATTTCTGGCTGAGCACATTCTAACGATTAGTGCAAGGAACGTGGGAGCTGATAACTCAATGGCTAGTTCGATAGATGGTAGCTAACAATAGGTTTGGGGATTCAGGAATCCTAGGAACTTCATAAGGTGATCTCATGAGGGAGGGTTTGAGGCTCAAGGGTTCTAGGTTAGTTATGATCAGCCACATGAGAGGTATTGTTATGATAATGATTTCTAGGGACATCTTTCTAGAGATTATATGACCCATCGTGCTGTGGAGAGGCCATCGATTGATGGAATTCCTTGGAAGATGAATCATTTTGAGAATGTTGGTCCATAGGGTGGAATATGTGGAGGAGGAGTGGGTGGAGAAGTAGGAGGTGGAAGACATTATGGTTTTCCAACACTAACCCCAGGTGGTCCACACCAGGCTATGGGAGATGGAGGATGGGGGTGATGTCAGCTTCATTCCATATAGGCATTTGTCCAAGAGTCTCCTATATAGATAGAGGTACACATTGTGTCATTTCTACTGTCTACTATAGTATTGATAGATATTGTTAAGGGGTACTCTTTTATTTCAGCTTTTTGATCGTGTTTTTTTCAGGGTGATGCGGGGAATTAGTGTAACCCTGTGTATGTGATGTTCGACGTAGCTTCGGATGCATGATATAGAGGTATCCTTCCACCACTGAGACACATTTGTATGACGTAATAAAAACTATGAGTGTGATTTAGTGACAGAAATATCAGATAGTGTTGAGGTATGGTGGATGAGTCCCTCCAACATGTGTGTTTGGGAAAGGGTTGTGTGATTGAGGTTTGCATGAAAGTCCTAGTAAGAACCATTGTGTGCATGGGTAGATCTATTTGAACACAGTTACCCCTGAATGTTCAATGTTATATTGTACATGAGATGCTTGATGAGGTAGTGGTTCATTTTTATGTGGCTTTAAACTCACCAGAATTAGTGATGCTTTACCCACTTAAACACATTCTTGAGACGCAATGCAAAATCGTGAAGGTGAGTCAGTGCTACCAAAAGTGGATAATATTGAGGTACAGTGGATGAGTTTCTCTAACTTGTGTGTTCAGAGTAGGGTTTAATTTTTCTCTTCATTAGGTTAGCGAGGTGGTGTGTCTATAGACCCTATAACGGCAAAGGAACCATGGTGCTTGGTGTTTTCCCATCCGTTGCAATATTGGAGACATTTTACCTCTAGTTTCAAAATTTCAATCTAGTTGAGCTATACTTGAGTGTGGTGGTACTTGAGGTTCCCTTGAGTGTGTGATTTTTTGAAGCAGAGGAACCCTTGGTAGCCTCTTTTTGTGTTCTTGGTGAGATCACTGGCATGGAAGTCCTAGTTGAGAGCCTAGTTTCTTTCCCATGTGCCCAGTAATTCTCTTTTTAGGGATGAAAAGTCTTATGGTTGGGGGGATTTAGTGACCTGGTATGGACTTGAATGTATTTGAAATATTTCTAAGAATATTTACAAATCTAGGAACTGAGTTGGCCTAAAGATCCAGGGTCTGGAGAGCCCTGACAAGGTGATTTTAAAAATATTAAATATAATACATAACACACACAAATTTTCTCTTGAAATAAGTAAAAAATCCCAAGTGGACTCTCAGATTGAATTTCTGAGATAGCAGTTGAGTTCAGAATTTCATGTTTACCCTAGGTGAGACAAAAACTTTTTTGGAACTAGGTGTTAGTTCAGAGGTGAGTTGGAGGTGGGGTGTTAAGTAGAGGATATTTTTTTAATAAATTTTTTAAAAATACCCCTCCCCCTCCCCCCATTGGTGTGAACATAGGAGGAACCGAAGCCCCACTCCTCCCTCTTTGGAAATAGATAACCGAAGGACCAAATTGAGGAAATGATATGTCGTCGATCTCTGATCTCAAGGGTGATCGATCCCAAATCATGAAATAGGAGCTTCCAAGATTCAATTCGACCCCAAAGCTTCGACAACTTAACCTCAAAGTTGGAATATTGAGTTTTAAGTCCTGATACCCTTGTTTATGTATTTTTTGAGGTTGTAGATCCCTTAGACACTTTCAAGGGACCCCTTAGGGTCAATTTGTGTGTTTTGGGGTGAATGGGGGTGATCAAGGATACTGATAGGAGAAATCCTAATGGATTTCCTGTATATAGAGTGTGTATAACAAAGGAATATGCTGTGTGTTCTTAGAATTTGGGGAAGATGATGTTTGGGAACTACACACCATTTACCGTAGGTTACATGACATGTAGTGACCCCATGTCATGTGGCCTAAGGACATGGATAGGGATGCCATGTGAATGTACAGGACCAAGTAAAAGTACATGGATAGAGTTCATGGGAATGGGGTGCTGGACATGGAGATGGGTAGAAGACATGGCCATGAGGCTGTCTGGACAGAACACACCCTGTACCCTGGTGTACATAACATGTGGATGACACGGATGGCCATGCCGGGTGAATAAAATATAGGGCCGGAGCCTGGGGGTGGTAAGACATGCCATGTACCATTGGTACATGCTGTGTGGTGCCACATACCTAGCCAATGCATGTGAGCAGAGGACATGGATGGGTGTTCAGGCAGGGTCACTCACTGTCTTGACCCCCTTACATGCCATGTAGTCTCTTATTTTAGGAGTTTACATATATTGTATCTCCTCCCTCAGAGCTCGGATTAGGGCATGCGAGTTGCCTATCCTTTGTAGAATTCAATATAGAACACAATGGTGGATACAATTTGGGAATAGGATATATAAGGAAATGAGATGTTTTTAATCACTTGGTGAAGTGATGTTTAGACTAGTAGCAATTGAGTGGGATCCCTTACTTCATACCTATGATGTTTTTTGTCGAATTATAGCCTCATTATAGGTTTTCAATCCCCTCTATTGGATGAACATGGATAGAGTTCTTGCATCCCCTGGAGAGGATATGGCATGATCCACTATCATATCGTTGAAGTTTTAGTGTCCCTCTAAAGAGGCTGGGTTGGGATCCTCTAGCACATCATTTCCCTAGACTAGGTTCTCAGAATCTTCATGACCAACACTACATGGTAGGTGACCCCCCATCTAGCTGGAAATCCCTTTAGGTTTTTTGGTATCGTCGAGAGTATGATACCCTATATAGTGGATAGTCTCAATAGGGTTGCAACATCATCAAATATACGATCCCATACTTTGCGAGTTATACCAGATGGGGTTTGTGGTATCATTGTTAGAAAAAATACATGGTAAATGATCCTCTATCTGAGTGATATGATATCTAGGACGTCATATTTGGTTGTGGCATCCCCCATCAGATCTTTGGTGTGATCACCTCTCTAAGAGATCATTGGGTTACCATATTGGGTTTGTGGTATCCCCTTGAGGATCATAGGAGTGATCCCATATCTGAGGATATCTTGTTTCAGTTTACCAGATTGGGTTTTTGGTATCCCCTATAGGATCCAAGTAGTGATCCCCTATCCGAGGAGAGGTGGTTTATGGTTTACCTATATGAGTTCATAGGGTCCCCCATTGGATATTGGGAGTGATCCCCTTTCTGATTGGTTAGACCATTTGTGTTTTTAGTAGGGTTAGTAGTTCCCCCAACAGGGTTGGGAAGGTTCCCCTTTCTGAGTATCGAGATCCTTTGATCACCAATGTGACTTTCATAGTGGTGATATTTGATTATAATGTTATATCAGATATATTCCCTTTGGGATGATAGTGTATTTCCATCGGTTTTGTGATACACAATTGAGTGGTATCTCTCAGATGTGCCATTAGGGATGGTTGGGTTGTACTAGATGGAGTGTATCTCTTGTACGAGTGTCATCTAGGATGAAATGGATCAGGGAGTGTGTGCTTTTAGAAGAGTGTTCCTTCAAGCCTTGAGTAGGAACCTATTGCTGATTATGAGGTCAGGAACTCATGAGACTTGGAGTGTGAGATGAGTATATATGGGTGATTTTTTGGGTTTCATTTCCATGTTTTCACCACCCTGGGTTGACACACCCCATGGTATGAGCTGACCAGTCATGTATTGCTATGGATGATATCGAGATGGAGTTTCTCTCTCATTGGGGTTACCTCTAGCTGGGCTGAACATACTATTGTATTTTAGTTCCTAAATTTTCTTTTGGGGGTTCTGGGGTGCCTACAATGTATTTTAATACTCACCCAAACATGGGATTTTCCTATATGTGTTGTTTATTGTACAGACAAAAGGACTTTCAATGGAGTCCTAGGAGGACCTAGAGTAGTCAGGGCATAGAGAGTTAGACTGACCAGAGTGTTTACCGAAGCTTGGCTAAGGAACTTTATGATAGGTGAATTTTATAACAATCCCCTCCATCTGAGTAGGATGGATGATTTTATAGTTTTATTTTGGTGGGCCTAGTATTTTCCCTTTTTTCACTTCTTCAATACTATGGTTTGGGAGATATGTATGCATAAATTTTCATTTCAGTTTATGTATATTTTCACTATGTCTTGGAGATGTATGTGGGTGCAAGGAAAAATGTACTTTAGGCTAAGGCCACCCCTGTCTGTGATAGCCTGCTCGGCTCTGGATGCTATCCCCTAGCCTATGGAGGTGGGATTGGAGAGTTGCAGCTCGAGCCCTGATGAGACAGGTCATGAAAATACAGATATATATTGGTGGATATTTCTCTACAAGAACTATGTGTGTTTTCATTCCTACTATAACTTGGTACATAGTGACACCTATATCTCCTAATCCAAGGCCTAATCCCAATGTCAAGTGAAAATAAAATATACCCCACAACATTTGAGTTTGATTTTTGTGGATGCCAATTTCATAAAGAACAACTTGTGTATTGATTAGTAACCTCATAGGATATGTAGTGAGGTATAGGTCCCCTAATCATGGCCCTATACATTGTATATAAAATAATAATCCCCCCTTCCCTACGTGCGAGAATGATCTGTGCAGGGAATAATGTAGTTAATAACTAGGTCTCTCTTGATTATTGATGTATCATGATATGTATTGACACTAGAATATATTATCATATTCCCACAATATGTTTTCCACTATCACAACCTACCCATATTCTTGGTCTATATTTAATGCATCTAGACTTTTTTAGATTCAAGATTATTAATATTCCCCCACTAGTTACAAATTCTCCCAACACAAGATCCCTTCTCCTTAGCAGAATCATTGATATTTAGAGATCCTTATATGAAATGAAGATGGGTGACTTTTATTTCAGGAAATAAAATTTCACTCCCCCTTAAACATGATCCATATCCATGAAGATGAAAATCTCTTAAATAACTATGTGCATGATTGATTCCCACAACTATTGTATATGTAATGACATTCAGGTACTCTACCATGGACACAATCATCGTTCTCGAAATAAAAAATTAGAAGTTTCTGCCCATACTATATATGAGTCATAATTTCATATGATATTTTGTCATCATATCTCTCATTTGGGAATCTATCCCCAAAATTAAATGACCCTTCCCCAGCATATGTAGAAAATCTATATAGGAGACCCTTAAATTTTATAGAACTATAGGGTTTTATTACTGTCAACACAGAGGAAGTAGTGATTCCAAAATGTTCCATCCCAATACAATCCACTATTACTAGGAATGATAATATGACCATTCCTTTTCCCCTATATATTAACTAGGGGTGGGGAAATATCTTAATTTTACCCATGTCACCATTAAAAGAATAAAGCATGATGATGCCGCTTTCACTTTGATGTATTGGCTCACATCACCTTATTAAATATCTATATCCAAAGGTGAAACCCAATTTCATATCTTCGTCATATGATCTATATATACTCAAGGGTTATTTTACATTAAGAACCGTTTATGCCTTGAATTCTATCTATACATGATACATAGTAAGGTCCATATCACTCATTTTAGAGTACATCAAAAATTAAAAAAAATTCACCTCTTACCACAATGTTTCAACCTTTACAATGGCACATCACATATCCAATGGATGTGTAATAAGGTAATACATAATTTAATTGTCTTTCACCTGATCTTGTTCATGTAATGGAGGACCTTAAATATTTTGAATGTATTTATAAAAATACCCTTATTCCTATGCATAATTTTTATCTATTTAGGGATCCATAAGGTAATACACATGGCTTGATTTCTATTCTAGTAGGGTATATAGAAATTCCTATATTTTAAACCCAATCCCCAACCATGATTTCAAAAAAGAAAATTTTATCTTCCCTTCTACGTATTAGCTAGATCTTTGTATAGGGGTTTCATTGAATGAACTATTTATTGATGAATTCCTTCAATAAATATATGTATATGGAAACTTAGGGAAGGCCCATCCACAAAAAATTATATTCCCCTAGCCTACCTTAGCGCCCTATCGAGTCACATTCCAATCACAAAGGGCCTTGTCCATTATCATCACCATGAACAATTAATTTCATAGTCATGCACCCCTAAGAATCCTAGTATGGTTATTCCCCAATCACATTTTTTTTTCAAATTGAGTGTGACTCACATGAGCTTAGAGGAATGGATATAACATTCTGACAAGGTTGGTTGGATCATGAACAAATATGTGTGACATCAATGGTCTATATTTAAAGACATTTAACTATATATGAATAGTCAAGTTTTTCATATTGGATTCACCTATATATTAGTCAGATCTACAGATGTATTACTTATACATGAGTTATATATTTTCAACAGGGTCCCCCACATATGGATATATTCCCATGTGCCTATGCATAGGCAAAATTTACACCTGAATTTGAACGTCATCGACCGATTTAGGGTGTCTCTAACTATACATTGTGTAATTTTCATGTGAGTTAAAAATTTATTTTTCACTTGAAGTTAAAAAATACGACCATCATCCAAGCTCTATAATGTTAAACAACACATATAGTCTTAATTTAATGGACCTAAACTACAAAAAATGTAAGTAATTATGGAAAGAAATTAAACTACATGGAATGTGAATCCCACTATATCACGTTAAATAGAACAAAATATCTTTCATTAATAGTCCTTGTCAATGTAACATAAGTTTTGGACCATGGTAAATTAATGTTTTGGGTGTTTCTATCGTCATCTAGAGAACCTTAATCCATAAATCATACTTCATTCCTTGAGAATATCAGTTTATAAAAAAACTCTCATAAACCATGGAAATGATAAATGAAAGATCTACATGACCAAGTAATAATTGGATCCAAATAAGGGCCTTAGATCTTCCAAATAGAAGTTTCTTCTCCCTCTATAATGGTCTCAATGATCATTGTTAGACCTAATGGAATTACAAGAGATCACATCACTAAATCATGATTCATGATCATCTTCATCATGAATGTATTATAACATTATGGATGATATATGAACCTTGATCCATGATTTACATTTCCATCACCCCTTGTTCAAATGGGCCTTGGAATACACTCTACCATGTGAGTCTAAATTATGATGTTGGGTCACACATATCCTCGATACATGTTCCCTTTGTAGCAACATTAAACTACCTTCACATTAGTCAATATTGCATGGATTTAAATATTATCCTCAAAGGGTCAAAATAACAAGATCATAATCTTCTAGTGAATTATACACAAAACTTTTCAAGCTAAAAACATACCAAGGTAAGTCTGAGGAAAATTCATATCTATTCTCACTAGGATATTTATCTATAGAGTTTATGAATTTTTTTAATAAAAAAAATTACAATGCATGTAGTTCCCATCGTATGAACATAATAAAATCAAATTCTTGCATGATGGACCCCTCTAGTCTAGTAAAAAGTTATTTCAATGATTTTTATATCCTCCCATAGTGATAATGAGTCCATTATGTGGTGATACAACTTTATTCGTGACAAAAAACCTCTTGAGTATGATGTTTTAAATAAACCAACTTCATATCTTTGATGACTGAGATGATACACACAAATTCCCTAAGATGATACAGTTCTAATGGTATCCCACTTCCCCTACTCATTTCTATTGGTTCTTCCATGTATAATATTGGTAACATAGATTGGATGATCTGAAGGAACCTCACTAGGATTACCTACTGAATAAAAAAATGTCATAGATCTTGTTCCTTGGGGATTTATTGGTCATGTAAGTGGGTTACCCTTAAAACCATGAGATATTACCCTAACTATGTGAGATAATGGTTTCGTCCATTACAAATGGTTGAACTATAACCACTAGATTTCAATCCTTATTAACTTGGATATTGCCAGATCATGATTTTAAATTCCCATAATCTAGCTATTCATGTATATTTGGAATCCTCAATGTTACATCATGATGTATCAAACGAGTTCACAAAGAAGGAATGAAATACTTCATTCATGATCTTTTTTGTGGTCCTCATCACATGATCTAAAACTATGTGATTATGGGAATGATCTTCACAACAATAAACCAAATTCCCCCTTTTCTAGTGTAGTTCATGAACTATCTAGAGTACTATATCTCTCCTTATATAGAATATTCTACACACCCAAATTCATTGACCTTATGTTTGAATCTTTAAAAAACTTCCACATTTCTTGTAAATGAGAAAAGTCTCCTCTTCTGGACCATGTAAGTGTTGGAACTACATAATGGACTCAGAATCATCAGGTAGAGTAATCTTGGAATTAGGAGAAGGGTCCTCTAGTCCTTATGATATCTGACTCCATTGTAGTAGAAATAATCACCTCATTATGATTTTAAAATGTCCTCAACATGTTTTCCCCACCTCATCATCCTTAATTGAAACTCCTTGAGGTGTGATTTAAAGATTCTATAACCCAAAAATGCTTGAGGGTTAGATATACATAACAATACATTACCATATACCACACCCATTATTAGTAAGGACACATGATGTGAGAACCCTTCATGAATATTCAACATTTATAAACTCAGTAAGGATTGTACATGTTAGAGCCCATCGTGAATATTCATCCTTAACAATGTTCATCAAGGATGAAGGGTGTCTAAACCCTCCATGAATATTCACTATTCATAACATCATCAAGGATTCATGGGATTATAACCATTCCCTAATATTAATATTTCATAACCTGAGCAAGGATATATGGTTCAAAAACCATTCATGAATATTTATCAATCATATCCCAAGAAAGGATGCAAGGTGTTTGGACAATTCATGAATATAAATCCTTTATAAACATAATAAGGTTTCTCATTTTTAGAAAAATCATGAATATTAAACCTTAAAAACCATTATAAAGTATGTAGGGTGTCATAAAAAATCATTAATATCTATCCTTCATAAAATTAGTAAGGATACAAGGTTTCATAACCCTTATTGAATATTCATCCTTCACAAGAATCAACACAGAAAAATGGCATCAGAACCCTTTAAGAATATTAATAATTTATAACCTAATAAAATATGTATAGTTATGCAACCCTTGATGAATATTCATCCTTTAAAACCCATGAATGGATATAGGGTGGTTGGACCCTTCATTAATATTCATCCATAATAAACTTAGTAAGTATGTTGGGTTTCATAAATGTTTATTAATATTCAGTATTCCAAACATTCAAAAAGGATACAAAGTTTCAGAAACCATCATGAATATTCACCCTTCATAGAGTTAGTGAGAATTAAGGGTATTAGAACCCTTCATGAATATTCATCCTTTATAACCTCGATACGAATATAGGGTTCCAAAACCATTCATGAATCTTTTTAAATCATAATATATATAAATATATAAGGTATCAAAACCATTACAGAATATTTATAATTTATAACATCAACAAGGGTGTATGGTTTCAAAAACCATCATGAATATTCATCCATTATAATCTCAACCAGGATACCAGGATCCAAAACACTTATAGAATATTCAACCTTCAAAAACTATGTATGGTAGTAGGGTGTCTGAATCTTTAAGGAATATTCATAATTCATTACCATAAACAAGGGTACATGATGTAAAAAACATAATGAATATTCATCATTCATAACCTTGATCACAGATTTAGGGTATCAAAACCCATCGTGAATATCTATCTTTAATAAACACAATAAGGATGCATGAATTTAGAAATATTCTTGAATATTCATTCATTAAAACCAACAACAAGAATGTAGTTTGTAAAAACCAATCAAAAATATTCATTTTTAATAAACACTATATTGATACATGTATTTAGAACCCTTCAAGATTATTCATCCTTCACATCCATAAACAAGGTTTTATGGTGTCATAAAACATCATGACTATTTGTACATCATAATATTATCAAGGATATAGGGTATCAAAAACCTCTTTGAATATTTATAATTCATTACCTCATAAAGGATACTGGCATTCAGTTTCAATCATTAAAATTTATCCTTCATAAAATATGTATGGATTCATGGTGACAATACACTTCATTACTATTCATCAATCATAAACTCAGTAAAGATTCATGGTGTAATAAACCTTTAGGAATATCCATTCTTCATAATAATTTGTCCGGTTACAGGTTTTAAGAACACCTCATAAATATTCATCCTTCAAAACATTTAGTAAGTATTCACGGTGATTGTAACCTTCATTATTATTAATCCTACATAAAATCACTAAGGATGATGGTATTCAGAACCCTTGAGGAATATTCATACTTTGAAACCTTCAATAATTATTTAGGGTGTCAGAACCATTCATGAATATTCATCTTTAATATCCTAAGCAAGGACATTGGGTTCCCAAGACCTTTAGGAATACTTATCCTCTATAACCTAAGAATGATTGTTGTATTCCATAACCCTTCATGGATATTCAACCATCATAATTTTATTAAGGAGTTTGGGTGTTCAAGAACTTCTTGAATATTGATCCTTCATCATCTCTGATTGATTATCTTTAAATAATTATTCACCATTTCTATGATTTAATCCAACATTCAAGATGTAGTATTTTTTTCATAGAATATATTTCAATCTATATGACCCTAAAATAATGTGAAGGATGTTTAGAGCTACATTTAATTAAAGATATTTTTTTTTCGGTCAAAGCATTGTTACCCAAACCATCAATCATTTTGGTCTATCTCACAAGACCTTAAACAAATAATTGAATGAGACACAATGATACCTAGTTTAAAATACCATAATGGCAACCCTAGGAAAATTTCATGCCTCTTCTCACTAGACACATATTTTTCATGATCTAGGAAACATTTATCAATCATAAATATAAAAGGCATGAAACTTTTCAGGTTGAAAACCCATAAAGGGAAGACTATGAAAAACTTGGGTCCATAAACACTAAGACACATTGTTAAAATCATAGGAAATAGTTATAGTTATAAATAGAAGATAAAAATTTTGTAAGGACCAATATATGGCCCTAGAAAAAAAATCTCCAGGTCTAATGACATTGAAAAATTAGAGAATATCCCTATTACATGAGACCATTTGAGGGAAACTTGCCATATCATGTCTTGAATCTATATAATACTTGGTGTATCATGCATCACATTATAATACTTAGACTGGAATAACATATGTGTCATAATACCTGAAACATGAACTGATGTCCAGATCCATTTAATACACACACTAAAACATGTGTCCCTACCCATGATTCTATCATAAAGTTATTACAACCCCTCTTATATATAGAATATATATATATATAGGATCTTTCTTTATAGAGTTTTTATATATGAACCATATACCCAATTATTGAGTTCTATTTGCATATGATTCATCACTAAGAACTATATATAGATTGATTTCCATTTGTTTGGGATATATAACAATGTCCAAGTCCCTTATCCTGGATGGAGTTTATAATTCCTTTTCTATTGGGATATTTTTACATTTTCCAATTCCGGATATTCATATATATTTCCAAGATTACCTCTATAGAAAACCCAATTCATCAATATGATTATCCAAATTGGAAATCCATCTTTTGTAATTTTCAGTATCCCATGAACTCATGTTACAGACTCTCCTCATGATAACTCCTAAAATAATTTAGTCAATTAACTCATCTTAGTGAATCCTCTTATAGTTTTTGTTATCAAACCCTATAAAATATTAAAATACATAGAAAATTGAGCTAATTTTTAATAATAATTGAATTCATTATGTTATAAATGAATCCAATTATAGGATGATTTTTTTGGATCCCATAAATTTGTACAATGTTTTTTCTATCATGGATTTGAGAACTGTGAATCCCAAGAGAAAATGACGATATAAATTTTTCATGAAGGAATTATAAGAAGTTTTGGAAGTTTCATTCTTGATAATTAAGGATTTGGTTTAATTTTATGGTGGAGTAGAGTGATGTCTTGGGTAAGTAGCATGGTCGAAGAGAATCTTATCCTGAGTTAGCATTAGATGAATTTGAGAATGAACTCAAGTACTCAGTTCTTGTGACCATCAGGTCCATGATCTATTATTAAGTGTGTCACATCCACTCACTAGTTAAATGTGGGATGAACTATTCATGTGGTATTATTCCTCCATGTAAAAATTTATGCATATATCCTTACCCTTATGATCAAATCAATCAACACCATCCAACTTAGTGAGTGATAGTCTTCAACCTCACGACCCCTAGCCTACATGATGTTGAAAATATATTGTTTGACGAGAAACATGTCCAAGATATCTAGTGATTGAACAGATATGTCACATGAGTCTACTCAAATGATTAAAAGACTTGATTGTAGGTGGATATTTGTGTATATTTTTTTCATGCATGAGTTTAGCTTCAATAAGCTTTTGGACCTGAACCAAACTTGATCACACGAATCTAACACATGACTCCATGTTATCACATGAAGAACAAAGAGAATTAGAGGATCATATCTTGGAAATCCTCAATTTCATTACATGACAATGATCTACCATGAATTTAATTATTTGAATACCTCAAAGTAACATTAGTATGAAAAAATGGGATTTTTTGAGTTTTGAACATCTTTTTTCCACCACTTCATGCCTGTACATCCTTCAAACTCACAGTGTAAAGAAATAGTATACTTGACCCCATTATCCTATATAAACTATAACCCCCTACCATGATAATAGGGGAGAGATAATAAAAAAAGAGAATCATATAGAATTAGATGAAGGAGAGTTATCCACTACCTTCAGAGAAATTATTCAGGTAGCCGCATACTACACAAGACCCTATCATGTGACCCCCTCACAATCACATGATAATTTAATCATAATTTTATTCCCTGAAATGAGTTTTTAGTCCTAAAAAACCACATGATTCCCTCTTCATGTTCCATTTTATGCGTGTGACCCATTACATATCACAGGGTTGATGAATCTTATAATGATGGGATAATCAGACAGTCACTTGTATTCACATGAACCCCAAGTTATGAAAATCATTCATTGAATAGCCTTACATGATGTAGTATATGTAGCCTATGATTTAGACATTGTACATGTGTCCCTTTCATGAGAACACCCTTGATCCTGAGAAGGTATCAGAAAACCATGTTCATGTGGCCCGTGGTATGTGGCCTTGGACATGCATCCCCTTACCTTACTAAAAACTAATCATATTGAAGTATTGCGAATTCTTAGCCATGAACCCTTAGTACATGAAGCATGTACATGTACCCTTTGACTCATAACCTATTTAAAAAAGTATTAATTATGAAAATGGTATTGTAAAACCTCATAAACATACCTATAGTCTATGAATATTGTACACGAACACTTGTACATGTACCCTCTGCACATGGGACCCCTTAATATAGAACACCCATGTGAGACCCTATCCATGAGGCTTTAGCAGAGAACCCCCATTAATGTTAAAAGATTCCATAATGTAATAGGGTAAATTATATTGCCATGGAATTTTATAACCTTGTCAATGTGGAACCCTAATCATACACTCCAAGTCATCCACTCACTTATAAGAGTGTTATCCACTTGAGGTCTGTGATAGCTTAAGCACAAAGTAGTCCTCTGATGTCCTAATACTTGTGTAGATGAGGGAGGAGTTATCCCATGAAATTCCATTTAAAAGGACTCCATTCCATAAAAACATATCCTATAGAAATTTCATGTCCATCTCCCCTCATCCTTTTGAGACTATAGAATGAATGTGTGATATGCACATTCTCCTTTGTGTAATCCCCTCAATATTCTAATTATTATACATTATGGGCCCAAACTCTCCTATGAGACTAAATCTTTATTCACATATAAGTTTAAGATAAATGAGTCCATACATGGGCATATTCATATTTATATGCCCTAACCTTTCTCTCAACACCGTATGAGGATATGTTTCCATTCGACTTTCTCACACTTCATGAGTCCAAACTTAGATGCTCCTCTCCAATAAATCCTACAGTGGGAACCCACCTTGATTTAATTCCTTAAAATATTCCACTATTTATAATATATGAGGTGATAATTATCCTGATTATTAAATACTTTTTCTAACCCATTAGTGTATTGGGAATACACTGAACTCTAAGGAATCTGATTCCAGTTATAAATAGGATACTTAAAACACCTACATAAGGCTTGGTGTCCATATCCTAAATATCTTCATCATCCATTTAACGATTAAATATTACACATTAATACAATGTTTATGTCATATATATATATAAATATATATACAGATATATATATATATCTTTTTATTCCAAGAGGTTATACTCTTTGAGAAGAGTGGAACACCCACATACAACTTTTCACATAGTATTATTCATTGTGAGAGCTCATACCTCTTCTCTCATAGATCCATATCCTCCAATAGTCTCGTAATAATACCTATATAATGAGACACTAAGTGTGTATAACCCAATAAAATATACACTCAATATGGGAATATGTTTTAAGTGTATTCCCAAAATATTTTTTAAAACACCAAAATTTTAAAAGAATAACATTCTATTTAATAGAATATGTGTCATGTAACAACAAGCATAGAAGGGAATATAACATTCAGAGACTTTATAATATATATTTATTTTTAAATAGATTCACTATATTAAATAATTTTCATTAAATGGAACATTGATTTTATGTGGTGTTATATTCAATAATGACTTTGTTTGATAGCACACATAACAAGCAAGATAGAGTTTTATTGAATAATAATATATCATTAATAATATTATGATAATTATCGCCAACCCATGAGAATGGAAGGTATGAATATGATTAAAAAAAATGAAAATATATATTTTATACATGCTTATTAGTTATATATTGAATATTAATAAAGTAATAATCATTTAAAATAAAAATAAACATTTTCTAAAAAATAATATTTTTTCTGAAAGACGGTTTAGTTACACTTTTCACAGATAAATTAAAATTAATTTATAATAATTTTATAAAATTTATTTTATAAAATAAAATTAATTCTTTAAATTTAAATAAAAAAATTATCTTAAGGTGATTATTTTTTATTTTTCTAAGAAGTATCATTTTTTTATGAATAGTGAAAATACTAAATTTTAATTAAAAAATTCCTTTTTCATTTAAATAATTTTTAATGATAATTTATATTTTGAATTAGTTTTAAAGAAAAAATATTTTAATTAATATTATTTAATTCAATTTATTCCATTAGAATAATTTTTATGTTTAATTTTTACATAAAAACATTTTAACTTCTAAACATTTTTACTTTAAAAACATGCTTTCTCATCGCATTTTTGGGATTAATGTTAAACTAAATTCTACCTCATATGTTATTTGATTTTTTAAAAATTTAATTAATATTAGGAATAATAATAATTTATATTTTTTAATTAGGTGAACCTAATTTTTTTACTATAATTATTAGTGAAAATAGTTAAAATTAAATGTAATGAATAAGGATAAAATAGGAATTTTCACATCACATGAGTTTGTATTAAACATAATTTTTCACACACATAGGATTTTTGTTTTTGGACTTTTTTTCATGATTTTGGTATAGGTTGTTTTATTTTTTTATCAGAATTTGATCTATTTATTTCTATTCGGTGATGTTTGATTTGTGGTTCTGGTTCGTTTTTATTAAAGTTTGGTTATGGTGACGGTCATCAGATTTCTCTCAATGGTACCATGTTGATGTTTTATGCTGATTCCAAAATTTTCTATGATGGTGATGTGATGATAATGTTTGAAAACATTTAAGATATTTTGTGATGATTTTTTGAATTTTTCATGAGGATTGTATGATGTTTGGTTGAAGACAAATGTGAAGGTGATGGTGAAGGTGTCCATTGCGATGGCCAGTCGATCTGGTATGGATATACTTCTCAGATAGATATTTTCATTTATTGGTTTTGGTGGTATTGGGGTGAAGATGGTGACATTGGTGGTGATATATTAATGGAAGAGTCTGGTGATGTGACTTTTCTTGATGCATGGGGATGGTTTTTCTTAGATTGAGGCTTGGAGGTGTTTTTCAAGGGTGGCCTGTGAATGAAACTGGCAGTGGGCACATGGAAGTGCAGGGATCAAGGGAGCCATCACTATTTATTCTATATTTTGAACATTGGTTGATTTATTATTTAATTTTTTAACCTGAATTTTGAAATCCGGATTTTTTTGAATGTACGGTTACCACTAACCCAAAAAGATTATTTTTAGAAAATTCAAAAAAAAGGTTTTAGGAAAAGAGTAAGGAATTTTATGATAAAATTTATTTAGTTTTGTGTGGTGGAGGTGTTTTTAGACCAAATAAACCCTATACTACATTATTTATCAATTTTTTAGGTACATGAAGAAAGGGATACCTCCCAATAGTGAATATTTTTGGGAATTTACAAGAATGAAACTTCTTCTCAACTATAAATGGGAACTCACTCTCTCCATTATACACACCATCAAACCAATTTTTTCAGAATATTTCTGTCCAAATCACCTCCCAAATTCCATAACCTCATCTTAGGAGCCATATTTTTTGGAATAATGTCAACATTTTAAGGATTTAGTGAAGTCTTAAGGAGGATACTCATAGAATATGTAATATTCTTCATCGAGCGTATTAATTTTACTTCTTTATCCACCTTGTTAAATTTTAGTTATAACATGATGATATATTAACCTTAGTATCTCCAATATAATGGTATGTTTTTATAAAAATTTCATTACCAAAAAATCTCTCCACTTTCATCAAAAGGTCTATGAAATCATTATTCGTGTGTATGACAGACTAAAGCATCCCAAACCAATGTTGTTCATTTTTCCATTTCAACATTTTATGGTTTCATACGACGATTGATATAAAGTATATATATGATATTTATAAAATATATATAACTATGGAGTATATATATATATATATATATATATATATATACCTTCCATTTCATAGGAGATATGATAATTTCATTCATGTGTACGGTGGACAACTGCCTTACGAAATGATGTCATTCGTCTTTCACAAATGCTTCACATGGATGGTGATAAAGACAAAGTTAATGATTATATGTGATATACATGAAATAATAATGATATTAATGAAATTTTTACCATTCTATAAATAATATATATATATATATTTATCATTTTCTTTCATTCCTTTTCACTCACATAAAGATGATAACTTCATTCATATACGTGTGGAATACCACCTTCACGGTGTGATGTGACTCTTTTCATCACCAAACAAAATGGATGAAATATATAAGTATATATAATATTATTAATGATATTATGATAATTATTTAAATTGAAAATATTACTTAACTTCTTTCCATAATCATCATTGGAAAACAGAAATGTTACCCATGCGTACATATGGCCTATCACCTCCATGATCATAACACACTTCATTTTTCATAAACATCATTAATAATGGGTTTTAAAATTAAAATTATGTAATATATGATAATTTTTTCATGATTATTATTTTTTATATTATAGAAATATATAATATTCACAAGTGCAAGATCTTTCATGATGAAACACGCATAAGAAAACTAGACAATTAACACTTTAAACAATGAAAATAATGAAAGATTATTAACGAATGGGTGATGGGATGTTGTAAAATGATCATATATGATATTATAAACAATAATATGGTTATATTATATGTAAATATAATGTTTAAAACCAATATAAAGGAGTTTAAAAAACATTCAGAAAAAATGAAGCGTATGGTAAGGGATTTCATCACAATTTTACATTCACTTGAGACTTATTTGTTATTATGCCCCAATGAACTTTTATGTGGTGTATATACTACCAATTTGACATGTAATATCATGAATAATTCACTATTAATGATATTTTAATATTTAAGGTGAATTATTTAATCCAATGGGATTTGAATTGAAAATTATCAAATGGTAAGAGTTATTGTTCAATATAACTTTCCTTTTGTTATTTTTAACTTTATCTTGAAACAATCCCATTATTACAATCAATTTTCATTGGATATTAAATTTCTATTAAATATAAATATTCTTATGTTATAGATATGATTATTTTATAAACCATATACCATTTTTACATATTATGTTTACATTTAATGTTATTTAATTAACTATGGTAATATTGATAAATCAGTATCCTTTACTCAATATAGATATTTTTTAAGGCACATTGTGCATAAATTAAATAGATTATTTGATATATGAAGAATTATTTGTACATGTAGTACAAAAGTTGGGGGAAAATTAATGTAATCCTCTAGATTCATTGGTAATCTCTTGAGATGAATTATTTAGATAAATCAGATGGGTTTCTACCCACAACCATAAACTGTCGTGAGGATAGATCTTAATAGTAAAAGTATTGAGGATAAATCTTAACAGTTTAGATGTCTAAAATTATGAATTCCATCATTATTGATATTCTATGTTATTATTACATTACTTATAATATCCATGGTCATGTTTCTTGATCATCTTATTATTTATATGGCTTCATTTGATCATCTTATACTCCTTTCATATTATGATATTGTTATTGATTAATTGGAATGTGTTTCAGTCATTTAAATTTCCATATTTATTATTATTATTAACTCATGATTATTTCCATTATACTTAAACCTTACTGAGAATATCATCTCACCCTTATTTTGTTTCTTTTATCAGGAATACATGAAGTGTACTATGTTTGACATAAAAGGATGTTCTTTAGGGAATAATGTTATTCTATAAAACAATATGTTGAAATTTTTGTATAAAATTATAATTCATGACTCAAGTATGTATCTAGTTTACTAAAAATTATAACGTATTTGGTTCTTCAGTATGAGATTCCTGATATCTTATGCCAATGTAAAGAAACAAACACTAGATTTGGGTTACTGGGGTCGAGGTCATTATAGTTGGTATTATAAGAAATTTAGTAGAAGCATTGGGAACTAGATTTAGAAAAACATTTATTAGGTAACCTAACTCTATGATATAAATTTAGGATAATTATAGAGTAACATCCTAATGTTTTTTGTATGTTAGAGATCATGTGGTTGTTCTTTGAAATACACCCATTTTTGGATACAACAAGTGGATGTGGTTTTGGAAAATAGATACCTATGGGAAATGACACAAAAAATGGAGAATTGGGATTGATCCAATCCTCACCTAGTGCTAGACAATGGGTCTTAATATGCACATTGTTTGACACTCTAGGGGGATATTCATAGGATAATTTCCATTTTATTTACAAACCAATATGAAGAAGTTGAAAATAAAGATATCCCAAAAGAAACTAAATTTTAAGATTCTCATATTAACAATGCATAATTTTTTTTAAACTGTTACACAATATTTGGAGTTATTCATTATTTTATGAGCTAATCTAGCATATGTCATTATTTAGACATGACATATGGAAGGAATAACGGTAATAATAATCATAACCTATATAAATATTTCCTTGTTGAGGAATCCAATATGACAGGTATCAGAACTAATGAATTTGTGACTATATTAGGGAATCATAATTAGGTTATGAAAAATAACCTTCCTCAGATGGAGAAATATACTCAACCTTGATATTATACTATATAGGAACACTTTATATGAAAGAGGACCCCATTTTTTAGCTGGACTACTGATCTAATGATAGCTGAGAAATGGATTAAGTATATGGAAAATATATTTATTCCATTAGTATGTGGTTAAAAGGAAACAATTACACTTATAGTTTATTTTCTCAATAGCGATTCTGATCAATGGTGGTCATTGATCTAGAATAGTAATGGGCAAGTGGAAATGGATATCATGGAATGGAAATATTTTAAGAAAAAATTCTTTGAAAAATATTTCTGTCATGATCAATATATAGAATAATATAAAGTACCATAGCTTAAATAAAATTGGAGAAGAAAATATTGTGGAGAATGATGATAAATATACAATGTTAGGTAGGAATTCTATAGATTACATATGCAACACAGAGTGTAATAATAAACATTTTTTGAAGGTCTTATGATAAGTCTCCAATGGGTATTGGTATCTCTAAAATTTTCTTCATATGATGAATTAGTTTTATGTTCCATCAATTAAGTGAATGAATTCTACAAGTCTTATGGATTCAAAGAGAATCATGAGAATAAGAGGAAGATAGAGAAAAAAATGATAAATTTAAGTAGGGAAAAAATGATTTTCCCACACGTGATAATTGTGGAAGAATCACCCTAGGAAATGCATAAATGGATTGAGAGTTTTTTATAAGTTCATATATAAGGGACACCAGGATGAAGAATGAAATTCCAAGAAAGAAAACACCGATTTTCAGTGTTTTGACTATAGAGAGATAGGGTACCACACAAAGAAATTCTGTGAGTGTTTAGGTAATATACCTTAGGAAAAGATAAGGGATCAAGGTAAATATTGTTTTATTGATACAACCGATGTGGAATGATTAATGTTCATGTTTTTGGATTCAAGAATTATATAATTTTACTATTTTATCAATGATTTCATGGTTATAATAATTATGAAATGTATAAGGATTGTAATATAGTACATTTTTATTAAATATTTTAAAGTGTATGTTGAATGGTACAAATGATAAAGAAAAATGATTCTGTGGCAAGTGAATTTATGGGTAAACACATGATTGAGGGAAATATAACCCTTAATATGTTTCTAATTTTGAGATAATGATGATTGGATAAAGATATTATAGATATGGATGATATAAATTAGATAGTACTTACTACTTTGGAATTGATTAATGATTTATTAATATGGTGGTTTATACTATCATGGATAGAGCCTACATAATTTTTTAAAGGGATATATCTAATAATCTATGTTTTACATAAGGAATAAGGAATCAATCATTTTTTCAATATGGTTTTATGGTAATTCAATTAATTATCAATTTTCATTAAAAAACATGTTGAAGGTATTCACATGTTTCTTATGTAACGATTAAGTGATACTTCATGTTGTTGGTGGGATTGATAATATGTTCATTTCTGAAAATTCAGTGGCCATCTTTATAAAGTGTTGGATCATAATATTTTCTACAAGTTAACCATTTATGAAAGGGTTTATGTTGATCTTTGGATAAGGTTTTAGAGATTAATGTATTACTTAACAATATGATGCAACATGTGCTAAGAGATGATGCAGAAATAGTTGAAGGCACAACCAAAGGATAATATTGTGATTATTAAATTGAATGAAATAAAGTGATTATATCCTCTCATGAATTATCATTAACCTTAGGAAAAATATATTTTGAATAAAAATTTCATCCTATCACATTCATATATGATAAATCAAATGGTACTTTAAATCATAAAAAATTTATGGTTTTGGGGCCCTTAACATTCCAATGATCACTCACTTTCTTATGATCAATGACATTAATCACTCTATTTAGTTATTCACACTTTTCTTCCAGGTATAATTTTTCATTTTCCAACCTATATTATCCATGATGGTAATTTAGTTATAAGGCCTTTGTACTTCCCTATATATCTTATTAAGATGATATTTTATTTACACTTTTCATGATATTAGTTTTTAAAAAATGGTATTTAAAAATTTCAAACCCTTAATTTCCAATATCAAGTTCAAATTTTAAGGATTAAATTTATTTAATGTGTGGAGAATGTAACACCCCAAAATTTTAAAAGAGTAACATTTTATTTAATAGTGTATGACACAAGCCAAACCAAACATACAAGGGAATATAACATCTAGAGTCCTTATGATATATTTTTATTTTTAAATACAATCTATCTCTTTAATATTTTCCATTACATGCATCATTGATTTTAACTTTAATTACATGAAACAACAAGTTTCTTTGATAGCTTGCATTCCACGCGAGACTGAGGTTTATCGAACAACAATATACTATTAATATTATTATGCTAATTATCTCATTATCATTGTAATGAAAGGTATTAATAGGATTAAATAACTTATGAAAAAATATATTATAAAATTTTATTCATTATCAATTGATTATAAATAATATAAGAATCATTTAAAAGAAAAAGAAATGTTTTCCGAAAAAGATTATTTTTTATGAAAGATAGTTTAGTCGTGCGTTTCCCACCTAATTTAAAATTAATTTTTTTTTCACTTTTAGAAAATTATTATTATAAAATAAACTTAAATTTTTAAATGGTAATACCAACATTATATTATGGTAAATTTTTGGTATTTTTCTGAAATGTTTCTTTTTTGATGAATAGTGAAAAATACTGAATATTAATTGAAAATTGTATTTTCATTTAAATAATTTATAAAGTTAAATTATATTTTTAATTATACTTAAATTCAAATTAGGTCAGTTTTATATCATTTAATCCAATTTAGGTTATTTTCATAATTTTAATGTTTAATTTTGATATAAACATATTGTAAACTTTTGAACATTTTTACTTATGAAACCTGCTTTCTCATGACGTCTGCCGGATTAATTTTAAAACAAATCTTTCCACTTATGTGAGTTGGATTTGGAAAAATTGATTGAATATTAGGAATCAAAATAGTATATATTATCTAATAATAGAAATTAATTTTCACCGTAATTATTTGTGTAAAAAATTAAAACTAACTTCCGCGATTAAGGTTAAAATAGGGTTTTATGGATTACATGCATTTTTATTAAATTTTTTTTTACAGACATATAGTATTTTTATTTAATAAATTGGATAATATTCAGATTATTAAGGTATAAATTATATAATAAATCTAATTTTAATTATATACTTAATGGATAAATTAACAATTAAAATAATATATACATGTTACCATGGTAAAAAACTAAAATGGTATAATTGTGTAAACATAAAGAATAAAGAATAACATGATAGAAATGTATTTATTTTTATGTAGTGGAGGTGTTTATCAGCCCCATTAACTATCCCATATATTATAGATTTATTTTTTAGGCACATTATATAAGGACCCAACCTTAAAAATTACATAATCTTGAGTTAAGTCAAGAATTCACAATGAGGATTTTTTCAGGTTTAGAGTTTTAGAGAATTAGACCGTAAGTATTACATTACATCAAAAAAATTAAAAAGAATACTTTTCTACTCTATCCAAATTTTTTAACTATAATATAACTCCTTAAATAAAATAAGAGTTATTTTCTTGATATAAATCTTCTTGAAGGATTCATTTCTCATACCCTTACTTATACCTCGTGGAAAACATTTCAAAAACTTGGGATGAGCATAAAAATTTCAGTAAGGGTTATAAAATAAGGAATGAAAACATTAGTCCATTAATACATAAAAATTAATGAAATAAATATTTTCAATCATAAAATATATGATTTTTAACATACATTATGAAATCATAAGATTAATGAATAACACATAAAAATCCTAAATCATAAAGGTAACTTGTGGAATCCATATCATACTTACACTGTAGCTTTCACAGCTACATAGGGAGTTACGTCTAGAATACCTATCATAGTATATTCCATAAATCTCTTCAGAGAAACATTAATTTTTACCTCTATCACATTTTCCAATGCATTGGAGAGATATCACGGGCTCACCCAACTATAGTTTATCACAGAACCACCCGCATAAGTAAACAATTCCCATTAACCATAACATATTCATAACACATAAAACAAGAATAAAGGAAAGATAACATTTCCACATTATAATAACAATATATCCTTTCAAGATATTATCATAATAAATCCTTTCACAAAACCATTTTCAATACCAATATACCTGAAAAGGGTATATGTTATTTATTTTTCTTTTTGAAAATGTTATGGCTTGTTATGGAAGACAAATGTCAAATAATTCTCATGGCGGCCTAAAGGTCATTGTCACCACTTACATTAAAAAGAAACATCCCCATTTTCGTTTAGTAAAAAACATCATATAAATAAGATTCCCTTTGAAGGAAATGAAAATTTAAAGGGGTTTATATACCGTATAAATTAAATTTATGTATAAATCACATTATGCCTCAATGAAAGGAGATTGAGGTGAAGTCCCTTACAAATATAATTTTTTAAATATAATATATCGATTATGTGTATTAAATATAAGTAAACATAAAGAAATTATAAATAAAAGATAGGACATAAAAATTTATTTCTCAGATAATCATATAATGACATAATCATGATGTTAATTTTTAACCCAAATAATGGAAATTGGGTTAAGATGTTCCCTTACGAAAATTCAGTAGCTTAATGACGTAATTTAATATTTCTGAAAATGAGTTGATGAGAGAAAAAAAGTTCTCTAATAACATGTACATAAAATTTATATTAATAATAATATAGAATAAGATATTCAAACATGATAAAAAGGAAATTAAAATACATAACATAAAATAAGTCTTTAACTAAAAGAGGAGGGTGAAAGGTTCCCTTACCTTGAGTCCGACTCGTCACATATGTTCCTTGTTCTTCCTAAATAGTAAACTTAAGTTAATTTATACTTTCTTAAGAACCTTTATATGATTTATTATTCCTTTTATATCAATTATTACCTTTTTTATAACAATCATATAATTATTGAAGTTCATATCATTCATTTTGTCGATGTTTGGTAATTGAGTCAAAAATGAACTTGTTATAATTACAAATTGTCCATGTGGTCAAAAGTCCATTATCTCCAAAATTGTATTCATGATTTAAATATCATATATATCCAGTATATATGTATTTATATATAGTACATAAGTATTTAGAATAGTCTATAAAATTTGGATATAAGAAATGAAATGCACCGTTCAAAGAGACAGTAAACCATACATACACATGAACGCTACAATCATTTATTTTTCATATTTAAAAGAATGCAAAATAAATGATACGTAGGTATATTATAATTATTGTATAATATCTATGTTATATATGTTACATAAGTTCATTAATTCCATACTTTATACATTCTATGTATAGCATGAACGAGTCATATCACTTTGAGGGGGTGGTAGTCCACACTTTCGCAAATGAAATTAACGTATTTACACATTATGAAAGAATAAATGTATGATGTAAATGAAAAATACCAAATAATAGAGACAATATAAATATAAAAAATATAATATATATATAGTTCCACCCAAATGACTACCCTGAGAGGCGATATGAGATAATTGAATAATCATTGTTTCGTGAGGTAGTAGTTTGTCGTCCATAGAAACAACATGTTCTAAATCCATTATATGAATGTGTGTTTGAGTGTAGGTAGAATAATTCTCCTAAAAACATCCTAGTATACTGAAGATACTGTGTTTGTTATAAAATAATGGAATAATGAGAGTTTATGGGGTTGGAGAAGGACAAATAAATGGAAGAAGCTTGAGAGAAGACATTACCTCAAATCAGGTAACTCCGTTGTATTTATGATATAAGGACTTATTGAATTGCCTTAAGCCCTAGGTATGGATTCTAGGAGTAATATAGGTATTTTGGGTGATTATTTTGGAAGATTTTGAATGATACAAGGGGGATAGAGAGGTGTGAGTAAGAGTAAGAGGTCGTGGCCTTTTATAGGAGGGAGGAGGGGTACTTTAGAAATTTTTGAAAGATTATTTTATGATAAACAGAATTTTGATTTTAAAAAAGTCAAAAACTCATTTAATTATAAGATAAGATGATTATTTTTCTAAATAATCTCAAACAATTTTTTTAGACAAGTTTTGTTTTGCAATTTATCCTTATCATTTAGCTTTAACCGTTAGTTAACTTATTTGACTCTTACCATGTCTTCTTGTATATTCATACTATATGGTTAATATAGTTACTATAAAATGAAAATATAACATAAAGTGGTTCATTAGTAACATTTTCAACCATAAATTTGTCATTTTTTCGAATCGTAGATTTTTAGGACTATTAAATCATTTAATAAAATAGTATTTGTTTTTAAAAACTCATTTTTGTCAATTTATATAGTATTCATATCACGACTTTTAAAAAATCAATAAAAACATGATTATTTCAAAAACCTTAATTAATTAAAATATAACAAGTCATACTTATCCCTAAATTTTTTTATGGCATAAAATGTTTCAAAATAAATTTATTTTAATTTTTACAATCTCATTTATTTCAAAAATTCATTAATAAGGTAATCACTACATCTTCATTGTGTTATAAATAAATTTATTTATTTGATGTCTAAAAATTATAAATAAAATACGATGATGTAAAAAATCTTTTTATATTTATAATATTTATTTACAGTAGAATATATCACTTATATAACCCCATAAAATATTTTTAGTAAAATATATATGTTTATGTTATATTTTCCTTAAAATTAAATTAAAAGTAATTAAATGAAATTTTCACGCACAAGTGGATCCAAGGGGTCCTAAAATAGACCAAAATATGACCATGGTCGGACATAACTTATAAAATAGTATTAGGTCTCATTCTAGGATAATTTAATATTATTATAATTTATTTTTTACCCTTATTTACCAGATTTACCCTTTAAACCTGGTAAATAAAATAATTACTAAAGCTACTATTCATATTGTCTAAAAAAGGGGTCTATTTAAAAAATTTGTACCTCTTGATTCCAAATATTAAATAAAATTTTCCAAATTAAAAACAGAGAATTAGCAGAAAATAATTTAAAATTAATTCCTGTTTTCAAAACCAAAAAGCTGGTTTTTAAGAAGTAATAACTATCAAAATATTGACATGTGTTTATATCCAATTTAGAAGTTAAATTACTTCGAATGAACAACATTGGATTAAATGATAAAAATATATTCCAATTAAAAATTAAAACAAATTATAAGTACAATCTAACTATATAAATAAATTAGACTAAAAGGAAGTTTTGAATTAATATACAATATTTTTCACTATTCATTAAAAAAAAACTTTATCAGAAAAATACCAAAATTTCATTCAAAGTAAATTTTTATGTCCCACTTATAAAGAATAATTTTATTTTTTTAAATATAACATATAAAAGTTAGAAATACTAGATTTAAAAAGGGTTCTCTATCAAAGGGCAGTAAATCGACCTTTTAAAGAATATTAGAGTATTTCATGCTTAAAATCAGATTCATTATTATTTTAAGCCTCTAAAATTTATTGGATAAATGTAAAGTGATTTAAAAAACATGTGTAATAATATTTTAGTTATCCCTATTCATTCCCTCCTATACAACAACTATACATTAACGACCATTTAAAATAATAATAATATTTTATTATTTTTCGGTATATCTCAATGTTGTGTGCAATGTAAGATTTTAAAGAAACCCCTTGTTAGGTGTTGAGTATGCTATTGGAAAAAGCATCCCCTTTAATGTAAAATTAATATATTACTCATAAGTATTAATATAAATGAAAAATTATTATTATATAAATACTTGGGTCGTTACATCCTTCTCCCCTTTTGGAAATTTTGTCCTCGCTATTTTTAAATTGGTCTTGGAAACTTTATTGAAATTCCCGCATCATAAAAAGAGTCAATAAAAATATCAATTTAAAAGAAAGAAAGAGAAGTACAATGGTCACCCAAGATAACCCATAATAGGGTTCCATGTAGGAAAACATGGATAGGGAAGAGAAAACAAACCTTCATGTTCAGATAGAGAGTGATAGATTACATGATCAAGAGAAAGATAAATACCAGAAAAACATAAAATTGTCATGGGTTAAATGATATTTGATTACCCATTAGTAAGAGTAAATGGACTACATTTTTGTTTTATGTTCCGTTTCATAATGTTGAGGAATTTCTTTATGATATTGAATAAGAACATAAGGAGATATACTTACTTTTAAAGTATAGTTTCATCCTTTAATAACTATCTACCACAAACTCATCTTTTATCCAAATAATGAGTATTGAAGATTACATGGTCACACCTGAATTAATATAATCAAAATCCAGAGAATCACATAATCCACAAAAGATTAACTATATACTTCCATTTTCCAAAAAAAAATGGTTAGTACAATATTGGATGATCCCCAAAAAGGATAATCCTTTATAGAAATAAATAGTACTCTTAATCTCCAAAATTAAACAAACAAAACCCAAAGTTCAAAAAAGAAAATTCAATAAACAATTGTCCTTAAAATTCTTCAAACAAAAAATCAAAACTATGTTTGAAACCCAAAATTCATAAGGATTTGATGACGTAGTCTTCCATGATAAATGTTAACATTTATCTCCAAATAACATGGACTACTCTTAAAGTCACATAATTAAACGTAATTAACTTAATTATATATTCTCTATGATAGGTTAATCATTTCCATAAATAACACAAATTTCTATAAGTCCATAATAAAAACATAGATTCTTCCAAAATAAAATTCCACTATTACTCCTCAATTGAAATCCCAATTTATTCTATTTTCCTTCGGCATATAGTGTTCCCAAAAGATCAAAAATCATCCAAAACAACATTTATCACTTAATCACCAAATCATTTTCTTATACTAAGGACAACCATTTGATAAATCATAAGTTCCCAAAATCAACATATTCTTGATCCATAAAATAATTTAACTAAAAATAATTAGTCATACTAACTTGGGACTTCACGTAGTCTTGTGGTAGGTGATAAATCCCAATCACACTTTGGTTGTGGGTTCAATTCCTATAGATTTGTCTGAAATTATGGGTTGTCACATAGTCTGTGTTTAGTCCTTTTTCAAAAACTATATAATTTTATAACAATCCCAAAAATGAGATAAATTCCTCAAAAATAATCATAACATATTTTATCCACAAATGTTATCTCATACCTCACTTTTTCATCCTAAAAATTAATAACCTGTAATAGCCTCAAATTCAAGGATTATATAAACCAAAATGGTTTTTTATAACTATATTTACAAAAGAAAAGATAATTCATCCTCAAATAGAATTTTCACATAACAAACTACATGGTTATACATACAAGAGAAAAGTATTCCAAAGCAATTCAATCAAAAAAGAGCATTAATACTTATATATATTTCATCACCCAGATATCTAACATAACTATTGAATTTATAAAATATAGAAATCTTAATCATCCATCAATCTCCATGATACCATAACATTTTTTTTCAACTTATTCCATAATACTTACTTTTTACAAACAAAATCATGAATCATATCCAAAGATTCAATAATATCAAAACATTAGCTAAGAAATAATCTATACCTTTCATAGGTCATTTCTAGTTTCCTTATCCTCAATTGGAATGGAATTGTGAATTTGTAAACATATATTTGTATGGTACTACAAATAACATTACATAACCTTCTTCATAATATATCTATTTGTGTAATGACCATGTACACCACATTGATAACATTTAATTGATCCCTCAAAAAGAAATTATTTCCTTTTCTTAGAGTCAAATGGATTCTTTTTTCCATGGAAGGTTATTGTTTTCTGACCTTCGTTACTACATCTATAACATATTTCTATCCCTTTGAATCATTTTCCTAGGTGTTTCTTTTCACATCATTGACACATTGGTTTTTGAATATACTTACCTTTATGATTATTACCAGATCTTCCATAGGGATTTTTATCTCATATATATGATTCCTTAGAAAAAAACACAAGGATTAAGTGGTCAATTTTGAATCCAGATAGTTGGTTAAGAATAACCATAAGAGTTCTCATTATAGCTCCCATTTCATTTAGTTTCTCATTCTGAAAACCATCATAGTTTTCATCACATCTATTGTTAATTTAGTGCCTGCAAGATCTATCCATTTACTAAAACCAAAAAGGTTAGTGTGAGTATATGAGAAAAATAATCAAGTAATATATTATGATGAGGTAAAAACTAATATATAGTTATTCATGTTATCTTAAACTCATTTAATATATCTAAAATAACTATGACTCTTTCTAATATTCTAACCATTATCGTTATGTAACCTATGATTAAATAACACCCTAACCTCTAAAGTTATCTAAACTGACATATGATAACAACTATAAGTCCTAAAACTTAAACATTATATAATCTTGAGTTATAGAAATAATTCACATTGAGGATCCTTTCAGGTTTATAGTTTTAGATAATTAGGTTGTAACTATTACATTACATATCAAAAATTACAAGTTAGACACTTCTACTCTATCCAAAATTTTTCACAATAATAAAAGTCCTTAAATAAAAAAAGAGTTATTATCTTGATATAAATATTCTTGAATGATTCATTTCTATTACCCTTCCTTATACCGTATTAAAAACATTTCAAAAACATGGGATGAGCATAAAAATCTCAGTAAGGGTTTTAAAAGAAAGAAAGAAAACATTAGTCCATCAATACATACAATTCAATGAAATCATAATTCTCAATAATAAAACAAAATATCTTTAGCATACCTCATGTAATCATAAGATTTATGAATAACATATTGAAATAATAAATCATAAAGGTCACTTGTGGCATCCATATCATACTTACATGGTAGCTTTTATAGCTACATAGGGAGTTATGTTTGGAATACCCATTATAGTATATTACCTAAATCTCTTGGGAGAAACATTAATGTTTACCTCTGTAATGTTTCCCAATGCATTGGAGAGCTATCTCGGGCTCACCCACCCTCAATTTATCATGGAACCACCCATATACGTAAACAATGCCCAAGAACCATAACATATTCATAACACCTAAAACAAGTATAAAGGAAAGGTAACATTTCCATAATGTAATAACAATATATAATTTCAAGATATTAACCTAATTATTTTTTTCAAAAAACCATTTTCAATACCAAAATACATGAAAAGGTTTTATGGTATTTATTTTCCTTTTTGAAACATTACGGTTTGTTAAGGAAGCCAAATATCAAATAATTCTCACGGTGGTAGAAAGGTTGTTGTCACTGTGTAAATTAAAAAGAAACATTCCCCTTGTCATTTAGTAAAAAAAATCATAGAAAAAATTATCCCTTTGAATTAAATTAAAATTAAAATGGGTATATACACCGTATAAAGGAAAGTCTTGTATAAATGAATTTATTCCTCAATGAAAGGAGATGGAGACGAAGTCCCTTACAAAGATCATTTTTTAAATAAAATAGTTCGATTATGTGTATTCAATAAAATTACACATAAATAAGTTATAAATAAAATATAGGATATCAAATGATTTTTCTCACATAATCATAGCATGAAATAATAAAGAAGTATAATTTTAACCCAAAGAATGGAAATTGTGTTAAGAAGTTCCCTTATAAAAATTCAGCTTCCTAACGACGTCATTTAAAAATTCAGAAAATGATTTGATGAGAGAAAAAAGGATCTTTAATCAAATAGAAATAAAATTTACATAAATAAGAATATATAATAACATATTATAACATAACAAAATATATATTAAAATATATAACATAAAATAAGGCTTCGACTAAAAGAGGAGGGTGAAAGGTTCCCTTACTTTGAGTCTGAATCCTCACGTTTGTTCCTTGTTCTTCTTGAATAATAAACATAAGTTAATTTTTAATATATTGAGAACATATTTAAATTTTATTATTACTTTAATATCAATTATTACCTATCTATAACAATCATATAATTATTCAAGTTCATATCGGTCGTTTTGTCAATGTTTGGTACTTGAGTCAAAAATGAACTTGTTATAATTACATATTGTCCATGTGGTCAAAAGTCCATTATCTACAGAATTGTATTCATGATTTAAATATAATATATATACATTATATATGTATTTATATCCAGTATATATGTATTTATAATAGTTTATAACATTTTTATATAAGAAATGAAATGCACAATTCATGGAGACGGTAAGCCATACGTCCGCATGAATGCTACTTTTAATTTCGTTTTCATATTTAATGGAATAAAAAATAAATGATACATAGGTATATTGTAATTATAGTGTAGTATCTATGTTATATATATTACTTATGTCTCCATCCTTTATATGTTCCATGTATAGCATGAGCGAGTCATATCACTTTGATGGGGCGATAGTCTGCACTTCCACAAATGGAATTATCATATTTATGAGTTATGGAAAGAATAATGGTATGATGTATAAAAAAATATAGAAGAATAGAGACAATATAAAATATAATATATATCTTATATAAATAAAGTACCATCATAATGGACACCATGATCCGTGGTAGGAGATAATTGAACAATCATAGTTTTGTGAGGCAGTAGTTCGCCATCCACAGAAACAATATGTTCTAATTCCATTAGATGCAGGTGTGTGTGAGTGTAGGTAGAATAATTCTCATAAAAACATCATTTTATACCTAATATACTATTTGTTTTATAAAATAATGTAATAAATAGAGTTTAGGGGGTTGGAGAAGGAAAAATAAATGGAAGAAGCTTGAGAGAAGACATTTCCTCAAATTGGGTAACTCCTTTTGATTTAAGATAAAAGGATATCTTGAATTTTCTTATAACCAAGGTAAGGATTCAATTATGAATATAAGGATGTTGGGGGATTATTTGGGTAGAGTTTGGATGAGACAATGGGTCTTGAGAGGTGTGAGTAAGGTTTAGAGGCTATGACCTTTTATAAGAGGGAGGATGGGTACTTTAGAAAAATTTGAAAGATTATTTTTTCATAAACATAATTTCGTCTTTGAAAAGGTAAAAAACTCATTTAATTCAAATATAAGATTATTATAGTTCTATGTAATCTCAAAAAATAGTTTTTATACAAGTTTTGTTTTCAAAGTTAACCTTGTCATTTAGATTTAACAATTTTCTAACTTATTTGACTCTTACCATGTCTTCTTGTATATTCATAGTATATGGTTAATATATTTACTATAAAATTCAAATCTAACCTCAAGTGGCTAATTAATAAAATTTTAATCCTTATCTAAGTCATTTGGTAGAATATTTTATTTTTAGGACTATTATATCATTAAATAAATTAGTATTTGTTTTAAAAATTCATTTATGTCAATTTATATACTATTCATATCATGACATTTAAAAAATATATAACAACTTGATTATTTAAAAAAACATCATTAATTAAAATATAACAAGTCATAAGTATCCCTAAAATTCATTTATGGCATTAAAAGATTCAAAATAAATTTATTTTAATTTTTATAATCTCATTTATTTAAAACATTCATTAAAAAGGTTATCAGTACATCATCATTGTGTCATAAATAAATTAATTTATTTGATGTCTAAAAATTATAAATAAAATTCCATGATGTGGGAAATTTTTTTATATTTCTAATTAATAATTATAGGCTAATATAACACTTATATAACCCCATATAAAATTTTTTTAGTAAAAGATATATGTTTATGCTATATTTTCCTTAACTTTAATTTAAAAGTAATTAAATGTCATTTTAACACACAAGTGGATCTAGGGGGTCCTAAAATAGACCCAATGATTCCCATGGTAATAAATATCTCATAAAACAGTATTAGGACACATGTTAGGGTAATTTAATATTATTATAATATTAGTTTTTACCCTTATTTATTGGATTTATCCTTTAACTGTGGTTAATAAAATAATTTCTCAAGTTACTATTCATAGTATTTAAAAATAAAAGGTACCTATTTACATAATTTTTACCTCATGATTGAAAATATGGAATCCATTTTTCCAAATTCAAAACATAGAATTGGAAGAAATTTATTTAAAATTAAATCCCGTGGGCCAAACCAAAAAGTGGGTTTTTAAGAAGTGATAACTATCAAAAGATTGACATGTGTTTATGTCCAATTTAAAAGTGAAATTACTTCCAATGAACAAAGTTGTATTAAATGGTAAAAATATAATCCAAATACACTTTTAAACCAACAAAAATTACAATATAACTATATAAATAAATTATATTAAAATGTAGTTTTGAATTAAAATGCAGTATTTTTCACTATTTATTAAAAAATTAATATTATTAGAAAAATACAAAAATTTCTTCCAAAGTAAATTTTTATGTCCCACATATAAATAATATATTTATTTTGTCAAATAGAACATATAAAAGTGACAAAAACTAGATTTAAAAAAGGTTCTCCATCAAATGGCGGTAAATCGACCTTTTAAAGAATATTAGAGTATTTCATGCTTAAAATTGGATTCATTATTATTTTAAGGCACTTAAATTTACTGGATAAATGTAAAGACATTTAAAAAACATCTATAATCATATTTTAGTTATTTCTATTCATTCCCTCCAATAAAATGGTTATGCGTTAACTACAATTTAAAATAATAATAATATTATATTATTTTTCAGTATATCTCAATGTTGCGTGAAACATAAGAGTTCAAAAAAACCCCTTGTTGCATGTCGAGTAAGCTATTGGAAAAATCACACCATTTAACATAAAATTAACATCTTACTCAAAGTATTAATAGAAACAAAAAAAGTTTTATTATATAAGTACCTGGGTCATTACACATTTTGTAAGGGAGACCTCCCAATATTGAATACATTTGGGTATTTACAAGAATAACACTCCCCCTCAACTATAAAAGGGGACTCAATCTACCCTCTTATTCAAAACATAAAACCACATTGGTTCATTCAATACATACCTAAATAACATACAAACATATATAAAAACATATTATAAGCCTTATTGTGGGTATAAATCTATCCTTTGAAAGATTTATTGAAAACCTAAGATGGATACCTGATGAAGAGGTAATATTCTTCAACGATCATATTTATTTACTTTATTTTTCCACCTACTACAATTTTTATTAAACCATGATGATATAATAAATTTAGTTTCTTTGATATTCTGTTATATTTTTATAATATTTTCATTATAGAAAACCATCTCCCCTTCCATCAAATGGGATATGAAATCATCATTCATGTGTACGATAGACTACCGCCTCGTGAAACAATGTCATTTATTTTCCCATTCACACCTTTCAAGGTTGGGTATGATGATGGATATAAATTTTATATATTTTATTTATAACGTAATTATACCTATTAAGTAACTGTACAATATACATATTTTTACCTTCCATTCCGTAGGTGATACGATAAACTCGCTCATGTGTACGTCAGAATACTACCTCATGAAGCGATGTGATGCATCTCCCACAAATACTTCACCTGTAAGCTGATAAAGATAATGGAAATGATTATATGTGATATAAATGAACTAATTTTGGTATTAATTAAATATTTATTATTCTATAAAGATAATATATATCATTTTATTTCTTTCCATTTCACTCATGTAAAGATGATAACATCATTCGTGTATGTGTGGACTACCGCCTCCACAAAGCAATGTGACTCTCTTTTCATCAGAAAACCACATGGAAGAAATATATTAGTATATAATATGGTTTTAATAAAATTATGATCATTTTGTAAATTTAAACTATTACTTACCTCCATTCCATAATGATCATTGGAAAATTGAAACGTTACTTATGTGTACGTATGACATACCATCTCCATGATCATAACGTACTCCATTTTTCATAACCATCAATAAAAATTGATTTTAAAAGTAAAATTGATGTAAAAATTTGAAAATTATTTTTGTATTATTATTATTGAGATTATATTACTGTATAATCATTCATGATGAAACATAGGTGAGAAAACTAGGAAATTAACACACAAAACAATGAAAATAATGAAATATTTTTAACAAAAAGGAGATGATATGTTATAAAAGGACCATATATGATAATATAAATATTAATATGGTACTATTATAAGTTAATAAAATATTTAAAACATCTATAAGATATTTTAAATAAAATTTAACCTAAAGGAAGCATGCAATATCTTATTTTGTCACAATTACCTTCCATAGAGATGTATTTGTTATTATTTACCAATTCCATTTATGTCATTTTTTACTGAATTTTTGACATGAAATACCATGAATAATTAATCATTCATGTTATCTTATTTTTCAATTTTAATTATTTCATACATGATGATTTGACTTTAAAATTACCAAATGGGAAGAGTTCTTGTGCAATATCACATTCTTTTTTTGATTGTTAACATTATCTTGAAACAATCACTTTATTATAATAAATTTTCATTGGAAATTAAATTTCTATTAAATATCTTTATACTTGTGTAATGTATATAATTGTTGACTAAACCATATACCATTTTATAATATGGTGTTTATTTTGAAATGAATTTGACTAACTAGGGAAATATCAATAAATTATAATCCTTTAATCAATACAGATATTTGATAAGGAAAATTGTTTATGAATTAAATATATTATTAGATATATATAGAATGATTTGGAGATGTAGTACACAGGTTTGTGACCAGTTAATCCAATAAAATCAGTGCATCAATAGTCTCATGAGATGAATCAGTTGGCCAAATAAGATGGTTTTCTACCCACACACATAAACTATCTTGTGGATAGATCTTGAGAATAATTATATTGAAGATAGATATTGAATGTTCAGATGCTTTACATTATGAATTCGATCATTATTTATATTAGGTATAATATCCAGGGTTAAGATTCAAGATCATGTGAATATTTATATGGAATTGTTGGATCATCTTTTATTCCTTCCATACTATGCTCATGTTATTGATTAATTGGAATGTATTTTTGTCATTTACCTTAATATAGACTATATTGTACTGAACCCTTATTATTAATTTTATATCACCCTTATTTTTTTCCTTTCTTAGAAATCCATGAAGTTTACAGTGTTTGATATACAATGATATGTTATAGGGAATAATGTTATTCATGAAAAACATTTATATTGTAATTTTTTAATTCATTATGAATTATAGACTCAATTATTTATTTAAGGTGAATACTAAACTATTCATTCCTTCAGGATGTGATTCCTTATATCTTATTCCAATGTAATAAAATAGACACTGGCACTAGGTTACTGGGTTTGGGCTCATTACAAATATCCCGACTCTATTCAAGGGGTCATATTCCCTATGAAGAAACCTAGGTTAATCTCTGTGTCTAATCCTCATAAAAATAAAATCATATGATCACATACAATGTTTTTATTCTTCTACCATCCCATAATTCTCAATTTGACCATGAATCATATTGGATTAGGGACTAATTATGATTATGAAATTATCATGTTGAATATGCCTCCAATGTGAGACTCCTTTTAAATATAATTTTTGACAGTATATTATACTTCCATTAATGCCCTATTCCCTTGACGAAGAAGCCAAGGGCAACCTTATTTTCATAAATCCCACTAAAAAAATATTTTTTGAACCTTTTATGAAAATAAAATCCATTAAAACTATGTGCACTCTAATTATAATCATCAAGTTATATATATGACATATCTCTTGGAAAAAATACTTATATTCAAAATATAATTATCCTTATAGACTTACTTAATACATTATATTAAACATCATGGAATGGTTCTATAAAATGTCCCTAAACTATGTCACTTGAATAATATGGTACATGATTCCCATTATCACAAGATACAAAGGATACCTCTTTGATTTTTAATCCCAATTAAAAAAAATATAGCACCTCTTGGGATGGTGATAAAGTTCTATAGAGCATAGTTGTGGCTATAAACTAATACATCATATGTTAATAAGAGAATAGAGTATAACCTATCTTACATATTATTGTTATCATAAACACATGGTTTCAATCAAACCATTTATATAGGGGTAAAAAGTTCCATATAGGGATGTGGTAAGGATTCACCAACATATCATAAATCAATAATAGAGTCCTTAAGTAGGAAATAATTTTCCACAAACATGGTACAGTGAGCCTAAAATTCTATCCACTCAACCATTGTGAATAACTAAATGTTATTGTTGTGAAACCTTAATGAACACATGTATTCTTAAATATAGAGTATTTCTCATTATGGATACAGAATATGTTGGGTGTTTCAGCATGAGGGAAAATAAATAACTGGAACTGAACAATTGTGAAACCAGGCTCAATAAAAACAATCAAGTTTTTTCATTATTTAATTAGAAAAAAACATTTTTTATATTAGATTAAATTATTATATTATAATATAAAATGATGAAATAACGGTATTTTAGCATCCATTATTCATTAACAATAAATTTATTTAGATATAAATGTGAAAATCCATCTTCGGTCAACTGCTCATTGATATCATTTCTAAGTTGGGGTATCTAAACCTTAATTCACATAGTATCCTATGTAATATACACCTGAGAATATATGAATTCATGTATAGTGGTGTTTGTAGTGAAGGGATATTCCTATAACAATCAAGGATCTATTAAAAACATAACTTATATAGTATTTTCAAATATATATTTTAGGTTCTTTTGTAAGGTTATATTTAATTATTTTATTAACTGTTAGTAGTAAAATAATTGTTAAAATAGTGGTTGTCCTAGATTTTTTACTTTTTAAATCATATATTTAACTCATATACATAAAATGGGATTCCATTATCCACATCGATAGAATAAATAACTCCATATCTTATAGTGAGGATATATTTTATAGATATGGTCACATATTTGTTTTAAATTTCCTTGAAGGGTAATTATTTATCCAAGTTGGAGATCCCATCATTATCAGTGAGAGGACATGTATATTATCAGACCATTATCAAATGATGAAACCCACAAAATCTCTCCCCCAAATAGAAAATATGAATATGTACATGGATATTTATATCATCTTTGGGGATTGATGTTTGAAATTTTCATGAATATGGAATAGATACCATCTTTTTCATAACCCCAAACATCCTTTAATAATTGAAAGATATATGTATATATGCCTTATAACTTGGTGACCATTCTTAATCCTTTTATAATGGGCTCAACATGTTCCTGCATGGTCTTCCTCCATTAGACTGATAATGTCATCTCCTTTGATTTAACCAAGGAGGAACCCATCACTACACTACATATAAATCAATTTGGATGATATTTAACTATCATAATGGATAAGGATCATAAAATATATTTGTATTTACTATTTTTTTTCTCAATATTATAGAAGATATCCATGTTATTATCATTATATAGTTGGGGAACTTGAAATAATTTCTAATGGTGGATTTAATTCTTTTATCAATTGTGAATTAGTATTTCTACATCCACTTCATCAACTTATCCATTAGAGAATGAATATATTACTATTAAGTGCTCTACATGGACAAGAATTTTACATTGGATCATATAATTGAGTGTGGTGTTCATGTTTAATAATTAGTCAACATAAGTATTTTGTTATTTTGGAACGTACGATTCTATAGGTTATATGGGAAAATACTCAATAAGTTATTGACAGTGCTTCATCTATTCCAACATATTAGTTTATTCTTTGCACACATTTTTATTAATTAGTATTGAGTCATCCTTGAAGTTTATATTTAAGATCAATATTTATAGGGAAATATCTAGTACAATTATTAGTATATAGTACTCTGAATCATTATTTTTTGATACAATTGAATAGGGGAATGAATAATAATAAAAGTACATTATAGATGAAGTGAAAAAAATTAATAATAAAACCCTATTGAGTTTTGGGTCCTTCATTTTCATCAAATCACGCTCATAGAGGTGTCATCAATGTAAATTTATGAAGTTGTTGAAACTTTTAAAATGGAGAAACCCACATCTTCATCCATTTATATGTCTATAGGTAATTCAATTGATTAAGGATAGTCTGCGAGGAAATATGAATGTTTAAGACACATTGTTTCATTCTGAGAGAAAAATACAATGCCAATATACTATATAATGATTTCCAAATTTGATAGACACCCATATAGAATCAAAAAATTGGGTACATATTTTATTAGATCAATGTAGTGTAATAAAATTAGCTAATGATTCTGTATTTAATGGCCCAATTATTTCCCTAAAGTGATTAAATAAAGATATTCCTTTTTGACTATTTTTGTATAATATCTAGGTGTCTAGTATAATATGACTAATGTAATACATGATTTTAATTTTAATTCCTCATTATTTTTTGTATTAAATCACATATAAAACTGCTTCGTAGTTCAAGATATGGATGAGGTGCTATATTAAAACTGGATGATTAGAGGTATGTTTTTAGGTTTTAAAAGTCACTTCATAAATAACCATCATTTAGATAGGTAATTATTTACATAATATGTTTTATAAAGGGATAATATTTATATATATATTTTAAATAATGTAATTGATTTAAGAGAGTTACCCATTAATCCTATTAAATCCCAAATCATTTAAGGATGTGACATGAAAACAATTATTCTGGTGCTCTGAGAAGCTGCATCGACTCAGTGATGTATAGTGTACATTAGTTATTTTATAGTGGGAACCAAAAATGAAGAATATATAAAGTTTTTTTGATGGTGTTTTTTATAATATATTGATCACTAATTCAATTTTATCAAAATTCTCACAACACATGTTGAACTTGACCACCAGGTCATCCATAGAGAATTTTACAAACATTCCAATAAAGTGATTTAATATATGATGCATTTACCACTTATATGTGGATCTGGTATTATTTAATATAAATGGAATAAATTTATTACTATCCATCCATTTGTAATTATATAATGCATTGGGTTAGTGGTCATTAGGAAAACCTAGATTTGATTATATTCAAAATATCCATCCATAAAATAAAATAACCTCATAACTAGTAGTATGATCATTCATTAATTATATGTTTTGATCTAGGTATCTTTCCTTTAGTAAGTGTTAGTTAAGGGACCAAAATTTATTGTATACCCTGATGTGCATATCCTTCTTCTTGATAGGGATAATGCTGACCAATCATTTGGGATACTAAACTCATCAACTTAAAAGATCCTCAATAAAATTGTCCACCTCATTCTTGAACAAGAAATATTTGATTGGAAAATTCACCTCATAGATTATTTTTAATTATAACACCAAGATATTTTATGGTATATTTCTCTTTATATAAATTTTATTTCTTTGATATCGTTATTTACAAGCATCATCATGTTTGAGCGGACTCAAATATACTATTGAATTATTATTATTTATTATGATAGTTATCACATGATCATTGTATAAGTATGTATGAATTAGATTTATTAGTTATGGAATATTAATTATCGAACATGTATTAAATTAATTAATTGTTTATCAATTAATTATAAAATAAAATAAAATATTTTTTAGGTAAAAAGATCTATTTTTTGAAAAATAGTTATTTTATATGCAATGTGTTTTTATAATAATAAATTAATTATTATATATTTGTTAATAATTTTAATTAAATTTATACCTAATATATTCAATAAAATATTTTAATAGTCATCAAATAGTTTTTTATGGAATTTAATAATGGTATACAATGTTTTATGCATACAAAGATTTTTACCAAAAGCTATTCTTTTTGTATTGTTTATACATATTTTAAAATAAATTTCTACCACTAATAAAACTTGAACCCTATAAAGTGTATTGAATATTTTTAATCATCATAATTAATATTAGGATTCATGGTCAACATAAATTTTGGTCATTATGAATAGTAACCAGAGTAAAAAATCATTTCTATGGTAAACATTAAAATGTGTTAATAAGGGGTTAAACTAATGAGACAAGTGTTAAAATGACTCAAAACCTAGTAAAAATAAAATTTTATGAATTTATTTTTTATTGTATATAATCATATATTTAAACATAATACTACATGACCTAACTTTCTCATGAGATTCATATTATTATATTTTAGAATTCCTAATAATTACAAGTGTGTCACTCCCCTTAGTTATATAAGGGCACCCCTGTCCTCTATTATCCATAAAAAATAAACCATTTTTCTCACAAAAATACTAAAGAAACATCATTAAAAATAATTTATCCATGTTTTAAATTTTTTTATCTTCATTAGAAAAACCAAAGTATCAGTAAAATAATATTAAATGGATGTTTCTTAAAAGGGAGGAATATATTCTTACTGATATTTTTGATGTTTCATTTGTCTTATACTTATTCTAAATATTTTGAATTCATAAGAAAAAAAATTATTTTGGTATGAAAAATAATCTAAGATGTTATCATGATTATGGAGAAACCATTTTTAACCCATATTTTAATTAAATGAGAAATGAAAGAATTGCTTATGCGTACGTGTGGACTACCGCCTCCACATGGCTATATGATCCATTTTCCACCCCTTACTTTAATATTTTTTTCATTATTATATAATTTATGTTTATGTATGATATATATGAAATAATTATTATTCTTTATTTATAAAATATTATCTTCAATATCACCTTCCCATTCATTGGAAAATTATAATATCATCTATGCGTACATGTGGACTACCACCTCTACGAAGCAATGCAATTCATATTTCATTCAATTTTACATAAATTATAATAAGAATATATTTAATTAATATATTTGATATTTAGGATATTATAATGATTCTATAAAGGTGACTTATTTTTTATTGTTATTTTTTTCCATCCACCAAAATGACGAAACATCACTCATGCGTATATATCGACTATCTTCTCTAAGAGGTAATGTAATTCATTTTTCATCACCTATTTTTATGAATGGTAGTTAAATTGTATAAAATAAATAAGTATGATAGTTATTTAATGATTATGATTTTGGATATTATGTAACAAGGGCCACGATGCACATAATTTAAATATCAAACTGAATCAAGTATGGAAATAGACTAGTTTTCACCAAATATTTATTTTAAGATACAATTCTTAAAAAATAATAATTGGAAAATTAAAATGTAATGAAATTTAGATATTTATGTATTAATATTATTATGAATAAAATTATAATAAATATACATTTATTATACATTATGTTTGAATGTGTACGAGGATAAGACAAGACTTGAGGTAGGATACTTATGTTACAATCTCATTTCTTTTTGAGATTTTATATGTTAAATTTATATTGAGAGAAATTATATAAACCTATTACTTTAGAACCCATATATTGTCATCTAAAGTAGTTATTTATTAAATTTTAAAGTAATAATATCATGTTTCTCTCTTTGGTAATTAAATTTTCCAGGAACTTTTATTTTACAAAACTAATTTTATTTCATAATTGGCTGAGAATATGTTTACTCCATGTCCATATTTCCATTAAAATGTTTCTAATAATTTTATTAAAATTATTAAATTAAATTTTAAATTCATTTTTACACTTATTATAATTTCCAATTTTTTAAAAACAATTTTCTATTTATTATACAAATAAGGAACTTTTTAACTATGGTTTGAAGAGAATATTTATTTTAACTTGTATCACATGAATAAATTTTACCGATGTCATGAAAACTCATATATATAAAGGTTCCTATAAACCATTAAATTGATATATATATATATATATAGATAAAGTTTTCACCTATTATTTTTTAATTTTTTAGTTTTTAAATATGTGATTTTAAAATGAATATTGTATTTTTCCTCAACAAAATTTCTAGTGATGTTTTAAATACATTTTAATCTATGAATACATCCATTGATGTTACTTATGAATCCATGGGGAGATAATACAATGAAATCAACCTTTTTTCCTAGATAGTTATTTATTATGTCGATGGACTCTTGATAAAACCCATTTTCTTTTCCATAGGTTAATCTATGATGAAATGATCAATTCTTTCAAGATATTATAGAATACATATGAATGAATTATGATTAGGTTATGGTTGATTCAATTATATCCCTATAAATAATTTGGTAATGTGATATAGATATATCAAAATATAGTGATGTTAATACTAGACATGATTACAAATAGATACATTCACATTTCGATATTTGACAATGATTTATTCTTGATATGATTGAAAGATTATGCTGGGACATGATTTCAAATAACTATCTTCTCATTTTGATGAATTCATATGATTTATTCAATCTATGGTGACAATATTATTCATGGAAATTATTTTGAATATCTATGTTCACAAGAATATTATTTTCTTTTCTTATGATTCCAGATTCCTTTGTTATGAATCTTGAATGTTGATTATTTCTTTTACATCCTTGTTAATATTGAATATAGATATTATTTGATTTTTAAGTTTATGATCTAATAATTTGTGAGTATGAATTATTTACATTAATAAATTGAACATTATTATGTTATTTTTAAATTATTATTTTCTTATGCTCTCTTATTATTGATTTCTACCATTTTTACTATTATTGTGAATATAAGATTTGTCATTACTATGTTTTCCTTCCCAATGTTTTAATATAAGGACCGTAGCATGATATTTATATAAGGTTAAACATATGATGACTTTTTTTGAGATGTTAAATATCATTTAAGAAATATATTGATTATGTATGTAGTCTCCAAATGCACTAAACCTTTATGGTCCTAGAGAATGTATAATTGTGACAATTTTTTAATATTCAACTAATTTGATATAATATTTGTGTATGTTATTATCGAGTCACCTTAGTTAGTATCATGTAATAAATTAGTAATTTTTATATATTTCAATTAGATATATTTTTTATAACCCTTTGAATAAGAACATGCATAAGAGAACATCATACATTATGGAAAATAAAGGATTGTAGTTTTTCTAGAAAATAAATCCATATCATGATACTAGAAAGTTGATGTCGTATTGGTATAGACGTAACATGGGGTAGAAAATATAAATGCAGGAGGATTGGGTATTATATTGATTATCAATGGTTTATGATGAGTCAACCTAATATTTAACACTATTCTAGACTCTCCTAGGGGATTTTCATTGGGTTGATTATCATTTTATTTATAAACCAATATATTCAATTAGAGGATAAAACCAATGAAAATTAATTATAATTTATAGTGTTAAGATTTGAAATTAATTTATCATAGGTCCCCGAAAGGTTTCAAAATATGGGGAATCATAAATAAGATTTTATTAAATACATGATTGTTTAATCTAATTATTTAATATTGATACTCACATTGTTCATATGATAGAAGTTTGTGGGAACATGATTGATATTATTATTTGGATGCCCCCAAGAGTTTAATTTTATTTGATTTTGTGAATTTATGGGATTTATCTTTTTAAAGTCTATATCAACTATTGAGGAGGGGAATCCATATTTGATATACTGAATCAACTTATTATTTTTTATCACTATGAGTTTAAATGAGTTCTTTAAATGGGAATTACTTTCACTATATTAGATTACTACTTATTTATAAGGGGTATTATCTCAAATGTATGGTGAGAAACTCAACATTAAAGATATGTTGTTTAGGAATACAATGATGTATTTATTGGTGATATTTCAATTGTTCTAACTAAATCATGAAGTTAGATTTTCAATGAAATATTCCATAGTTCTTTACCTACTTAAATGAATCCTTATATAATGACGCCAATTGAGTTCCCCAAATTTAAGAATAAATTATTGGATAAACCATAAAAGGTGTTCATACAATCTAGTACATTTTCATGAGGTACACCTATTCATTTTGTTAAGAAAAATCATGGTTCAATGTGTCTTTGTTTTAAATATTGAGAAAATAACATGATCACTATCAAGAACTATTATCCTCAACCAGATATTGATGACTTGGTTGATCAAATACATGGATCAAAATATGTTTATTAGATTTATCTTCATTTTTGATATCCTTAATTGAGTGTAAAAAAGGGGGATATATTGAAGACCACCTTATGTATAAGAAATGGAGATTATAAATTTATATTAATACTATTTAGACATGCCAATACCACCACTATCTTCATGAATCTAATGAATATATTCTTTAGTGATTATCTATATAATTTTTGTAGTATTATATATGATATTATTATATATTCATAATGAATGAATGATCATAGAGATCATGTGAGGATTTTATTGAAGGAATTGGGGATGAAATATAATTATTAGAAATTAAACAAGTGTGATATATGGATAAAAAATTAATTTATGGGTCATATAATCTAAATTGAATTTATATCAGTAGATTATTCAAAGATGGATGATATTTACCCATGGGATAAAATAACCACTATAACATAGATCCAAATTTTTCTTATCTTGGTTGTATACAACCGAAGATTTGTGAGTAATTTATAATTTCTATCAAAATTAGTGACTATATTTACATGAATGGGAGACATTTTCTTATAGATATATGAATCAGAGGAAATTACAAGGAGATGAAATAATTTTTTGTCAGTGCATCTATTCTCACACTACCCTACACTGGAGAATGGTTTGTGATATATAATAATGAATCAAATAAGGGACCTGAATTAAATATCATGTAAAATGATATGGTGAGAGATTATACCTCAGAAAATTGAAAAATACGGAGAATAATTAACCTACTCATGATTTAGAGTGAGAATCAAAAAAATTTTCACTAAAAATATGGAGTCATTATCTTTATAGAGAAAGTTGATATATATATACATATTAAAAAACCAGGAAGTACATATTCATATAGAAAGAGTTGAATATATTACAATGGATATTTTTTGAATTGATTAATGAATATGAATGATTAATAAAATACTATCATAGAAATGAAAACCTGTTGGTAGATTCTTTGAGTTGGAAAAACCATGTTAGTTTGTCTGTAATGTGGATTGAAAGAGATAAAATAATTATGGATTTGAAAAGGATACGACTTGATATAATTAGGAAAGGGGACATATCAAATTTTTAATTGAGGATTCCACAAACATCCATTAATATTTGGATTAAAGAGGTGAAACTAGAAAATGTTGAATTGTATACGAATGTGAGAAATGTTCCTGAGTTCAACCATGATCTTGAAGGAATAAGAGGGTTTAGGAACCTAGTATATATCTCATAATTACATTAATAGAACAATCTCATTGTTTATTTTTTATATTTATCCTTGAATTAAAATTATACATCTGTATCTAAAAGTGTATTTCATGTTAGATAAAAAGAAAAAGTGACATTGTGGAAAATGTATCTCAATGACATGTATTCCAACAAGAAATAACTAAGATACCCAAGTATTATGGGGTTTTACAACCATTACCCATACAAGAATTTAAATGGTAAAAACACCATTGGTTTCAATGGTATCTCCCCAAAATATATAAATTCCAAAAGAAATTTTGGTAGCATTCAATCACCGTATGAAGTCATCACATTTAATTTCAATAAAACAAAATTTATATATTGACTAGATTAACATTATGTTCTTTAATAAAGTGGTAACTTTTCATGGGGTACCAAATTAAATTGTATCATATTGGGATCCTAGATTTACCTCGATGTTATAGAAAAGTTTTTAGAGATATTTGAATACATAGATGAAAATTAGAACAACATATTATCCTTAGTTAGATTCTAATTCACATAGGAAAAATAAAAACATAGAAGACATTTTTCTAGAATATACTATGGATTTCAAAGGTGTTTCATATAAAAACATCATTTTGTTTAATTTTCATGTGAAAATATATCTCACTCGATTATTTAGATAGCTCCCCACAAAGGACTCTATAGAAAGAAGTGATGAACACCAATGTGATTGGATGATGTTATATAATTAATTATTTTGGACCTAATATAGGTATGAGTATTTTAGAGATAGTAGGATCTATTCTACAGCACATCAGGATTTCTTATAATCAATAAAAAATTGATGTTTATAATCATCTGTGCGATCTGGAGTTCAATATTTAGGAAAATGTATTGCTATGAATATCTTAATGGATTAATGTTAGGATATTTTGAAAAAATTGAAATCTTGTACCAAGATATATTATTCAATTAAAAATTTATTATCATATCAAAATGGTTTCTTAATGCTCATCACTTATACAAAATATCTCTCAAGTTCACAATGTGTTCTTGGTACTTATCCTGATAAAATATATACCTAATACTTCATATCTATTGAGATTCAAGGTCATAACACTTGAGCATGATCTATCTTACTAAAAAAATTATGGATATTATTTATCATATAGTAAATGTGATTCATAATAAGACCACTTACCTTGTTAAGGTTTTATGGATAAACAATTACTTTTAGGAAGCTATAAGGGTACCCTAAGCTGTGAGAATGAAAAAATATCCTCAATTGTTAATAACAGAGTGACATAATTTCAAGGGAGAAATTTTTAAAATGTGTTAGATTGTAACAACTTATTATTTTATCACATAGTAATATTTAATTAAATTTTATTTCTTTGATATCTTTCATTACAGGAATCATTTAGTCTAAATGGACAAAGATATACTATCAAATTGTTGTTATTTAATTCAATTATTATATCATGTCCATCATTTTTTATATTATTAACAGTATTGAATATATAATGAAAATTATAATTTATAAAATGAATTAATTGGTTAAAAATTAGTTATAATTGATAAAAATATAATTTTATGTGAAGTGTTGTGTTATTTCAGAAAACCTATTTTATGCACGCAAATATATATTTTTCTTAATAAATTAAAATAATCTCTATTATTGAACGTTTTAATTAAAAATGTATATAATATATTAATTAAAAAATTTTAATACTCACTTTATAGTTTTTACATTGAAGGTTTTTATGTTAATATAAGTTTATGTGTTAAAAATTCATTTTTCTATAAACGGTTATGTTGTGTTTTTCATAATTATATTAAAATGAATTTCTACGAACTATATAAATTGAATCTTATAAAATGGATTCAATATGTTCGATAATAATAATTAATACTATTTAATATGATAAAATTAATTTTTTTTCATTACGAATTGTAACAGATATAAAAATTCATTACTGAGGTAAAAGTTAAAGGGGGTTAACGAGGTTTTAAACAAAATAGATTAGATTTAAAATTAAATAGTAATTTATATAAATTATATTAGATGAAAATATTTAGAATATATAATACTATATTTTAAAATGACCTAATTTAGAGGCCCATTTCATTGAGTGTGACTTTATTATATTTTAATATTCTAAATAATTCCAGGTGCAAAACTCCACTGATTTATTAAAGGGAACACCCTCTCATATTTTCTCCACACCACAAGGGAAAATTATCTCAATAAAAAACTATCAAAATATCTTCAATACATATATAACCATATCCTAGAGGTGATTTTGTTATTGTATGACCATCCCAAGGGTCATTAAAAAGAGATTCAAAGGTGTTTTCTCAAAGAAGAGGTATATGTTCTTACCAATCATTTTCATGATTTATTATTCTAATACATCATATAAATATACTATATACATCATAAAATAATGGCTAAATAATAATAAATAAATTTATATGTTAATATCATAATAGATCATCCATTTTATACATTCATTCCATCAATTGGAATCAAAATTATTCCTCTTGCGTAAGTGTAGACAACAACCTCCACATAACGATATAATTCATTTCCCATCACTATCATTCATCATTAGTTCATAAAATGGATTTAATTTTGACATATTTTATTTGTGACATATTTATAATTATAGAGTTATAAAATATTATCTACCTACATACCATCTAATCTGTTGGAAAAGTATAATGCCACTCATGCATACGTGTGGACTACCACCTCCAGGGAGAGATGTGCTTCATTTTTAATTATCATTTTAAATGTTTGGTAAGGAAATATTTAATAAATATTTGGGATATTTATGATATAATAATTTTTCTATAAATTTTGATTCATATTTAACGTTATTTTGTTTTATCCATCTAAATGTGTAATAATCACTCCTGTGTATGTACAAAATATAATCTCCACGATGTGATGTAATTCATTTTGATCCCAAAATTATATAAATGGTTATAAAGGAATATTAAATTAATAAATATAATACTTATATCATGATAATTAATACCGATATGATTAATCAATGACCATAGATAGTGTTCCCGGACCATCAAACTAAATCATGCTTTGAAAAAGAAACCGTTTTCAACCAAATGTCCATTTTTTGGATGAATTTTTAATTAAAAGAGAATTGTAAATTATTATGGAAGTTTACATATATATTTATGTAATAATTTTGTTCTAGGTTAAATTTATTTTATATCTATAGTTAATATACATAATTTTTAAACATTTATGATGAATGGAAAGAGTTAATGTATTGGATTTATAATACAATCTCATTTATATTCATGAATTTTTATGTTAAATTTTCACTAAGGAAAATTATATCATCCTTAGGATTTCTAGAAAAAATATATTTTATTCTCTTATAAATATTCATGTAATTTCCATTAATAATACCATTTTATTCTAATTTCGAATTAAAATTATTGATATTTTCTAAAATAAAAACTGAATTTATTTCGTCTTATGTATTCAATAATATCCCCCATGTATATATTTTAATTAAAATGTTTAGAAAAAAGTTTTTACTATTCTATAATGAGTGATTAAATTTATTTTTACCCATATTTGAATTTCTATAAAAACGAGTTAAAATATTCTTCTAGTTTTTTTTCTTCTAATGGGGGTATTTTTAATTAAAGGTGTGAACATAATCATTGTTTTATCATTTATCACACTAATTTATTTTCCCACCATCATGAATACTATTTTCATTTAATCTTCCATTAAAAACATCTAAGGTTATTTTAAAATATTTTTTCCTAATTCTCTATAATTTTTCATATTTGAAATCATTGATTGAAAAATGAAATAGTGTATTTTTTACTCATGTTATCTTTCATTGATCTTCTAAATGTATTTTAATCTATGAAAACATCAATTTATTATACTTACACATTAATAGGGAGAATATCCAATGATAAAATAATTTATTTTTCATGAGGGTTGTTGATGATGATGATGAATCCCATTTTTCTACAGGTAAAGATATAATGAAATCATAAATGTTTCCATGATATTATGGAATACATAAGATTTATTTATGATTATGTGATGTTCGGATCAATTATATCCCTTCAATTCACAGGGTAATGTGATATAGATATCTCTTGAGATGATGATGATAATAATTTATATTATTTCAAATAGTAATATTTAGATTTTGATGCATGATTTTGATTGTTTAATGCAATTCATACTAGATTATACATGGACATGATTATGATAACCATGTTCAAATTTTTATGAGTGAGTATGATTAATTATACATATGGGCACATGATTCAGTATGGAAATGTTTTTTATAAGGTATGTTGTCATGATTATGTTTTTCATTGATTATGATTCTACATTCCATTATTATGACCATTTAATAATGATTACTTCATTGAATCCCTAATTATCTATGATTCTAAATATGACCTGATTTTAGAGTTGAGGAACTATGATTTTATAGGAATGAATATTTTATATTGAGGACATGATTATGATAATTTTATCATACCATTATGATTATTTTAAGATCTCTTATGATTGATATCTCATATATCTTCCCTTAATGACAATTTGATCACACCCTTTATAATATTTTCCTTCCCTAATATTTGATGGAATATTATTATCATGACATGTCTATAAGGCTAAAAATATGGAAATAATTGTGGGATATGTTAATGATCATTTAAAAAATAATTTTATTATATATCTAGTCACTAATGATTTTAAACCTTTAATGTCCCCAATCATGTATAATTATGATATATGTTTAATATTCATCTAAAAGGATGTAATATTTGTTTATTTTTTTCTTGAGTGGACTCAGTTGTAACACCACTATATTTTCTGTCAAGTAATGATAATAATATTGTTTTATTTTATTTTTTTATTTTTCAATCTGAATGAAGCATACAAAATGGACACAAGGATTTTTATTTAAACAATACACTGAAGTCCTTACAATGCACCATGATCAAAAGAAACCATTCTACCCAAAAATACTAATTAAAAACCCTATCAAAATTATAGGGAGACACCCAAAACAAAAAAATCCCCTAGAAGGTAATATGGGTCCTTAGCATCCGTCATTACAAACATTAGTATGGCCAAAGCCAACGAAACCACACTAAGCACCAATAGAATTAAGAGAGCCAATTTCTTCAATTTCCTTGAATTTAAAACACCATAAGGCATGATTTTATAATTTATCCACTCGACCATTTCCTTGGGGGACCGTTGAATTCCAACGGTAATAATAATAGTCGTTGGCCTTTTGGTGAATTATTTAAAATCATTTAAGTATAATTTATTTTTTCAAATATTTAAGTTATTGATTGAAAATTATAAAACAACCCTTAATTATGAACTTTAGAAGGACATGGTATAATATTTTGAACTACACTTAAATGATTTTGAAATGAGATGAGGAATTAAAACGCCTTGAAAATATTTCATAAAATGTTGTAAATGTATTCATTACTAAAGAATAAACAATGTTTTAATTAAAAAATGTTTAATGTATTTTGAATCAACTATGTTTTTATATCTATAATTATAGTATAAAAGTTTTCATATAGTTATTTTAAATTCCAATTTATAAACTTTGTTTATTATAAATTTAGTGTTTATAAAATATTTTAACAATACTCTTAGTTAAGACAAAGTGTAATTTAATTTGTGTTCTTTAATCTATCACTGTTTAAATAGAAAGTCACATTTTATAAAATATTTCCCTTTATAGTTAAAATAAATGCATCATATTTCTTGTGACTTTATATTTTTGAAAGTTGGTTTTTATAGAAAATAATCACACTAGGGCTAGCCCTTTAGCCTGGCCGAGGGAGGCAGCTAACGCTATTTGGCTGAGCCTAGCCCTTAGCCCAAGCTCAGGCTCGCCCAAGTTTGGGAATAGTTTCCCCGAAGGTCACACTGGAGAACAAGAGTGCATGAGTGATCCATCGTGGGCGTGAGGCCACAACAAGGTAGGGGTAGGCCGAGGCCTGCAGGGGAAGGCGGGAGCCCGTGTATAAGGCCCCCTGGTGTGTTCTGTGAGTTATGAACATATAACAGGAGTCTTAGGCTTATAAAGGGGTCACAAATGTCTCGCCAATTTGATATGGGATGAGGATTTTCGGGTGAAACTGGATTTAGGCTGTTGGATCATGTCGCGCATAATCGGGGCCGTTGATCTCGGTCCAGTGCTTGATCCTTAGTAGTTGTGGAATACACCCGCATTTTCATACACTGTTCGATCCGACGTGGATCTAATATCATCCATCCAAGAATTTTAAAATGTCGCATCAAACTAGGGACATCCAATCTAGGTGCAGATCAAATTCAAGCCGTCCATCACTTTTAAATCTCACAGATGCACCCCGACCATTGGATCAAGTCCAGATCAAATCTCGGCTGTCTGTCTAATTTCCGATCTTGCTCTACTACACTATCGTCTTCTTCTCCACCTGATTTGAACATGTAACCCCTACACCCTAATTTGTACCATTTTTTCTTCTTCGACCGTGACCCCTCTGGCCCCCTCCTTTCACGCATCTTCCACAAAGACCATCCCACGGTCATTTAAAATACCAAAGAGGCCTCAGATCCTATGCATGTGTCTAGAAAACTATTCTATAAAAGTCTTGTATAATATAGATTATACAAGCAACCCTTTTCACCCAAAGAACCCCTCGGTTCTTTAACACTCAAACCCCTATCAGGCTTCAACTGGTCTTCCTTGAGTTCTCCTCCTTCTTGAACCAAGGTAAGGGAATTTATTATTAACTTGTCTTGTTTTTTGGAGGTATATTAAAATACATGTATACTCATAAAAATATTAAACCCAATGGTTTAGTTAGAAATTTCTCTTAAATCGACCCTAAGTTTTCTGTTTTTTTGATTCCAGGAGTCTTTATGAACATAAAAGTGTATTTTACACATGAAAAACCTAATTAGGTACTTTAAATATATATAATTTTTTTTTATATAAATGGTTTATGAATATATGAATGCATGGGTGACCTTATGGTTTTGGTTAAAACCCTCAAATACCTGACCCTAGGTCCTTTGGATTTTGGGTTATGCAATCTTTTCAAAATTGAAGGAACATTTTATTTCCTCAAAAAATATATAAACATACAGACCTTATATATATATATCTGAAAATACATATGTAAAACCTTATGGTTTTACATAAACCCCCTTGTGTTCAAATTCAAGATTTTCTAAAACTTTGAGTTTCAAAGTTAACGAAGAACTAAAAAATTCAAGGAGATATTTTTAGTATAAAACTTTTGTATACTTTACATACCTAATTATGTATATATATATATATACACATATATATAACCATACATTTTTTAAAAGGACCTTCCTGAGGTTCAGTTTCCTATCCTCTATACATTAAGTTTCAATGTTGAGGTAGGATTTTGTTATATTTTTACATATATACATTCATATAAAGTATACACGGTCTCATAAAATGGTATAATTTGTGTATCTCACCTTCTATACCAGTTATAAAATCCTTCAACATTGAAATTCTATGTTTAGTGTATGTTTTAGTTAAATAAGCAGGTGACAACTAACCTTGGTGTAAGACCCTTGAGTGTACTCGATTGTACATGTGACATATTTATGTTTACAAAATCATGTATGTACATACCTTAGTATTTTAAATAAGTAATCCCTTTTGAATTTCAGTCAATGGTTTTAAATTTAAGAACCAATGATAATTTTAAGTCATATGGGTGTTAATAGGTTTTCGGTATTGGTTGGGGTTGAGTTTCTTGCTTTCTATTCTTGAAATTATGGAGTGTTGTACAAAATAATTTTTTTTATAAATGATTGAGCATCTGCATGCTTTAAACACTACATGAAATGTTTGATTTACCATTTAATTAATTATGTATCAGATGAAATTCCATGATATCATTGATTAATATGGTTTTAGATTTTATCATTATATGTAAAAAAAATTGTATTCTTTTTAGTATATTAGTTGACATAATATATGCCAAAATCTACAATTCAGATTTACTATTTAATGATATAGTCATGTAGTTGATGGAATTATTATTAAAATCTAAACGCATGATTTACTTTATATATATGTAAATGTTAAAGGATGACATTTAACCATTAAGATCAAAAGGATTAAATTCTAAATTGATGAAGGTGGTATGGGACACTATGAGTAATGTGAAATAAGGAAAACAAGAAATACATGTCACTTGAAATGATAAGTAATAAACAATTTACTAAATCAGAGTGGTACATGCACTTTGATTTAGAGTGATGAGGAATGCATTAGACTTAGTATGTGATGGTTGGGGCCCTCTATAGCCCCTTGATACATTGGTAGGTCTCATGAGACAAACTACGGTCTTGGAACAAGGCCTTGAAAAAAATATTATTTATAGTCTTGGAACAAGGCCTTGGAAAAAAGATTATTTATGGTCCTGTCACGAGGTCTGGACAGTATGGTTATGATGTCCGACATATGCAATTTCTTCATTATGGCTATGAAATTTAACCAATTAGAAGAATATTATAAAAGTAGAATATTCTTGGTTAAATATATTATGTACATGAAAGCCAGAAAATGTAAAAGTTATGGCATAATATTTATGTAGTACACAAGGATTTTAGCTAGTGTATGTTTCTCAGTAGTAAATATTGAAATTGAAGTTTCTATTTAAGCACATCTTTGATATTATAATACTTTTATTATTTTTTTTTCTACTTGCATTTTCACATGAAATGTCTTTACTTATTACCCCATATGAGAATTCCATTAATTGAGTAATGTTTCCTCGTACTCTGTTAGTAATATTTGAATTATGCTTTTCTGTTTCCCAGAGAATTTTTATGTTATGATACATGTGTTTCAACACTTCTTAATTTTTTTATGGAAAATATTAAAATAATGTTTTCAAAAGTTTTAATTTGTTTATTATATTATATTTAAACCCCTTACTGGGAATTCGTATTCTCACCCTATATTTTAAATGAAAATTTTTAGGTATCAGTTTTCAACTGAGGATGCTTGATAGTAGTGACTGGTTTGCCAGAACCTGAACCAAATTTGATCCTCTGTATGGGCCAAGATGAGTAATTTATTAGTGCATATTTTTGTTAAAAATTTCACATCATATATTTAAGGCACTGCCTTCGGGTATTCTGTGGTTGGGTCCTAATTGTGAGGAACTGACCCCAGAATACTCGGAGGTGGTGCCTTCAAAACATGATGTCCAATTTTAATAAAAAACATGCACTAAAAAATTACACATAATGTACGATACGGAGGATCGAATGTAGTTCAGGTTCTGGGAAACCAGTCACTGCTTTCAAGATTCTTCAGCTGAAAACTGATACATAAAACTTTTCATTCAAAAACATAGGGTGATTATACGAATGCCTAGTAAGGTGTTTAAAAATAATATAAGATACCAATTACAACTTTTTAAAACATTTTTTTAAGATTTTCCATAAAACATTTTTTTAAGAAGTGTTGAAACACATGTATTGTAACATAACAATTATATAAGAATCAGTAAAGCATAATTCAAATATTACTAATAGAGTACAAGGAAACATGATTCAATTAATGTCATGCACATACAGGGTAATAAGTAAAGAAATTTCATGTGAAAATGAAAGTATAAAACAAATTAATAAGAGTATTAAAAGATCAAAGTTGCACTTAAATAAAAACATAAATTTCAATCTTGACTACTGAGAAACATACACTGGCTAAAATCTACATGTACTGTATAAATAATATGCCATAACATTTACTTCTTCTGGTTTTCATGTACATAAGCTCTTTAACCAAGAATATTTTACTAGTAGAATATTATTCTGGTTAATTAATTTTCATAGACATAATGAGGAAATTGCATATGCTAGACATCATAACCATACTGTCTAGGCCTCGTGCAAGGACTATAAATAATCATTTTGTCAAGGCCTTGTGCCAAGACCATAAATAATATTTTTCTCAAGGCCTTGTGCCAAGACCGTAGTTTGTCTCATGAGACCAACCGACGAATTGAGGGGCAATATTAGGCCCCACCCATCACATACTAAGTCCAATTCATTCCTCATCACTCTAAATCAAAGTGCACATAACACTCTGATTTTGTAAATTACTTATCACTTATCATTTCAAGTGCCACATATTTATTGTTTTCCTTATTTCACATTACTCAAAGTGTCCCATACCACCTTGATAAATTTAATGTTTAATCCAATTGGTCTTAATGGTTAAATTTTATCCTTTAACATTTACATATATATATATATATAAAATTAATCATGCGTTTAGATTTTAATAATAAATCCATCAACTATATGACTATATCACCGAATAGTATATATGATATGCAGATTTTGGCATAAGTTATGTCAAATAATGTACTAAAAGGAATAAAAAATTTGTCACATATAATGATAAATTCCCAAACCATATTAATCAATGACATATTGGAATTTAATATGATCCATAATTAATTAAAACTTAAACCATACAGTACATGCAGGGTTTAAAGCTTGTAGACGCTCAAACATTTATTGAAAAAAAAGATTTCGTACAACACACCATAATGTCAGAAATTGAATGCAAGAAACTCAACCACAACCAATGCCAAAAAATCATTTACACCCATATGACTTAAAATTAGCAGGGGTTCTTAAATTTAAAACCATAGAGTGAAATTCAAATCATTTTTTTTAAAATACTAATGTATGTACATACATGCTTTTTTATACATGAATATCTTATATGTATAATCGAGTACAATCATGTGTCTTTAACCAAAGTTAGTTGTCACCTGCTTATTTAATTAAAAACATCCACTAAACATAGAAGTTCAATGTTGAAGGATTTTATAACTGGTATGCAAGGTGAGATACACAAATTATTCCATTGTATGAGACTGTGTATACTTTATATGAATGTATATATGTGAAAATATAAAAAAATCCTACCTCAACTTAGAAACATAAAGTATAGAGGACTGGAAACTGAACCTCAGGGAGGTTCTTTTAAAAAATGTATGGTGATATATATATATATATATATATATATATATATATATATATATATAACCATACATAATCGGGTATGTAAAGTATATAAAAGTTTTATACTAAAAATATCTCCTTGCATTCTGTTGTTCTTCATTAACTTTGAAACTCAATGTTTTAGAAAATCTTGAATTTGAACACAAGGGGGTTTATGTAAAACCGTAAGGTTGTACATATGTATTTTTGGATATATATAAGGTATATATGTTTACATATTGTATGAGGAAAGAAAATGTTCTTTCATGTTTTAAATGATTTCATAACCAAAAATCTGAAGGACCTAGGGTTAGGTATTCGATGGTTTTAACCAAAACCATAAAGTCACACAAGACTTCATATTTTCATAAACCATTTATACAAACTATCATATATATATTTAAAGTATATAATTAGGTATTTCATGTGTAAAATACAATTTTATGTTCATAAAGACTGATGGAATCAAAAAAGCAGAAAACTTAGGGTTGGTTTAAGAGAAAGTTCTAACTGAACTGTAGGGTTTAATATTTTTATGAGTATACATTAATTTTCATATACCTCCAAACATAGAGACAAGGCAATAATAAATTCCCTTACCTTGGTTTAAGGTAGAGGAGAACTCGAGGAAGACCAACTGAAGCTTGATGGGGGTTTGAGTGTGAAAGAACCAAGGGGTTCTTTGGGTGCAAAGGGTTTCTTATATAAGAAATATTATAAGAGACTTTTACATGATATTTTTAAGGACACTTGCATAGGATCCAAGTCATCTTTGGTATTTTAAAAGACTGGGGGATGGTCTTTGTGGAAGATGCGTGAAAGGAGGGGGCCAGCGGGGTCACGTTCGAAGAAGAAAAATGGTGAAAAGTAGGGCATAGGGGTTACTGGTTCATAGTAGGTAGAGAAAAAGAGGACAACACAGGAGAGGATGATCGGAAATTAAACAGACAATTGGGATTTAATATGGACTTGATTTAATGGTTGGGGTGCATCCCCGGCATTTAAAAGTGATGGACGAATCAGATTTGATCCGCGACTTGATCAGATGGCCCTGGTTCAACGAAGAATTTTAAAAATCTCAGATGGATGAGATTAGATCTACATTAGATCGAATAGTGTACGAAAACCCTGGCATATTCCACGGTTTCTGTGGACCAAGCACTGGACTGAGATCAATGACCTAGATTGCGCACGATGTGATCCAACGGCCCCGATCCTATTTCTCCCAAAAATACTAATCCCATATCGAATTGGCTGGAAATTCATGACCCCTTTATAAGCCTAAGACTCCAAGAAAAAATTCAGAATTCACATCACACACCAGGGGGCCTTATACATGGGCTCCCTCCTTCCCTCGCAGGCCACAACCTACCCCTGCCTCACCGTGTCCTCATTCCCATGGTGGTGCGCTCATATTCTCTTATGCTCCTATGTGCCCTTTAGGGAAACTATGCCCACACTTGGGCCAGCATAAGCTGGTGATGAGGGCTAGGCTCAGCCACCTAGCATGAGCTGCCTCCCTCATCCCGGCTAAAGGGCTGGCCCTAGTGGGCTTATTTTTTATAAACACCAATTTTCAAAATTATAACGTTACAAGAATGTTGATACATTCATTTTAACTATAAAGATAAATATTTCAAGAAATTTTGTAAATGTATTCATTGATAAAGCATAAAAAATGTTTTAATTAAACTATGTTTGATGTCTTTTAAATCAACTATGTTTTGATATCTATAATTCTAGTATTAAAGTTTTCATGTAGTTATATTAAATTTCAATTTATAAACATTGTATATTACGACTTTAGTCATTATAAAAAATTATGAAACCATTTTTATGGTTAAACCAGATAAGAATATATATATTTCATCTCATTAATGTTATGGAATCCTTATACACTAAAATATGGAATAATAATACAAAACAAGTTCATTGTCCACAAAACGGCCAAGCTAAATCCAAGAATTTATCAATAACTTTTAACTAATGATTCATCCTCATGTATATAAACTAGAATAATTATAATATCATTTATATCACTTTAATGTCACTAATAATATATATTAATAATTCTGTATGTTTAACTACATTTCAAATGAACTTCCATTCAAGAATTCAAGTAAACTAATCATGAAAACCAAGGAAGAAAATGCTTCCAAAACAATAAAATTGAACCTCTTAAACCCATAAAAAGGGTTATGAATGAACATAATATGGTTATCCTAAACCAATTACATGTATAGAAGGTTATAGATATTTTAATTAATGAGGATAAATTTAATTATTTAGGTCATTAAAACAAACAAAGAATACACTTTAGCATAAGGTAAGGGGTTTCTCATCTCACTTTCATTTCTGTGAGATTTTTATTGTTCGCCAATTATTTCCTGTATGTGGTATATGTATACATCCATTTGATATATAATAAAATGATTCTATTTATATTCAAGTTATTTAAGGACTAATTTGAGGGTTATTAAGTTCTGGTCATATGATTCGACCGATTACATTGTGGTAAGAGACTTTGTCTCAACTACTATATTGTTGTGACTAACTTTTTATTGTGCACCTAATAATCCTTATATGGTGTTCCTACTTACTATTTGGGATCAATTTTCTTTTGAAATTATATTTATATTAAATATACATAATCTCATATCATGGATATGTCTGTTTTCTAAATTGTGTACCTTTTTACATACAATTTTTATTTGGAAAGCTATTTTAACTATGGAAATATTGATGAATCCGTATACTCTACTCTATACAGATAATGAAAAGTCATACTGATCTTGTATTGAATCAATGTATAAATAATTATTTGGACATTTAGTGGAGTTTGGGGCCTAAAATATCCCCTCGATGAATCGGTAGGTCTCATGAGACAAATCATTTTGCGACTAACCCTTTGAGTTTGTTTAAAAAAATCAGACGGGATTCTACCCATAGAACTAAACCATTTTAACAGTATTATGGTATCATGTGACAGACACATGATGTCCAATTAATAAGCATTCTCTTTATTCACTATCACTTGTTACTATCCATGAGGTTTTCACTATGACAAAATCTATGGATGCAGTTTCATTCTCAATTTACTAATGGTGTGAGTTTTTCATTTATTCACCATGCCATGTTGATTATGTTAAATTTTTTTACAATTCAGTTATTGTTGATTTATGATTCCTCCAACTGTAACCCTTAATGATCATTTTAGCTCACCCCTTTCATTTTTACCTTCAACAGGTGATGAAGAGGAGATCATTTATGATGTTCATGTGGATGTAGTTTACAGTTTTTGTTGTGTATTGTATTTTGTATCCTTTTTAATGTAATTTGGGTTACATTTATATATCTTGTTTTTTCAATACTACTAAACTGATTGTTCATTCAGGATTTTCATTCCTTCTAACCATGAAAATATGACAAGTAATGCATCAGATCTAGTCTAGAGGGGTCGAGGTGTTACATTTGGGTCTCGGTGACATCATAACCACCCCGCCTTATCATGGTCATCGGGTCCTGGCCCACTAGGTAACACCAGTTTCCTGGCAGACATGTGGTCCCCACCCAAGGGTTCACCCACATGCCTGAACAGGTCATCTGACTAATGAAAGTCCCCACAGGACAACACATGTCCTGCCAATGTGCTTTGTCCTCACTCACACACAACATGGAAAACATGCAGAAGGTCACCCATCCTGATCACTAATGCAGGACAAGAATGCTTAACTGTGGAGTTTTAATCAGGTAGGCGCCTGAAAATGAAGGTTCACCTTGTTGACATGAGTCATATCATTTATTCATATAACCTTTTATCATTTGGGGGTGTTACAATCACTCCCTTTAGACCAAAATGTCCTAATTGTGGGCCCTACATCTCAACCTAGGCAGTTCACCACACTTAAGGCTAGGTACCACCTCTCATACCAAATGTGATGACTAGGACCCAATGACAACACAACCACCCCACCTTAACTTGGTTGTCGGGTCCTAGCCCCGCCAGGTACCACCAGTTTCCCTACAGACATGTGGTCCCCACCCAAGGGTCCACCCACGTGCCTGAATGGGTCATCAGACAAATTGCAGTCCCCATAGGCCAACACATGTCCTTTCCAATGTTCTTTTTCCTCACTCACACACACCCTGGGAAACTTCCCAGAAGGTCACCCATCCTAATCACTACTCCAGGCTAAGCATGCTTAACTATGGAGTTCTAATCAGGTAGGCTCCTGAAAAGGAAGGTGCACCTTGTTGACATGAGTCATATGATTTAGTCATTTAACCCTTTATCATTTGGGGGTGTTACATTAGAACCATTCTATTTATATGGGACACCCAATCAATGAATGGAAAATTGGGGATATAAACCTAACACCACTGTGTAATTTTAGGCAATGACATACCCATGTTTCTTATAGAATGTTGTAAGTTAATCATGTTCCTTGGGATTCATGGCCATTAAGATTAATGTTGGTTATAGACCATTTTGAGATCCACTATTTACCTATACAATGTCATCAATTGTTATTATAACACCCTGTCTAAATATAGGAGGGACATCATAATGTTTCTCATTTATTTTTATAAGAAACAAAAGATTAATCATCCCCTATGGGTTCTAATGCGGGATACACCTATATGTTTTCATTAACAAAGTTATTATTTATAGGGGATTTTAAATTGAGGTATATTATTATGTTTTTTCATTCATATAAGACCATATTAATGATTATAGAGCTACCCAATTCATATATTATTCTTCTATGAGGCTTCCCTATACCATCAAAATCCATAGAAAATATTGATTTTATATTTTTCAACCCATTATTTGGGAAATACTATATCATATAATGATATATCCTCATAATAAAAATGGATTTATATTCTCCCATGGTAGAAATTTTTTGGTTCAATAGTTTTCCATCATAATTCTTTATATGATAATAGGTTATATTGAAAGAAATTTTCTTTTACTAGGAGCACTATGATATTCCCTTCAGTTCATATTTACAACTTTAATGCGTTGGATAGGAAATAAAATAATATCATTTACATTATTACATGTATAAAAAAGTGTCACATCAAATCCATTTATAGTTGAGACATGTTCTTTTGTCTCTCTTTGTTATTAGTTTACATCCCATTTTTAATTACCCTGTTTCAATATGTATGGTTTTACTTATATCTAAATTAGAATGTTACCCAAAATCAATCTTGTTATATTTTAATTGGATGCATTAAGAAGTATATATATTATGATGGAAATTTTAAATATATTTGGTTCCAAGATTAACCCTGAAATGAATTTAGCATAGTGTATTGATTAATGACCATGTATTCTATGTCAATTGTCAGATTAAAAATTTGGGGTTTCAACAAAATATTTCACAAGGTTTTCTAGTCACTCTTATCATATTAATAAATCATTACGCATGAATGGGTTTGGTCGTAATCTTTTAACACAAGGTACTAAATGGTTTATAACAACTTGATATTCTTTGTGAAAACATTATCAACTAAGACTCAAATGGAATCAACCATAGTGTTCTGGTAGGACTCATAGAGTGTCATAGTATTCCATTTCATTAGGGTCACTTTGTCTTTATATATAAAGGAAATCATCATATGAGAATGGGAAAAATACTTTTCCATGTGATAGGACTAAACTGCATTAACCACTATCTCATTATCATATGTTTTCGTCTAGGATTTAATGATAGACTATCTAATATCCTAGGATAGGGGTGGAGTAGCAATCCTTAAATAATTTTGTTTAAATGTAAAGATACCAATTCCAGGATCATGGAGGTATAAAGTAGTGATGTATGAGGTAATCCCTTGAAAATATATTGCTATAGTTTGAGGGAAATGAGTTATAATTACTAAACAATTTAAGTGAGTAATTAGTAGTTCTTTAGATAGAATATGATCCTCTTCTTTTTTCCTTCTATCTATGAGCGGAGAATCTCAATGTATTTCTCAAAAAAATATCTATTTTTTCTCTGAGTTTGTATGAAATTAACATGTGTAGTAGTTGAAATCATGATAAAGGATTCATGAGAAGAATAAAATATGATTCAATATCAAAATGTGTGATGTTATGGAGAGTGTAGATGTTGAGGTCAACGATAATAGTTTGTTCCAGTATAATAATATAATATCATTCCATTTAAAAATCACTAAATTCTAGCACCACTAATCCTTGAAAATCCTGAACCCCTCCTCCTCATCACATTCATTCATGAGCATAAGTTCCATATGTATGAAGTATAAATCATGAATTTGTGTTATTCTGATCCACCATATGGACATGATTCCTAGTATAAGTAAATAAATGGATGTTGGGGAGCTACATAGGAAGTGGTAAAGAGGAGTAAACTCCATTATATGAAGGATTCAACTAATTAAATCAATTTATCCAAGTCATAACACATAACCTGGTTCTTATCCTTATTCCTAGCATCCCATATGATCCAAAACCCTATGAAAAAATAGACAATAACCCTAGACACTATTTTATAAGAGTTTAACATAATAAAACCAAGTTATGAGGATCAATTTGATGGAATCTAGACATACAGGGATAACCACTTATTTATATGGATACTCCATAGGTTAAGAGAATCCAAAATTGATATTCATCGTAGAATAATAACAACATGTTTCAAAATACCATACTCATGGGCTAGTGTTATGGTTTTCAAAAAAAAAACAATTTCTAGAATTTCTGATACAATTGGATTTTTTGTTTGAGAGGATGATGATATGAAGTTCTTGGGAAATGGGGATTTTCGTACTATGGGTCCATTAAAATAAAGAGTCAAGGATATTTGAGATTATAATAGTAATAAAGAGAGATGAAAATAGTTAACCATCTATATAGGATCTATATATACACTAAAATCCCTATATCTAGGAACTAAACTCTTTTCAAACCAAGTTGTATCTCCGTTCTTCGGGATCCAACATTATAAATAACAACGTATTGTAGTGGATCCTGAATCCATGACAAGCCTTGGTAATCACTACATGGGACTTAACCATGAAATCCTCTCTCTCAAGTGGAATAATAATAAAAATCCTACTCATATATTCCATCTTCATCGTCATACAAGTATATTGGTAAAATTACATTGAATAAATAATATTTCCCTTCCTTGAATGAAGAGATTTCAATTTGTTAGGGAAGAATGAATCCACTGAGAAATGTGGGAATGAAATATGAAATCTTTTATAATTATTTTGGGACCCATTTGGGATATCTCACATGATTCATTTCACTCTAGAGATAGGTGTGATAACATTGAGGGGACTTAAAAATTGAATTATTTTCTACTAGGGTTGCAATAGAAATTGGGATATTAATTGGCTAGTTCAGCCACACACAAATTATGGATTAATTGTGAATATATATTTCATGTAATCCAATTATAAAATATCTAGGAATTATTATTTAATACTTTATTCCATTATATTTATTCATTATAATGGGCGATGTACTCATGGGTCACATGTTCTCTAAAGGAACATAATGTAACATTAAAAAAATTAACTAGTTTTTAGTGGATATCCATAAACATGAATTAATCTCAAATGGTGTTCCCTAGAATCTAATGGAATGGGTAATAACTAAGATGTCCATCAAGGCCTTCCTCATTAGTATTTTTGATCTTGGTCACTATAATCATGTTCCGTTACATGGTTGAGATGAATAATCTACGAACATTATTTTTTATATTGAGTTTATTCTATCATTCCTATCGTTGAAATCACATAGAACCTATTCTACAATGAAAGTTGTTACTTTGGGATTGGGGATATGTAATTATTTTTTTAGGATGTGATTTACAAGATCATCATGACTATACTATTGATAGAGTTATTATTATCTTTATCATTCAATTATAATTCATTGAATAAATCCAAAATATTTTTTCTTTTTAAATAAAATTGTATATTTATTACTTATAATAGATATTTTATGAAAATAATTGAAAATTGATGGTATTCACGATTTTTAAGTGTTTTTAATCATTTATGGAATAATTTTTATATGAATTGTTTTTTAAATAATGTTAAATCAAAATAAAATATAATTTGGAATTTTTAAAATACGTTATGACTGTTATGTCTTAGGCTTATGACTTTTAACTAGATTCATATGACTTATGATAGAGTTTGAATAACATAAAGTGTTTCAAACAATGAATTCCCTAATTATATTTTCCTTTTAGTTATATTAATTCATTGAGTTATATACATCTTTGAAATTTTAAGAATTTATTTATTTTACTTATTTTATTTATTAAGACTCTTTTATATGATTTAATTTGAATTTTGTATGGATTTGATTGAAAATGACATTGGTAATAATTCTTATTTGAAAATGATTTAAAATATAAATTTGTATTAATGTCACTTTGGTTGTTTCGTATGACTTCAAAACCCAAGTCTGTATCAAATTTCAATATGATAAGACTTTATAATTCCAAAAAATTAGAAATCCATTTGAAACATCATGAAAAAATTATGAGTGGAATAGTTTTTGGAATTTTCAAAAAGGAATTATTTAAAAAACACATCATCTAAACCATTTTGATTTATTTTAAAAATGTGATGATGATTTAAAAGTTGAGAGATAATTTAAATAAGTTTAAAATAATATTTCACATTGATTAAATATATTTTTTAACATATTTATCTAATGAAAAAATTGTAGTTTATACAACTTGGAGCTGAATGTGAATAATGTTGAACATACATGGAGGTTCCCTAGGAGTGACTTAATGGATGAAAAGAAACTAAAATATTTTCCTTATATTTTCATGGATGTACAAGGGGGATTGTAAAGACCTGGATTTTTCCACGTAATTTTTTTAAATATATGGGATTATTATGAGTTTGCAAAAATTGAAGGCGCATGATTATGAGGCCTAGAGTGCCTGGAATGAATTTCTGAACTTTTTTTTCAGGTACGTTTAGTAAATGCATGATTAGCGTTTTTTAACTTTTGAACCGGTGCTCATAATTGAAATCTGAGGACACCGTTGAACTCACATAACCGGTATTCGCTCAAGGAGACCTTTACCTAGATCATAGTAGGTTGAGGGTGAAGGTTAGTTTTCAGAAAATTTGTGGGTGTGTAAAAGGAATAAAAAAATAAAATAAAATAAAAATATTTTATTTTATTTTACTTTGTGAAACATCCCATTTTAAAATTAATAGTGGGGACCACCTGACCCTTGAACTCCCTATTTAATGTGGGAGGTGACTCTTGGTTTCTCCCTCGAATTAATGTTCCAACATAACCTAATTAAATGTGCCAACTTTAATTAAATTGATAAACATATTTTAATATGTTGGCTCCTCATTTCCTTGTTGGAAATCATTAGAAAAGGAGAGTTCGGAGAGCCTGGGAGAACCGGGAAGAACATTCTCCAATGAAGAACCACCCCAACAAAGAACGAGGAACCGACCTCGAGCCTGGATCGGAATCGTCTTGCGGATGTGACGAATGCTGACGTTCTTCAATGACTTCATCTTCTACCCCATGCCATCTCCATCAGAAAATCGAGGTTGGGGTTTTTAATATGATATAATTTAATTTATTGATCCTTTATATTCTGAATTCACGATGATGATGGCCAAAAGAACATGTCCATTATCCCACATTTAAACCGTGCCTCTTCCCTTTTGATTCACCATGCGTTCTTCATGTGTTCTTTAAAGAAAATTATTTATTTATGCTGGAAATGCAATATTTTGTTGAGCGTGACATATGGACACAGAGCCCTCAACCCAAGGACCACGAATATGTGATCGTTTAATTTTTCAAGCTTGGAACGAAACCGCTATGGCTTGCGGAAAAAGGCGGCGACCAACACCCAACCGGCGGCATGAAGGAAAAGCAGCGCACGTCTGCGCCGCCAGATGAGAAAGAGGCCACAAACCATCATCCACGCCAAAGAAATAGGTGGAGGCTGGCACTCCGGCTGACCGTGTAGTGGAGCGGCGGTATGCGTCCGGATCACCAGTGAAGCAGGAGGCTCCGACCGCTTGGCTGCGGCGATGACCTAAGGGCGGTCGACATCTGGCTGACCGTGGTGGAGTAGCGGCTTGTGACCGTGCCACTGGGAATAAGTCCATTCGGCCTTCTGGACTATCGCACCACAATGGGAGGGACCCCTCCTGTGGGTCAAATGTGCCAGCAACTGAACGTTCCATGGACCATTCAGGAAGACCGGGGGCGCCTCCCCCTGTGTTTCGGTTAGGGAAGACCCGCCACGGTGAACCACCAGCTGAGCAGGTTGTACCACAGTGGGCCGCGCCCAGCGGGCCAGACCGAACCCTCCCCAATGTGGGCTGGGCCTACCAAGGCCATGCCATCTGGGCCAGACCCGGGTCGGGCTGGGCCGGGGCCCATCCGAAACCAATTTCGCCTTTTGGCCGTAACTTGAGAACCGGGCATCCGTTTGATGAACCATCTGCGAAACCAGAATCCTAGGACCGAGAAAATAATTTTACTATACTCAACATGAGTATTGGATAAAGTTGGAGTTTGGCCAGGTTGGATTGAACCCTGAATCCAACCAGGCCCTCAGAGCAGAAACATTAATAACTTATAGACCGTGCGTCTAATTGATGCGTCGTCTATAGCATTGGGTCCCTTAGGATGTGACAGACCTTTGGGATACTTTATCATTGGACTTAGGGATGGTTGAGGTATGACTGATGGCTTGGGGAGCGGTTCTCCCAAGAATGCTACATACAGACCCCTACGACTGGCTGAGACTTGACGACTGCTAACCATTATGACTCGGAGTGACTCGACAGGCCCAATGGGGAGAAAATTTGTCTGACGCAGAAAAAACACTGTGGGGAGCACCTCTATGTGATTCAGTAGACCCATGATACTCGATAGGAGGAGTAACTCAGCAGGAAACGAGGGGGAGCGCCTCTGTGTGACATGACAGACCCATGGGTGGGAGCGCCTCTGTGTGACGTGGTAGACCCATGGTACTCGACAGTGGGAGCACCGCAATAATCCAAGGTTAGTGGGAAGTGCTTATACGTGATGCGCAGACCCACTATAATCTATAGAGGAGGATTCATCCAGTAGTTGAGTCATTCGATATTGTGACTAAGGATGTTACTTGTTACTACCACTAGAATAAATCCTAGTGTGATCTATCTTTACCTTGTGCTTGTGATTGAGGTTATTCTATATGGTAGTTTACCTGTGTGGTAATCTACCTTCATGGTGTTACCCTATGGTTTTTCTTTGTGGAACTCTAGGAGACCTTTGGGGTCTCACGGTCCCTATTGAGTATCGTTATACTCACCCATGCACGGGCAACGCCCGCACCTTGTTGTGTCTTGTGTAGACAACGAGCAGCTAGGCTGAGGATTGAAGGAGCTATGATTAGGTGGTACATAGAGAAGAAATGTGAACGTGGAGTGCTGAGGAGGTGATCTATACCTACCCTTTAGGTAGGAACCATAGAGGATGAACCAGTAGTTGTTTTCCTTTTTCTTCAGTTGTATTGTATTTTCAGTTGTACTAGTACCTTTATAATTGTGCTTATATTACGACCCCTTTTACTTTTAGAACTCTTTTACTATAGCAGTTTACTTCATAGTTTCTTATTTCCAGTTCATGGAACGTGTGTTTATACAGGATTAAATTAATGCCTTTCCATTTTAGAAAGTACGCCTTTCTATGCTAGTTGCTATCCCCTGGCCTATGGAAGGCAGGCTTGGGGTAGTCACGACCTGGGCCCTGGGGGACGGGTCGTGACAAATTGGTATCAAAGGAGTTTGGTTATACTGAAGAACTATGAATCTCATCTTTTCTATGAATCCATAGTGTTAAGTGTTATGAGTCTGGTTTTCAGTTCGAGGAGTATAGTGTTGGTGTAGCGGACGACATATCCATGCACTAGGACCTTGACTTCTGATTTCAGACTCAGTGCATGAAAACACTGATTACGTTTGTGTTTTTGAAAAGTTTTCTTTGTGATCTCTTGGGTCATCTCACTAGGTATAAACTTAATGATCGTGGCACACCTGTTTCTTTTTAGGATGCCTCCACATAGAAAACTATCCAGGATTCCAGTTAGAGTATATGATGACAGCCTACCAATCGACGAGGAATTGGTGTAGGGCTCCCTTACAGTAGTTGTACCATCGGGTGGTGTACCAAAAACACCACTACCCGGCTGGGAAGTCAATGCCACCATCCCCAGCAGTAGAGGGTTCATGCCACTTGAACACATTGCACAAGTTCCAGTGCCATAAGCCCCCAAGGTTTCGGGGTGAGACAAATCCACAGGCGGCTGAGGTTTGGCTGGAGGCCATGGTTAGAGTGTTCCAACTGGTAGGGACACCAACTAAACTCATGGTGATCCTTACTGCCAGTCTTCTTTAGGTAGCAGTATGCAGATAGTGGATCTTGATGCTCTAGGTTCACGATGAGGTGACTCTCATCTGGGAGGACTTCTAGAGACTTTTCAGGGAAGACCTCATCCCAACGACCTTACATTCAGTGCGTTTACATGAGCTTCTCCACTTTCAGTAGAGTACCAAGACTGTAACTCAGTATTAGGTGAGGTTCACCGAACTATCGCGTTACTCCACCAAAATGTTGTATGACCCTTTATTTAGGGTCCAAAACATCGAGTAGGGGCTCAGACAGGATATTAGAGCTTCGATGGTTTCTCTCAGCATCCTGACGCTGGCGGTAGTGTTAGAGAGAGCAGTCCTAGTGGAGAGCTTCCTTGCTGAGTAGTCATCGGCAACGAGACCCACCATTGGACGACACGTAGCAGAGTCATTGGAAGATGGCAGTAGAAATATGACGTAGAGGTCCAAGAGGTCCAGAACTACAGGTGGAAGACCGTATGATATAGGGTAAGTGGTGCGGGGCTCTCAAGGCAGAGTAGGACATGTGAGTATCAAGTATCATTACTCGTGCGGTGGGTAGAGTCACATGGCTCGCGACTTCCCAACCCACCGTACAGACGACCAGAAGACAGTCGAGGGACCACCGAGGTAGAGGAAGTGGTTAGATCGAGGAGGTTAACATGCAGGAGGTGTACATAGAAGAGGATCAGGCCGTGAAACAGGCGGTGGGCGGTGATTCGAGGTTCTACCGCCACCACCTCCAGGTGGTCCCCCCTGACCACAGGGAGCAGGTGGACGGGGATGAGCTCATCTCCAGGCAGCTGAGGGCTATGACCAGGGCACTTCGGAGATGATACAAGGTATGATCTGTGTCTACTCCACCCTAGATGTAGTACTTATAGACATAGGTTCCCGTCACTCTTTTATTTCTACGACCCTCATTCGGATCTCAGAGTTTCTGATGGAGCCGTTGGCTCGATCCTTACGGATAGAGACTCCTACATGAGCATATTTGATGATTACGCACTAGTGCCGGTAGTGTTACCTTACTCTAGGAGGTGAGAGCTTTGGCTGAGATCTTCTATTAGAGGCGTTGAGGCCTTACGATGTCATCTTGGGAATGGACTGGTTATCCACATTCCATTCTCATATTGACAGTATTAGGTGCAATGTGTGTAGGGTCTGCACGAATGGGACTAGGTTTTCCTTAACTAGTGAGAGGGGAACCTTTGCAGCACATGATAAACTTACCTGGAGGAGGGTGCATCCGATCAAACATCAGTTGGCTAGCCTTACCCTCAGAGCAGTTGATGTTGAGAGTTCGATATATCCTATATTGGTGGACCAGTATGTTGATGTTTTTCCTGATGATGTTCGGGGTCTACCTCCTTGCAAAGCGGTGGAATTTTACATTGATTTGTACCCCGGGAAAACACTGATATCTAAACCAGCATATCAGATGGATCCCGCGGAGCTCTTAGAGATGAGAGTATATCTTGGATACTTGAAAAGAAAGGGGTTCATTAGGCCTAGTGTTTCTCCTTGGGCAGCCCCAATTTTGTCAGCCGAGAAGGAGAATAGGATTTTGAGACTCTGTGTGGACTATTGGCGCCTGAACTAGGTGACCATGAAGAACAAGTACCCAATCCCAAGGATTTATGGTCTCTTCGATCAGATAAAGGGAACATGGTGGTTTTCGAAGATATACCTCAGATCAGGCTATCACCATCTCAGATTATGAGACTAGGAGGTGTAGAAGATGGACTTCAGGTGTTAGTATGGCCATTATGAGTTCTTGGATAGGACTTAAGGCATGAACAACACCCCAACAATTTTAATGGGGCTCATGAAAAGGATATTCCATCCATACCTCGATCTCTTTGTGGTAGTCTTCATTGATGACATCCTGATATACTTAGCGATAGAGGAAGAGCATTCCTATCATCTTCAGATAGTTTTGGACACACTCCAAGAGCACCAGATTTGTGGTACGCTCTAAAAGTTCCAGTTCTGGATATGAGAGGTCCACTTTTTGGGACACGTTATATTAGAGGATGGAGTTGCGGTGGATCCAGTGAGGATTCAGGCTGTTCTAGCTTGGGATCCACCCAGAAGTGTGACAGAGGTGCAAAGTTTTCTGGGTTTGACCGGTTACTACCGGAGGTTTGTGCCAGACTTTTCCAAAGTTGCAGCACCCTTATTATCATTGAAGAAGAAGGGGGAACCCTTCATGTGGTCGGAGAGGAGCCAACAGAGTTTCCAGGAGTTGTGGAAGAGACTGATGAGTGCCTCCATCTTAAGGCTACTGGAGGAGGGATTTGGGTACGTAGTCTACTCTGACGCATCAGGGTCCCGGATCGGATGTGTCCTAATGTAAGAGGGAGTAGTGATCACATATGGTTCTAGAAAGATGAGACAACATGAGCAGAACTACGCTACCCATGAAATAGGGTTAGTATCAGTGGTCTTCACCTTGAAGATGTGGGGACATTACTTGATGGAAGAATGTTTTACAGTCTACTTTGATCGCAAGAGTCTCAAGTATATCTTCTCTTAGAAGGACTTGAACCCGAGACAACAACATTGGATTGAGTTCCTCCAGGACTATGACTTTGGGATAGTCTATAATTCTAGGAAGGGGAATGTAGTAGCAGATGAACTCGGTAGGAGATATGGTATAAAGTTGCTGAGTGAGGTGATAGAGTAGCTAGCCACATTGCGGATATACTACATGGATCTAAATATATCATCTTATCTTTAGTCTCTGATAGTCACTCCCCCACTCCTTCAGTGAGTTAGGGAGGCGCAGCTTGGGGATGTTGACTGCAAGGATAGACATGCTCAGATATGCACAGGACAGGCACCTGATGGATTTTTTTAATGTGGGGAGCCCATCATTCTCTTCAGAGGGCGTAATGTGGTACCAGTGGTGCTTAGGGAGGAAATTTTGGGGGACTTACATACATCCCCTCTAGAGGTACATCCAAAAGTGGTAAAGATGTACTAGGACCTTCGGCGTTAGCACTGGTGGCCGAGAATGAAGAAGGTAGTGGAAGATTTTGCCTCTCAGTGCCTCACTTGTTAGAAAGTGAAGGTAGAGAATCAGGTTCTAGCAGGCTTAGTTCAGCCATTAGAAGTGCCAGAGTGGAAGTGGGATTGAATTTCCATAGACTTCGTGATAGGAATTCCATGCATATTCCAGAGTCATTATTCTATTTTGGTGATCATTGACCGACTCACCATGTTGGCCCACTTCCTACCTATCAGAGAGAAAGGATCAGTAGAGTTCTTGGGGAACCTCTACGTACAGGACATTGTACGAATTCTTGGAGTGAAATCTACGATTATCTCTAATTGTGATGCACATTTCACTTTCCGACTATGGAAGGGGTTGCAGGATTCATTCGGGACACAGCTTTGATTGAGCACCACCTTCCATCCTCAGACAGATGGTCATACATAAAGGACCATTCAGACCCTCATGGACATGCTATGTGCTTGTGTCCTTGATTTTGGCCACAGCTGGGATGATCAATTTTCTTTGGTGGAGTTCGCATACAACAACAGCTATCACTCCACTATCGGTATGGCACTATTCGAGGCATTGTATGGGAAACCTTTCATATCACCACTATGCTAGACTAACCCAGGGGAGTCATCACTTGTGGGACCAGAGATTGTATAGGCTACCATGGAAAAGGTGCAGATCATCTAGGAGCGAATGAAGACTTGAAAAAGCAGGTAGAAGTCCAATGTGGAATGGAGGCGAAGACCTCATCAGTTCGATGATGGTGACCATGTCTTTCTACGGGTCTCACCCCAATGAGGTCTGTGGAGATTTGGTCGGGGCGACAAGTTATCTCCAAGGTTCATTGGACCCTTTCAGGTCCTCATTAGAGTTGGCGAGGTGTCTTACCACTTAGCTCTTCCACCTCAGTTGCACCGGGTGCATGAAATCTTCCATGCATCCTCACTCAGTAGATACGTGCACGACCATTCACACATCATTGACTGGGGAAAGTAGGATATCGATGATGGGGTGATGTTTTCAGAGGTTCCAGTAAAGATTGAGGATCGATAAGAGCAGGTCCTTCATGGGCAATCAATACCTCTCGTGCGTGTTCATTGGAAGCATGGGAACCTACACGAGAGGACATGGGAGTAAGAGGCCCAAATTCATTCTCATTACCCCCAATTGTTTCCCATGTTTGTGTTGTGACTTTCGGGGATGAAAATCCTTGAGGTGGAGAGAATTTAAAGACCTGTATTTTTTCATGTAATTTTTTTAATTATATGGGAATATTATGTGTCTGTGAAAATTGATGGAATGTGATTCTGAGGACTGGAGCGCCCAGAATGAATTTCTAAACTTTTTTTTGGGTATGTTCAGTAAATGCATGAGCCGAATTTTGTAACTTTTGAACCATTTCTCAGAATTGAAATCCAGGGACACCATTGAACTCGCAACACCAATATTCGCTCAAGAGGACCTTCACCTCAACCACAATAGGTCGAGGGTGAAAGTTAGTTTTTGGACATTTCGTGGGAGTGTTAAAAGAATAAAAAAACAAATTTTATTTTATTTTACTTTGTGAAACATCCCATTTTGAAATTAATGGTGGGGGCCACCTGACCCTTAAACTCCCTCTTTAATGTGGGATGTGACTTGGGGTTTCTCCCCTAAATTAATGTGCCAACGTTACCTAATTAACTGTGCCAATGATCAATCTGTTCAACATGTTTCATGTTGGCCACTTGGCCATAAAATATTCAGATCACTGACCAATCCTCATTGACTGTTTGCAAGGTGAACGAAATCGGAAACTCAGCAGACCCTTCAGGTTTGAGAGCTTTTGGGAAAAAGAACAGGATTGCGAAGAGGTGGTCCGATCATGTTGGAAGAGTTCCCAGGAAGATGTTGGACTCAACCTCCAACAAGTGGCTTTCGGTCTGAGATATTGGAGCAACAAGAAATTCCACCAAATGGATAGGCATTGTGATACCCTTTAAAGGAAGTTTCACAACTTTCTCGGGCAACCCCCATCCAATAGCAACATCTCCAGGATTGGTGCCACTCAAATAGTGATGGACAGGGCCCTTCGTGTTAAGGAAATCTTTTGGGCTATGCGGGCATGTGACATCCATAATAAAGAGTGCAACGCTAATATAAGATATTTCCACCTGAAAGCGTCAGCTAGGCGCTGAAAAAACTCTATCATGAGCCTTTCACAACATGATAGAAGAAAAGTTTCTAGCACTTGCGGCATTAACGAAGCTTTGGTTGGATATTTTCAGATTCTCTTCTCCACAGGGACTCCTTTCATGTCTGCCGAAGTTGAAGAATTCATTAGACCTGTGATCACCGAGGAGATCAACCAGCAGCTCACAAAAGATGTGACGAATGATGAGATACACCTGGATTTGAAGCATATACACCCCACTAAGGCCCCGATACCGGATGGTTTTCACGCCCTATTTTTTAAAAAATACTGGCACATTATCGGTCTCGACATCTGCAAAATGATAAAAACATCTGGGCAGGGAATAAAAGCATGTCCTCCATCAACAAAACTGTCCTCGTCCTCATCCCCAAAATCTAAAAACCCCATGAGATCCTCTATTTCAGACCGATTAGTCTCTGTAATGTCTCATATAAGATCTTCTCAAAAATCCTTGTCAATCAGTTGCGTCCTTGGTTTCCTGATATCATTACCGAAAACCAGAGCGCCTTCGTGGCCAAGAGGTTGATTACTGATAATGAAATTTTGGCCCATGAAGTGTTCCACTCTATGAAAATGTGCTCCACTGCGAAAATAGGAACCATGGCCAGGAAACTGGATATGACCAAAGACTATGATAAGGTGGAATGACAATTCTTTAGAGCTGTGATGCTGAGAATGTGCTTCTGTACTAAATGGACAGAAATTGTCATGCACTACATCTCGACCGTCTCTTTTAGAATCAAGGTTAATGGGAAGCTTACCATAATATTTACCCCAACTCATGGCCTCCGCTAGGGAGATCATCTCTCCCATTTTCTCTTCATTTTGGTGGATGATGTTTTCTCTAACCTCCTTTTTAGGTCAGCATCCTCTAAGTCTATTCATGGTGAAAAGGTCTGCCATGTGAGACCACAAGTGTCACATCTTCTCTTCACGGACGATTGCCTCCTTTTCTCCAGAGCCACTGTTTATGAATGTCGGGTGATCAGCCAAGAAATCCGGCAAAATGAGAGGGCGTCTGGACAGTCTGTTAATCACGGCAAATCAGAAATCTCCTTTAGCGCAGGGGTGCCTCCTGAAAAGATAGCTGAGCTTTGTGCTTCTGCAGGAATCCATATGGTCGAAAAACACCATAAGTATCTCGGACTCCCTATGGTGATTGGACAGTCAAAATAATAAATCTTTGCAGCTCTTGTCGACAGGATTGAGAAAAAAATTCAAGGCTGGACCCCAAAAAGAATCTCCAAAGCTGGCAAGGGAACCCTTATTAAAGTTGTCATTAAGTATATACCAAGCTACATTATGTCGATGTTTAATCTCCCGGCAGCCATCGTTAACCTCATCCATTCACATACTTCCAACTTCTGGTGGGGGAAAATTGATGGAAGAAATCCACCCCACTGGTTGGCCTGGGAGAAGCTCTGCAAGCCCAAGTCAGAGGGAGGGATGTGATTCCTGAATCTTCTTCTGTTCAATGATGCTATGTTGGCCAAGAAAGTATGGATCCTCCTTAACCGTCCATCATCTTTATGTTCTCTAATTCTCCAGGCCAAGTAATTCCCCCACACGGACTTCTGCGGTTCCTCTCTTGGCCCCCGCCCTAGGTTCCTCTGGAGAACTGTTTGGGGGGCCTGAACTCTCCTGAAAAAAGGAATGGGTTAGAGGATTGGAAATGGATCTTCTATCAAAATCTGTACCAATCTATGGATTTTCAATAAGGATGGTATGTGAGCCACATCCCCCGCCCAACCTGGTCTGGAAGACGCCACAGTCAACTGCCTCTTTTCAGACTAGGGTCTGGGATGGTGTGTGGAAAGGATCCAGGAATGGTTTAATGAAAGAGTCCAATGAATTATCCTGAGCATCCCCTGGGTCCCTGATGCATGCCCCGACCATCTTTTTTGGATCAATTATTCTTCATGCGAGTACACGGTGAGATCCGGGTACAAACTGGCTCTTGGCATTCACTCTGGCGACCGTGATGAGGGACCATTGAAAGTGCTTTGGAAGCTCAACATCCCCAAAAAAATTATCCAATTTTGGTGGAAGGTGTGCACAGGAAACCTTCCTACCATGATCCTCCTTGTTTACCGACATATGGCCAACACTGATTCATGCCCCTTTTTCCCAAATATTCCTAAAACTCCTTGGCACGCCATCATGCACTGCCCGGGAGCCAAGGAAATTTTGAGTAAATGGGGCTCGACATCAGATGCTTCACCGGACATTGCGTCTGACCTCCTTGATCTTCTGATGCATTGGTGCTCCTCTCTTTCATCGGCTCATGAAAGCGCTCGTTGCAACCTGGCCTAGATCATTTGGGTTCAGCGCAACGATTCAATTCTCCACCATGTCCATCAGCCCCCCGAGTTCTGGATTGAACGAGACACTTCGTGGATTAGGGATGGAAGGACCGCAATGGAAACCTCTTGCTAGGAGTTTCCCCCTCCTGCCCCCCTCATTGGACCCCCCAAAGGAAGGGAGTCTTAAGCTCAACGTGTAATCTTCTCTACCCAAGGATGGGCCAGTTGCTCTCGGCCTCCTGGCTCGAAATCATTTGGGGAAGATCATGGCAGCAAAATATGAACCACCTCATGCCTTTTGGGAACCTACAATTGTTAAGGCCTTTTCCATTCTTGTAGGGATGATGCTTGCTATGGAATGTGGATGGTCTGATATCATCATCGAGTCGGACTGCCTTTCGGTTATCAATTCCATTCACCACAATGACACTAGACTTCAGGCCTTTGGCTTCATCGTCAGGAGAATCCGCTTGCTGCGCCAAAGATTCTCTTCCTACACCTTCTCCTTTACCAAAAGGGAAGGAAATAATGCGGACCATCAACTGGAGGCCTCAAGACCCTTTGATGTCAACTAGATATTGCTGGACAACTTCCCTTCTTGGATCTTCTTATGTACTACTGCTGATTTTTATCATTAAAATTATCCTTCTTTCAAAAAAAAAACTGTGCCACCTTTAATTAAATTGATAAACTTATTTTAATATTTTGGATCATCATTTTCTTGTTGGAAATCATTGGAAAAGGAGAGTTGGGAGAGCCTTGGAGATCCAGGAATAACATTCTACAATGAAGAACCACCCGCAATGAAGAAGGAGGAACCGACCCCAAGCTCGGATCGAAAGCGTCTTGCAGAAGCGACGAACGCCGACGTGCTTCAACGACTTTGTCTTCTTCCTCACACCACCTCCATTAGAAAATCGAGATAGGGGTTTTTCATATGATTGAATTTAATTTATTAATCCTTAATATTCTGAATTCATGACTACGATAGCCAAATGAACATGGCCATTGTCCTGCATTTAAACCTTGCCTCTTACCTTTTGAGTCACCTATCATTCTTCGTGCATTCTTCAAAGCCAAATATTTATTGACACAGGAAACAAAATATTTTTTTGATCACGACATATGGATGAGGATCCCTCGACCGAAGGATACCGAATAAGAGATTGTTTAATTTTTCAGTCTTGGAATAAACTGAAATGGATTGTGGAAGAAGGTGGCAGTCACAACACAGATGTACGCATTAAGGAAGGGTGGCGTGTGTCTGCGCTGCTGGATAAGAAGGAGGCTGTGGCCTGTCGGCCATGGTAAAGCAAGAGGTGGTGGCCGACATGCTGGCTGACCGTGTAGTGGAGCGGCGACACACGTCTGCACCACCAGTGGAGAAGGCGACCTTTCCCACATATCCGCAGAGAAGGATGAAGGTTGACATACATCAAGCTGGCTACGGTGGAGTAGCGGTGTGCGACCACTCCACTAGGAAGAAGTCTGACTGACCATCCGGCTATCCGTGCTACATTGGGTGGGACCCCTTCGGCGGGTCCAGTGTGCCTGCAGCCAAATATTCCATGGACAGTTTGGGAAGACTGGGGGGTGCCTCCCCTAGGTGTCAGTTAGGGAAGACCTGCCACGACAGACCGCCAGTAGAGTGGGCCGCACCACAACGGTCTGCGCCTAGCTGGCCATGCCACAGTGGGCCGCGCTACAGTGGGCTGCATCCAGTTGGCCGGGCTGGGCCATTCCCCACGTAGGTTAGTCCCACCAAGGCCAGACCATCTAGACAGGACCCGATTCGGGCCGGGTTGACCCAAACCGGGTGGTCTGACTGGGTCGGCCCGGGCCCGGTCCCATCCAAACCCAGTTTTGCATTTTGGTCGTAACATGAGAACTGGGCATCCATTTGATGAACCGTATGTGGAACTATAATCCTTGGATCGAGAATTTTCTTTTGGAATACTCAACTTGAGTTTGGGTTAAAGTTGGAGTACATCCGGGTTGGATCGAATCTCGAATCCAACTCGCCCCTCGGAGTAGCAACACTAATAACTTACAGACCGGGCATCCGATTGATGCACTGTATATTGCATTGGGTCCCTTATGACATGAATAACCTTTGGGATACTTTATAGTGGGACTTTGGGACTGTTGAGGTATAACCGATGGCTTGGGGAGCGGTTCTCCTAAGCACACTATGTACGGAACCCTATGACTGGCTGAGACTTGATGACTGCTGACCATTACGAGTCGGAGTGACTTGACAGGCCTAGTGGGGAGAGCCTCTGTGTGATGCAGAAGACCCATGGTGGGGAAAACCTCTATTTGATGCGACATACCCATGATACTCTACAGGAGGAGTATCTTATCAGGCCATGAGGTGGAGCGCCTCTATGTGACGTGGCAGACCCATAGTGGGGAGCACCTTTGTGTGACATAGTAGACCCACGATACACGACAAGAGGAGTACCTCAGTAGTCCAAGGATAGTGTGAAGCAACTCTATCTGATGCAGAAGACACACTGTACTCGATAGAGGAAGAGTTCTCCAGCAGTCGAGGCGTTCGAAATTGTGACTGGGGATGTTATTTGTTACTACCCCTAGAATAAATCATGGTGTGAGCTATCTTTACCTTATGCTTGTGATTGAGGTTATACTACGTGGTACTTTACCTGTGTGGTAATATACATTAGTGGTTTTACCCTATGGTTTTTCTTTTTGGAACTCTTGGAGAACTTTGGGGTCTTGGGGTGCGGGCCCCACGAGGCCGGGTTTTTGGCGTTTTCGGTGAAACCCAAATTTTGCACCAGGAGTTTGATTTTGGTGGATGATTAGTTGATCCTATGTGTTTTTCTGATAGGATCACAATGTTGTGATCCGTTGGATAGGTTTCTAGATCGAGGTGTGGTCCCCACATGAGTTGACATTCGGTGAATAATGCCTTTTTCACTGGGTGTCCGTTTCAGACGAATGAGTAGTCGATTCCGCTTGTTTTTCTGAGGGGATCGCCATGGTATGATCCAATCGATGTGGTTTGGGATCGTTGTGTGGGACCCTCATGATCTTGCTACGATGAATAGTGCCTTTTTCACCAGTACTCCATTTCGGGCGAGTAAGTAGCCTATCCTGCGTCTTTTTTCCACGTAGATTGTGATGGTGGCCTCCGTATTGGCCTTGGAGGTGCGCAGTGTGGAGTTTTTATGGGTCGCTTGTGTTAGCGATGTTTTGGACCAGCAGTGGTTGAGGTTACTCCCTTGGTTTGTTCCCAAAAGGGTTCGTGTGGCATCACAACCTTCGTATAGGTTTGTGATCCTCTCGATGGGATGTTTAAACTGTTAGAGTTGTGGCATCCCTCCGATGGGCCCGGAGCGGGATCCTCTAGCATCTTTTCCCTAGATCGGGTTCTTGTTATCGATGTGACAGCTTATTCACGGGCGATGATCCCCTATCTAGCAGGTTAACCCCATATGGTTTGTGGCATCATCGGGAATATGATCCCCTACGCAGTGGGACGTTCTTAGTAGGGTTGTGGCATCGTCGGGTAGATGATCCCTTGCTCAACATCATGTTTATAGTATGGTTGCAGTATCACTATTTATGCGATCCCTTACCCAGCACGTGGTTTCTGTAGGGTTGTGACATCGTCAGTTCGATCCCCTACATCGCAAGTTATACCAGATAGTGTTCAGGTATCATCAGGACCACCTTTATATTGGTGAAGATCCTCTATCTGAGACGTGCTTCTGTCGAGTGCCAGATCGGGTTGTGGTATCCCCCAGGGGATACTGGGAGTGATCCCGTATCTATTAGATCTATGAATGCCATATCGGTTCGTGGTGTCCCCCAGCAGACCCTGGGAGTGATCCCCTATCTGTGAGATCTTAATCTACCGGAGTAGGTTCTTGTATCCCCTAGTGGACCCTAGGAGTGATCCCCTATCCGAGGAGTTTGGTGGTTATGTTTTTTCGGAAAGTTTTTCTTCAGTGATGCTATTCGACGAGCATGATCTCTCGGGTGAGCATTTGAGAGGTTTGAGAGAAACCCGATGGAGTGTATCTCTCGGACTAGTGTCATATGGGATGATAGTGATCGTGGAGGGTGCTCTCATGGTTGTGGATAGTTGCTGGTGATGAGGTTGGTACCTCTGTGGCTTGGTGCATGAGCTGGGTATATCTGGATTGTTCAAGGTGTATGTATAGGAATACACCTGATCTGAGATGACTAGTTGTGTTTAGGCGAGGATGGTCACAAGATGGAGTTTCTCTCTCATCTGGGTTCCCTCTGGCTGGGATGAGCGGACTATTTCCTTTCGGTTTCTCTCTTTTGTTTTGCGTTTTTGGTGTTCCTGCTGAGTATGTTTATACTCACCCCTACACGGGCTTTGCCCACACATGTCTGTGTCTTGTGCAGACCACATGACTTTCGACAGAGTCCCAGGAGGACCCGGAGCAGGCGGAGCTGAGTGAGAAAGAATGACCGGGGTGTTTGCCGGTGCGGTGCCGAGGGAGCTTTCCGGTGGGTGTTTGTGGCAGCGTTCCCCTTCTTCAGAGCAGGTTGGACACGCTTTGTAGTTTCATTTTGGTGGGCCCTGTTCTGCCCTTTTGTACTTTTTCTACTGCACTTTGGTTTTGGATAGATGTATGCATGAATTTACCTTTCAGTTTCTATATCTCTGTACTGTTTCATGGAGGTGTTTGTGGGTGTGTGTGTACAGGTACCTTAGGCTAATGCCTCCCATGTGTGTGATAGCCTACTCGGTGGTGGTCGCCAGCCCCTGGCCTATTGGAGGCTGGCTTGGGGAGTCGCAGCTCGAGCCCCATTGGGTCGGGTCGTGACAGAGTGGTATCAGAGGAGGTTCAACCTTTGGGATCTCAGAGTGTAGCTGGTCTAGCTGTGAGTTTGGTTCGGGTTGCATAGGGTCAATGTTAGGATGTTTTGAGTTCGTCTTTCAGGCTAGGGACTCCAGTGTTGGTGTGGCATCCGACGTATCCATACACCAGGACTCTGATAACCTGCCTTTCGACTCGGGACATTCATACATTGGTCGGAGGGACATAATGGTACATGCATCATATAGTACTGGGTTTTCCTTGTCCTTCTTGAGTCAGCTATCCAGATATACTCTTTGACAATGGTGCATCTTGAATTTATTTCAGGATTCCTCCACGACGACAGCCAGCGAGGGTTCCACAGCAGGATTATGCTGATGACCCACCCCGTGTAGAGGCTGTGGAGTAGGGTGCGGGTTCTAGGGTTGCACCTCCAGGTGGTCTGCCGGTTGAGCCACCACATGTCGAGCAGCTGGTTGTGCCAGCAGTGCAAGACGAGGTTGCACACAGGCTGAGTGCACGACATGAGTTCCAAAGGCAGCGACCTCTGAGGTTTCGGGGTGATCCAGACCCCCAGGCAGCTGATGAATGGCTTGAGGCAGTCACCCGAGTTTTCTTCCTAATGAGGACACCTCCAATTCTGATGGTGGTCCTAGCGGCGAGCCTTCTGCATTGTTCTTCCAGGTGATGGTGGAGTTTGGTGATGCAGTCCCTTGATGAGGAGACGCTCACGTGGGAAGAGTTTGAGCGGCTCTTCAGGGAGGAGTTCTATCCGGTGACGTTGAGGTCAGTGCGTATTCAAAATCTTCTACAGCTTCGGCAGGAGGGCATGACCGTGTCAGAGTACTTGGCGAGGTTTACAGACCTGTCGTGCTACTCCCTGGATATGGTTCGAGACCTATTCTTTAGGGCTCGAACCTTTGAGAAGGGCTTACGTAGGGACATCCGAGAAGGTGTGGTTTCCTTGTGCCTTCCCACCTATGCTGGAGTGCTGGAGCGGGCGTTGGTAGTGGAGAGCTTTCTGGCTGAGCAGATTCCCCCTGTTAGTGCTGGGCACGTGAGGGCTGAGACGTCGGCATCTGGTAGCCGACGACAGACTCAGGGGTCTAGACGTGGTCGACATTTCCGGAGGCGACCCCAGGATGGAGGATCTGAGGCCCAGGGCTCGCAGGCCAGTTTTGTTCAGCCATAGGAGATGCGGTGTAATGCTTGCGACGGTCGGGGACATCTTGCTAGAGATTGTCCGAACCGATGTGCTGCGGAGAGGGAGCCGATCGATGGACCACCTTGGCAGAGGCATCGTCTCGAGCAAGGAGGTCCATAGGGCGGCAGATGTGGAAACAGAGCGGGTGCAGGAGGAGGAGGTGGTAGGCGGTACCAGTTGCCACCAACCCCACCCCCAGGTGGTCCACGCCAAGCTCAGGGAGCTGGTGGCCGAGGGCGAGGATAGCTGCATGCCCTAGAGGCTGTTTACCCAGAGGCACCGTGGATGGATAGAGGTACGCCTTGTGTCCTTTCTACTTTCTGCAGTAGTTTGATAGACACTGTTTAGCGGTCGTCTTTCTTTTTTGGTTTCTTGCTTGAGTTTTGTTCAGGGCGTTGGTAAGACCCTCTGTGGGTGTTGTTCGGCATGCTTCGAATGCGTGAGGAAGAGGGATCCTTCCCCCACCGAGACATGTTTTTGTGACGCGATTAAAACCATGTGGGCGAGTCAGTGCTGCCCAAAGTGGATAGTATCGAGGTGAGGTGGATGAGTCCCTCTGACTTATGTGTTCGAGAATGGGTGTTGTTGGCGAACTCGCTGGTGTGTCAGACCTAGTTGAGAGTCCCGTTGCTTGCCTTGAGCTTAGGGATTTTCGAGGACGAAAATTTATAAGGGAGGGAGGATGTATAGAATTGGGTTTTTGGCCTTTTCAGACTTTGGAATATTTCTATGAATAATTCCAGAGTTAGGCGCAAAGACGGTGTGCGATTACGAGGCCCAGTGTTACCGGAATTAATTTTATAAAAATATTAAGTATTTTTAAACTATTCACGTGGAGGGGGTGTGATATCTCATAAACTGTAGCTCAGAACGGGAATCCGAGGGCACGGTTGCGTCCGAAGCGTGCCGTTTACCCAAGGCGAGGTGTAAACTTTGCGGGCGCGGGCCTACCGTGGAAAGCGCCACCAGGGGCGTTTTCGTTAATAAGTTGAAAAGTCCATTTACGAGCATCGGCTCAAATAACTTCAGAACGGAGTGTCGGATTGAAAATCCGAGTCTGCCGTTGCCTTCAAAAAGGCGCGTTTACCCTCGGGGTGACCTTACCATTGTCTGCATCAGGTGCCGGGATGGAGGTGACTTGGTGGGGGAGTGAAATGAGTAGTTTTAAATAAAAAAACAAAGGGAAAACCATTTCATCTCTCCCCTCCCCACCTACGTGCGGCGCTGGACGAACCCACATCACCACCTCTGTTTCTTCGCCAGATCGAGTCAGAATCGTCCGTTTTCTGCACCGTTCGTCAGTGGATCTAGCTTCAGGGCGTCACCGGCGTCGATCTTCACCCGAAGCTTCTGCGTTTCACCCGCGAGGTAGGTGGTTTGCGTTTTAATTCCTCGATCCCCTTTTTACTGCGAATTGCTCGGTTTTGAGGTCGTTGTAGGGAAGATCGCGTCTCAGGGGTCGCACTGGTGCTTTCGGATCGCAAAACAGACCATCGGGGTGTCCCCGGTGGTCCGTGGAAGGTCCGCCAGCCAGGGCGGGCCGGCGGCGGCGGTCGGTACAGGCCGGCCGGACCGGCCGGTTCAGGCCGGTCCGACCACTTTTTGTCAAATGAGGGTCTTTAAACCCCCATTCCTTGCAATCCAAGAGTCGAATTCATGTGTTGTCTGCAGCGACGCGACCCTGGGAACGAGGCCAACCCTCCGGTGTGGGTTTGAGGGTTCAAATTTTCGGGATCGTTTCCTGGGAGTTAAAAATGTCGTAGAAAATAATAATATTTTATTATTTTATGACTTAGGGCCCTTGTAACGTATACTCGGAGCGTCTGAATGACGTGCCGTCCATGGTTTTGTGACCCTGATGGAATGAAGGAATTTTTGAGATGGTTTCTGGGTGTTGGGTCTGAGAACGGGGTGTGAGCCCCACGAGGTCGGGTTTTTAGCATTTTCGGTGAAACACAAATTTTTCACCAAGAGTCTGATTTTGGCGGATGATTAGTCGATCCAGTGTGTTTTTCCGAGAGAATAGCAATGGTGCAATCCATTTGATGAGTTTCTGGATCGAGGTGTGGGCCCCGCCTGAGTTGACATTCGCTGAATAGTGCCTTTTTCACCAGGTGCCTGTTTCAGACGAACGAGTAGTCGATTCTGCTTGTCTTTCGTAGGGGATCGCCGTAGTATGATCCGCTCGATGGGTTTTGGGATCGTTGTGTGGGCCAATCACAAGCTAGCTACAGTAAATGGTGCCCTTTTCACCAGTGCTCCATTTCGGGTGAGTAAGCATCCTATCCTGCGTGTTTTTTCCGCGTAGATCATGATAGTGGCCTCGGTATTGGCCTTGGAGGTGTGTAGTGTGGCGTTGTTGCGGGTCGCTTGGGTTAGTGACGTTTTGGACCAAAAGTGGTTTAGGGTACTCCCTTGGTTCATTCCCACGAGGGTTTGTGTGGCATCACAACCTTCGTATAGGTTTGTGATCCTCTCGATGGGATGTTTAAACTGTTAGAGTTGTGGCATCCCTACGGTGGGCCCAGAGCGGGATCCTTTAGAATATTTTCCCTAGATCGAGTTCTTGGTATCATTGTGACCGCTTATTCATAGGCGGCGATCCCCTATCTAGCAGGTTAACCCCTTTGGGTTTGTGGCATCATCGGGAATATGATCCCCTACGCAGTGGGCCATGATCAGTAGGGTTGTGGCATCGTCGGTTATACGATCCCCTGCTCAACATCATGTTTATAGTAGGTTGAGGTATCATTGGTTATGAGATCCCCTACTCAGTGCGTGGTTTCTGTAGGGTTGTTGCATCATCAGTTCGATCCCCTATATCGAATGTTATACCAGATAGGGTTCAGGTATTGTCGGGACCACCTTTATATGGGCGACGATCCTCTATCTGAGACGTGCTTTTGTCGAGCTCCAGATCGGGTTGTGGTATCCCCCAGCACATACTGGGAGTGATCCTCTATCTGTTAGATATATGAATGCTAGATAGGGTCATGGTATCTCCCAACAGACCCTGGGAGTGATCCCATATCTATGAGATCTTCATCTACCATAGTGGGTTCTGGTATCCCCTAGAGGACCCTAGGAGTGATCCCCTATCCGAGGAGTTTGGTGGTTATGTTGTTTTGGGGAGTTTTTCTTCAGTGATGCTATCTGATGAGTGTGATCTCTCGGGTGAGCGTCTGAGGGGTTTGAGAGAAACCCGATGGAGTGTATCTCTCAGACGAGTGTCATATGGGATGATAGTGATCGAGGATGGTGCTCTCCTGGTTGTTGACAGTTGCTGGTGATGAGGTCGGTACCTTTTGTGGCTTGATGCATGAGCTGGTTATATTTGAATTGTTCAAGGTTTATGTATGGGCATACACCTGAGCTGAGCTGACTAGTTGTGTTTAGCCGAGGATGGTCACGAGATGGAGTTTGTCTCTCATCTGGGTTCCCTCTAGGTGGGATGAGAGGACTATTTCCTTTCAGTTGATCTCTTTTGTTTTGGGTTTTTGGGGTGCCTACTGAGTATGTTTATACTCACCCCTGCATGGGCTTTTCCCGCACATGTTTGTGTCTTGTGCAGACCACATGCCTTTTGACGGAGTCCCAGGAGGACCTGAAGCAGGCGGAGCTGAGTGAGCGAGACTGACCGGGGTGTTTTCTAGTGCGGTGCTCAGGGAGCCTTCCGGCGGGTGTTTGTGGAAGTGTTCCCCTTCTTTAGAGCAGGTTGGACATGATTTGTAGTTTTCTTTTAGTGGGCCATATTTTTCCCTTTTGTACTTTTGCTGTTGCACTCTGGTTTGGGATAGATGTATGTATACA